>JAUDYJ010000008.1:11573137-12173137 GCA_030761175.1 Masticophis lateralis
TCACAGGATTTCACATGTGGTTTATTTTGGGCTGTTCCTCCATCATCCAGATGTTTGATGTTAGAAGTGAGGAGGTAAGATATTTCGGTGCAGAGTTCCATTCCATTGCTTGGAATGGAACTCTGGGATGTATTTTCCCCGAGGAGACAAAACGTGGAAAAAAAATAAAAATAAAATAAAATGAATAGAACCAGGACCAAAAAAAAAAAAAAAATGATAATCACTGCACCTTGCTGCAGATTTAAAATTACTATTCAGGGGCAATCTTTGGAGAAGTTGTGAGATTGCACCAGATTATAGATTTCGGCATTTGCTTCAAATCGTCAGGAAGAGGATGGCTCCCTTGTCAATAGCTTTGTTTTTCTACCATGCAAATCCCATTTAAGACGGTCTTCGTTTTTATTATTTTTATTTTTATTTTTGCTTCCAGGTTTCTGCTACCAATTGTTTATTCTCCTAACAACTATGTAAATCTGCAGCAGCTTTTGTGCACATTTTCTATGCATTTATTCCCCAATTTACATACTTTTCTTTACAATTTATGTCACAGTCCCAATACCGCACATATTTTGGCTCTGCAGCTACCTTCAATATAGGCTTTTCTCTAATGACTTTCCTAATTCTTGCTGTGTTTAAACACAATTCCGCCTTAATATGCTTTCCTTGTCTTTTTTCTTTCTTTCTTTTTTTTTTCCTTCTTCTTTTTTAAAAGCAGCTTTCCAAAATATATGCTGAATTTTACATAACCTTCCTAAAGGCATGCTGGCTTTCTTAGGAACGCTTTCCCGCAGAAGACAAAAGACTGCAGCAAATTTATCCGTGTCTTATTGGAACCCATTTTGAGGAAAGCATGCACGTTTTGATATAAAATAAATCTGTGGCAAGCTCCTTACCGCCATTTCTAAAGTCAATCCCTTGATTGTAATAAACAGTCTGTTTTTTTAAAAAACAAAACAAAACAAAACTATAGAATATATGGAAAGAAAAGTTTGTCCCCACAATTTACACCACCGGCATTCTCATGAAAACAGCAGTGCTCCAATATCTCAAGGGCTGCCCCAAAGAAGAGGGAGTCAAGCTATTCTCCAAAGCACCTGAGGGCAGAACAAGAAGCAATGGGGGGAAACTCATCAAGGAGAGAAGCAACTTAGAACTAAGGAGGAATTTCCTCACAGTGAGAACAATTAATCAGTGGAACAACTTGCCTCCAGAAGTTGTGAATGCTCCAACACTGGAAGTTTTTAAGAAGATGTTGGATAACCATTTGTCTGAAGTGGTGTAGGGTTTTCTGCTTGAGTAAGGGGTTAGACTAGAAGACCTCCAAGGTCCCTTCCAACTCTGTTTTCTATTATTCATTACAGGTGTTCAGTATTCCTCACCTTCACCATTGCATTTTCTCTCAGTAGCTCTGTCATCTCGGTGCAGAACTTTTATGTTATTGATTTGATTTTTATCCTGCCTTCATAACTTTATACGTATTTCATGGCAGCAAACATGCATAGTATTTTTTTTAAAATTTGATTTATATGCCGCCTTCTCCGGAGACTCAGGGCGGCTTACAATGTGTTAAGCAATAGCCTTCATACTTTTTGTATATTTATATTTATACAAAGTCAGCTTATTTCCCCCACAAACTGGGTCCTCAATTTACCCACCTTAGAAAGGATGGAAGGCTGAGTCAACCTTGAGCCTGGCTAGGATTGAACTCAGAGAAATTACAGGCAGCTGGTGTTAATTGCTGCCTTTAGTAGGAGGCATTAGCCCTCTACGCTACACAGGCTCCTGTATTCCTATTTATTTATTTGTTTGTTTGTTTGTTTGTTTATTTATTTATTTATTTATCCATTCTTCTGAAGGTAGCAGGGGGGTGTCCAGCATGCTGGTCAGGACACAAGCCTGCATGCTGAAGTTGTGGTGACAGTGTTGCAGGGGGATCCCCATTCCTTTTGTGTCAAGTTCACGTTCCTTCTGCTTTTAGTGGTGAGTATGTGCTTTGGAGTGAAGCCTATAAATAGTCCAATAAAGGAACAGGAGAATCTCTCTGTCTCTCTTTCTCCCTCTCCCTCTTCCTCTCAACCCTCTCTTTGTCTCTTTCTCTCTCCCTCCCTCCCTCCTTCCCTCCCTCCCTCTCTCCCTCTCATCCCCTCTCTGTCTCTCTCTCCCTCTTTGTCTCTTTCCCTCTCTCTCCGTCCCTTCCTCCCTCCCTCTCTCTCTCCCTCTCCTTCTCTCTCCCCCCTCTCTCTGTCTGCCTCTCTCTCCCCCTCAGTCTCCCTGTCTCCCTCTCTGTCTTCCTCTCCCTCTCCCTCTCCCTCTCACCCCCCTCTGTCTCTCTCTCCCTCTTTGTCTCTCTCCCTCTTTGTCTCTCTCCCTCTCTTCCTCCCTCCCTCCCTCTCTCTCTTCCTCTCCTCTCTCTCACCCCTCTGTCTCTCTCTCCCTCCCTCCTTCCCTCTCTGTCTCTCTGTCCTTCTCCTTCTCCCTCTCACCCCTCTCTCTGTCTGTCTCTCTCTTCCTCTCACCTCTCTCTGCCTCTCCCTCTCTGTCTCCTTCCCTCCCTCTCCCTTCCTCCTTCCTTCACTTCCTCCCTCCCTCTCTGTCTCTCTGTCTCTTTCTCCCTCTCCTTCTCCCCCTCTCTGTCTCGTTTTCTCCCTCTCTCTTTCCTTCTCTCTCTCTCCCTCCCTCCCTCTTTCTCTTCTTCCTTCACACACATATACAAAGTTTTGAAAAAGAAGCAAAATATTGAGTGAAGAATTCAAGCAGCAGTCGATAAAGGACTACCCGGAAGAAAGTATCAGTTATTAACTACAGGAGAAAATTAGATTTTCAGAGTACGAATACATCGGGGGATAAAAGCCAACTCCTTAAAACTCTTCCGATAGATGTGTATATCAGGTTATCCTTGTGTCTGTGTGTGTAACTGATTATCATCAATAACAAGTCAATGAATGAATTTTGTAATGAAAACATAGGGATTTATAATCTTTCGACATTTGTCACCAGGTTTATAGGCAGAGAAACTGGATGGATGAGTGTTCCGTATTTCTTCAGAAGAAGGATAAAAACTCCATTAGTTTTATTTATTTATTTTATGTATTCATTAGTTTGTCAAACATGTGCAAGATAGCAGGTATGAATATAAACATGGACATGAACGAGGGAAATTTATTTATTTATTTATTTATTAGTTCAATTTATATGCCGCCCTTCTCCGGAGACTCAAGGTGGCAATGCGTTAAGCGATAGCCTTCATACTTTTGTATATACCTGCTTAGTAGGGCTTTCGGCCCCCCCTAAGCGGTGTTCTTTTTTATACAAAGTCAGTTTATTGCCCCCACAATCCGGGTCCTCATTTTACCTACCTCGAAAGGATGGAAGGCTGAGTCAGCCTTGAGTCTGGTGAGATTCAAACTTGCAGTAATTGCAGGCAGCTAGCAGCTAAGTGCTATTTAACAGCGCTTTAGTCCACTGCTCCACCAGGCTCCTTCATAAATACAATGAATACAAATAAATGGGGACAGTAGGACAGGGACGGTAGGCACGCTGGTGCACTTATGCACGCCCCCTTTACGGATCTCTTAAGAATGGAGTGAGGTCCACAGTAGACAGTTTGAGGATGAAGCTGTGAGGGTTAGAGTATGTAACAATGGTGTCAGCCAGGTGTTGACCACTCTGTTGCTGAAGTCGCATTTTCTGCAGTTGAGTGTGGAGTGGTTTACTTTGTGTTTGTATCTATTGTTTGCCTGTGTATTGTTGAAGATGAGGTAGTCATTGACAGGTAGGACATTGTAGCAGACAATTTTGTGTACTACGCTTAGGTCAGACCGTAGGCGGCGTAGTTCCAGGTTGTCCAAGCCCAAAATTTCGAGCCTAGTGGCGTAAGGGATGCTATTGTGAGCAGAGGAGTGGAGCACTCTTCTCATGAAATACCTCTGGACCCGCTCAATTGTATTAATGTCTGATATACAGTGTGGATTCCAGGCAGACGAGCTGTATTCGAGAATTGGTCTGGCAAAGGTTTTGTATGCCCTAGTTTGCAGTACAATGTTTAACCATGTTCAACTTTCCTGCAGTGGCGGCCTTCAAATGAGTCCTTTGGGTTCAAATGGATGTGTAGGAAGCCAGGGAGGCTGCTGAAGGGAAGATTGGGCCTGGAAAGGCAGGCTAGGCAAGTCTTTCCCAATCTCAACAACTTTGAGATGTGTGGACTTCAACTCCCAGAATTAAAGTCCACACGTCTTAAAGTCGCCAAAGTTGGGCTACACTAATTTAGATCGAAAATCACTTCAGTCAAAGCCGAACTTTAAAAAACTCCCATTCTATATTCGACAAGAAACATGATATATAAATAACAGAGGTGTTGATTGCAGTTCTGTGCTTCCTCCCACCCCCAATTCCCACTGAAATTTCCACCTAAAATTCCTTGCCAATGAATTCTGTCTCCAATTTTTGACATAGCAAACTTGAGAAGAATTTCCGAACTGGATTATTAAGATCCTCCAACCCCCCCCCCAAAGATTGTGTTTCTTTCTTTTTATTCTTCTTACTTAGTTAGTTGGGTCTACACTCACCACTTTGAGACTCCTCTTCAATTGGCTCAAATCCAGGGGTGAAATCCAGCAGGTTCTGACAGGTTCTGGAGAACCGGTAGCGGAAATTTTGAATAGTTCAGAGAACCGTCAAATACCACCTCTGGCTGGCCCCAGAGTGGGATGGGAATGGGGATTTTGCAATATCCCTCCCACAGGAGTGGGGAAGGAATGGAGATTTTGCAGGATTCTTCGCCTGTCACACCCACCAAGCCACACCCACCAAATCACACCATGCCTTCCAACTCTGTTACTGTTACTCCCCCCCCCCAGGGAAAACAGTTTACGCAGAGGCCTATTTTGAGATATGGAAGAGTTATTCTCACCGAAGAGTGATTTCTAATGGTGGAAAGTCTTAAAGGGTTAGGACCAAAAGAATGAGATTAGGACTACTAAACTTGGTTAATCATTGCTTTTGGTTCCTTTCTTCTCTGGACCATCCACCTATTGTTGTGGTCCGCCAGCAGCCTGCCGAGCTGGCAGTGGAGTAGGACAGTGAGGAGGCTGAGGAAGAACAGGGGCCAGTCCTGGAGGCTGGGGAAGGCCCAGATGAGGGCTCTGTGTTGGAGGTAGAGATGGGGCCAGGGCAGGGATGAAATGCTCCCAGTTTGGACCGGATCACCCGATCCGGTAGCGATAGAGGCGGATGGTTCGGAGAACCGGTAGCAAAAATCCCTGCCCTCTCCCCCCATTGCCCAGCTGAGCCGCGCAATCATCAGAGGCTTTTTTTTTATTTTTAAAAGCATTTTTTCTACAACCTCTTTGGCTGAAAAAATGCTTTTAAAAATTAAAAAAAAAAAGCCTCTGATGATCGTGCGGCTCAGCTGGGATCATCAAGGGCTTTTAAAAATATTTTTTCTATAATCTCTTCAGCTGAAGAGGTTATAGAAAAAATGTTTTTAAAAGGAAAAAAAAAGTCTCTGCTGATCAGGCAAGTCAGCTGAAATCGTCAGAGGATTTAAAAGCATATTTTTTACAATCTCTTCAGTTGTCTGTCTGTCTGTCTGTCTGTCTGTCTTTCTCTATCTCTATCTATCTATCTATCTCTATCTATCTCTATCTCTCTATCTCTCTATCTCTATCTCTATCTCTATCTATCTATCTATCTATCTATCTATCTATCTATCTATCTATCATCTATCATCTATCTATCTATCTATCTATCTATCTATCTATCTATCTATCTATCTATCTATCTCTATTTCTCTGTCTCTGTCTCTGTCTCTCTCTGTCTCTGTCTCTCTCTGTCTCTGTCTTTGTCTCTGTCTCTCTCTCATGTATCTCTATCATCTATTTATTTATTTCTCTATCTAGCTATCAGTTCTATATCATCTCTATCTCTATCTTCTCTCTCTGTCTCTCCCTCTCCTGATATATAAATATATAGAATAAACATATTTCTGAATGAGTAGAAACAAATTAGCATTGCAAAGGGACAGAAATGCCTGCTTAGTTATTTTTAATGACTCTTCTTGAAGTTTAAAGTAGACTAAACTGGATGAAAAAATGCCTTCAAACAGAGGCCTGTCAATCAAGAAAGGGGCCGGGGGAAACTGGATGGTAACATTACAGATTGCAGGTGATTGGATGTGCTAAACCTCCCTGCACACTGAAGTTTAGAGAAGAAGAATGCTTCCCTCTATGTGAGCCTTTCTTGGTTTCTTCTTGGAGGTGTCCCAAAGTTGTTGTTTTCCTTGGTTTTGGACAATGCTTTGTTATCACGCGTTAATTTTTGCTCCTTCTGTGTTTATTATTTTGTCATATTTTGCTGTTCTTATTAATTTCTATGGAATTTTAATGCACTTTTAATGCAGTTTTTATGGCACTAAATTAGCTGTTTTTCTAGCAGGTTGTCAGACATGTTGGGTGGATTTTTTTTTCTCTTTCTGGAGTGCAGCTGAGAAATCTTTATAATATAATCAGAATGTTTTAAAAACGTTGTCAGTGCACAATGATTCTACCCACCATGGGGAAATACACTGTTCATTGACTTGCCTTCCATTAATCAATTGGGACAGTCTGAAAACAATTTTATCTTCATTATTGCAGTGAGGATAAATTAGGGTTAAGCTTAGATCTTAACCCAGTGCAACATCTCTGGCAGGGTTTGGTTTGTCAAAACGAGCTTGAGTGGCACAGTAGCACTTTGGATCAAGGTTCTGCACTGCCCATATATTTCACACTAATACACATGAAAATGTGTTTGACAGAAGAATCTGCTTGTTCGGAGAGCTTCAAAAACAGTAGCAATGAAGTCAGTTCCTAAGTAATGGAAAAAATATGTCCTCCCTCCCTCCCTCCCTCCCTCCTTTCCTTCCTTCCTCCCTTCCTTTTCCTTTGATCCCTCTTCCTCTCCTCCCTCCTCCCTTCCTCCCTCTTCCTTTCCTCCCTTTTTTCCTTCCTTCTTTCCTTCATTCCTTCCTTCCTTCCCTCCTCCCTCCCTTCTTTCCTCTCTCCCTTCCCTCCTCCCTTCTTTCTTTCCCTCCTTCCCTCCTTCACTCACCCACTCACTCACCCACTCTCTCTTCCTTTCCTTCCTCCCTCTTCCTTTCCTTCCTCCTTTCCTCCCTTCTTTCTTTCCTTCTTTCCTTCTTTCCTTCTTTCTTTCTTTCTTTCCCTCCCTCCTTCCTTCACTCACTCACTCACCCACTCACTCTTCCTTTCCTTTCCCCCTCTTCCTTTCTTCTCTCCTCCCTCCCTTCTTTCCTCCCTCCCTCCCTCCCTCCCCTCCTTCCTTTTTTCCTTTCTTTCTGTCCCTCCTTCCTTCCTTCACTCACTCATTCACCCACTCTCTCTTCCTTTCCTCCCTCCCTTCTTTCTTTCCCTCTCTTCCTCCTTTCCTCCTTCAAATTGACCATTGAGAGTGTACACATAAATGTAAAACAACAGACCTCCAAGAACAGAAAAGTTCCCACTGAATTATCTGCCCACCAACATCTAAATGTCTGCTCGGGTACATCGGTCTTCATCAGCCTCCAGAGGATTACAGACACACCTCTGGGGGCAAAGCATCCCATAATATGGAGGGCACAACAGAGAAGGATAAACAGCAGAAAAAGAGAGAATTCAAGATCTGGAAGCCTCCAAGACATGCGCTGACCATAATGACGGAGGGAGCATAGTAGTTTGAAAATGGCATTAAATTCATAGGTTTGTTTCCTTTTCAACCTTGGCTTGGCTCTGCATAGCAGAAATGCACACAGAGGTTATTCAACCCCCCTGAGCTGCAATCCTATTCATCTTCTGCCAAGAATTGGATTTACAACTTTAAGAAGTTGTCGTAGATCTGGCTTAACTTTTTGAAAACATTTGCCCTGTGCTTTTAACACTTAGCTGGATGCCGCTGAGTGGATCAAGCTAAAGCAGTACTGAACAGAGCCAGTGGGAGTCATACAATCCGAGAATTAGAAAGGATGTTAGAAGTCCTGCACATGTAATTTTAGAAATTTGACCCTAAGAGCAGCTCTGGTTAACAGCCGACCATCATTGCTTAAAAACTGCTCAGGAAGAGAATTCTCCAATCTCTGTGTCCATCTGTTCAATGGTCAAAGAATAAAATCATCAGCCAGCACTTCCCACTGTTTTGTGAAATACAGGAAGGAGGAGGAGGGGAGGAGGAGGAGAAGAAGAAGAAGAGGAGGAGGAGGAGAAGAAGAAGAAGAGGAGGAGGAGAAGAAGAAGAAGAGGAGGAGGAGGAGGAGGAAGAAGAGGAAGAGGAAGAGGAAGAGGAAGAGGAAGAGGAAGAGGAAGAGGAAGAGGAAGAGGAGAAGAAGAAGAAGAGGAGGAGGAGGAGGAGGAGGAGAGGAGGAGGAGAAGAAGAAGAGGAGGGGGAGGAGAAGGAGAAGAAGAAGAGGAGGAGGAAGAGGAGGAGGAGAAGAAGAAGAGGAGGAGGAGGAGGAGAAGAGGAGGAGGAAAAGAAGAAGAAGAGGAGGAGGAGAAGAAGGAGAAGAAGAAGAGGAGGAGGAGGAGAAGAGGAGGAAGAAAAGGAGGAGAAGAAGAGGAGGAGGAGGAGGAGGAGGAGAAGTGGAGGAGAAGAAGAAGAGGAGGGGGAGGAGAAGGAGAAGGAGAAGAAGAGGAGGAGGAGGAGGAGGAGGAGGAGGAGGAGGAGGAAGAGGACAAGGAGAAGGAGAGAGCTCTTGCTTCACAATCAGGAGGTTGTGAGTTCGATCCTAGATAGAGGCAGATGTAGGCTTTCCTGCTTGGGCAGGGGGTTGGACTAGATGGCCTCCAATGTCCCTTCCAACTCTGTTAATCTGTTAATTCTGTTAAAAAGGAGGAGGAGGAGGGGGGGGCTGGAATGGACCTTGGAGGTCTTCTCGTCCAACCCCCTGCTCAAGCAGCAAACATTATATCACATCAGACAAATGGTTGCCCAAGCTCTTCTTAAAAACCTGCAGTGACAGAGCGCCCACAACTTCTGAAAGCAAAGCATCCCACTGGTTAATTGTTCTCACTGTCAGGAAATTTCTCCGGAGTTCTAGGTTGGATCTCTCCTTGATTAGCTTCCACCATTGCTTCTCGTCCTCTACTTATTCTTTCTTGTCCAGTGTGCCCTTTTGGAAATTTTCAGGACCGGGAATACCTATTTCCCCCTGCTCAGATAAAATCTTTCAAACTCTTGTCCGCAATGCATCAGATCCTCAGATCAACCTCAAGGTGAACGCAGAAGGAAAGGAAAAAGAAAACGGAAGGGAAAGAAATCAGTCACACAAAACAGGAGAAACATTTTTTCCCCCCAGACCGCTGACATATCGTAACGGATTTACACCAATACATTTGGGGCAGAAGAGTAGGCTCATGTGTATTATTAACTGTGGTAGGTCTAGGCAGGAGTTTAAAATTAAGTGGCAAAAGCAAGGAAACCTCATTTTCTATTTTCAAATAGTGGGATAATAATCTTCTAACCGCCGCGCTGAAATCTATTGCTGGATAGAGAATTCCTCTTTTAGAAGTAGTTTTTCTAAACATAAGCTCCAACACATTTTATACGGCGTGACCCATTTCACACTGATCACAAAATAAAAATATAAGTAGAAAAAAACCCCCATGAATTTAACTTTATTTCAGGAAAAGAATGAAAGGAGAGAGAGAGAGAGGGAAAATAAAACGACCATGTCAGTTATAATTCATAGACTCTCCTTCTGCAGACCGATGGTCATTTCAGGCTTTCTATGTTTTAATCTTTTGCTCTGAACAGCAGAAAACCCATATCCTGGATAATGGAGGCTTTACCCTTATAGATGAATTCAAGGATAAGAAGATCCTGAGGATGTGGTACATATGCTTGCTTGGACTATGGAGGCTTAAATGTTTTAAGCCCAGGATGATATAAAAAGACTATTTCAGACATAGAAGGATATTATCTATCTCTCTTTCTCCCTTCCCCCCCTCTTTTTTTTTTCTTAATCATTATTCATTTTCTCTTAATCATCTGACCAAGAGTGAAGTGCTCCTGGTTTGGACCGGATCGCTCAATCCGGTAGTGATGGTGGTGGGTGGTTCAGAGAACCTGCCCCCCCTCCATGCTCAGCTGAGCCACATGATCATCAGAGGCTTTTGTTTTACTTTTAAAAGCATTTTTTCTACAACCTCTTTGGCTGAAAAAAATGCTTTTAAAAGTAAAAAATAAAGCCTCGGATGATCATGTGGCTCAGCTGGGATCGTCAGAGGCTTTTAAAAGCCTTTTTTCTACAACCTCTGCCCAAGAGGTTGTAGAAAAAAAGGCTTTTAAAAGCCTCTGACGATCCCAGCTGAGTTGCCTGATCATCAGAGGCTTTTTAAAGCATTTTTTTTACAACCTCTTTTGCCAAAGAGGTTGTAGAAAAAATGTTTTTAAAAGAAAAAAAAAAGCCTCTGATGATCAGGCAAGTCAGCTGGGATTGTCAGAGGCTTTTAAAAGCATTTTTTAAGCAACCTCTTCGGCTGAAGAGATTGTAGAAAAAATGGTTTTAAAAGTAAAAAAAAAAAAAAAAGTTGGCTACGCCCACACAGTCACATTACCCGCCCACCAAGCCACGCCCACAGAACTGGTAGTAACGAATTTTACATTTCACCACTGATTCTGATCCTTGCCAACAATGGGAATTTATTTCTTAGGTTGGAATGCAAAAAGTAAGACTCTTCCAGAATGGGCTTCCCACAAGGGAATGATGATAAGGAGTGGTGTGGTGGCCTAGAGGTGGAGTTCTCGCCTCACAATCAGGAGGCTGTGAGTTCAATGCTAGGTAGAGGCAGATATTTCTCTTTCTGGGCACACTGAAGAATATATCTGCTGAACAAAACTCTGCATTGGCAACAGGAAGGGCATCCGGCCAGTAAACAGTCTGCTCCATTCAGTTGCCCAGACTCCATCCCACAAGGAATTATGGGGTTTTTAAATGAAGATGATGATGAGTGAGATTGGCGTTTTTGTTGCTGGAACTGGGTATGTCTAGTTTAATGAAAAGAAGGACATGGGGAGACATGATAGCAGTGTTCCAATATCTCAGGGGCTGCCGCAAAGAAGAGGGAGTCAAGCTATTCTCCAAAGCACCTGAGGGCAGGACAAGAAGCAATGGGTGGAAACTAATCAAAGAGAGAAGCAACTTAGAACTAAGGAGAAATTTCCTGACAGTTAGAACAATTCATCAGTGGAACAACTTGCCTCCAGTAGTTGTGAATGCTCCAACACTGGAAATTTTTAAGAAGATGTTGGATAACCATTTGTTTGAAATGCTGTAGGGTTTCCTGCCTTAGCAGGAGGTTGGATTAGAAGACCTCCAAGGTCCCTTCCAATTCTGTTATTCTATTCCAAGTACCATAGGCCATTGAAAAATGGCAATATTCTAAATATAGGCCATTTAATATGTTTAAATCAAATGCATAGTTAGATTAGAATAGAATAGAATTCTTTATTGGCCAAGTGTGATTGGACACTCAAGGAAGTTGTCTTTGGTGCATAAGCTCCCAATGTACATAAAGGAAGACACATTCGTCAGGAATCATAAGGTACAACGCTCAATGATAGTCATAAGGTACAAATAAGCAATCAAATCATACTAGGAAACAAGCAATAGTTAAATGATGAACGAATGAAAGAAAATGCCATTGTCTTTGTACATCTTGCCAGAATTCTGGTAGTTAGTTGTGTGTGTTTTTTTTAAGGTGAAGATTTTACTCTGCAGATTTTACTTGGCTAGTCATTGCCGACTATAAGGGTGTGTCTCATCTCTGTTTCAAGACCATTGAGTCAGCACTGTCCAAAGACATTTCCACAGTCATGTGGCCAGCATGACATCATGGAGCACTGTTACCTTCGCATAGAAATGGTACCTATTTATCTACTCGCATTTGCATGCTTTTGAACTGGAGTTGGGGCAAGGACAGGAGCTCACCCCGTCGTGTGGCACTCAGGTCTCGAACCTGGGCTTTCCAGCCGACAAACCCAGTGTCTTAACCATTGAGCCACAATGCTGCTCTTCTGGTAGTTATGAGCTGATTTAAAAAAAAATGTCAAAAATGAACAGGTCCCGTTTAGAGATGGGTGTGATTCAGTTTGCATTTTAATGAATATATGCTTAATTTTGTACTTTGGAACCCATGCGCAAACGTGGCACCATTGTCCTTTGAAAATGTGCCTGTTTTTGAATTTAGCAAACAAGGAATGTGCATCTCAATGGGCACATTGGGGAAACGAACAAAAAAAAAAAAATTGGTAATGCTGAAAACGAAATGTCAACTCTATTATGTAGGATGAATTCTGGACCCAATGCATACATTAGAGAAGCTGTTACGCAAAAATGAGAAGGGTGGGTCAAAGGCGCTTAAAGAGAACACACAACATTTTTCACAGGGATGTTTTTTAGGAATTGCTCTGAACGCAACGTGGAAAGGAGATCAACCCAACTGAAGAGCTGGGAAAGGAGAATCGAAGCCAAATCAAAGTTGACATATTAGTTTATCTCTACTTTGCAAACTGACACTCTTATGCTTTACCTCCGTTCAAGTCGGTTGATGTATTTCATGCCTTGATCTGTTTTAGCAGATTGCATCACGTCGCTACCATGGAAATCTACAGCACATTGCATTTAAAGCCCTGTTATCTATGAAAACTCACACCATCAGAAATTCCTGAGAGACTGTAGGCACAACTGTGATAGGAATTTGCAGCTCTGGCTGTCTGTTTTAAATGGGCCCCTCAAGACTTCGATTTACCAACCAGGTTTTAATTGAAGGAGTTAGCTGACTCTTGCAGGTTCGTTGCAGGATGCCTATATTTTCACCTCTGATAGTTTAAAAGAGGGGTACATAGCTTGAGCCCTGAAATCCTGAGGCAACTGTACTCAAACCTTGTCACATTCTAAAACAAAAATATTACTTAAGGGGACAGGATTATGAAACTCTTAGGGAGTACTCCTATCCATTGCCTTGAATACAATACAATACAACACAATACAATTCTTTATTGGCCAAGTGTGATTGGGCACACAAGGAATTTGTTTTTGGTGCATACGCTCTCAGTGTACACAAGAAGAAAAGATACATTCATTAAGAATCATAAGGTACAACACTTAATGATAGTCATACGGTACAAATAAGCAATCAAATCATACTAGGAAACAATATCAATACAAATCGTAAGGATACAGCAACAAGTTACAGTCATACAGTCGTAAGTGGGAGGAGATGGGTGATAGGAATGATGAGAAGACTAATAGTAATAGTAATGCAGACTTAGTGAATAGTTTGACAGTGTTGAGGGAATTATTTGTTTAGCAGAGTGATGTTTGGGGAAAAAACTGTTCTTGTGTCTAGTTGTTCTGGTGTGCATTGCCCTATAGTGTCGTTTTGAGGGTAGGAGTTGAAACAGTTTATGTCCAGGATGCGAGAGGTCTATAAATATTTTCACAGCCCCCTTTTTGACTCGTGCAGTAGACAGGTCCTCAATGGAAGGCCGGTTGGTAGCCATGGTTTTTTCTGCAGTTCTAATTATCCTCTGAGGTCTGTGTCTGTCTTGTTGGGTTGCAGAACCAAACCAGACAGTTATAGAGGTGCAGATGACAGACTCAATCATTCCTCTGTAGAACTGGATCAGCAGCTCCTTGGGCAGTTTGAGCTTTCCGAGTTGGTGCAGAAAGAATATTCTTTGTTGTGCTTTTTTGATGATGTTTTTGATGTTAGGTGTCCATTTTAGGTCTTGAGATATGATAGATATGATAGAACCTAGAAATTTGAAGAGAATAAGATTTAATTAAGTTTACCTGGGCATTAAACTCAGAGCAAATTTAGCTTTATCCTGACCCTGTTACAGCAAAGAATTCCCAAGATGACAATCCAACACCAGAAAAGTCTGTAATTTTCTTACTTGAAGCTGCTCCTTTAGGCTTGCAAAGTAGGAGGAACTGTGGAAACACACAACCGTTGAAGTCAACAAAAACCTGTCTCGGGGAAGAGGTAAGGCATATGCGTGAGTGAAAAATGTGTCAGCGACCTATGGCTTTGATTTTTAGAGATTTGTTTCCTGTTAGGATCATCCTAAAGAGAGTGAAAAGTTGGCCTGAAACTCAACATTAAGAAAACTAAGATCATGGCATCCAGCCCACTCAATTCCTGGCAAATAGACGAGGAAGAAATGGAGGGAGTGATAGATTTTATTTTCTTGGGCTCCAAGATCACCGCAGATGGGGACTACAGCCAAGAAATTAAAGGATGCTTGCTCCTGGCGAGGAAAGCTATGGCAAACCTAGACAGCATACTAAAAAGCGGAGACATCACCCTGCCAACAAAAGTACGTATAGTCAAGGCTATGGTTTTCCTAGTTGCAATGTATGGCTGGGAAAGTTGGACCATAAGAAAGGCTGAGTGCCAAAGAATGGAGGCCTTTGAACTCTGGTGCTGGAGAAGATTCCTGTGAGTTCCTTGGACTGCAAGGCGATCAAACTGGTCAGTCCTAGAGGAGATCAACCCTGGCTGCTCTTTAGAAGGCCAGATCCTGAAGAGGAAACTCAAATCCCTTGGCTACCTAATGAGAAGGAAGGACTCACTGGAGAAGAGCCTAATGCTGGGAAAGATTGAGGGCAAATGAAGAAGGGGACGGCAGAGAACGAGGTGGCTGGATGGAGTCACTGAAGCAGTCGGCGTGCCCTTCAATGGACTCCAGAGGATGGTAGAGGACAGGAAGGCCTGGAGGAACGTTGTCCATGGGGTTGCAATGGATCGGACACAACTTCGTAACTAACAACAACAACAACAACCGCAACAAACGGTTATCCCTGAAAGCAATGGGGCTTTTTATAATCCCGTAGCCATGAACACCTCTGAGCTTCAGCCACCGAAAGTTGAAATTATTAATTTTTTTTAAAAAAAACTAAAAATAAGAGAGCACTTTTCTAGCCACCTCCCTGTTCGTCAGCTGAAATTACTTAATGAGGAGCAGTTAGCATCTCAGAGACTAGGAAAGAAAGCTCACAATTAACCAGACAGGGAAATTATTTCATGAAATATGCATACGGTGTTTCTCCTGAAAAGCATTTTGCTCCCTGTTCCTCCTCTTGAAAAACCCAACTGTTAAAAAAAAAAGAGCAAGAGCATTTAGGTATTAATCATTCATTTCTCCCCACCCCTAAACCAATATTTGGGAAGCCTTCCAAAACGACGCTTGAAATAGGACAGGATCTCGGAGGGACGCTGGCTTGCAAATTTACGTTTTGTATGTGAATTTTTCCTCTGGGATAAATTATATTTTTCTTTTGTCGGGAAGGAGCTGAGTAATCAACTCAAGGATAGCATTTTGGGTTTGGCTTGAAACTGGGTGCCCCAAAAACCTCAGTTGCTTTTGTCCTCAATGTGGAGGGCAAAGAAAACTTAAGGAAAAGCAGAAAGCAGAGATATCACCCTGCCAACAAAAGTGCGTATAGTCAAGGCTATGGTTTTCCCAGGTGCAATGGATGGTTGTGAAAGTTGGACCATAAGTGCCAAAGAATTGAACTCTGGTGCTGGAGAAGACTCCTGTGAGTCCCTTGGATTGCAAGGAGAACAAACTGGTCAGTCCTAGAGGAGATCAGCCCTGACTGCTCTTTAGAAAGCCAGATCCTGAAGAGGAAACTCAAATACTTTGGCCAACTAATGAGAAGGAAGGAAGGACTCCCTGGAGAAGAGCCAAATGCTGGGAACGATTGAGGGCAACAGAAGAAGGGGACGGCAGGTGGCTGGATGGAGTCACTGAAGCAGTTGGCGTGAACTTAAATGGACTCCAGAGGATGGTAGAGGACAGGAAGGCCTGGAGGAACGTTGTCCATGGGGTCGCGATGGGTTGGACATAACTTCACAACTAACAACAACAAAGGGAAAATATCTGATAGGAACATGACGCAGTTTTAAAAATCAAAGGGGCCAGTAATCATTTCTGGTAGGGTTGCTAATGTTTGAACTAGCTCTTGCTGCTGTGCCTTAGCGACTCAAGAAATGTTCACAGAGTGACCTTGTCTCGTTTTCAAGATTCTGAAAAGGAAAAAGAAAGCAGTTCAGTCAGTTATTCCTTTCAAACAGAGCAGGATCTTGTTTGTAGGCTCAAAGGATTAAAAATGTCTTTCCTTTGTCATGTGGACATATTTGTAGCCTTCAAAGGCTGCTGGACAATTCTCTTTCTTAATTAAACACTTTAAAGAAAGATGTATAAGAAGGGGGCGAAAAAAGAGACATGAAACGAATAAAAGAGCAGGACAGAGATAGCAGAACGCAGATAAGCGAACGCGAGATCTAATTTGTCATAATTACAATTTTTCAATGTTCCTTGGTTAGGAAGTCGCAAAATAAATCCTATCGCTTTTTTGAAGACGTTGAGAATCCCTGCTCACCCAAGAGACGTCACTAAGTAGGACTATAAGCTGCAATAAATTAGGTCAGTGCTAGAAATCTAATTTTCCATAAAATTGAGTTAAAGAATCTAAATGTAGAAATATCAAGTTTTGAGTCTGGAACAAATTTGTGTATTAAATTATAGTCCAGAAATGATTTCCAATTAAAATGGAGTTCTGCAGTAGATTTACTTTTTGATATGAAATTGTTCTGAACAATAAAGAAAACACCTACAAATAGGTTAGCCATTCTTCTAAGGAAGAAATCAGAGCCTTAAAAAGTATATAAATGCGCTCTCTCCCTCCCTCCCTCCCTCCCTCGCTCCCTCCCTCTCTTTCATCTCTCTCTCAGTCCATCTGCCAATCCATCCATCCATCAATCCAGCCACTATATACAAAAAATCAGTCAGTCCGTCCGTCCATCCATCCATCCATCCATCCATCCATCCATCCATCCATCCATCCATCCATCCATCCATCTATCTATCTATCTATCTATCTATCTATCTATCTATCTATTTATCTATCCCCAACCCAGCATAGATTCTGGGTGGCATAAAATTAAAACTATGTTTATCATTTTTATATCTTTGTTGTTTGCCACCCAGAGTAACTTTTTTTGAGATGGACAACTATATAAATTACCTAAAAATCAGATAAGGCAACATAAAATAGAGCCAAACATTAGGAGGAACAACTTAACAAGGTAGTAAGGTAAAGGTAAAGATTCTCCCACACATGTGTGCTAGCTGTTTCTGGCTCTAGGGGGCAGTGCTCATCTCTGTTTCAAAGCCAAAGAGCCAGCGCTGTCTGAAGATATCTCCGTGGTCATGTGGCCGGCATGACTAAACGCCAAAGGCGCACGGAACGCTGTTCCCTTCCCACCAAAGGTGGTCCCTATTTTTCTACTTGCATTTTTTATGTGCTTTCAAACTGCTAGGTTGGCAGAAGCTGGGACAAGGAACGGGAGCTCAGCCCGTTACGCGGCACTAGGGATTCGAACCACTGAACTGCCAACCTTCTGATCGACAAGCTCAGCATCTTAGCCACTGAATCACCGCATCCCTTGTACAAGGTAGACTATACATCAAATGGATGCAACACTGATTTATCTCACAGCTTGAGGGGGATGTTATTCCAGAGAGAAAATGCCATGTTAGAGATCTATAATCCTGTTTGGAAAGAATATCATAAAAACAAACCAACTTTATCTTGCTGTATTCCTGCAAAGGTCACCCACCAGTTGCTCACAAAAACATGGACGTCCTCTGAGCAGCTGCTGCTGTGTGTAGGTTAGGAGAGTTCCTTCCTTTTGCACACTATGTGTGTAATTAATTTGGTGCTTGATGGGTGTGTGTGCGTGTGTGTGAATGTTAGTGTCATAGTTTTATTGCCTATTAAGAGTTTGGCTCCCTCTCAGTTCTGCATTCTTGGGATTATGAGGCTCTAATCTATCAGTTTGTTCCAGAAAGTTGTTAAAACAGGTGGAGGGAGGCATGCCAACAGCCTCAGAGGCACACATCAATGGTGCTTCTTATGAGGAACCAAAATTGGTCCTTACAGAGCCTGTGCTGACATGGTTTTTATTTTGGAAGAGAAAAAAGGAAGGGAGGGAAGAAAGGGAAGGGAAGGGAAGGGAAGGGAAGGAGGGAGGAAGGGAGGAAAGGAAGGGAGGGAGGGAAGGAAGGAAGGAAGGAGGGAGGGAGGGAGGGAGGGAGGGAGGGAGGGAGGGAGAAAGAAAGAAAGAAAGAAAGAGGAAGGAAGGAAGGAAGGAAGGGAGAGGGAGGAAGGGAGGAAAGGAAGGGAGGGAGGGAGGAAGAAAGAAAGAGAAAGAAAGAGGAAGGAAGAAGGAAGGGAAGGGAAGGAGGGAGGGGGAGAGGAAAGGAGGAAGAAAGAAAGAAAGAAAGAAAGAGGAAGGAAGGACGGAAGGATGGAAGGAAGGAAGGGAGGGAGGGAGGGAGGACTGCCAAATGATGTTTACTTGGCCATCTTGGAGGCTTCAGTGTTGCCATTCCTTTTCTCTCCCTTTAACTGAGCCATAAACTTGCTTATTCTAAGAAAATCATGCCCCCCCTCCCAAAAAATTTAGGGTTTGGGCTGTGGAGAATATTGAGGACACCCCCCCCCCCAAAAAAACCCATTTTTCAACCTTGCTGAGAGCAGTTTAAAAGAAGCAAACCGGCTTTGCCCCATCTCTTGCAACTGTTCTCTACCCACCTAAGAATTCCTTGCAAGAACAAAACCGAGACGGATCCAATCCAGCTTCCTGTTTCCAAAACAACAACAACAACAACCAAAAGTCTCTGGTCCAACATATGAACTAGGCATTTGTTGAGCTTGGATCTCCAGACGAGCCAGGCCCTTCTTGGAGTATGCTTAAACAATAATGCATCTCCACCAAGGATGGTATTCACTGGTTCGTGTGTGTGATTTCTGCTACCGATTTGAGCCGAACCGGCTGGATACCACCTCTGATTTCCAACCCCCAAAATGGGTGCAGACTACCCCATCCCCACTGATACATTTCTGCTTGTACTCACGAAATGTTCCTTGCAAAGGAATCTAGAAATTAGATGGAACTTGCACTGGGGATAGCTGGAACCAGTAGCAACCTTTGTGTCTTCTGTTTTTTTCTGAAAACCCCGCATTATTAGGTCTCATAACTGCTGTATTCTGATATATATAGGAAGGTGTGGAATCTAGAGGCTGTTGGGAAGAAGCTCTTGTAACTGGCAGGTGGCACTTTTCACACAGGGATTCCCTGCTTCCCAGAAGCGCTGTTTACAAGATCTGGTTAAGGATTTCAAGGGTGCAAAAGAAAACAGTGATTATAAGCCCGACAGTCTCTTTATAAAAAGTCCAGCTCCTCGCTGTAAATCAGATGGATTCTTTCATTAGAATAACTTTATGATTACCTAGCAAGATTATTGCCTAGTCTGTGTGCACTCGTGCACTCTTTATTCCTATGATTTCAGCTTTTAAGAGTATATAACAAGAGTATATAACAGGGTTACAAGGATTATCATTTTTCTTCCGACAACAATTGCAGAGAGAACCGGTCAGATGGGAGAACAAGAGGATTAAAAGCTTCCGTGCGAGGTCTCAAGAAAAAAGAAAACAGAAGCAAAGACAGAATACTTTCCGACGGAATTATCTCCACCAAGGAGTTCGTTAATTGCCATATGTTCTAATCCACTCCTGGCATCTCCTGAAGCAATAGATGTTCTCAAAATTGGAATCAGAAGCATGAGTCACCAAACCCACTAATATCCAGACTAGCCCTGGATTTATTAAAGGGTCCTTGTTTTTTTGTTTTTTTTTTTTGTTTTTTTTTAAAAGCGGCAACATGGATAAGACATAGCCACAAATAAATCAGAAGGGGCAAATGATGAAAAATGTTTTGCGGGACCTGAAAAAACCCAGAGATTCCAGTGGACATTGAATTGATCCTGAAAAAGGTTGTAGAGCTCTGAGTTTCAGCATTCCCAATTTTGCTTAAATCTAAGCATTTTAAAGGTGGCTCAGTGGCTAAGACCCTGAATTGGTCGATCAAAAGGTCAGCAGTTCAGCGGTTCGAATCCCTAGCGCCGCGTAATGGGGTGAGCTCCCGTTACTCGTCTCAGCTGCACGTTAAAAAATGCAAGTAGAGGGTGGAGGGAAAGAGGGTGGGGGGAATATTGGGGGGGGGGGAATTCTTTTTGTAAAACTTTTCAATAAAAAAAAATGCAAGTAGAAAAATAGGGACCACCTTTGGTGGGAAGGGAACAGCGTTCCATGCGCCTTTGGCATTTAATCATGCCGGCCACATGATCATGGAGACGTCTTCGGACAGCGCTGGCTCTTTGGCTTTGAAACAGAGATGAGCACTGCCCCCTAAAGTCAGGAACAACTAGCAGTTATGTGCGAGGGGAACCTTTACCTTTACCTTTAAGCATTTTAATTTTCTGCAGATAGGAAGCACTTGCTACATAAAATAGGACATGTTGACATGGGGGAAAAACATATGATTCTCCTATCAGTCATCATCCATAGGAACACAATGATTTCCAAATCTTGCTTATGAACTTGCTTATGATTTAACTACGCTGTTTGGAGCAATCTCTTTCTTTGGTTCCTAAAGATCAGCTCTGGTTTTCTCCTAAGCACTACAGAGAATTAAAGAAATCAAGAAAGGGTCTACAACTTGTACTGAGATAGAAGAGAATATTTGTAGCTCAGGGTTGGACATTGGAGTCTTGATACTCTCTGAACTAGGTTGTTTTCTACCCAACTAGATAACATCATCAGTATTAGAAGAGAGTGGGGCAGGAGTCCTCTCTACCTTTGTATATATACAAAGGTAGCTGTTCCCTAGTTGGATAAGGAAACATCTGCAAGAAAATAACCAAGCTCAGATAGCACTCCATGTCCCAAAGGTGCTTTTTTTCCCCCAAGAGGCAACTGGACTTTTTTTTTGTCTTTGAAGGTGTTTTGCTTTTCATCCAAGAGATCTGGAGAAGCTTCTTGGATGAGAAGCAAAATGTCTTCAAAGGGGGAACCCCGCCCCCACCCCAGAAAGTCCAGTTTCCACTTGAAAAAAGGAAAAAAAAACCACTTTTGGGACAACCATGACCTTGATAACTGAGAATCTCCATAGAAAATGACTCTGTTGTGATCCCGGCCCCGGAGGCTGATTTATCTTCACATGCTGAGTCGGAGGATGATATGGAGGAGGAGGAAGCTGTCACGAGCTATGTGCCGGAGGGGCTGTCTTCACTGGTGAGTCAGCAAAAACTGACAGTTGCTGACGTGCCTATGGACCCCAGCCAAATTGAGGAGGAAACAGGCCGGTAACGACGAGGGGGAGCCCCTATTGGATGCAAGAGAGAGACATAGGAGTCGTCGTAAAGAACAGGTGTGGTCAGGAGACATAGGGCCACACCCTACAAAGTATAAAAGGGATGTGACTGGGCTGGAAAGGCATGGTGAACAATTTGTTGGCGTTTTGAATGCAGTGGAGTTACAACTGTTAGTTTGGAGTTTTTTTGACAAGAGGCTGCATTCCTGCATTAGCCTGCTGTCTGTCTGCCAAGACCTTTGGAACATTGCCTGGTAGCCATTGGAATGATAGGCGCTTTGGAAGAGAACTATTTATTAAAGGGCCAGCTTCAGTCTCTCTAGCCTATGTTTGTTAGTGCCGGGCTATTTGAGCTTCTGCAAGGCCACTCGTGGGAGGGGACAGAACAGACTCCATTGTTATAACTTGTGTTCTGAAGGCAGATGCCTACCAAACCAAATGTTAAAAGCTGGGTTTTTTTGTTTTTTTTAAAAAAATGAGGAGATCTATTCCAGGTTTTGAAAAACTGACATTAAACAGAAGCCTATGCAAATTGTATGTTTGTCTTGTCTTGTCTTTGGAAGGCTGGTGGCGAAGCAGATTCCAAAAGTAGGTTTCCCTTGGGGGTTTGGGGGTGGGAGAGTAAGGCTTCCACACTAGGAAATCCTCTTTAGGGTTAGCCTTTTTGGACAGATGGGTCTCAGTTCAGGAGTTGCACAAGATGACTCCAATCTGAACTGTTGACTTTGGTTCTATCATCTTCTCCCAGCCTCTCCTCCTTCCTCCCTCTATTAAAATGGTGACACCAGGGCAAGCAAGACAAGGATGGGAAGATGCCAACTGAATTGGACGAGATAATAAGCAATTAGTCGGCTGAAGAAGGTTAATAACTGTAATCTTGTGAAAACTCCTCTGGGGTTCTACTACTATTTATGGAGTGACTAATATGGATCCCTTTCTTAAATTAGTTTGCACACTAATAATTTAGGCATTTCTCTAGCCTTCCTCACCTCCTTCCCAATCCATCCGAATTTATTTTCTGCAAATGAGAGCAGAGATAGTGTCTTGGGCAATAGGCCATCTGCCTGTTCGTTAATATTTGAATAAAAGCGAAGGTTCTTTCAACTTGTTACGCCGGTAGCATTACAACTCCGAAAATTCTCTGGGAATACGTGTGTCAGGATTCACATCACAGCCAGGAATGAATTATGTAGAAATGCACACAAGATATCCAAGGACTTCAGATAAATATTTATTGAAGAAAAATAGAAGCTATAAACAAAGCATCCCAGCAACTGCTATATATCTGTCAGGCCCAAAGAACCAAGAGAGACACGTAGAATTACTTCTGAGCAGTTTCCTTCATTGTTACTCACCTGCAGGCAGAAATCCCACCAACTGTTTCCATTGCTAAAGTTATACAATAAGAATTGCTAGGGAAGAGCCAGCCTTCTTAACTCGTTTTCTTCCAACCAAGCTATCTAAGCTTCTCTGTCTTTTGGTCCTCTAGAATACAGCTCCCCCCCTTTTGGGAATCCAGACTACATTCCACCTCATCATCAAAATAATAAGACTAACAGAGATGGAAGGGACCTTGGAGATCTACTAGTCCAACCCCTTGCTCAAGCGGGAAACCCTGTACCAGTGATGGCTAACCTTTTTGCCATTGTGTGCCAGGAAGGGGTGGGGGCAGGGGAGGTTTGTGTGTGTGTGTGCCCACACACATAATTCTATGTGTCCTGCCCTGCGCATGTGTGCATGACTCCCCTCCCTTCCAACCCCCGCTCCTGGCACGTGATGTCCCGGTATGTCACTGCGTTTTTGTATTTACCAGATGAGTTTTTATTTTTGGACTCTCAGACTTACGGTAGTTTGCCAGAACTCTTATCAATAGCTACTGCACATGTCTACATTCCTTCTTCTTCTCTAAAACTTTTCTTTGTTCTCTGGCCAAGGGAGGTAGCCGGGAAAGCTTCCAAGATGTAACCTAATTTAGATAGTGAGATGTTCTTATTATTTAAGAAATAAATATGAGTTTTTCATTAGAATGTATTTCGGTTCATTTTCTTGCAAAGTATACAGAAGAAAAAAAGCCACAATTCCACCTCTAATTGAGGGCAATTACCCCAGGATGGGAATGGGGCTCATTGCCGCTCTGACACGGTAGGCCCGTTTTTCTTTCTCGCCTGGCTCCAGATCCCCTCTATGCATCCAGGGAGGGCAAAAACAGCCTTCCCCACCCCTTTGGAGGCCCTCCGGAGGTCCAAAACGGCCTGTTTCCCAACTTCCGGTTTGACAGGAAGTGACTTTTTTGCTGTCCCCAGCCTCCAGAGCCTCTCTAGGAGGGACAGCAAAAAATGTTTTTGCCCTCTCCAGATGAATAGAGGGGGTCTGGAGCCAGGTGAGAAAGAAAAAGGGGCCTTCCCCCACCCCCAGGCCTTCTGGAGGCAGGAAACAGCCTGTTTCCCTACTTCTGGTGGGCCCAGAAGACACAAAAATCAGCTGGCTGGCGCGCGCATGCACACCGGAGCTAAGTTGGCATGGCCACTGATATGGCTACGCGTGTCACCTGTGGCACATGTGCCATAGGTTTGCCATCATGGCCCTATACCATTTCAGACAAATGGTTGACCAATCTCTTCTTAAAAGCCTCCAACAGGATCGCCTGCTGCCACCGAATATCTCCCACCGTCCGATACACTCTCACAGAGAGGGCTTCCTCAGGGTGCCGTCAGCCAGACAATGTCAGCTGGCGACCCCCAGGGGGGAGCCTTCTTTGTGGGGGCTCCTGCCCTATGGAATGAACTTCCCCCCGATATCAGAAGGATTCCCGACCTCCGCACCTTCCGTCGGGCACTGAAGACTGTTGTTTCACCAAGCCGGCCTGACCAACTAGACAATTTTAAAGGGGTTTAAATCTGTTTTAAAAGGGTTTTAGCAAGGGTTTTTATCGGACAGCCAAATAGTTGAATTTATTTTAATAGTTTTAATTTTTGTGTATGATTGTTTTAATGTGGCTGTGAACCGCCCTGAGTCCTTTGGGAGAAGGGCGGTATAGAAATGAAATAAATACAAATACAAATACAATGTTGAAGCATCCACAACTTCTGGAGGCAAGTCGTTCCACTGAGTAATTGTTCTCACTGTCAGAAAATGTCTTCTTTGTTCTAGGTTGGTTGGTAATGTTTTGTTGCATTTCGTTCCCTTCCTTCCTTAGTCTCTTTTTTCTCCCACAAGTTTTTTGTTTTTACAAACGTATCAATGTGTGAACAGTGTGGCTCCTGGGTGTCATGCTTTCTAATACAAATAAAACCAGTAAAATTAATCATAATTATTAAATGCGGGCAACTTATATATTTCTAACGATACACAATTATAATATGTTGCAGTCTGTCATTAAATTATTCCATATTTTCTCATTACTTTTGTTTTATTATATAAAAGTGTATACACTAACGTTCCCCCTTCTCTTATTTCTATCACTTATTCTAACTTTAAATCATATCACCTTTTATTAAAAACCATTTTGTTTCTATCCTACCTCACTTCTAGTCATGTCGCCTATTTAAAATAAAGAGAGAAAAGCAAAATCAAACCAAAACAATAGAAAAGAAAAATCATCTATCCATCGTCTCTTGCCCGCTTCAATATTTTAATTGCTATGCTTTTTTTTTTAAACTTGCCTCCCAAATTCCTCTCCTAGATCTTTATTTCTGTCAGATACAATAGAATCTGTTGTATCTGACAGATACAAATTCTGACAGAATCTCTATTTCTATCAGAATTTGCTTCTTGGCTATTCAATCTAGGTATTTCTCCTTTTTGAGTGTGCTGAATTGTTTCATTTTTTCAACAGTCCATCATACAAGTGGCCCTTGACTTATGACCATAATTGAGCCCTAAATTTATGCTGCTAAGTGAGACATTTGTTGTGAGTTTTGCCCCATTTTACGACTTCTCTTGCCACAGTTATTAAGTGAAAAATTGCAGGTCTTAATAACCCGGTTATTAAGTGAATCTGGCTTCCCCACATTGACTTTGCTTGCCCAAAAGGTTGCAAAAGGTGATTTATATGACCCGGGGACACTGCAACCGTCATAAATATGAACCAGTTGCCAAGCATCTAAATCTTGGTCCCATGACCATGAAGATGCTACAGTGGTCATAAGTCTGAAAACTGGTCCCAAGTCCCTTTTTTCAGTGCTGTAACTTCAAACGGCCACTAAATGAGCTGTTGTAAATTAAGGACTACCTGCATTGTTTTTCACCGATTGTATGAATTTCTCTTTTCATCATCACCATGCTGGCTGGGGAACTGTGGAAGTTGATGTCCACCCATCTTCAAGTAATCAAGGTTGAGAAACACTGAATTAGAAAACGATTTCCCTTCTCTCTTTCCATTGGCTGATCTAAATTCCTCGTTTGGCTTATCAGCTTGAGAGATGCAAGTCAGGTTTCCTTGAAAAGCTTCTGGTTGAGCATAACCATAGCATGTCATCCATTACACATGTATTTTGCTGGGACTGACTGAAAGTGACATTTATGGCTCTATCATGAGAATGGATTTTGCTGCCCATTAAAATGATCTACAGGTAAATACTCCATTCATTTTTAATCCCCAGCACTTTTGGCTCCGGAAGATGATCCTATCAATAGCTTGCCTATTAATGGGACTCTTCAGCAGGAAGTCTGAGCTGATGAATAATATGGAGAAGCGGCAATTAAAGAGATTGCAGTACAAATAAACGAAGAATTAAACTCAACTGCTTGCTGACCTTGGGTCTACTCCAAAGAGTTGCCATTTTTGAGAGGGTCATCCCTGGCCTTTCAAGATGTGTTTCTTCCTAGATAATTATTGAAAAGAAAATCATAGGCAGATGCTAGTCTGATGAATTATGAATCACTGCTTCTTAGAAAGAGGCATGTAAGAACTGGCCGTTCCTTGTTGCTCAGTCTATTGGGCTATCAAAGGCATTTATGTTTTGTCAGTGTATTTCATGATGACTTTGTCTATGGTGTTCAAGAAAGCACTGAAACATAAGAATACAAGGAAAGACGTTGTTGGTGGACCTGTTCCAGGACGACCGAATTCTGGAAAATCATACAGTCATGGATCTTGGAAATTACAGGATATAATTTAATTCTGAAACCAGAGTATTATTTACTGAATATTAGGCCAGACAATTTAGGCATAAATATATGGTGTTTGTGTGTATTTATCACCACGTCAGCAAGAATATGCTTTGCCCAACATTGGAAGGGGAAAGATCTGAAGGCTGAAGACTCGATTTTGGAGAAAATCTTGGACTATGTGGAAGCCGACAGACTGACTAAAGCATTGAGAGATAAAAAGGACTCCGTATATTTCCAGTGTTGGGACAAATGGTACGTTTGGTTGAACAACAAACTCCCAAAAGGTCAAGTATAACTAGGATTATGTTTAATGTATGTTAAATCTGATTGAAGTTTAAATATTGTATAAAGTGTAAATATCATGTAAAGTTCCTGTCGCGATGATTTTTTGATTATTATTTTTTCTGATGTATTGATTTAAATAAATAAAAAAAGGAAAGACATTTTGACTTATTTAGTATTGCAGTCCAATAAAGTACAAAAGAGAGAAGCAACCTTCAAACCTTGAAACAATTAATAGAGAAGAAAGTATCATCTGGTTTCTGAAAAACGCAGGTTTTGCTAGAAACATGATGATGTTTTTAGAAGTTGTCCATGTTAGGCCTTGGTGTGATAAGTAACAGAGATGACCTTGATGGAGATAATGTGAGCTTAGTTACCTATAATTGTAATAACGATGCTGGAGATAAAAGAATAGAAGAGAAAGAACTGGAGAAGATAACAAAATACAAAGACCTGTGAATAGAAGTAGAATGACTGTGGCAAAAGAAAGCAAAGCTAGTACCAATAATGACAAGCACTTTGGGTGCAATTCTAAAACATCTGGAGCACCACTTGAATACCATCGGCATTGACAAAATCACCACCAGTCAATTGCCAATGGCAGCTTTATTCAGAACAGCTTACATCCTGCGCCAATACCTTTAACAACATCAAACAACGTGGGAATGACTCGATAGGTGGATAACAATGCCCAATGAAGTCTAAACATCTGAATGACCATATGACCAGCCATAACAGTTTATTACATTTACAAGCTGGCCATCTCTCAGTGACTCTTAAATGATTTAGCAAATTGTTAAAAACATTTAAAAGTAACAATAGAAAAACACAAAAACAACGCAAAAGAAGTTTAAGAGAAATTCTGTCTCACATCTTTGTGGCCAGTCTGCTCTAGAATTTAAATCCTTTAGCGGAGGGTGGTTGTCATGACATCAGAGCTTTCTGTCGAATCATGGCTAAGCAGATTTATTTTGTTATAAGTAATTGAGAGTATCTCGTTTGTCCTGTCTACATTTATGATTACCTCAATTCAGAAAAAGGAAAGAAATCCCTCAAATAAATAACACAGCAAAACCAAATGAGGCCAGGAATGAGTAAATAAATGATTGTGCATTCATAAATCTCTTTTTCTCTCTCTCTCCTTCCTTTCTCTCTGAATATATGTGTGAATAGGCTAATTTTATTAGCTGAATCTTTAACAAAATAGGAGATGATGTTTTGAAGATGTTCATAAATGGGAAAGGTTTCTTTGACTACAATCATCACCTGCGTAATGAATGCTAATGAGAGACTTGAGAGAAGCTAAATTGAATCCTTACTTAAGAAATTTTGTTTTGCAAATATGTGATTGAAATTTATCTGCACAGGGAGAAAATTAGGAGTTCTATTATGCTAGGTTTTCTTTTCTTTTAATGGAGTGTCAACATATTGTTTGGTTCTCAAGCTGAGGCTCCTTGAGAGCAGAGTTCAGTGAAGATTGAAGTAAGGTTAAGAAGATTGAAGTCTAGGCTCCATTTTTCCAAAGCAGCCTAGTTCCATCCTGCCTCCCATTCCATTCTAGGAAATGAATTGAGAGTGGGCATTTCTGGATCATTAATTACAAATGGCAGTACTTAGGTAGCACAGAAACAACTTTGCCAATCTATTTTAATTAGGGGAAGATGTTGGGTCCTGATCTCTATGGAGATTGCTCTGCATGACTTGGGAAAGCTTCAATCTGTCCCTTGGCAGCTTTGTTCCTGAATGTTCCTCATTGCAAGACAACGGCAACGACAATAAAAACATCTTGGCATCATTCTCGTGTTTATGAGAAATCAACTAAGGGAGCTCCAAACACATTAATGATACAATATGTACGTTGGGTTCATGAGCTGACTGGGGGAAAAATAGTCCACCACTTTAAAAATGTTTAGCAGAAGTGAGTTTAAGGGGTCTAGGACAATTCATCACGGCCAGAAAATCTGGCTAGTTCCATAAACCACAATTAAACCATGAATCAAAGAACACAACCAAGATAGCCGTTTCTTATTTTGCACTTTTGGACAAGCACCTCCTTTGAAAACATTTAACTGGGGTGGAATGGAAAGATTTCCTGTAATAAAGAAAGAAGAAAACAATTTCAAATTTGGGTCATATTTTTTTTCACTTTCAGGGGGTTAAGACATCATGTATCAAACACACCTCCATTTCTAACATTTAAGCACAATTCTTAGAGAGCAAAGCAAAGCAGTCCTGGAAATTTTTTTTTTCTTAAAAAGAAACTGGAAACAATAACACATCCAATTTTTGCACAAGAAAATAAAATCAAGGGCTGCTTGGCAAGATTGTAACATGGTGGGGAAGATGCAAGCAAAACTCAAAATGATAGAAAAAAGGGGCTTGGATTTTAGGCAGGGAGGACCCAACAACTAGAGGGGCACTCTACTGCAAGAGAGGTAATCCCCATCAGTCCCCACCTTGCAAACCTGACTAATGGGACCTGTAGTCCAAAGCATCTCCTAGTGTGTGTGTGTGTGTGTGTCTATATATATGTTTTCTGAGGTTTTCGCAGGTGTTTGTATGTAGGTCTTTGGTTATTCGGGTTTTCTCCCGCGTAAAATTGGAAGTGTCTTGGTGACATTTTGACGAAGACTCATTCGTCATCTTCAGGCTGGTGTTTTCGGCTTTGTTCACATTGCTCCTAGAAGCATGTGTTTCATTGTTTCATTACCAAACTAGGGAATATCAGTGCTACGAGAGAGTTTGCTCTCAGCTTATGTTCTAGTGCAGGGGTCGGCAACCTGTGGCTCTGGAGCTGCATGTGGCTCTATTGTGGCTCCCTGTCACCAGTCAGCACCACAATTGATAGGGGTTTCAGTTAGGATAGGTAGAGGAAAAAGGACCATGCGTTAGGAGGACACACTATGATGGGGGGAACCAGACTGCCGTTGGCTCCAGAACTGAACAGGGGATGGGGGTGGGGCTTCCGGTTAAGGCCTTGGTGGCTCTTTGAGTGTTTAAGGTTCCTGACCCCTGTTCTAGTGGCTTGTCATTTTGTTCTGTCCCTGACCCCCCACACACACACAAACAAGCGTTCCGGAGTTAATGAGCAAACCAGCCGGCAAAAACCTAGTGGCTGCCTGCCAAGAGTTTATTAGTTACAAAGAGGAGAGATAACTTCTCTCCACTTCTGGCACATCAAAGGTAAGGAGCTCAATATTTACAGTTCAGTCTTTAAAACAATAGTCCGGCAATACAGAATGGCGTGGAAGCTTTCAGCTTTGTTCGTCACAAGGTTTGACTGGCCACCACGCTCCCTTTTATATCCTGTGGGGTGTGGTCCAGTGACTCAGCTAATCTCTGGCACGCCTTCCCTTCTGCTGTGCGCGTTTCTCCCTGCATCGCTGTGAGGATCCAGCCAGCACTTATCTCCCTCGTCGCTGTCCACCTGTGGCTGCGGGGACGTGCTTGGCTCTGGGCCTATCTCTTGCCCTTTGGTGTCCTCCGGGGGCATTGCCAGAGAGGAGGGTCCTGGAGAGGGAGGTCTTGCCAACTCCTCCCTTTCACTCTCGGAGCCCTCTCCTAACGATGACACAGGCTCAGGCAACAGAGCCACAACACATTTCAGTGTTGGTAGAACTAGTCTTGGAGGTTCTTTGGTTGAGCTATTTATTGTTAACTTGTTTGGCATTTCCTTGATTCGGGTATTGTTCACTCCTCGGCTTATTACTCTGATGTTAATCTTCAAGATAATCGAAGTATATAGCTGCAGATTGAAGGAGAGGAGACGTATTGATTCTGTTGCTTCATTTTGAACTTGTTGATTGTATCTTGTGCACAGATGTAAACATTGTTTATGCCTATTGATGGTTAATTTGTCAGACAGCCCAAATTTTTGAAATTTGCTAGCATTGTTTGACGTGGATGGTGTACAATGGTCACAGTTTCCCAACTGAAACTATGGTAAACTCCATTAATATACTGTCAAAATAAATACTGTTTACTGTGTATTCTAATTGCTTCTAGGTGCAACGATGGATAATGGATTGTGTTTTACCTTGCTTACCAGGTTAATTGGAGCAATGACAATGGTTCTTAGAACCAGAGAGATGACCTCAACGGCCCTTTTTAATGCCAGACATTAAAAATCTCTTCTCCCGTTGAAGGAGAAGAGATTGTATATAGATTTTTTTTAAAAAAATTGATTTATATGCCACCCTTCTCCGGAGATTCAGGGCGGCTTACAATGCATTAAGCAATAGCCTTCATACTTTTGTATATTTATACAAAGTCAGCTTATGGCCCCCACAAACTGGCTCCTCAATTTACCAATCTTAGAAAGGATGGAAGGCTGAGTCAACCTTGAGCCTGGTGAGATTCGAACTTACAGTAATTGCAGACAGCTGGTGTTAATCACAATGCTTTAGTCTGCTGAGCCACCAGGCCCATTTTGTATCACGCTTAACATTGCGATCATTCTTAGAAACAGAGAAAACTTCAGTAGCTGTTTCTAATGCTAGGTGTGGCCCATGATGTATAAAAGATTTCATAGTTTTCTTGCCTGCTTAGTATTAGACCCAGCAATGGTTCTTAAACCTAAGAAGAAAATCCCTACATCCCCTTTTAATCCTAGGTGCTGGCCGATTCACAGTGTGGGATGATGAAACGCCAGTAATCCTTGTGCCTGAGGAATGGGCCTCTGCCTTCTCACTGGTTGGCAGTGGCTTCGGGCATCGGGGAGACGGGGGGCAGAGTGGCAGGATCTGGAAAGGACCATGGGAGCCAATCCAGCACCATGCTTCTGAGGGTGAATCCGTGGCTGACTGGAGCAGAGTGGAGAAGCTCTCTGCACTCTTTTTCTGGTGGTCCTACTTGTTTCACTACTAATGAGCGGCAATAATAATAATGGCAACAACAAAGAGGGGCTGTTAGTGTGGTGAAAAGAAAGTAATCCCCAGGGAAGCTAAGTGACAAAATCTATCTTGTCCAAACCACTTCATTGTCAATAGCTAAATGTATTTCACTTTTGTGCTGTGGCATATGAAATATGGCTTTTGAGCAAATCCCAATTTCCCTGACAGTTTTAGCTTGGAGTCTCTTTGAGGACATCTGTTTCACACTTAATAATAATGACTAAGATTCTCGCTTTGATCCACGAATCAGGAGCAATAGTTACAGAACAATTATCTTTTTTTTTTTTTAGCAGTTTTTCTTTGAAGATACTCCTTTTTAAACTCATTGTAGCTGGCCTCATTTGTCTATGCCGTATCTTTCCAGGTGTTAGATCTGGGGACTAAAGAAGATTTCCTCTGTAGGTAAAATCAAATATTCTTGCATAGACTTGGAGCAAAAGAAGAGAAAGGGAATTGAACTAGGTTTTCTTTTTTTTTTTCCAATTTTACATAGCAACGTATTGAGTTCTTAAAATTCTCAGAAACAAATGGGAATGTATGGAGAATAGGATGGGCTGAAAAAGAAGCATAAAGGCAAATGTTAAAATGGAAAACGCAAAAACCTTGAGGCTGAGCTCTGAGTAATAATGAGGATGTTTCCGTTCAGTTCTGTCTGACTCTTGGCAATTCTATGGGCCAGGTCTCTTCACATCTTCTGATCTTGCACTACTTCTTTGTGAGTAATAATATTCATTTGAAATATCCTAATAATCAGCAGCAAGAAACTTGTTAGAAAATCCTTCCATTGTTTCAAAACCACTGCAACCTTAGAGCTGAAATCCTAAATCCAAGTCTTTGTAATCAAGTTGAAATGCTGAGTCTGGATCAGCGGTGAAATCCAATTTTTTTTTATTAACGGTTCTGTGGGCGTGGTTTGGTGGGCATGGTATGGCTTGGTGGGCGTAGCAGGGAAGGATACTGCAAAATCTCCATTCCCACCCCACTCTGGGGCCAGCCAGAGGTGGTATTTGCCGGTTCTCCAGACTACTCAAAAATTCCGCTACCAGTTCGTCAGAACCTGTTGGATTTCACCCCTGGTCTGGATACAGATTCATTAATTTGCTTCATTTTTTTAATGGGCAAATATTATCTCCGGAAGCGAACAATCTTTTTTTTTTTCTCCTAGCAGCCCAATCAGATGTTGGGGGAAGGGGGTTTGTGAAGATTACTCACAAGTGAGGCCAATAAAAGTGATGAAAAGGAAAACATCTCTAAGGGATTTAGCAGGGAGAAGCAAACAAACAAACAATCACATATGTTGCTTCTAGTTTTATTCCTGACTCTGTGAACAAACATTTTGCATCACACTTCTCCCTCCTCTTTTGATGCATGCCACAACATTTCCTAGAAAGGAGTGTGTTGCAGTGGAGGGAAGGGAGGGAAGCCTCTTGAAGAGGAGAAAGATTTTGTCACATTGCTCTAAGCAGGCAAACCCATCAGGAAGGAACTTTCATTAAATAATTAATTCAGCCACATGTGAGAGGAAGGTATGTTTGGGTCTTGGCAAAGTAAAATAAAGTAGGCCACACGAATGGCGTTCCTTTCAGAGGGAGGAACAGGATTTCTCACTTTAAAAAAAAAGGGGGGGGGATTTTCATTCTAGAGATGGAGAATGAATCGATAAATGTGAAGTCTTTGGTGATCTCTGCTTGCAGAAACAAAGCAAATTTCCATAACCATGATGAAGTAGTAAGAGTGAGAGAATAAAGAGATCACAGCTTATTCTGGCTGCTTTAATACCTATTTTAAATAGGATTTCCTTTGCCACTTGCCAAATACATATATATATATATATATATATATATATATATATATATATATATATATATATATATATATATATATATATATATATATATAATTAGATTTATATCTAATTTATATCCTTCTCTAGAGACTCAGGGCGGCTTACAATGCGTTAAGCAATAGCCTTCATACTATATTTTTATACAAAGTCAGCTTATTGCCCCCACAAACTGGGTCCTCAATTTACCTACCTTAGAAAGGATGGAAGGCTGAGTCAACCTTGAGCCTCGAACTTGCAATAATTGCAGACAGCTAAATGTTAATAACAGGCTATCTAGCCTGTTGAGCTATTGACTCATATAAAAGAAATAACTTTTAAATAGTAGCTTTAAATGCCAGCTACTCCAGTGAAAATGTACCCCTTCCTTTCATTCGCCTTCATCAAAGTTGCTATGGTACTTTCCTCTCTTATAGACCCCTGAAAAATCTGAGGTGGTTTCTTCCTCTGATTTCTTGTCCAGCTTCAGTTCTGAGGTCATAAATGTATTAAGTTTTGCTTTGAACCTGGGCTGGACTCAGATTTCCCTTAGCTGGCTCTTGTCTTGGTCATACCGCTTCCTCCTGTTCCTCAAAGTTATTCCTTCTACCTATTCTACTTCCTTACAGAAATCGCCTGGATGACTGTTTAAGATTTAGAAAAGAATAGGAAGCTGAGGTCCTTAATATCTGGTGGCTCTGAGGTTTACTGCTTCTGAACACAGAAAGTGATATCAACCTTGGCTGATATTCAGTGACGGATCTGTCCTCCGTGAAGGTGTTCAATCTCTTTTTTAAAAGCCAGTAGCTTTTGCCACATTTTTTGGAAGCAAGTTGAACGAGATAATGACTCCTGGAAGCCTTCCAGTGCACCGAATCTAGCCCTTCAATGCTAATGAAGCCATTTGCAAACATGCGACAGAAATATTTACCCAACATGATTAAACAGACTTCTGGGATAAAAAACATTTAAGATGTCCAAGGTCTCATGCTGGCAAGATGGCTCACAATGTGGTCTGTTGTTGAATAAAGGATTGCTATTCTAAACACGGTGTGAATTATTCCACTGTGTGGCACCTAATTAACTGTCAGAAATGCATTGTTGGGAAGATGATGGATTAGCCAATTGAAGACATTAATAAAACTCATTCCAGTTTTGCCATGTGGAGGTTGGTATCCAATGAAGCTGTACAAGCCATTCATTTCCTATTGGTTTGCAAAGACACACGAATCGGATCTCCAGAGGCAGGCTACCTCTGTGTCACAGCGATCCCTAAATATATCTTCCCTGTGTTTGAGAAAGCTGCCCGCTCACATTATGGCAAACTTGTAAGGCTCGACCTTGAAGTGTCTACAAATGCAATATGACATATTACATTTGAGTGAACCCAGATTTTTCTCCTTGGGCTGTGTAATGATCCCTCATCTATCTCAGGATTACAATTTTGAGATGTGTCTTTTGGAAGTTACATTTGATGTCGTTCAAATGGGCCTGATAGTTTAGAGAAACAATGTGCAGAAAGAGTCTGGATAGCTCAGCAGACTAAAAACATTGTGATTAACACCAGATGTCTGCAATTACTGTAAGTTCGAATCTCATCAGGCTCAAGGTTGACTCAGCCTTCCATCCTTTCTAAGGTAGGTCAATTGAGGAGCCAGATTGTGGGGGCAATAAGCTGACTTGGTATAAATATACAAAAATATGAAGGCTATTGCTTAATTGTAAGCCACCCTGAGTCTCCAGAGAAGGGTGGCATACAAATCAAATTAAAAAAAAAAAGTTATACTGGTGAGCACTGATTGTTATAGAGCTGCTCTACCAAACTGGGTGTCCCACCACTCTGAATACCAGTTCCATGATAAGAATTTGTCATCGTGGTTAAAATGGGAAACTCTGATTCCACACTGCACTGGGGATATTTAATAAATCTCTGGCTGCAAAGAATTTCTGGGTTTTGCTTTGAATCATAAACTAATCAAACCCAGATGGATTTATTCATCTTAAAACATAATCAACGTGACAACCAAGATTAGTATGACAAACACATGTAGACGTTAAATCTTTTATTGACTTCTTTTTAATTTTTTTTATTAAGTTAAAAACATACACACACAAAAGAATAAAGACAAGACACATACAAGTACAAGTAAAACAATATACAACATATACAACATTTATTTATTTATTATTTCAATTTATTTAATTCAACATTGAAACGTGACATCTTGTTTTGTAAGACAGTACATCAGTAAATTGCATTTCTAAATATATTTTCCCACCTCTCACCTTGTTTAACGATATTTTGTAAAGTTCTGTTGTAGCTTTATTGTATCTCATTTGGTATACGATTTGGTTCAGATCGTTTAGGGTTGTCTTTTAATTTGGTTTTCCTTTTCTCCAGCCACTGATACCATTTTTGCCAGACCAGGTAGTATTCAGATTCTTCCTTTTCTTGGATTTCTTTAGTGAGTTTGTCCATCTCAGCACATTCCATTACTTTCGATATTATTTTATCTTGTGTTGGGACTTCTTCCGATTTCCATTGTTGTGCAAAGGTAATCCTTGCAAGTCTTTTATTGACTTCTTAAGCACAAAGAGCCTGGGTGGTGCAGCAGCTTAAGTAGTGCTAAAGTGACACCAGCTGCCTGCAATTACTGCAAGTTCGAATCTCACCAGGCTCAAGGTTGACTCAGCCTTCCATCCTTTCTAAGGTAGGTAAAATGAGGACCCAGATTGTGGGGGCAATAAGCTGACTTTGTATAAAATAGAACACCGCTTGGGCCCCCCCGAAAGCCCTACTAAGCAGGTATATACAAAAGTATGGAGGCTATTGCTTAACGCATTGTAAGCCACCCTGAATCTCCAGAGAAGGGCGGCATATAAATTAAATAAAAAAAAAAAAACAGAATAATATCTAAAGTCATGGAATGTGCTGAGATGGATAGACTCACTAAGGAAATTCAGGGAAAGGAAGAATTGGATTACTATCTGGTTTGGCAAAGGTGGTATCAATGGTTAGAAGGAGAAAATAAACCAAAAGAAGAGTCTAAAAAAGTAAAATAAAATTTTGTACCAAATAAGACACAACATCGTATAAATAAAGATCAAAACAATATCATTATATAAAACGAGACAAAGAAATCTATTTTGAGGAATTTAGATTATTGATGTCAGGAAATTATATGCCAAGTGTAGATTTTATTTATGTTATCAATGTTGTACTTGTTATATGTGTATGTGTAAGTTTACCCCTTTTTTCTCTCTTTTTCTGTTTGTGTGTGTTTAATAAAACAAAAAAAATACCAACATCATTCAGCATCCTGAGTGGTTTTTTTCAATGCAGGGTAGTGACAATGCAGAAGACCATTGCTATTCCAAGCTTATTGACATATTTTGATTTCTCTTTTTTTTAAATTATTTTTTATTATTAAATATAAACAAAGATATAAAGACAATACAAAGACAAACAAAACCCCCACCACCTACAAAACCCACATAACATTTTACATATATGCTTTTTGTCATCAACAGAATATATAGTATTTTACTTTACATATTAGTGAAAGGATAGTATTAGATTCTTAATTCAAATACTTTAAACTAAAAAATATACTTGCATCATCTCCTTATTCATCTCCTACTATTAATCTTTCACCCTAATTTCTATCTTCTATGGTTACGCTAATTTTCCTTTCCAGCCACTGGTACCATTGGTGCCACACAAGATAATAGTCACTTTCTTCCATATCCTGGAGTTCCAGCGTCAATCTATCCATTTCGGCACATTCTGTTATCTTTGAGATAATTTTATCTTTGGTTGGGAGTTGGTCTGATTTCCAATTTTGAGCGAACAGTAATTGTGCTGCTGTCAAAATATGTATAATAAGGTATTTCATCTCTTTGGTGTATTGTGCTGTAGGCATGCCAAATAAAAAGAATTCTGGGCTATCTTCTACTTCTAGATTCATTATTTCCTCAATGATCTTTTTTATGTCTTGCCAGAATTGTTGGGCCTTTGTACACTTCCACCAGGCATGATTGTATGTCCCCTTTTTTGTTTTGCACTTCCAACAGAGTGAGGGGGCATTTGGGTATATTTTGGCTAATCGAGCCGGTGGTAGGTGCCATCTGTAAAACATTTTGATAAGATACATGTTTTGATTTCTCATTCATATTAAGAAAAATCTAGAGGTCTTTCTGCGCTAACCTGCTTGATTTTGTTACTCTTGTTTATCTCAAGAGAAGGGGAAGAATCTTCAGGTAGCTGCAAACTTTTCTTACGGTGGAAATCTCAGACTTTTGATTCCCATCTCAGAGTCATGTGCCAGCCAGTGAAGGTCAACTCTTTCAATCTCTTGATCTGGCTGATTTGATTGTGTTGTTGCTGCCATGGGGGTGAGGTGAGGGTTTTTTATTGGGTTTTATTATATGGTGGATTTTTTTCAACCTCATCAGCTGCCTGGACTCACCCGTGTGTGACTTGGGCAGCTCTATAAATTTGCTTAATAAAGAATAATAAATCAGTCAATCTTTAGGATTGACAATAGAACCAGATTGATGATTTGGTTGTAAATCATCAAATGCATGGATATCCTGTAAACATGTTAAAGAAAAGCTTATATAAGTGTTGCCTTAACAGAGGCCACTTCTAACTGACAGTTTTCTATTAGGCTTCAGGATTGTCAGATAGAGTTTTCCAAATTTGTTTTTTTCTTGAGTAGACAGTTTGGATGAATTGCTTCACTTTCTTGGCCAGAGGATTGATGCTCCTTGGCCAGATATTCATTGCCACTTGCACAAAATTCTTCCAACACCCTAAGCAGAATCTGGCACTTTATTAATAGTCTCAATTTCACCGATAGCAAAATAGCTACTGGGAAGGCAGGCAGTAGGGAAGCAAAGAGAGGGAGCACAGGTAGTCCTTGACTTACGACAGTTCATTTAGTGACCGTTCAAAGTTACAATTGCAGAAAGAAGAAAAAATGACTGAAGACCATTTTCACACTTGCAATCAGCACAGCATCTCCATGGTCACGTGATCAGAGCTCAGACACTTAGCAAATGACTCATATTTATGATGGTTGCATTGTCCCTGGGTCTTGTGATGAGCTTTTGCGACCTTCTGACAAGCAAAGTCAATGAGCCTGGATAGCTCAGCGGACTAAAAGCATTGTGATTAACACCAGCTGTCTGAAATTACTGTAAGTTCGAATCTCACCAGGCTCAAGGTTGACTCAGCCTTCCATCCTTTCTAAGGTAGGTCAACCGAGGACCCAGTTTGTGGGGGCAATAAGCTGACTTTGTATAAAATATACAAAAGTATGAAGGCTATTGTTTGACGCATTGTAAGCAGCCCTGAGTCTTCGGAGAAGGGCGGCATATAAATCAAACTAATAAATAAATAAATAAATAAATAAATAAACAAACAAATAAACAAATAAACTTTACCTTTTAGCTTTAATAAAGATTTAAGATAGTGTCCATGGCATCAGAACTCAAAGTGGGGAAAAGAGCCTGGTAGCTCAGCAGACTAAAAGCATTGTGATAAACTCCAGCTGTCTGCAATTACTGTAAGTTCGAATCTCACCAGGCTCAAGTTGACTCAGCCTTCCATCCTTTCTAAGGTGAGTAAATTGAGGACCCAGTTTGTGGGGGCAATAAGATGACTTTGTATAAAAAATATACAAAAAGTATGAAGGCTATTGCTTAACGCATTGTAAGCCGTCCTGAGTCTCCGGAGAAGGGTGGCATATAAATCAAATTTTTTTAAAAAAATTAGAGGGGCCTTGCTGCTCTCTAAGGTTATTTGTTTTCTTGCAAACCTTTTATTAACCAAACCAGTAACATCATCAATGCTAGTATTAGCATTTAGCACCAGTAATACGTGTTTTGGGTAATGCAATGTATTAAGTATGCTGAAGTAGGAAGTGACATTCTGTTCGTTGATTGGCTAAAGTAATGTTCTGTTGTGATTGGTTAAGCCGCATGACGGATAGCTTTATAAGAGCTGTCAGGCAGAGTTCTAAGCAGTTTCAGTTATAGCTGTGGCAGTTAGTCCAGCCGTTGTTAATAAACGGTTAATTACATGATCTTCGCAGTGTCTATCATCGTTGATCCAGCCAATACATTTCATGTCTGCAAGAGAACAACCGAGCACAGAGAGCATCAAGGATCCTCCAGTTTCACTTTGAGTTGCAAATGTTCTCCTTTATTGGGACAAAATTCATTCATTTATTTATTTATTTTATTTTATCGCACTTTTATACCGCCCTTCTCCTGAAGGACTCAGGGCGGCATACAGCCATAATAAAACAGTAACAACACAATTTAAAAAAAAAAAACCATTAAAACAATTCAATCATTAGGCCATTGATTAAAAAAACCCCAAGACTAAATCCCAATTAAAAACCCATTAAAAGTCATTGTTCCATCAGACTGGCTTGATGAAACAGTAGGGTCTTCAGAGCACGACAGAAGGTGCGGAGGTCGGGGATTCTTTGTATCTCTGGGGGCAGTTCGTCCAGGGGCCCCCACAGAGAAGGCTCTCCCTTATCCACTGTCTGACTTGGCAACAGAAATTTGGGGCTCCCTTGTGGTCATAAATTGAGGACTATCTGTATTTTACCCAAAGCTGCTGAAAGGACAAATGCTGTGAGGAAGAGTTTGTGTTTGAGATTGTGCTGAAAGGCAATGAAATTGGTGAAATACAGTGGATCAAAGAGAAACTTTTTTTTAAAAAAATTGATTTATATGCCGCCCTTCTCTGGAGACTCAGGGCGGCTTACAATGCGTTAAGCAACAGCCTTCATATTTTTGTATATTTATACAAAGTCAGCTTATTGTCCCCACAAACGGGGTCCTCAATTGACCTACCTTAGAAAGGATGGAAGGCTGAGTCAACCTGAGTCAATTGACCTACCTTAGAAAGGATGGAAGGCTGAGTCAACCTTGGTGAGATTCGAACTTGCTAATTGGAGACAGCTGGAGTTAAATAACAATGCATTTAGTCTGCTGAGCTATCCAGGCTCCTTTTGCTGCAAGAAGGTTAATATATCAGTTGGAACAGTAGCTATGGAGATTTATCTCCTCCCCCCCTCCTTCCCCTCCTCCTCCTCCTCCTCCTCCATCGTCATCGTTTTCCTTCTCATCCTCCTCCTCCCTTCTCCTCCTCCATCATCTCCTTCCACTTTTTTCTTCTTCTCCTCTTCTTTCGTCTTTTCCTTCTCCTCCTTCTTTTGACATAACCACATCTGTGGTCTAATGACAATGGAAATATAGCTCTGAAAATTCCAGGCTCCAGCTTTGAGCTGTAGTCACACCGCTCTAAGATACAAAATGTATTTATTATCACAGGGATGCAGCAGCCATCATGCACATGTCTTAGCTTTGATAAGTCTTTGTGTGCATCTTAATTAGCAGGCATTGTTTATAAATTGGCCTCCTCTCCCAGAGTGGCTTTACAGAACTCCTATTCATAAAAGCACAAACATTCTTTAGATCTGCCAGTGGCTGAACCACAGCCAGCTTTTAAGAAAGTATAATAACCATGCCTGCCTGTTGAAAATCTGGAGGAGAGTTTGATCTTGGCAGGCAATTAGAGATAAAACTTTATCTGAGAGCTTATAAGCCATCGATGTTTCAATCAGAAGGGAGGTCACACTGAAAGAAGTGACAAAGCCAAATTTGCCATAGGAAAGAGGGGAAAGAAATTAACAGTGAATGTTAATTTAGTGTTATTACTGTGTTGGATTACTTTATAAGATCGGAGAACTTCTGAACTACAGTAATGGGGAACTAAGCAGTCTTCCTTTTCAGGCTATTGATCTCTGAGCATGGTGTGCTAATAGAGGCTTGGCTGAGGATGCAGACAGAAAATCAACAGAAGAAGCTGGAGTAAGTGCTTGGAAAGGTTTATCTAGTGTTTGTTAGGCAGCCATGTTTTTTTAAAAGTATTCTTTTAAATACTGTAAGGCCTTTAGAAAATTTTAAAGACTGGTCCAAGCCTTTGTCCTTAATGGGGGATAAACTGATTTACAAGATTTTACATTGTGTAGCTTCTTGCAAAGCTTGTGTCTTCTGTTGCCCTCTCCATCAATGAGAATATTAGAAGTGAAGCTTTCCTGAAAGAGATTCAAATTCAGGCTGGAGTTACAGCACCTTGGAGAGCTCCAAGCAGCCTCTGAACTCAACAGGAAGTCTTCATTCTTGGGGCAGACTAGGGATTCCAAGTTCTGCCATATTTCTGAAAAACAGAGAAACATTGGAAGGGTAATATAGCAACAGCAATAGCACTTAGACTTATATACTGCTTCACAGTGCTTTACAGACGTCTCTAAGTCAGCATCTTGCCCCCAACTATCTGGGTTCTCATTTTACCAATCTCGGAAGGATGGAAGGCTGAGTCAACCTTGAGCCTGGTGAGATTCGATCTGCCAAACTGCAGGCAGCAGGCAGCCGGTAATACTCTGGTTGACATCTCATAACTTCTGAGATCTCAGAGTTACTCCAGTCTTGTGCTTTGCCTGACAATGGGTTAAGCAAGACGCTTCTCAGAGGTTATCTGGACCAGGAAGATATATACATTTTAGGATCCCATTTCAGAAATAATTTGGTCTTTAAGGACCTGATTGATACCCTGGTCCTGGATTTAGGATTCATAGCTACTGAAGCTCAGCTGTTTTTTGTTAGTTTGTTTTTGTTTTTGTTAGAAGTGATTCCCCACTCTTGGTGTCCACATCCTAGTTTGCTGCTCAGAGTTGACCATAACAAATTGGTGCCTTCTCATGAAAAACATGAACCTTCCTACCTGGAAAGCACAAGCTATTGGAATGATTTTCCCCTGTTGAGCAAGATGCTTGATTCTCACTCCCAATCTCAGTTGGAGTATTACTCCAGCTTGTATAACTCATATTGGGGACAAGAAATTCTCTAAACTAATTAGCTTGACTCATAAGGGAGAATTACTGTGCAGAAATCCAATGTCACCCCAATAATAATTGCTTTTTTGTGGCTAAGTGAGAAGCACTGTGGGGAGGAAGTAAGATTTCTTTCTAGCATTGCTTTCTTCTCTTCCTCTTCCCTTCCCCATCTTTTCCTTTTGTTCCAAGAAAATGTAGTCTTTGTGTGTCACTTTGCTGCTTTTTCTTTATTATGAGTTACTGAATTTCGTCATTATAAGATTTTACATTCATTATATTTTTGCAGTTCTCCTTCTCAATATGAACCTATCGCAGCAGGGGCAACCACGTAAATTCAGCAGGAGGTGTTACCACATGTCCTGGAGCAACTATCTTTCTTGTCTTCTTGACCTTTAAACAGATGATAGCAGATGATTTTTAATCCTTACGAGTTTTGTTTATTTGGCAACTTCCCGATTCCACCAAAGAGTCCTTCTGAAGGCAGCCTTTGTGATCTCTGCTGATTGTAAAAAGACCCTCGTTACCCTCAATAATTCAATTTTTCAGACCCTTTTTCAACAGTGATTTCTCTATTACCGCATCCCAGTGGGATCTGGCTCTCTGGAGACATTTACTGAGTATAGATGGAAAAGAAGATATTTTGCTCAGTTTTAACTCAACTGCATGAAAGTAGAAATCTGCAATCAAAAGAAACATTGGTGAACCCAGGCATATGTGAAGGAATATACTCTGGATTCCCAAGAGGTCAGGGCTGCATTCCAGAGGAGCCAAGATACAGAGACGTTCGGATAGTTTGTGTGAGAGGGTGAAGATAGCCCCTCCTTGATAGGTTTTAACAGATTAACAGAGTTGGAAGGGACCTTGTAGGTCATCTAGTCCAACCCCCTGCCCAAGCAGGAGATCCTACACCATTTCTGACAGACAGTCCAGTCTCTTCTTGAAAGCCTCCAGTGATGAAGCTCCCACAACTTCTGAAGGCAACTTCTGTTCCATTGGTTGATCGTTCTCACTGTCAGAAAACTTCTCCTTATTTTCAGGTTGAATCTCTCCTTGTTCAGCTTCCATCCATCATTCCTTGTCTGGCCTTCAGGTGCTTTGGAAAATAGCTTCACCCACTCCTCTCCATGGCAGCCGCTCAAATATTGGAAGACTGCTATCCTGTCTCCTCTGGTCCTTCTCTTCACTAGACTAGCCATGACCAATTCCTGCAACCGTTCATCGTATGTTGATGGCCTGAAGCATGCTTGATGACATTCATTCAATTTATTCAGATTGTGGCCATTGCACTGAGAATTTGGGTTAGGGTGGATTTATATTTATGGAGCCTTTATAGCTCAGCAGACTAAGCATTGTAATTAAACCCAGCTGTCTGCAATGTGTGGACCCAGTTTGTGGGGGCAATAAGCTGACTTTGTATAAATATACAAAAGTATGAAGGCTATTGCTTAACGCCTTGTAAGCCACCCTGAGTCTTTGGAGAAGGGTGGCATATAAATCAAATAAATAAATACATTAAACATTGATTTAATTCCTTTTAATTTCAATTCAACTTTACATTTAAATTTAGCTAAGATTGGTTAAGAGGTTGTTTGAAACTTTGATCTGAAGCTTTGTTCTGAACCTGTGATTTTCATCAATTCACTTCTTTATACCAAACATCCAGACTGAATCACAGAAACACGCTGATCCATCACATCAGCCACTTTCCAGTTGATTTAAAGAGCTGATGGATTTTTAGAGCGTGTTCGTTTTGATCAAATCAAATGCAAAATCAGTTCAAAAGGACTGTTCTCAGTACATTTCAAACCTGAGCTGAGTTTACTGGAATTACAAATTGGATCTTAATTGATTTGCACTCGCCTTTTCATGATAATTCATCTAATTGCTCTCTTGTGATTAATAGTTTGCCCCCTCTGTCACACTAAGAATTACAATTGTGGTGATAGCTTCTGGAAATCTGGAAATCACCCCCCCCCTCAATTAAAAAATCTTGGGGTTTCAGATGGCAAATCCCTTTTCTGTAGAAATCTGATGCATCCTGCTTTTTGTGCAGGGTGTTTCAAGATTGTTTTCTGTTTAACAGTATCTTCTGCTGAAGATCACAACAAAACTGATGAGGCAGGATAGTGTTGTGGCTCCGTTGCCTGAGCCTGCGTCATCAGCAGGGGAGGACTCTGAGAGTGAGGGAGAGGAGTTGGCAAGGCCTCCTTCTCCAGGACTCTCCTCTCTGGCAATGCCTCCGGAGGACACCGAAGGGCAGGAGATAGGCCCAGAGCCAAGCTCGTCCCCGCAGCCACAGGAGGACATTGATGAGGGGAGCGAGTTTTGGTTGGACCCTCGCCAGCGTCGGAGAGACAGGAGAGCCCAGCAGAGGAAAAGGCGTGGTCGTGATTAGCTGGTGGACCACGCCTCTTACCAAACTATATAAGTGAGGGATTGTAGCCATATCTTTGTGACGAACAAAACAAAGATACGTGGATCCCAGTTTTGAATCGGCCCGGCGTCTCAGCTGTGGTGTGTATGTGACGGACCTTTTAAATAAAACGTTGGCAAGCAGCTGCGGATTGCTGCCGACCTTTGTTAACATCTCACTTGGTTGCCTGCCAGTTCCTTAGCCTCCGGTTGTCTGAGGGGGGGTTATTTCTGGGCACGGGGCCAGAACAGATAGTAGAAGAAAGTGATAAAAGAAAGAATAACAGAATAACAGAGTTAGAAGGGACCTTGGAGGTCTTTTAGTCCAACATTCTGCTCAAACAGGAAACCCTATACCCATGATGGCGAACCTATGGCACGGGTGCCACAAGTGGCACACGGAGCCCTATTGGTGGGCACACAAGTGTTGCCTAGCTCAGCTCCAACATGCATCCGTGCACCAGCCAACTGATTTTCAAGCCTTCCGGTCCCACCGGAAGTCGGGAAACTGACTATTTTCGGCCTCCGGAAGGCCTCCAGGGTGAACGGGGAAGGCTGTTTTTGCTCTCCCCAGGCTCCTAGAAAGCCTCTGGAGCCTGGGAAGGGGAAAAAAAATGGGCCTACCAGGCCCACCGTATGCCAAAAGCAGGGGGAAGTGTGGGGGGGTCATGTGCGCATGCACGAGAGGGCAGGGCGCATTGAATTATGGATGTGGGCACACGCAGCCACGACCCCCCATGCTCCCCCTGCTTTTGGCACGCGATGGCAAAAAGGTTAGCCATTACTGCCCTATACCATTCCAGAAAAATGGTTGTCCAATCTCTTCATGAAAACCTCCAGTCATGGAGCACCCACAACTTCTGAGGTAAGCTGTTCCACTGATTAATTGTTCTAACTGACAGGAAATTTCTCCTCAGTTCTAAGTTGCTTCTCTCCTTGATTAGTTTCCACCCATTGCTTCTCGTCCTGCTCTCAGGTGCTTTGGAGAATAGCTTTACTCCCTCTTCTTTGTGGTAACTCCTGAGATATTGGAAGACTATTACCATGTCACCCCTACTCCTTCTTTTCTATGCAGGTGGCCATGAAAAGTGTTTTCTTCTAGTCTTCAGATCCTTTCTAAGCCTTCTGCAGCGGCAGATGGCAGCAGGATGTGTGTGGCAGACTGTCTCCTAGAAATGTTGCACTTGGCAATTCCAAGCGATCCCCTCCTCGTTCTAGGATTCATAGCTAAATACGTAGAGCAGTGAAGCTTCTTGGATTCCAGACCAATATATTATAAATTGTTTACCTGGTACCATCAAAGAGGACAGCTCAAATTTATCTTTATTTATTTATTTATTTATTTATTTATTTATTTATTTATTTATTTATTTATTTATTTATTTATTGAATTTCTATACCGCCCTTCTCCCAAAGGACTCAGGGCGGTGAACAGATTAAGATTTCATATACATATAAATATATTTTATAAAGAGTAAATAATAAATTGAGTCAACTTGGTGTATCTACTAAGACCTTTGATGTTTATGCTAGCCCTGCTTGTTGAAATAGAAAGGTCTTCAGGGCACGTCGGAAAGTGCGAAGATCTGGGATTATTATTATTATTAATTATTATTATTATTATTATTATTATTATTATTATTTAATAATAATAATTATTATTTAGCATCTTCCTTCCTAGCAAGTGGCTTCAGAGCAGATCTATTTGCCCACCTAGTTCATTTTTTTAAAAAATTAAATTTATATGCCGCCCTTCTCCGAAGACTCAGGGTGGCTTACAATAGCCTTCATACTTTTGTATATTTATACAAAGTCAGCTTATTGCCCCCACAAACTGGGTCCTCAATTGACCTACCTTAGAAAGGATGGAAGGCTGAGTCAACCTTGAGCCTGGGGAGATTCGAACTGGTGTAATTGCAGACAGCTGGATGTTAATAACAGGCTTTAGTCTGCTTTTTAGCCTATTGAGCTATCCAGGCTCTTCAATATTATTTGTCTTAGGTTGAGTCATGCCATTCATCTTTCTGATTCATTATGATCTACTGTGATTAGCAGCAAAAGGCCAGAGGATTCGGCACAGCAACTTTTCTGCTTTTCCGCCTAACATCTCTCCCAAGGGGGAGAACTTTTGGAAGACCTAAAGGACCAGGTTAGGGACAGATCATCATGGAGAAACTCCATTTATGTGGTAGCTAAGAGTTCACAATGACTTGATGGCATATAACCAATCTCTCCATCAATGAATGAAGCTTGCTCTCTAAAATTTTGTACTGTTGCTCTCTGCTGCAGGGGTTAATCAGTGCAGTTTCTACACATTCTGTGTGAAAATGATGGCAGAAACATTTCATTTTTCAAAAACTACCTTGAAATCTCTGTGTCTCCTCCTTATTCAGGTGTACCAGATGGGCAACCTCACTCCATTCTCCAGAGGGATGATGATGTCTTGAGGGTTTTATTCCTGTAAACTGCCTGGGGTCACCATGAGTGAGTTGGAAACCCATATACATTTCCTATATGGAAATGGATGCGGTGGCTCAGTGGCTAAGATGCTGAGCTTGTCGATCAAAAGGTCGGCAGTTCAGCGGTTCGAATCCCTAGTGCCACATAACAGGGTAAGCTCCTGTTACTTGTCCCAGCTTCTGCCAACCTAGCAGTTCGAAAGCACGTAAAAAATGCAAGTGGAAAAATAGGGACCACCTTTGATGGGAAGGTAACAGAGTTCCGTGCACCTTTAGCGTTTAGTCATGCCGGCCACATGACCATGGAGATGTCTTCAGACAGCGCTGGCTCTTTGGCTTTGAAACATGCCCTAGAGTCGGGAACGACTAGCACATATGTGCGAGAGGAACCTTTATCTTTACCTTTAACTATACATTTCCTTAATAAATAAATAAATACATTCTAATTAAACATTGTAACTATCTTATTTTCCCATAGTAGTGATGGGCAAATATTGCTCAGTTTTTCAAATTCTCTTTCTAGATCTGGGCATTAAACTGGATTACACCCTATCCTCATCCCAAGAAATCTGGATTGAATTTTTTCCTTCCTAGAGTCTTGAACTAGCCTCCAAGTCCATTAATTATCCCCGCATTTTCATGGCAACCCAGATCACTCTATAACTTTTATTCACCTGGTCCAGCACATTAGTATTTCCAGCCTATAATAATGGAACAAAAAGGTTAATGGCAAAGCTTTAATGCAGCAGTAACCACTCTTTGCAATTCCCTAATGGCCAAATGTTATTTAAGGCTTCTAATGGTTGTATGCCCCAGGCATCCAGAATCAATAGCTTGTAGGGTCTGGTTTTAAAGAATGGGGAAGCCCCATGGCTAAAAAAAAAATGGAGCTACTTCAGCGAGAAATTTTTAACACCCTGAACTGCTAATCCAGCATTGAAGTATGCATAAATATGGGAATTCAATTTGAAGAAAAAAAGCTGACATTAAATAGAAGTCTCTAAAAAGAAAACCTTGTCAGGAACAAGGTCCCATATTACAAACTAAATTTCTTCAGCCTAGGATCTTCCTCCATACACTGGTCTTCCTATCTGGTGCTCTCTGGGCCCAGCTAATCTCTTCATTAAAGAGAAAATAATTCACAATTGTTGGGTTTCACAGATAAGAGGTGGAATGTAACTAGGCAGCTTTGGATACAGATGGTATTTTGTGAGCAGCAAAATGGGTTTATGTGTCGCCATCCTGAGCTGCATCCTTAAAACAATCTCTTGTAAAAGGTAACGGTAACGGTTCCCCTTGCACATACATGCTAGTCGTTCCCGACTCTAGGGGGCAGTGCTCATCTCCGTTTCAAAGCCGGAGAGCCAGTGCAGTCCAAAGAAGACATCTCCGTGGTCATGGCTGGCATGACTCAACACCAAAGGTGCACAGAATGCTGTTACCTTCTGACCAAAGGTAGTCCCTATTTTTCTACTTGCATTTTTTATGTGCTTTCGAACTGCTAGGATGGGACAAGTAACGGGAGCTCACCCTGTTACATGGCACTAGGGATTCGAACCACTGAACTGCTGACGTTTCAATCGACAAGCTCAGTGTCTTAGCCACTGAGCCACTGCATCCTTGTCTCTTGTACTGATTGATGAAGTCGATGTTCTCTCTCTGGAGATCATTTGGCTGAAGTTCCCAGGATGAAGTGGATGTCCTCCTTCCAAGGATACCGCCAGATGAAGTTCCCAGTTGAAACATCTTCAGAGCCCTTCAGCCCAAGTGGAAGTATCTCAGTGATGGGATTCAGCCATTTTGCACCACTTCGGGAGAACCGGTTGTTAACTTTCTGAGCAGTTTGGCAAACTGGTTGTTGGAAGAAATCATTAGGGCAGAGAACCGGTTGTTAAATTACTTAAATCCCACCTCTGAAGTAACTGATGTTAGAAAAACTGCCTTCATTCAGAGACTATCTGGGAATTAATCCCCAGCTTCTAGAACGATCCCAGAAAAACATGGTATCATCAGTCAGTGCCATCTTGAGACTCCATCTTCTGCAAATCCAGGGTCCTGAAAAATCCAGAAAACCCATAACGGCAGCAATGACAAGCCAGGCTGGAATTAACCTGCCAGGCCCCGAATAAATGAATACTGGAATTGAATAAATACTTTCAACACTGCTCCCTTTAAAAAAAAAAAAATTGTTCATAGCCCACATCTGCCCATAGCACAAAACTGTTGAGTCATTTCAGGCTAACTTCAAGGAAGGAAAGGAATCAACTGCAATTAATAAAAGAATCAATGACAACTTAACAGCATGGATGTTCTAACTGCTTCCTGTCTACCTTCAAGTTCTGTTTTGTTTTTGGTTAATGCAAGGAAAGAGCGCAGTGCCTGTGGTTTAAGTTGATAATCCATTCAATCATCTCAAGATTCTCCTTTCTTGATGCTTTCAGGTTTGCTTCCATCACGACTTGTACTTTCCAGCTCATCAGAAGGCCGTCGTTATTCAGGAATTTTGGGTATCATATGCTGCTTGAACAATGGGAAAATATGTGGGAGAAGGCTTTAAAATTTACATTAAATTAGAATTTAAAAGAGAATTTCTATAAGATGATGTATCATTGATACTTAACATCAGATAAATTATCCAAGATGTATAAAGGCATGTCAAATGAATGTTGGAAGTGTAAAAATAAAGAAGGGAATTTTTATCATTTATGGTGGATAAAGCAAAAAAAAAAAAAAAAAATTGGAGTATGATTCAACATTTTAATACAGAAAACTCTGAAAACGGAGATAAAAATGAAACCGGAACTTTTCCTTTTGAGTCTCATGGAAAAAGAACTGGAGAAAAAAAATGGAACTTTGTTACTACTCTGTTTCCATGAAAATAAGGCATCCTCTGGTAATAAGCCCAATTGGGCTTTTGAGTGCGTGTGCTAAAATAAGCCTCCCCCCCAAAAAATAAGGCCTCCCCAAAAATATTTAAATGCAGAGCTGGAAATCAGGTAAGATGGCAAGAGGAGCCCCATCTTGCTCCACGAATCCCAAAATAATAAGATCTCCCCGAAAATAAGGCCAAGTGCTTATTTCAGGGTTCAAAAAATATAAGAAAGGGTCTTATTTTTGGGAAAACATGGTATATATGTTGACAGCAGCAAGACTCCCGTATGGGCAAAAACGGAAGGACACTTTGATTCCTAGCATGGAAGATGGTTGCAGAAGCTGATGGAGCTGGCAGAAATAGCAAAACTGACTACTTTGATTAAAGAAAAGAACATAAGTACTTTTATTTCCACATGGAAACCACTTCTGGCTGGGACTGGCTGCACGTGCATTTAAATATTTTAAATATTTTAAATATTTAAATATTTTCAGGGAGGGCTTATTTTCAGGGGGGGTGGCTTATTTTAGGACATGCCCTCAAAAGCCCGAGTGGCCTTATTTTTTTTAAAATTAGATTTATATGCTGCCCTTCTCCGGAGACTCAGGGTGGCTTACAATACATTAAGCAATAGCCTTCATACTTTTGTATATTTTTTATACAAAGTCAGCTTATTGCCCCCACAAACTGGGTCCTCAATTTACCTACCTTACAAAGGATGGAAGGCTGAGTCAACCTTGAGCCTCGAACTTGCAATAATTGCAGACAGCTGAATGTTAATAACAGGCTACTTAGCCTGTTGAGCTATCTGAGGCTCTTCAGCGAATTATCAGCGGATGTCTTATTTTTGGGAAAATGGGGTATTATGGAAAAGCAAAAAGCTGTGATTTGATATTAAACCCTTATTTTACTGTAACAGAGTGAGTTGAAAGCCAATGCTTATTTTTCTTCCCCCCACATCTTTCCTCACTTCACTTCACTTCCTCCTCTCCCCTCCTATTGTTCTTCTATTTACTTTTGAATTTTGTATTTTATAATACTTTATAACTTAATAAAGAATTTTGGAGATCAGAAGGCAATAGTTATTCTGTGGGCTGTCTCTTTGCTCAAATGAGACCCCAACTTCCTCCTCTTCCTGTTGCTATTTATTACCACAGCTAATAAACATCCTCCCTTTCTCCTCTATGTATTACGGCAACAGTTGCCAGCTTGGACCATTGACACGGATGCATTTAACCTTCTACTATCTCTGCATTATTCTTGGAGTGATTGCTAGCCATTTATCCAGGCAGTGAACTCTGTTGAACCCCATTTTGAATTAGTGATTTGTGTGATACATTTCTGACAAGGGAGGCTGGGTAAAGGCCTTTCTTTCCCTGGCTGAGGTAAATAGCACATCATAATGCAATCAGCCAACAGTGCAGGAAACTATGAAGTGAAAAGCACATTCTCCATGAACTATTGTGCAGGTCCATTGAGATTTTTTTGCAAGGATTTGATGGTCAGGTGAGCAAGATAATGCTGTTGCATATAAAGGTGGAATGGAAAGTTTACTCAAGTTTGGAGGAAAGGAAGTTAGGCCAAAGCACTGATTCGGTCCAATGGATCTCTTTTGGTTAACTCCAAAATATTCCAGTTGACTACTAAATGTTAGCGGAGATATACAGCGTTCTAATTCTTTGCTGCCCTCTAATGATTGTCTGAATTTTTGCAATCCAATTCTGCACTTTGATGCATAGTGGTTGTCTGGCATCTTCATTACAAATGTGCCTTTTAAATTATCAAATTTTTGAGCCTCTCTTTAAGATTTAGAAGTTGGGGCTTTCTGCAAATACAGGTTCTTGAGCTACCAAACTGTTTAGCAAAAGCTCCTTAAAGTGGCAAAGGGCTTCCCAGAACACACACACACACTCTCTCTCTCTCTCTCTCTCTCTCTCTCTCTCTCTCTCTCTCTCTCTCTCTCTCTCTCTCCTTCCCTCCCTCCCTCCCTCCCTCCCTCCCTCCTTCCCTCCTTCCCTCCAACTATCTATTCTATCTATCTCCTATTTGTGGATATGGACAATGGATAGATTTATGCCCTTGATTACAGGTCAAGAGGCTGACCATAAGTTTGAACCTTGACCATAGATTTGAAACTCTGAGATCTTGATTGTGCCTTCAACGCCATCATGGAATTTGTAGAATCAAGCCCTAAAATCTATCAGAGGTCAAGTAAATCTCTCCTTCACTGGGATCAATTGTGTAAATTGAATCTGATGGCATCACACTTGGGAAGCAGTCACAGTTAAGCAACGCTTGCTGAAATTGCTTTGAAGTTTCCAAAGATAAAAGCTTAAATAAAGCTGAGCAGCTTAATCCTAGATAATTCAGAGTTACCTGGGAACTGATTTGAAGGATGCTGTATGAGCAAACAGGGGGAGGAACAGAAGATGTTGTAGGAGGAATGAAAGTGGATAACCTAGACATTCCTTCTCAGCATTAAAAGTAACCTCAAGATGAAATTTCCAAGCTCAAAAAATAAACAATTGAACCACTGAGATGTCTAAACCTGTAATGGAATATGTGCACCTCATTAAACCTTGTGATTATGATTGATAAGAAGGAGGAACCCTTTTGATCTGGTCAGTTTTACACAAATATGAACAATCTGAGATCTTTATTTGGCAAAGCCAAACAGAGCTGTATTTCTCCTTGTTTGTTGAATTTTGTGTCTTGGATATACATTTGGACTCTGCTTCTCTCCTTGGCCCATTTTTCTTCTTCTAGAATCGGGGTTCTGAGCTGGGATTTATCAAGCACAAAAGATTAAGTTCACACATGAAGATCCAATTAAACTGATTTATTTCTACTCATGCCTATGCACAGGAATATTTTCAACTAATGGTAAGTACCTGCCTGAAGTTAGATAAAGGTCTAACTTCAGGCAATGGTCAATGAAAATCAAGGTCAATGGAACTCAAGGGAGGTTGGATTTAGTTCAGTTGTGGCCACATAGGGATACTAGGCTGATTGCTCATTTGACTCCAACCCCAGGTTCGGCCACTCCTTCTCCTACAGAACCTCACTTCCAAGATTAGATGTGAATTGAGCTAGATTCTCCCACAGGTGTGCTCTAGTTCCCATATAGGCAAGAATGTTAGGATCAAGCAGGATGAAGATCTCGAATACTAAGATATTCAGAAGCAGAGAAATTCTTCTGCCTTAAAAAAAATTAACCAAGCGATTAAGGTACTTTAGAAATTGTTTCAGAAGAGAAAAGAATTATGGAAAATAGTTCACAGAAGGACTGTGGTGCTGTTGGATTTAATTAATGGTGAACTAGCACAGAGGGGTGTGTGTGAGAAAGAATCTCATCACTCAACTCAATGGCTGGACTAGAAGACCTCCAAGCTCTCCTCTCCTCTCCTCTCCTCTCCTCTCCTCTCCTCTCCTCTCCCCTGTTCTTCTCCTCTTCCTCTTCCTCTTCCTCTTCCTCTTCCTCTTCCTCTTCCTCTTCCTCTTCCTCTCCTCTCCTCTCCTCTCCTCTCCTCTCCCCTCTTCTTCTCCTCTCCTCTCCTCTCCTCTCCTCTCCTCTCCTCTCCTCTCCTCTCCTCTCCTCTCCTCTCCTCTCTTCCTTTTCCTTTTCCTTTTCCTTTTCCTCTCCTCTCCTCTCCTCTCCTCTCCTCTCCTCTCCTCTCCTCTAAGGAACATCAGTAAAGAACTGCGTTTTTTCTAAAGTACAGATAATCCTTGAGTTACAACCATGAGAGAGTCTGCCCATTACAGTCATAAAATCATAAATCATAGAACAGGTTGGTCATGTAATCAACTCGCTTTTTAAAGATTCTTTTTTAAAAAAATAGTAGTCATTAAATAAATAACACTGATTGTTAAATGAATCCGCAACCATTAAATGAACCAATAGTTCACTACGGGCACAATTTTACCAAAAACCAGAGGTAACGGATGCTTTTCAGCAAAACCCTCATAACACATAGTCACATGACTGTGGAAAGCTGCAAGTGGTCATAAATGTTACTGAGTGCCTGAATTGCAGTTAAGAGACTCTGTGTGTCTGTGTGTGTGAGAGATAGAGATAGAGAGACAGAGAGAGAAAGAGAGAAAGAGAGAGTGTTATGGCCTGCTAGCGGCCTGCACGGATTGTGGCTGATCCTGACGAGAAGGAGGCTGGTGTGGGGTCGCGCCAGCAGCCTGCACAGCCGGCGCTCGTGTCGGACAGCCAGGAGGCTGAAGAGGATGTGGTGCCAGAGGCAGAGACTCAGCCTGGGCCTTCAGAACCTCCGGAGGCTCCTTCAAGTGGAGAGAGCAAAGTGGAGGAGCCTCTCCTCAATGCTCGAGCATACAGGGCTGCCAAAAGGCAGGAGTGGCTACTCAGGAGGAGGAGGTCTCCTCGAGAGTAAGGTTTGAGGATAATTGGCCACTCTCTTAGCCTATTTAAGTCGCACGCAGTTAATAATTTCTTGCTGGAAACAACGTGTTTATTCTTGGTACGTTATAAATTTGATAAGGACCGTTGGTGTGTGTCACAATCCCTGGGAATCCGGAGCTGGGGCAGAACAGAGAGAGACACACACAAACACATAGACACTCCATTGGAACTTCGTATCCAGGTCCATAAAAGTCCTCTTTCTCAGGTTGGTTGTAACTTTGAACATTTACTAAACAATCCATTGTACTTCGAGGGCCTGCTTTTGCTAAGTCAGTCGGCCCTTCACAAAATGTTCGGCAATTTCAACTTCCTGGATAAATTCAGACAAGATGACTTGCCACATAGGACACACATACAAACCAAGTGGAGCTTCAGTCACTCCCTCCTTCCTCCCTCCCCCCCCCCCACAGCCTTCAGGGGCATACTCATTTTGGGAAATTTAGCAGCATTTCACTATAGGCAGGAAAATGAGGAATAGTGGGGAAAAACAAGAGAAACACGTGTACAACCAAACAAAGGAGGGTTATTTTTTCCCCTTCGCAAATTGATACAAAAGGAGGCTTAATTAATGGCAGTTCTTAATATTGCTCTGACAACTGTTCCCTCAGTTTAATTTGCTTTGGAGTAAAGATTAATATAAGTGTACAGCGATGCTTTACAAAGGGGAGAGAAAAGAAGCAGAGCTAATAAAATTGGGAAGCTTACATGCTATATTATTGAGTCTTTCTTTCTGCTTGTCTAGCGAATATTTGGGTCCGGTGGGAGCAGTTTTCATATTTATTGGATCACTCCTCGAAGCCAGAGCTGACTTTATGCTACCTTGAGAGAGGATTAACATTGGGGCAAAGAGGTGTGCTGGAGAATGCATTTGCAATACCGCCTCGGTGGTAGCATTGTGGTGCGTCAAGAAAGTTCTCGACAACAATAATGTTCCCAAAAGCTATTAAGTGCAGTGCACAATAAGGGAGCCAGCAGAATGGTAGGACCAGAGGTGAATGAAAACAAATTCAAGACCTGAATTTTTGGCACAGCTCAGCATCTGAACCTAGGAAACTGCTTGAAAAAGCTCAGAATTTAAAAGTTCATCCTGGGGACAGTGAGTGGTGGATCATCAACAAGGAGAAAAAGAATAGAGGACAAATTGCTTAGAAAAAAAGAAGACAAACATCTTTTGTGTTCCACCTTGTTGCAGGCGAAGGAGTAAAGATATATCCTGAGCTTTGTTATCTAACTGTTCATCATCAATTCATGCCTCCCTCCATCCTTCCTCCATTCCTCTCTCCATTCTTCCATCCGTCCCTCCCTCCCTCCCTCCTTCCATCCATTATTCTATTTCTCTGTTCAATTTCCAGAGTTTTCAGATGTTTTCAAGCAAAGTGGGCTGGTAGCTCAAAGAAGTTGGACCAAGAGTTTTAGGTTGTCTATCCTGGTCTAATTCCTTTACAGCAATGCCACAAGATGTGTTGATGGAAGCCAGCTTCTTGTTATGAATATTGTGTTACCTTTTCATACAATGAACCACACTCACTAAGTAGAGTCTCCAGTTTTGATTGTTAGATCCCTACAATACAAAATGGAAGTGTTGGAAGAAATATCCATCTGGTTCAGTTCCAAGCAAGGAGAAAGACACTGGAAACATGGAGGCTGATTGGAAAGATGGTTTAATGATAAACAGAACCATATGGGTTCTGGTACAGCTGACCACATGGAGTTGAGAGTGAGGGGTTTTTATACCTTCTCTTGGGCTTTGCACTTGAGCTTTCTGTTCCTGTGTAAGGGCATGTATTCTATTGGATGTTGTCAGACTTCCATGGGGCCATGTAGGGGTCATGTTTGTATGAGCTATGTTTGGTTGAAGTTTGGACTACTGATGCAACGATGGGGCATTGGGCTATTCCTGTTGTGGCTGAGGATTAATCCTACCTTTGTTAAAACTTTGCTGCAGGGAATTTTTGCCTACCTAGATACTTGGTTTCTTTCAATAAGCTCTTTATCTCTTAAGTGCTGACATCTGCTGAGGGCTGATAAGGAAGGTGGGAGCTGCTTTCTGTCTCCAAGAGCATGTTTCACAATTCCTCCTTTAGGGAAATATAATATTCTGCCTTTTGAATATTTCCTAAAACATTTCTTCTAGGAGAGGGGTGGGTGACAACTTTCTACAGAAGGAAAGATGTTGTTTTGCCCCAGTTTCTGCTGGAAATAGGGAATGAAGGGTTGAACAGATGTCTTCACTGTTGGAGCATTTTTCTAATGTCCTGAATTGCAAGCTCATGCGTGAGCAATGCATGACTCAACACACTGGATGATTTGCTTTTTCCCAGCATGGAAGGAGAAATGTTTGAACTGCTGCAGTCTCCGTTGAACTGCGACACTGTGTTATTTTGCAGGAATGGATATTTTATCTTGCCTGGAAAGTGAAAGGGAGAGAAGGAAGAGAAAACCCAGAGGCCACTATTTATGGACCATCTCACCTCAATTCTCTGCTGCAGTTTGCTCATGTCCCAATGGTTAAAAGAACACCTTTTAGTGCTCAAGGCTTTAGGAGTTGGAAGAACATCTGAGAAGAAAAAAAGGAGGAAGAGCCAGGGAGGTAGAGGGGCAATATGGAGAGACAAAGTGGCAAAATAACTTGCTTTAGGGTAGGATAGGATAGAATAGGATAGAATTCTTTTTTAAAAAAATTAGATTTATATGCCGCCCTTCTCCGGAGACTCAGGGTGGCTTACAATGCATTAAGCAATAGCCTTCACACCTTTGTATATTTTTATACAAAGTCAGCTTATTGCCCCCACAAACTGGGTCCTCAATTTACCTACCTTAGAAAGGATGGAAGACTGAGTCAACCTTGAGCCTCGAACTTGCATAATTGCAGACAGCTGGGTGTTAATAACAGGCTATCTAGCCCGTCGAGCTATCTGAGGCTCTTTATTGGCCAAGTGTGATTGGACACACAAGAAATTTGTCTTTGGTGTATATGCTCTAAGTGTACATAAGGAAAATAAAATACATTCATCAAGAATAAAAAGATATAATACTTAGTGATAGTATATATATATATTAGTAGTCAAGGCTACTAATAAGCAATTAAATCATACAAGGAAACAAAAACAATATAAATTGAAAGATACATGCAATATGGTTATAGTCATAAGTGGGAAGAGATAATGGTAAGGAAGAGAAGAATAATAGTAATACATTCTTAGTAAATTATTTAACAGTGTTGCGGGAATTAGTTGTTTAGTAGAGTGATGGCATTCAGGGAAAAAACTGTCCTTGTGTCCAGTTGTGTGCAGTGCTCTACAGTGTTGTTTTGAGGGTAGAAGTTGAAACAATTTATGTCCAGGATGTAAGTCTGCTGGGAGATGTGAGACATGAAGAAATTTGAGGGGTTGCCACAAAGAAGATAAGATCAACCTATTTTGCAAAGCAGCAGAAGGCAGGACAAGAAGCAATGTATAGAAACTGATCAAGGAGAGAACCAATCTAGAAGTAAGGAGAAATTTCCTGACAGTGAGAACAATTAATCTGTGGAAGAATTTGCCTCCAGAAGTTGTAGGTGGTCCATCACTGAAGAAGAGGCTGAGCATTTGTCTGGAAAGATATAGAGCAGGGGGTTGGACTCAAAGATTTTCAAGGTCCCTTCCAACTCTGTTATTCTGAAATCATCTCTAGAGAATAACTACGGAAATAAAACAATTCCATTCCATCTAACTGCCCTTGAATTTAGCCATTCTTCTTCTTCTTTTTTTAAACTGCTTATGGACAATTTGGAAAGTTGTTAATAATAAGGAAGCCCTTACATAATAACAGGAGTGGGGAGAAGAAAAATGTTGAATGTTCAAGTGGATAACAGAAGGTCCCAAACTAATTCTGTTGACTTTTGCAATGTTGAAGGGAATTTGCTCACTTGTGTAAGGGATGAAGCTGGTGATGTCAGAACTATTATTATTATTTTTTATACTTATATTTTTATTTTTTATTCTATACATATTTTGTGGATAGTGTATTGACTGGGTCAAATCTTTTTTAAACGTGGAGAACCGGAAGTGTCACGGTGACACTGGCTGGAAAATAGCAGGCAGCAGATGAGCATTGCAAAAATCCAGGCAGACAAACCGCCATGGGGGGGGGGGGGTCTTTGGAACGGATCTGTCCTGTAAGGACGGTGAAGAAGGAGAGGCACCTCAGATGACCAAGACAAACAGACAAGTTCCTCAGAAGGTTGGAGGAAACTCTCCAATCTGGTGGCGGGGCAGCGGTCATTGCAGCCGCCATGAAGCTGGGGCAATTGGAATAAGTTTTGTGCAGAAGCGGTGATTTGGATGGAGTATTTGTACCGGGTGACCAATTGGCCAACTCATAGGTAAAAAAGAACTATTTTAAAATTTTCAGAAGAAGTCCCAGTGAAGAAATAGCAGCTAATTGGTGTTGGGGAATCTTAATAGAGGGAGAAGAACAAAACGGAAGTTAAAACACTAAAGCCCAGAACAGAGCTTGATATTTGGAATGGAAATTGGATTTGGAGACATTAAAATTATTATAAGAAAAAGAAACCCAAAAGAAAATAATTTCTGAACAAGATTGGACATAATTTTCAAAGTGTTGAACTTTGAAGGAAGAAAAAAGAAAATTTTAAAACAGAAAAGCCCTGTAAAGGAAATTTTTCAATTGGATTTGGATTTGGAATTGGATTTTAAACTGGAATTTGGGATATATATAAAATCAAGAACAGAAAGAAGGAATTTGCAAAGCATTTGATAAGCGGATTTAATACAGACACTGGATTTTTGTGACTTTGATGATTTGAAACTTGTGGCTTGGAGAGAGATATCTGCTGGTGGAAAAAAAAGTACTACAACTAACAATTTGAAATCTGGAAAAAAAACTACAAGAGCTGTGAGAAGTTTGAAGGAGGATTTGTTTTCTTTTAAGCAGTTTGATCTTGACAACTAAAGAAGGTGGGAAATAACAAAATTGTAAATTGGAGTTAAAAACAAATGAGAACGTCAAAATGTGGCAGGAACTAATTGAGATGGTCAAAATGATCATCAGTGTATCATTCAATGTTGATAGAAAATGAACATATTCAATTTGATAAAGGGACTAAGAACGAGAAGCAAGAAAACAGCACTGAAGATCAAGACATTGATAATGAAAAATTAAATGATTACATTGGGCGTAACAATGAAAAAAAGAGAAGGGAAACAACCTAAAAAAAGGAAGCAAATTAAGGGAAGAAAAGGAAAGGGGAAAAGGCTAGAGAAAATATTTTTAATGATTACACTGGGATTAACAGTGGCAGAAATAGAGAGGATAGGATGAAACAAGAGAGAAAAGAAAAGGGGAAAGGATTAGGCACAAAAAAGTTAAATGATTACACTGAAATCAACAGTGGGGAAATAGGAAAAGTGAGAATAAAAATGTTTAGATCTGGCTAGCTCTTTCTCTTGCTTTCTCTGTCTTTCAGCTATTGTGCTCTGCCAAAGGCAGATCTTCTGTCTTAATATAACTCCTATTTACAGATATAGGAATCCTTTATTGCAATAAAGGATTCTACCAAGCTGTGTTAATTTTCAGAAGTTTCTGCTGTGACCGAATATGGATTTGAGTGTCTGGAGGGCTAATACTTATTGCTGTGCTCACTTGCAAGCTTTTTACTGTATTATTCTCCTCTATCCCAAATGTCAGAAATAAATCCTATCAGCCCTATCTCCTCTGCAGCTCCATGCTACCACTTCAAAGGTTGGCATGAGAATACAAATCCCTCTATTTTTTTTAAAAAATCAGGTCATTCATGATACAATAAAGGTTAGATAATAGCATTTCTTCTCTAAAACCAAGCTGGAGACGAATACTAAGCTATTCAAGTATCATCCCATGATAATGATTTTCCACAGTGCATGGAATAATTTGACAATTTTATTTGTGATCAGAGGAAAGTGAGATACTGGCTTGCTTACAACTGGACAATGTGGTGCAGTGGTTGGAGTAGAAGGCTAAGACTAGGAAGGTTCAAATTCTCATCCACCCTAGCAGTGAAAAGTCACTGGGTGTTTTGGGGGCCAGTCACACAATCACATCCTACCCTTCCTTGTTGTATTGTTAAAGGAGAAGGGTGAAACTTCTGTACAACAGTTTGAGGTCCTGGAAAAGGTAGGATATTGAACTAACAAATCATAGGAAATAGTAATTGTACAACCCTTGGAGGGATAATGGAACAACAGAGTTGGAAGGGATCTTGGAGATCTTGTAGTCCAACCTCCTGTTCAAGAAGAAGACCCTATACTGTCGGAAGTTAGCATTTATCCCTCTCCTAGAAGAATGAAATATTTTGGGAAATATTGGAAAGGCAGAATATATTTCCCTGCATGAGAAATGGAGAAACATGTTTTAAAGGCAAAGCAGCTTTCTACTTCCCCCCATCTTTGCCAATGGGCCATTAAGGCCTCAGCCAAACTCACTCATTTCCCCCCACCTTTGTCAATGGACTATCATCTGCAACACAATAGGACCCATCTAGCAACAGAAACTCACCACATGGCACCTGGGAAGATTACATCAGCCAGCAAGGCTAGCTAAGACCCCCATCCCCTGGAGTCTGACAACCAATCAGGATACTCTTCCTATGCCCCAGGAAGTTCAAAACCAGAGAGGGCATAAAACCCGAGGACTCGCAGCATCTCCACCCCTTTTCTGTTCAGGAACTCAATCCATGTGATCCTGCCCACCATTAAACCATCTTTCCAAGCAGTCTCCATGTTTCCAGTGTCTTTTTCCCCACTTGGAGCTGAACCCAGAAGGATATTTCTTCCAACAATACTATTATGGACAAATGACTGTCCAATCTCTTCTTAAAAACCTCCAATGATGGAGCATCCATAACTTTTGTAAGCAAGCTGCTCTACTGATTAATGATTCTAATTTCAGGACACTTCTCCTTAGGTCTAGGCTGGATCTCTGCTTAATGATCTTCCACCCGTTACTTCTTGTCCTGCCTTCAGGTGCTTTTGAGAATAGGTTGGAACCTCCCCTTCTCTCTGGCAGCCGCTCAAATATTGGAAGGACCATAAGGAAACACAAATGTAAATAAGAAATAAGTATATAAATATAAATAAGAAATAAGAAAGGACAAGTTAGGTCATTCAGAATCCTTCTCAACCCAAACCCACAGCTCAAATAGGTTCCAAATTGGGTTGATCTTCATGCAATTGGCTTTGGTCTAAATGAGCTTTGAATCTGGCAGTGTTGTCAGCTGTTTCTGGGATGCCCTGTGGTTTGAGCTTAGCCTGGACTTGATTTGCTTACAACAATTTGTGCTATTCTCCCCATCTTCCCCTGCCCCAGAATTTTAATATCCAAATCAAATAGATTTCTCTGTATCCAAGGCAGTCCTATTTGCTTAGGGAGCTCTTGGCAAGATTGGAGGATGGCACTGTGAATTTTGCATTCCTTCTTTTTAAGTTCCAAATCAAGAACTATGTCCTAGTCGTTGCTTTGCTTTCATCTCACTTCAAAGGGAAAAAACAAACGAGGCAGGCTAATCCTGCAAATTTCCTTCTAACATCAATGCCCTTTCCCACTTCCGTGGATGCTAATAGTAATAATGCGTGTCTAAATCAACCTCCCACATTCTAAAACTGTATTTACTCATTCTAAAATGAATGTGCTTATCCCATTAGGGTTAATCTGAAATTTTATTGCAAGGAGATTTGGTGCTGGAAGAACAAAAGCTATGCATATTTCAAATTAAACGCCCACAATGGCTGAGTTTAATTTTTGGCCGATTAATTCCATGTATGTTATGACTTTGCATTGGTTTGTGATAGTTTATTAATAGATATTAATGGAATGGGGAGCGTAAGTTAGCCAGAGTTAAGCCCATTGGAACCATGTCTAATTTTAGTGGTTAAAAAAATGCACGTTCTTCAAGATTTTCATTTGGGATAAACACGGTCCGGATAGTTTTCCAGTGATATTACTACCAGTCACGTTTTATCAGGTTTTGTGATAAAAATAGTTTTGTCAGAACCAGACTGGAGTCGTGGTTAAGGTGCTGGTCTAGAAACCAGGAAATTATACGTTTTAGTCCTGCCTTAAGCATGAAAGGCAGCTCGGTGACTTTGGGCCAATCAAAGGAGATTGGGAGTTCTAGTCCCATTTTAGGCATGAAAGCTCGCTGGGTGACTTTGTGAGTTCTAGTCCTGCCTTCGACAGGAAAACTGTCTAGGTGACTTCAGGCCAATCACCAGGAGTTGGTGAGTTCTAGTTCCTCCTTAGTTATTAAAGTCATCTGTGTTACTCTTAGCAGTGGTGGGATTCAAGCCATTTAACAACCGGTTCACTGAAAAAGCAAGTGTGCGTGCATGCATGCATGGCTTCCATGCACATACGTGCATGGCTTCCATGCATGTGTGCACACGGCTTCCGCGCATGCACAGGTGCATGGCTTCCACGCATGCGTGGTTTCCGCCATGCGGCGAAGGTCAATCGAGCAGCCTTTTGGGGTCTGCTCCGCTCCATCTCTGCTCTCAGGGGCAGCGGCTGCTTATCTCCACTGCTGCTCTTGCTGGGAGAGAGAGTGTCTCTTGTGCAATTGAACAGCTGTGAGCCGCCGCTTTCCTCTAAGTCCCATCCGGAAAGCGCTGTGACACAGAGGAACAACATTCAACATGGCTGCTGCTTCTCTGTGCTGCACACTTTCTGGATGGGACTTAGAGGAAAGTGGCAGCTCATAGCTGCTAAATTGCACAAGAGACACTCTCTCTCCCAGCAAGAGCAGCAGTGGAGAGAATCAGCTGCTGACCCGGAGACAACAGGGAGTGTCACCGTGAGCAACTGAGCCTCAGCAAGGGACGTCTGCAAGATCTCCACTGCAGCCAGCTAAGAAGAACCATCTGGTAGTTTGAGACTGGGGGTGGGGACATCCGGCAGAGGCCAGTCTCAGCAAAACCCAACACACAGGGGGCAGAAGAAAGTGTATTGGATACATTCGCCGCTTTGAATTATTTGTAAAAATAATAAAGGTGGAATATAAACAAATAAAAGTCATTTGTTTGCCCATATTTGCTTGCAGTTTGAAGTGTTGTCAACTTGCAATAAAATCTGACTGAGAAGCAAAGTCAAAAAAGGTGGCCTGAAACGGATAACTGTTTCATAGCATGATTTCGACATCATTATACATCTAATAACTTGTTTTCAACTAAGAAGGGAAGGGGAGCGAAGAACTCTGCTCCTTCTCTGTATGATCCCTAATTGGTTGGACTGATCTATGGCTAATTTGGGAAAAGGAAAAAAAGGAAAATGAATCAAGTGAAGAAATGATGGCAATCAGCAGAAATAACCACCTTCCCAGTGAAAGGATAATAATGACAGCTGGTCAGAAATGTTTTCCTTATCACCAAATCCATTTGAAAACTCAAATAGTTGCTAATGTACAAAACAAGAAACTTGAAATATTCAGCATGAATGTCGAGAGTACTTGGAAACCTGAAGGGGTTCTTCTATTGCAGTTTGGTTCATAAACTGCTTGAAATGTGCTAGATTACATGAAACATTCCCAGTTGCAATGGATGGCTGTGAAAGTTGGACCATAAGAAAGGCTGAGCGCCAAAGAATTGGGGCCTTTGAACTCTGGTGCTGGAGAAGACTCCTGCGAGTTCCTTGGACTGCAAGGCGATCAAACTGGTCAGTCCTCGAGGAGATCAACCCTGATTGCTCTTTAGAAGGCCAGATCCTGAAGATGAAACTCAAATATTTTGGCCACCTAATGAGAAGGAAGGACTCCCTGGAGAAGAGCCTAATGCTGGGAACGATTGAGGGTGAAAGAAGAAAGCAGAGAATGAGGTGGCTGGATGGAGTCACTGAAGCAGTCGGCTTAAATGGACTCCGGAGGATGGTAGAGGACAGGAAGGCCTGGAGGAACGTTGTCCATGGGGTCACAATGGGTTGGGTACGACTTTGCGGTTAACAACAACAACACATGAAATAAATAGGGAAGCTGTTTCAAGGAGAATAAAAACAGGTGGGTGGGAATACAATGCCATATCTCCTTGGAGAGAGGATGAACATTTGGTTTTTCAAGGCCAACGAAGTTTAATTGATGCCAGACAGCCAGCCAACCGGGCCTGGCCTGCTCCTAACGATGTGGCCTAGAAACAAGCTGGCACATGGGAGAACGGCCATGAATTGCTGATTTAGCAAGACATATGTTTGTTTCTTTGTTTATCCTGCCTTTATTATTTTAATCAATAACTCAAGGCAGCAAACAGACCTAATACTCCTCCCTCCTATTTTCACCACCAAAACAATAACCCTATGTGGTAGGCTGGATTGAGAGAAAGAGGGACTTCCAAAGGTCACCCAGCTGGCGTTCATTCCTAAAGGAGGCAGGACTAGAACTCACTGTCTCCTGGTGATTGGCCCAAAGCCAGCCAGCTGGCTTTCATGCCTAAAGGAGGCAGAACTAGAACTCCCGGTCTCCTGGTGATTGGCCCAAAGCCACCCAGCCGGCTTTCATGCCTAAAGGAGGCAGGACTAGAACTCATTGTCTCCTGGTGATTGGCCCAAAGCCATCCAGCCGGCTTTCATGCCTAAAGGAGGCAGGACTAGAACTCATTGTCTCCTGGTGATTGGCTCAAAGCCATCCAGCTGGCTTTCATGCCTAAAGGAGGCAGAACTAGAACTCCCTGTCTCCTGGTGATTGGCCCAAAGCCATCTAGCCGGCTTTCATGCCTAAAGGCAGGACTAGAACTCCCTGTCTCCTGGTGATTGGCCCAAAGTTACCCAGCTGGCTTTCATATCTACCAGTAAAATGAGATTAGAACTCCCACTTCTCACCTGGTGCTTTAACCACTCATCTGAAGCAAATGACTTGGGGTGGTGAGCAATTACAAAACAAAATGTACAATATAATACAAATGTAATTAATTATCTTCCCTCCTTCCAATCTACAGAGTGTACCTTGTGTTAACCAAGCCCTGGTCCAACATTTTGACATGTGCTTTATTTGCAGGTTCATTATGAGATTTCCTAGCATTTTTCACGCTATTGCTACAGGGATTTTTTTAATGCATTAATTTCCTGCCTGCTTTCCCTGTTTTATTGCTCTGCTTTAGGCTTGTTGCTGCATTACGATCACATTGTACATTCTGTTTTGCTTTCGGAATTGGAAGCCATCTTGTGATTTGTCTTCCTATAAAAAGAAAAGCAGAGCTAGCTGCTACAGGCTAAGTTACTAAATAAAAGGGGCTTTTGCCGGCGGGTGCCACGTGATTTGTCGCCATCAGTCTGATGTGGTGCAGCTTAAAATAAGTTGAATTCTAACGGTTTTGGTTTTGTTTTCTTTTGGTCCAGAATGCGGCCACGTGGGTGATTATAGGTGCGACTAAGCGCACCCATGTGACACCTCTCCTGCGCAAGCTGCACTGGCTCCCAGTGGTCTTCCGGGTGCAGTTCAAGGTGTTGGTTACCACCTTTAAAGCGCTCCATGGCTTAGGACCAGGATACTTCCAGGACTGCCTTCTCCCACCAATAGCCTCCCATCTGTTGTGGCCCCGTCCTCTGAGCCTATCCCATTGGAGGAAGGGAGCTCTGAGCATGAGGAAGAGGAGCCAGCCAGATCTCCCAGCCCCCCCTCTGGCACCATCTCAGGTGCCAGCTGAAAGAGAGCAAAGTAGTGGGGAAACAGGTGTCTCAGATGAGAGTGAGGGAAAGACGTCATTCCTGGACTCACGTCAATGAAGGCGAGATAAGCGTTTGCAGCAGCTGAGGAGGCGTGCGAGGGAATAGACCTGAGTCACTGGACTTGAGTCACAGGACCAATGAGTCACTGGATCACACCCAGAGACTATATAAGAGAGGGTGGTGGTCAATGATCCCTGTGACGAACAAAACTCAATCTGGTAGTCATTGAGCCTGAAGCTGCTAAAAGAACGGATTTTGGCAAAGCTATGTATGTGCTTTTCTTTCTGTGAACAATTAAAGCACTTGGCAGACGGTGTGAATATCGCTGCCAAGTTGGAGATAAGGACTGTGGTGTGTGCCAAGTGCTTCTTTAACCCTCGACTGGCTGTGTTTTTGTGGGTGTGTGTAGAGGGGGACAGATCACCACTGACCAACATGCTCCCACAGAGCAGGGCTCCTCAGGGTGCCGTCGGCTAAACAATGTAGACTGGGGACCCCCAGAGGGAGAGCCTTCTCTATGGGGGCACCCACCCTCTGGATTGAACTACCCCCTGGAATATGTACGATCCCCAACCTCCATACCTTCCTCAGGGCCCTGAAGACCCTGCTTTTCCAACAGGCTAGCCTGGCTGAGTAGGAACTTGGATGGGTTTTAAATTGAGGGGATTTATAAAAGAATGGATAAGGCCAAATTATTTAATTCTCTTAACTGGTTTTAATTTTTTGTATGATTTCTGTTTTATTATGGCTGTGCACCGCCCTGAGTCCTTCGGGAAAAGGGCGGTATATAAATTCAATAAACCTAAACCTAAACCTTTTAGTCTGAAAAATATTCAGCGGAATGTTCTAGAATTTGAACTATTTCTCCCCCCCCCTTTTAAAGAAATGTTTGTTTATTCTTTTATCACCAAAGATAAAATAAAAAGCAAAAACAGACTTAGCAAACATTCAGTATTAACAAAAACACCCTGTGTACAAAAAAAGAAAAAAAACACATCCAAATATCAAATACATCTAACATCACACACTAAAAAAACAAAACCATCCACCCTATCTGAATACTGAAAGATACATTAAAAATTTTAATATATTCCCCTCCCCTTACATAATGGGTCTCCAAATAATTATAAGCTTTCCCATTTGTATTTAACAAAAAAAAAATGCTATATTATATAAATATAAATATCCCTGATGTGGAAACCTATCTATTGAATAATCAAATTGACTGTGTGGATCCCTTTTTGAGAACGGATCTTTGGACACCATTTTTTATTTCCTTTCTGTTTCTGTTGGCTGTTTGAATGCCATTTTCTCTCCCCATGTTTCGTAAAGCAGCTCTTTCCTGCCATACTTTCCAACTGATCTAATATTTCATTTTCTGAGCTCGGAGTCGTTCCACCCCCCCCCTTTTTTTTTTTTTTGCTGTTTCACAAGCAGTTTATTCCTCAGGTGCAGGAAGGGTAAGGGATAATTTAGGAGAAGAAATAAAGGAAGGAGGGAGTCATGAATTCTTATAAAACGCCTGAGCTTTCCTAAATGACCAAACTGCAGCAGAGGCCTCATTAAAATACAACGAGATTAGCAGCCCTCATACCTCTCAATTATTAAGCATGTACTTGTTCTCCAGAAAAGTAGCCATGAAAATTTAAAACAGATGAAAATGGTTGTTCACTTAAAAACTGCTCAGTTAATCTGTGAGTAATGTTTTATTCAGAAGTGTTAAATGAACACTGCAAAGTTTGATATGCGATAATCCATCATTCATATGGCATAACATTCAAAGATCAATAGAGTGCCAGGCCCAGAAGAGCAACGGATTTGGCAGCTTGATATGGCCAGGAGACCAGGGCGCATGATGCTCAGTTCAATGTGCTAGGCAGCCAGAATCAATAGGAAGCTTCAGAGTTGATAAGCCAAGGGTTGCCAGGATTTTATGGGCTCCAGTCAGATGTTGGAAAGGTCTCAAAGACCATGAGCTAAAGCGGGCAGGGAGATCTTCCCCTTCCAGGGCTACAGAAGGGATTGGAATTGCCAGTGCAAATTACTGATTTAGGTAGATCTGAAGATTTAAGCTCTATCTCCACAGTGGGAGTCCAGAAAAACAGAACTACATTTAATATTTACATTTAATAAAAAAACCCGTCTAGGGTTACTTTTGGCTCCAGTTAGAGTTTTGATAATTCCATCTCCAGATATGCAGATGACTAAAGAGCCATCTGATGCGGGCGAAGAAGGAGAGTGCAAAATTTGGCTTGAAACTCAACATTAAGAAAACAAAGATCATGGCATCCGGTCCTCTCAACTCCTGGCAAATAGATGGGAAAGAAATGGAGAGAGTGACAGATTTTATTTTCCTGGGCTCCAAGATCACCAAGAGCAGCCAAGAAATGAAAGGACACTTGCTCCTGGGGAGGAAAGCTATGGTAGAGTTAGACAGTGTACTTAAAAGCAGAGGCATCACCCTGCCAACAAAAGTGCGTATAGTCAAGGCGATGGTTTTCCCAGTTGCAATGTATGGCTGGGAAAGTTGGACCATAAGGAAGGCTGAGCGCCAAAGAATTGAGGCCTTTGAACTCTGGTGCTGGAGAAGATTCCTGTGAGTTCCTTGGACTGCAAGGCGATCAAACCGGTCAGTCCTAGAGGAGATCAACCTTGACTGCTCTTTAGAAGGCCAGATCCTGAAGAGGAAACTCAAATACTTTGGCCACCTAATGAGAAGGAAGGACTCCCTGGAGAAGAGCCTAATGCTGGGAATGATTGAGGGCAAAAGAAGAAGGGGACGGCAGGGAACGAGGTGGCTGGATGGAGTCACTGAAGCAGTAGGTGTAATCTTAAATGGACTCTGTGGGATGGTAGAGGATAGGAAGGCCTGGAGGAATGTTATCCATGGGGTTGTGATGGGTCAGACACAACTTCACAACTAACAACAACAAGGGATGAAATTGTGGATGAAGAAAAAAGGAGAGGCGGCTTTGCTATTTTCCGCATTTCTTCTCCTGTATCAGTAAAGGAGATTTGTTTTTAATCCTCCATTATTTTATTCAGATGATTATACTGGTCCTTGGAGGTACACCTGATCAAGAAACATCTGGCAGAGCAGATTGATCTCTGGGAGACATGGAGATTTACTATTTACTTAAACCATTGGAGGGGGAAACTATTCAGCAGTGACAGCAGAGGAGAGGGAGAGGGAGAAGGCAAAAGAGAGGAGGAGGAGGACAGGCATGAACATGAGACAACTCATAGACTCTGTCCTGTGAAATGGACAGACCCATCAATGGTTTAAATAAATAAACAAATCTTACAATATGAAAGATGGAAGACAGGAAGGAAGAGAAGAGATGATAGGAGAAGGGGAAGCAAGCAAAATGCAGAAACCAATCCAGAAATGATCAATTCTTAATCACAGCCGACTAGGATGATAAAAAATGGTTTGGATAATAGGGCAAAATGGCTGATGTCTTGGTGATATTTGAAAGGAATGTGTGTGTGTGGGTGGATATTTTTCAGCAGAGGGGACCATATCTCTCTTCTTCTCTTCAATTGCAATTTTTATATAAGGCTTCCTTGAGACCTGAAAATTATAGCAAGGATCCCTCCAGTCCAAGATAAAAAAAAGGCTTAGAGACGTTAGTTTTGATATCTGCACCATTCACTGATGGAGTTCATCCGACTTTTTCTGTGATTGGTTGAAATATTGTTCAAACAGGGGTGATTAACAGTTGGACCTACACTAGTTTTCTTCTCCACTTCTACTCTACCAGATGCTACCAGAAATATAGCTGATTTTTGTGTTTTTCTGGCTGAGCGAAGGCTAACATCTCTGCTCTGCGCAGAATTCCCATATGCTAGCTTAGCCGCAACAGAATTTCACAATGAAAAAGGATTTGCTTCTCCAACTTACTGTATCTCTGCAACTCTGGTAACTTTCCAGAACTTGATGCTGCAAGGAAGTATTCCTTGTGCACATCAGTATTATCTCTTAAAAATAAACTTTAATTGCCTCTTATCCAATTCCATTAACAAACCAGGACATCATGGAGAATTGCCAGTCGCTAATAACCAGCCAAAGTGCATTGCAAACAAGACTGAGGATAATTCAGTTTGTTTTGTTCCTTGTTACAAATATCCAAGAACTGCCAGCATTTTTGGAAGGAAATAGGCACCAGATTCTTTGGCTAAGGTCTGGAGTCACTGCCAATGATATCAAATGAGCATTTGGTTGCTAGCGTGCAGAGAAAAAACAAATTGAGCGGCCTTGTTCCCTCAAATAGACAGAAGGGGTGAGGGTGGAGGTTCGTTCTCTGAGTTTGTGGGTTGGTTTTTGAACATTTCGTTAGCAGGCTAGGCAACATCTTCAGCGGAATTTAGGGATTGTCAGTGTTAATGTTCTGCTTATAAGGGCTTCATTGGTCAGTAGGTCTTGTGATAGGAGGGTCACGTCAGATTAGGGTTTAGTGAGGGATTTTGTGAGGCATCCCATCACAAATATCACTAGACCCATTACATAGCTATTCCATTCTTCCTTCCTTCCTTCCTTCCTTCTGTTCTGTTCTGTTCTGTTCTGTTCTGTTCTATTACTCTACTCTACTCTACTCTACTCTACTCTACTCTACTCTACTCTACTCTACTCTATCCCACCCCACCCCACCCCACTCCATCCCATCCCATCCCATCCCATCCCATCCCATCCCATCCCATCCCATCCCATCCCTTGTCCTATTCTATTCTATTCTATTCTATTCTATTCTATTCTATTCTATTCTATTCTATTCTATTCTATTCTATTCCATTCCATTCCATTCCATTCCATTCCATTCCATTCCATTCCATTCTTCATTCCAATATCTATTCTATTCTATTCTATTCTATTCTATTCTATTCTATTCTATTCTATTCTATTCTATTCTATTCTATTCTATTCTATTCTATTCTATTCTATTCTATTCCATTCCATTCCATTCCATTCCATTCCATTCCATTCTTCATTCCAATATCTATTCTATTCTATTCTATTCTATTCTATTCTATTCTATTCTATTCTATTCTATTCTATTCTATTCTATTCTATTCTATTCTATTCTATTGCATTCCATTCCATTCCATTCCATTCCATTCCATTCCATTCCATTCATCCTCCCATTGAGGACCCGTCAAGAATATCAAAGGGAAGAAGTAAAAAGATCAATGGGAACTTTTCAAAGCATCTTGTAAGCATAGAACTGTTTCGTTGATCTCTGAAGTATTTAGAAATCTCATCTTAGAACTATGGGGCTGACATGAATCCTAATGAGCACATAAATGGCTTTAGATGGTTGAACTAATGCCTCTGGCCACTTTGTTCAGTTATTGATGGACAGTAAATTGTTATCACTTGTCTCTTTTCATAGTCTTCCCTCCGAAATTAGGAGTCTGGTAGCACTTTTCCAACTAACAAATTTTATTCCAAGGCATTTCATCCTTGTGAGGAAAAGCATATGCCTGGGCATAAAATTTTACGACACAGAAAAGGTGCTAATTTGACTTTTTTTCTGATATTGTTTTGCCATCCTGGACTAACACAATCACTGTTCTCACATAACGCTCTGGTTGATTTGATGGAAAGCTAAACCATTTGCTGACTTGCTTTGAGGCTATGCAGGATCTCACACCTGGTGTAAAATATCTCCAGTGATCATCATATATAAGAAGCAGTTGCTGGAATTGGGTACGTCTAATTTAATGAAAAAAGGGGTTGGGGATGACATAATAGCAGGTTCTAAGGGGGTGCCACAGAGAAGAGGGGTCAACCTGTTTTCCAAAGCACCTGAAGGCAAAAAAAAAAAAAGAAGAAGCAATGGAAACCAATCAAGGAGAGAACCAACCGAGAACTAAGGAGAAATTTCCTGACAGTGAGAACAATTAATCAGTGGAATGGCTTTTCTTCAGAAGTTGTGGGTGCTCCAACACTGGATGTTTTTAGGAAAAGATTGAACAACTATTCTCTGGATTGGTATATGGTTTCCTGTCTAGTAGGAGGTTGGACTAGAAAACTCCCAAGGACCCTTTCAAGCCTTGTTATTCTATTCTGTTCTGTTCTGTTCTGTTCTGTTCTGTTCTGTTCTGTTCTGTTCTGTTCTGTTCTGTTCTGTTCTGTTCTGTTCTGTTCTACTCTACTCTACTCTACTCTACTCTATTATATCTGCCCTGCCCTGCCCTACTCTACTCTACTCTACTCTACTCTACTCTACTCTACTCTACTCTACTCTACTCTACTCTACTCTACTCTATTACATTCTACCCTGCCCTGCCCTGCCCTGCCCTGCCCTGCCCTGCCCTGCCCTGCCCTGCCCTGCCCTGCCCTACCCTACCCTACCCTACCCTACCCTACCCTACTCTACTCTACTCTACTCTACTCTACTCTATTATATTCTGTCCTGTCCTGCCCTGCCCTGCCCTGCCCTGCCCTACCCTACCCTACCCTACCCTACCTACCCTACCCTACCCTACCCTACCCTACCCTACTCTACTCTACTCTACTCTACTCTACTCTACTCTACTCTATTACATTCTACCCTGCCCTGCCCTGCCCTGCCCTGCCCTGCCCTGCCCTGCCCTACCCTACCCTACCCTACCCTACTCTACTCTACTCTACTCTACTCTACTCTATTATATTCTGTCCTGTCCTGTCCTGCCCTGCCCTGCCCTGCCCTACCCTACCCTACCCTACCCTACCTACCCTACCCTACCCTACCCTACCCTACCCTACTCTACTCTACTCTACTCTACCCAACTTTACCCTACCCTACCCTACCATATCCTATCCTATCCCATCCCATCCCATCCCATCCCAAGGCAGCACAAGAGGCAATGGATGGAAATTAATCAAGGAGAGAACCAACCTAGAACTAAGGAGAAATTTCCTGACAGTAAGAAAAATTAATCAATGGAATGACTTTCCTTCAGAAGTTGTGGGTGCTTCAACACTGGACGTTTTTAGGAAAAGATTGGACAACCATTGTCTGACTTGGTATAGGGTTTCCTGCCTGAGCAGGAGGTTGGATTAGAAGACTTCCAAGGTCCCTTCCAGCTTTGTTATTTTGTTAATCATATTTCTTTCTAGCTAATGATCACTGATGGGATCAGGAGATACAGGCAGAGGTGGAATTCAGCCCGTTTGGACCGGTTCGGGCAAAGCGGTAGCGCCGATGATCAGTTAGCCCGCCCACCTGCCCTGCTCTATCCTGTCCTTTATTTCCTGCTTTGTAGCTCATCTCAATTGCGTGGCACAGATGATTCCCATCCCCCCTCACTGTTCTACTTACCATTGCTGACCTGGAAGGTAAGCCGCTGAGTTTCTAAATGCTCCATTTTCAGCGCTGCGTGGAAGCGCCTTAGGCACGCATACACATAAAGCACACACTCACCGAACTGGTTGTTAAACCAACAGCATTCCACCCCTGGATACAGGGTCAGCTTTAGTCAACCAGGCCTACCTTGTACAACACTTAGCATGATGGCGCATTCCTCCTGCTGACTCTGTAAAGAAGTAGTTGGGTCGGATGTTAAGGAGTCAGACAACAATTTCATCTTTATTTATTTATTGTATTTATTTGCTCAACTTGTAGGCTGCCTTTCTCCGAAGACTCAAAGCGGCTTACAATGCATTTGAAAACCATATATAAAAACAGTAATAATTAAAACATTAAAAACAATTATAACCCATTCACACTAAGTAGTGTGTAGTGTAGTATAAAATATATTACACTACACATAATTACGGCAGCAAGACTAACCCTAGCACAATCTTGGAAACTAGAACAGTTGCCAACAGAAGAACAAATAATCCCAAAAATATATAGGTGTGCAGAAATGGATAGATTAACTTTAAAACTAAATAACAAGGAAGACTCACACTATTATCAAATATGGAATAGATGGTATGAATGCATTGATAAACAAGGGGGAAAAAAAACAGAAGCCAAATACGTCAAGAAATTAAAGGTAACAAATTTACACCGTCAACAGCAAGTCAAGATAAATGTACATATATGGTTATATGTTTAAATAACATAGATAGATATTTTTTGTTTATTAATATTAGAATATAAGTAATATTGAATTGTATTTTCGTTTTTAGAGTTAAGAATGTTCTGTATTTTTTTCTTTTTTTAATCTTTTATCTGTTTATACTAAATAAAGTTGGTTTTAAAATAAATAAAAAATAAAAAAAAATAAAACCCATTCACACCATTCATGGCCGGATCTCGCCAGATCGCAACAGTGAGATCAACGGCCCCAGGTCTGCCGGAAAAGCCAGGTCTTCACCGCTTTTCAGAAGACCAATAGGGTGAGGATGGTCCGGATCTCAGGAGGTAACTGGTTCCAGAGAGCTGGGGCAGCCACAGAGAAGGCCCTCCCCCATGGGCCCGCCAGCTGGCACTGTTTAGCTGACGGGACCCAGAGGACACCAACTCTGTGGGATTTTACCAGTCGCTGGGAGCTATGCGGTAGAAGGCGGACTTGAAGATAACCTGGCCCTGAGCCACGTAGGGCTTTAACCAACACCTTGAATTGTGCCCGGAGACCAATAGGGAGCCAGTGCAGCTCGCGGAGAATTGGTGTAATGTGGGTGTACCTAGGTGCACCCACGAGAGCTCACACGGCTGCGTTCTGGGCCAACTGTAGTCTCCGAACACTTTTCAAGGGTAGCCTCATGTAGAGCGTGTTGCAATAATCTAACCCTTGTGAGGTGACAAGGGCATGAGTGACTCTGAGGAGAGCCTCCTGATCCAAGTAGGGTCGCAATTGGTGCACCAGGCGAATCTGTGCAAAGGTCCCCCTTTGTCAGTCAAATGCTTCTCAGGAGAAGGGAGGTGATTATCCCTGCTTTGCAGTTAGTGAAAGCAGAGTCTTGAAAAGGGAGCTAAAACAGCAGGCCAAGTCCTGGCATCCACTCACCTTCTCATTGCCACACATTCAGCCAAGAACGGCCTAAAAGTTACAAGGCAGAAAAATTTCGCTCTGAGCTTTCTTTGGAGATCCAAAAATCCAATATGCGGAGGCAGTGGATAAGCGCCAAGTCGAGCCTTTTGCTTTTGTGTCTCTTGATTGATTTTTACCTACTTTTGTTGATGAAGCTGCACTTACAATGAGCGATAAATCCATTAGACAAACATGACACTTCATTATTCACCACGTTTCCATCACCCAGAAGATGCAAGCTTGCAGGAGGGCAGGGGAAGAATCAGCAATGGCTCTTCCAGAAAGGGCCGGTCCCTTAATAACTTTCTCCTCTGTGTTGATATACATACAAGCACGGTTACAACAGATAGTTACCGTAAGTCTCCGATGCTGAAAGCAGTGTGCTAGGGAAATGGAGTTTAAAGGATGCTATCAAAGGGCAGATCTTGGTCCTTCCTGCTTGGTTGAGTATGGGACGGATAACTTTGTCTTCCTCCCACTCCTAGCCCATCGCAAATCCACCCTGTGTTTTCCAGCTTTGATTCAAAACTGCTGGTGTTTTAATCTGAGCCATGTCAAACTCTCCAGAGCAGTTAAGTCTTCAGCATATCATTCTGCTCTAGTAGCAGCCTAGCTTTTATTGGCTGCAAGGCCTGGCTTGGCCCAGTCCCTCCAGCAGCTGATGTCTACTCTGTGGAGTCATTTCATTCTGGGATACCAGACAGCTATGTTCTCTGCTGGTCACAATTGCAATTCTTTGCTCTCCGCCTTGCCATTGACCTACAGAGGAAACTAGGAATGAAAAAAATAATCTGATCCATATTGCTTCAACGATGGCAGGAGGAAGAATAGAATAGAATAGAATAGAATAGAATAGAATAGAATAGAATAGAATGGAATGGAATGGAATGGAATGGAATGGAATGGAATAGAATAGAATAGAATAGAATAGAATAGAATAGAATAGAATAGAATAGAATAGAATAGAATAGAATAGAATAGAACAAGGAATGGAATGGAATGGAATGGAATGGAATGGAGTGGAGTGGAGTGGAGTAGAGTAGAGTAGAGTAGAGTAGAGTAGAGTAGAGTAGAGTAGAGTAGAATAGAATAGAATAGAATAGAATAGAATAGAATAGAATAGAATAGAATAGAATAGAATAGGACAAGGAATGGAATGGAATGGAATGGAATGGAATAGAATAGAATAGAATAGAATAGAATAGAATAGAATAGAATAGAATAGAATAGAATAGAATAGAATAGAATAGAATAGAATAGAATAACAGAGTCAGAAGAGACCTTGGAGGTCTTCTAGGCCAACCCCCTGCTTAGGCAGGAAACCCTACACCACTTCAGACAAATGGTTATCCAACATCTTCTTAAAAAAAGTGTTGGAGCATTTACAACTTCTGGAGGCAAGTTGTTCCAGGAGGAGGAGGAGGAGGAGGAGGAGGAGGAGGAGGAGGAGGAAATATGAGGGGAAAGGAAGGGGGAATGAAGGCACTTCCATCCAGAAGTTGTGGGTCCTCCAACACTGGATATTTTTAAGAAGAGATTGGACAGCCATTTGTCTTTAAAATGGTATAGACTAGAGTTTCCTGCAAGGGATTGCACAAGAAGACCTCCAAAAATCCCTTCCGACTCTGTTATTTTATTATTCTGTGAAGGAAGTTGTGCAAACATCTGGGGAAGTCAAAGGAAAGCCTTTGATACTTACTGGGAAGGAACAATCTCCAATTTAAAAAAAGCAGATTCTGCTAACATTAATCCACACAGAGTGCCAGGCAGTTAGGCTCACCTTCCCTGCAGGGATGGGGAAGAGCCAAAAGCAGAGGAATGACCAATCAGGGCATGCAGTGGCTGTAGTCCAGATTGAGCGCCAGCCTGGCTCTCTGCCAACCCCCCTGCAATCTGGACCAGAATGTCTGAAGCTGGTTTAAAGCACAGCCAGGAGCAGCCTGGCAGACAAGCAGCTTAGGCTGCAAGGCAAAATTGCCACTCTGGGATTAGCGTGTTTAATCTTAATCAGCACAGCACTTTGCATATTTAGATCTCCTTCGTGCCAACCCCACCGAGAGGGGTTGTTCCTCTGTCCTGGTCCTATTAAATCTCTCAGCGGCTTTTGATACCATCGACCATGGTATCATGCTGCAGCGGTTGAGGGGGTTAGGAATGGGGGGCACCTGCTGCGGTGGTTCTCCTCCTTCCTCTCCGACCGCTCGCAGTTTGTGTTGGCAGGGGGGCAGAGGTCAACCTCGAGGCGCCTCACCTGGGGGGTGCCGCAAGGGTCAGTCCTCTCGCCCCTTCTGTTCAATATTGGGCAAGATCATCCATGGTTTTGGGGTGAGGGTACACCAGTAGGCTGATGACACTCAACTGTACTTCTCCACCCCAGAACACCCCATTGATGCCTTTGACGTGATTTCCCGCTGCCTGGAGGCCGTACAGGTCTGGATGGGGAGAAATAGGCTCAGACTCAACCCTTCCAAGACCGAGTGGCTGTGGCTCCTGGCGTCCCGGTATAGTCAGCTGACGCCATCACTGTCTATAGGGGTTGAATCTCTAGCCCCCACAGAGAGGGCTCATAATCTGGGTGTCTTCCTGGATGCATGACTGTCTTTAGAAGATCATATGACGGCCGTCACTAGGGGGGCTTTTTATCAGGTTGCGTCCGCCAGTTGCGTCCCTTTCTGGAGCGCGACACCCTGCGCACGGTCTCTCAGCCCTTGTCACCTCCCGACTGGACTACTGTAATGCTCTCTACATGGGGATCCTCTTGAAGAGCACTCGGAGGCTCCAACTGGTCCAGAATGCTGCCGCGCGGGTGGTTATGAGCGCACCTCATTGCGCCCATGTGACACCTCTCCTGCGTGAGCTGCACTGGCTCCCAGTGCTCTTCCGGGTGCGATTCAAGGTGCCTTACCACCTTTAAAGTGCTCCATGGCTCAGGACCAGGGTATCTACAGGACCGCCTTCTGCCACCGATAGCCTCCCACCGCCCAGTTCGTTCCCACAGAGAGGGACCCCTCAGGGTGCCGTCGGCCAAGCAATGCCAGCTGGTGACACCCAGGGGGAGAGCCTTCTCTATGGGAGCCCCTGCCCTCTGGAATGAACTGCCCCCAGAAATACACACGATCTCCAATCTCCGTGCTTCTCTCTGTTCCCTCAAGACCCTGCTTTTCCGACAGGCAGGGCTATCTTCGTAATCAAGTTTTAAATTTGGAGTTTTAAATTGGGTTTTTTTAAATGAATCCGGCCAAATAGTGTAATATTTTTAATAATTTTTAAATCTAAATTATGATGTTTATATATTGTGTTTTTATCTGGCTCTACACTGCCCCGAGTCCTTTGGGAGAGGGGTGGTATAGAAATAAAATTATAAATAAATAAATAAATAAATAAATAAATAAATAAATAAATAAATAAATAATAAGTAAGTAAGTAAGTAAGTAAGTAAGTAAATAAATAAATAAAATAGTTGGAGCTCTTCTGGGAAAGCTTTTTCTTTGGGGGGGGGTGTAGCCAAGAAACACCATAATTCCTCCTTGATCAAACAGTTCAACCAATCCAGAGGAATGACATTCTTGGTTGATCCCTCTCTGCCTTGTGCCCATTTCTCCTGGAGTACATTTTTTGAGTCCATAAAGCCTGGAGAATTCACAAGAAGCTTGAAGGTATCTGGAAGAGGTTCTCCAAAAATTTTTCATCCCCCTTCTCAAAAATTTCCAAAAGAGCATTCATGACACCTTCCAGAGGGCTAGTTGAACAATCCATTCTAAGAAGGACAGGTGCCCGGGGAAATGCCACTGTTTTAGAGGCACTGAAGAATCAACAGAGCCAAAGAATATCTTCTAGTTTCTATCACAAAGCTTCCTAGAACTATTTCAGATGTCTAGTCCTGGGAACTGTCTGCTTTGGTTTTAAATCTGTACCCTAAATAGAAGTGAGTCTACTAATGCCCATTCTAACAGGTTAAACAAGTTGGAAGGGACCTAATAGGTCATCTAATCCAAGCCCCCACCCAAGCAGGAGACCTTACTCAATTCTGACAGATGGCAGTCCAGTCTCTTCTTGAAAGCTTCCAGTGATGAAGCTCCCACAACTTCCGAAGGCAACTTCTGTTCCATTGGTTGATTGCTCTGTCAGAAAATTTCTCCTTATTTCCATGTTGAATCTCTCCTTGTTCAGTTTCCATCCATTATTCCTTGTTTGGCCTTCAGGAGCTTTGGAAAACAGGTTGATCCCCTCCTCTCTGTAGCAGCCCCTCAAATATTGGAAGACTGCTATCCTGTCTCCCCTGGTCCTTCTCTTCCCTAGACTAGCCATGCCAAGTTCTTGCAACCATTCAATGTATGTTTTATCCTCCAGTCCCCTCATCGTCCTGGTTGCTCTTCTCTGCACTCTTTCTAGAGTCTCAACAACAATCACCAGGAGACTGTGAGTTCTAGTCCCACCTTAGGCCATGTTTTTGCTACTTGGACCCTCTCACCATCAACATCTTTTTTATAGTGTGGTGGCCAAAACTGGATCTTAATTTCTCATCTGCTGCATTAGCCATTCTGCTGTTTCCCTGAATATGGTTTATGACTAGTTAAATCAGATCAGTGTATAACTGGGTGGGAGCATCCTACTTCGCAAGTTTTTGTACACATTTCTGCCGCAAAGCCAGCCAAATAAAGAAATCATCTCTATTTACCACTTCTGTGCCTGCCTCTCCGTCTCTGCCAGTCGAACTAATCTGATCTAATTCAATTTAATCTAACCAGCCATATGTAGCAATCCATACAGGCACCCCCCTGAGAATCATAAAGACAAATGCAATCATTTTTTGACCTGGAAAGATGTTGATGAGAACTAGGTTAGCTAATGGGAAGCTACTCTGCCAAGTAGGCAAAGATTTTTCAAGGTTGAAAGCATGGCTGCCTTAAATGTTGGGTTGTTTTTATCCTGGCACTCGTTCATTATCTCACCGTACCCTGGATGAAATATTTGGGTTGCTCTGTTGAACAATTCTTGCGTTGCAGTTTTTCACATGGAACAGCACCTCTTGTTTGTTGGGTATCATTCTTCTCTAAAACTGTCCCGTGCTGGAAATTTTTTTTACCCCTCTTTTTAGACGGATGCATAAAACCTGATCTTTTCTTTCGGTAGAGTTTCCCGATACTACTTTAGCTACTTGTAAAAACTCAGTAGAATCAATCGCAAAGAATATTTGTAACTCGGGGTTGAACTGCAAGGTCCTTGGTGCTTTCTGAACTTGGCTGTTTTCTTGCAGATGTTTCATTAACTGACTAGATAACCACCTCAGTATCAGGGAGTGAGGGGTTTGCTTCCTGTTTATATGCAGTAGTTTGCCCTGTCCATTTTGGTGTGGGTGTGGGTTGTCAGAATAGAATAGAGTAGAGTAGAGTAGAGTAGAGTAGAGTAGAGTAGAGTAGAATAGAATATTGGAATGAAGAGTAGAGTAGAGTAGAGTAGAGTAGAGTAGAGTAGAGTAGAGTAGAGTAGAATAGAATAGAATAGAATAGAATAGAATAGAATAGAATAGAATAGAATAGAATAGAATATTGGAATGAAGAGTAGAGTAGAGTAGAGTAGAGTAGAGTAGAGTAGAGTAGAGTAGAGTAGAGTAGAGTAAAGTAGTGTAGAGTAGAGTAGAGTAGAATAGAATAGAGTAGAATAGAATAGAATAGAATAGAATAGAATAGAATAGAATAGAATAGAATAGAATAGAATAGAATAGAATAGAATAACAGAGTTGGAAGGGACCTTGGAGGTCTTCTAGTCCAACTCCTGTCCTATCCTATCTTATTCTCTAACAAGACAACATAGCCATCGAAGATCAAAATGTTCACACATGCCATTTGCTGACATTTGGAATTTAATCCAAGTCTACATCTCTTCGAACCAATTTCACTCTAAAATAGCAGAGCTAAAATTCTCCCCCAAAAAAGTTTCATTATGTTCTTCTTCTAGGAAGCAAAGCATTCTTGTGGCATGAAATTTTTTAATCCACTCAGCGGAGCAAGAGCGATTGGGCCACACCTAAGAGCGACTTTCAAAGAGCAACTTTGACAGAGCACTGTCAAAAATTAATAACCACCGTCTGCATCTCCTGCATTCATTTCCTTGCTGATTATCTTCCCTCTACCTCCACCACCAATGTGGGTGCCAATAATGTCTTTGCTCAGAATAATATGCTATCTGTTTGATGAAGTGGCAGTAGTCCATAAATCATAGAATCCTCTGGTTGCAAAGGGCCATTTAAGCCATGAAGTCTAACCCATCTGCTTAATATAAGACGTTGAATTAAAGCATTTTAGGGGCTCAGGGAAGCCCCCCTTATTCCTTCTCCAGGTCATTGGGCCCACTGTCAAATTGCTATTAGGAAATTATTTCTAACATTCAGTTGGAACCTACCATCCTATGAATTAAAAGCTGATAATAAACTCATTAAGGTCCTTAATGAGTTTATTGTCTCTTTGTTCTTTTGTCTGAAGCTGATGTAGCTGTCCGTCTAGATGCAACATTCTATTGAGTTGTGAGGTCCTTGGTGTTCTCTGAGCTTGGTTGTTTTCTTGTTTCATTACCCAACAAAGTTACATCCTCAGTATGAGGGACTGTGGGGTTTGCTCCTGTCCACATGTAGTAGCTCGCTTTGTCCAATTTGGTTGTCAGGGTTCCAAGGCCCAAGGTAAAAGATGGCTTCCAGGCCTGACATTGGTGGGGTTATGATTTTCTCCTTGGAGGAGAATCTTCTTGAACAAGAACCAAGTAGCACCTGAGGGGAGGACAAGAACCAATGGGTGGAAACTCATCAAGGAGAGAAGCAGTTTAGAACTAAGGAGAAATTTCCTGACAGTGAAAACAATTCATCAGTGGAACAACTTGCCTCCAGAAGTTGTAAATGCTCCAACACTGGTGTGTTTTAATAAGAGATTGGATAACCATTTGTCTGAAGTGGTGTAGGGATTCCTGCCTAAGCAGGGGGTTGGCCTAGAAGACCTCCAAGGTCTCTTCTGACTCTTTTATTCTATTCTATTCTATTCTATTCTATTCTATTCTATTCTATTCTATTCTATTCTATTCTATTCTATTCTATTCTATTCTATTCTATTCTATTCTATTCTATTCTATTCTATTCTACTCTACCCTACCCTACCCTACCCTACCCTACCCTACCCTACCCTACTCTACTCTACTCTACTCTACTCTTCTTTCCAATATTCTATTCTATTCTATTATTCTATTCTATTCTATTCTATTCTATTCTATTCTATTCTATTCTATTCTATTCTATTCTATTCTATTCTATTCTATTCTATTCTACTCTACTCTACTCTACTCTACTCTACTCTTCATTCCAATGTTCTGTTCTATTCTATTCTATTCTATTCTATTCTATTCTATTCTATTCTATTCTATTCTATTCTATTCTATTCTATTCTATTCTATTCCTATTGCTATTGCTATTGCTATTGCTATTGCTATTGCTATTGCTATTCCTATTCTGATAAAGATTGGCAGCAAATCTCAACCAGTAAACTGCTTCTGTCCTTTATTCAACAAACGCTCACTTTTATTGAAAACAGCTCCAAAATTATGTGAAATTTCTATTTCTTGTCCCTTTGTAAAAAAAAAAAAAAGCCGCCAAAATAGATCGTAATCTAAATGTTGAGAGACAATATACATCAACAGTCCATAAGGCGGCAAATCAGGTGTGTCATTTCAATGTTTCTGGGTAATGTTTCTAGGTAATACATCTTTTCTTTTCAGCACAAAGAATCTATAATTCTTGGTGTCTTGATAGATTTCAAATTCTACTGAAATAGGGACGCCTCGTAAAACACCAATCATTATAATATTGCATTGATTTCCCTGTGGATTTTAGTCCAAAATATGGCGATACGAAGAGAAGTCCAAACCCTAAGAGTGTCTGTAAGTGGCCTTAAAAGCACATTTGCAATTGATCCTGTTACTTCAAGCTCTTCAGACAACAAAAACAAAACCATGTCACAGATCTGCACTTAATCAAGAGGAACATAGGAAGTTCTCATATATATGATTAATCATTGTCTGTCTTCTGTTCTGGTGAGAGGGGAGGAGGAGGAGGAGGAGGAGAAGAGGAAGAGAAAAAGGAAGAGGTCTTTCTCCACCACCAAAGTTTTAGGCATGAGTCAGAGATCTTTCCTACCCATTTCTTCTTTCTGCTTTTAACCAGAGTTACTAGAAATTAAATCAAAGATTTTCAGCATTCAGAGTTGACCTTTTGCTAAGGTCTTCATGTCGTTTCCACTTCTCCTCCAGGATTGCAGTATCAACACTCTATTTCTCCCACTGGTACCCAGAACTTCAATTTCTTCTTCAAACTTCTTACAGATAGTTCAATAGTTTTGGGGTCCTTTTATACTTCAGTAGGATGCTTTCCTATCTCTTTGCAGCCCTTGCAGGATTTCATCCTGCCTCTCCTTTCTTCTCCTCATATTTCCCTCGTCTTGCAAAAGCATCTTAAGGAACCAAGGTCTCTGTTGTGACTTAGGCCCAAGCAGGTATTATCAGACACAATCAGTTTTAAACAAACAGATTTTTATTAGAACAGCTGAGAATGAGTTCATTCTAATTTCAAAGTAATTTAAAACAAATTCTTCATAACACAATTCTTCAGCCTTATCACCAACCTTGGTCTACTTTGGCAACCTGCCAATGGCTTTTCTTGGCAAAAGTTCAGAAGCAGAAGAGGCCGACAAGAAATAAATGCAGCAGGACAAGAAACAAATCTATCAACGTTGTTTTCCGACAAGAAGCCCAAGAGCAGTTGCTGGTCTTTTAAGCCTTATGGGAGGGGCCAATCATCTCTTGGCCCTACTCCCGAGTCATCCTTTTTGCTTTAGCTGCTCTTGGCTTCTGGCAGCTCTTCTCATGCATGCACTAGGAATAGGCTCCTCCTCTTCCTCTGCCTCTCTACTGTCAGCCTCTGGAGGCTCCGGAGTCCACACATCACTCCCTGATGGCCCTGGCCCCATCTCTGCCTCTGACGCAGAGCCCCCATCCGGGCATTCCCCAGCCTCCAGGACTGGCCCATGTTCTTCCTCAGCCTCCTCACTGTCTGACTCCGATGCCAGGTCTGCAGGCTGCTGGCGGACCACAACAGTCTCCAGAAGTCATCCAGAAAGCAAGGACACATATTTTTTCAATGTTAATCATTTTCACTGGAATAGTATGATATTATACATAATACAGCCCGAAACAGGAGTTTTTCACCAGGTTGGAATTACAGATGATCTAGATGGCAACCAGGAAGAATGGCACATCTTATTCTTGGCTCCCATTTGGCTTTTGGGCTAGGAAGCCCTATGGACATTCAAGCCAAGTAACTCCCTAAAAATAAAAGAGGACAGATTTTCATATTATTTCGCAGTCTTTGCCTGCCATGGCAAGGCTCCCTCAAGTAATGTGGTTACTCTAAATGTTATATAAGTAATCACATCAGACAGGTAGAAAACAATTTTTCAAAAAAGGCTGCTCTTTTAGTAAAATCTAGCAAGGGAATACTGTAGCTTACTTTAACATTATGGTGAGTATTATACTCAATCAAAATGGTGCTATTTAAGAGAAGTGCAAAAAAGAAACCTGGGAAGGTTACCTCAAGCGTCCTTGAATATGAGAATTTTCTGAGTCACTTCCTCTCTAGCCATTTTTTTTAAAAAAAACCTACTTCCACTGTGAAGTTCAAGTGAGGAGAGAGATGCACAACTGTCTCTATATCTACTTCTATGGGCTCTTTGGTCCAGGAGAAGCCAGGAGACAGTGAGTTGTAGTCCTGCCTTAGCCATGAGAGCTGGCTGGGCAACTCTGAGTTCTAGTCCTGTCCAGGAGACAGTGAGTTCTAGTTTTGTCTTTGGCATGGAAGCCTATTGAGTGATGTTTGGCCAATCACCAGGAGACAGTGAGTTCTAGTGCTATCTTCAGCATGAAAGCCTATTGAGTGACGTTTGTCCAATCATCAGGAGATGGTGAGTTCTAGTCCTGTCTTCGGCATGAAAGCCTATTGAGTGACGTTTGTCCAATCACCAGGAGACAGTGAGTTCTAGTCCTGTGTTATGCATGAAAGCCTACTGGGTAACTTTGGGCCAATCACCAGGAGATGGTGAGTTCTAGTCCTGCCTTAGCCATGAGAGCTGGTTGGGTGACTTTGGACCAATCACCAGGAGATGGTGAGTTCTAGTCCTGTCTTCGGCATGAAAGCCTATTGAGTGACATTTGTCCAATCACCAGGAGACAGTGAGTTCTAGTCCTGTGTTATGCATGAAAGCCTAATGGGTGACTTTGGGCCAATCACCAGGAGATAGTGAGCTGTAGTGAGTTGTAGTGAGTCCTGCTTTAGCCATGAAAGCTGACTGGGTGATTTGGGGCCAGTCCCTCTCTCTGAGCCCAACCCACCTCACAGGGTTGCTGTTTTGGGGACAATAGGATGAGGACAGAGTACTAGGTACGTTCACTGCTTTGAATTATTTTTAAAAATTAAAACTTGGATATAAATAATTAAAAACAAACAAGGAATGCTATATAAATAATGGGAAGTTGATGGCAAATTTCATTGGAGAAGATTGGGCTCCTAATTATGTCCTTAATCTTACCCCTATTCTCAGTTTAACCATTTAATGTTTATTGCAATCATAGACCAACATCCTCATGTTCCCAGTCTGTTGTGTAGCCAATGACTGGGCCATAGTTCCTCCTCTTCCTCCCTCCCTCCTTCCCACCTTCTCCATTTTCTTCAGTTGCTCATATCCCTTCTTCTGCAAAGCTCAATGGACCCCAGACAACTATATAATCCTTTCTACAAAAATGTCTCTCTTGTTCTGTCCTCCTCCGTCTCCAATGAAACCTAACAGACATGAAAATTGCTACCCTGCAGCATGAAAGCCACACTTCTTCTTCTCCCTTCCCCAGAAGGTCCTATTAGTTGAAGCTTCAGGCCATCAACCTGCATTGATAAAACAGCTCCTTGCAAAGAAAAAACAGCTTTATTTATCGCTGCCTGACGCTTGGTGACTCCTTGTACAGGAGATTTTCTTCGGTATTAAGCAGAACTGAAATGGTTGAAGGAGCAGAAGAACTGCTGAGTCATTTCATTTCTCCAACATCCATCCTATCATCAGGAGAGCTTCTCTTGCTTTTTCAAGAAATGACCTGGTGGGGCCGTTGCTCTTCTTTTATTAAGAAGAAGTGCAGAGTCACAAGGTTTGAAAGGAATATAACAAGTATGAATAGTCTCTAGTTTAAGAGGAGAGAAGCAGTATCTTCCTTTTCTGAGAGTCTGACTAGCCTAAAAATACCAGGCTAGAAACCAGGAGACAGTGAGTTCTAGTCTTACCACCTTAGGCATAAAAGTCAGTAGGGTAACTTTGGGCCAATCATCAGGAGACTGTGAGTTCTAGTCCCGCCTTAGGCATGAAAGTTGGCTACCTGACTCGGGTCAATCACCAGGAGATAGTGAGTTCTAGTCCTGTTTTAGGCATGAAAATCAACTGGATGACTTTGGGCCAATAATCAGGAGATTGTGAATGCTAGTCCTGCCTTAGGCATGAAAGTTGGCTAGGTGACTTTGGGCCAATCATCAGGGGACTGTGAGTTCTAGTCCTGCCTTAGGCATGAAAACCAGCTGGGTAACGTTAGGCCAATCCCCAGGAGACTGTGAGTTCTAGTCCCACTTTAGGCATAGAAGCCAGATGTGTGACTTCGAAATCACTTTCTCTCATCTGAAACCCATCTTGTTATTGTGGGAAAAATAGGGGGAGGAAAGATTATTCGGTATGCTCATTGCCTTGAGTTATTTATAAAAATAACAAAAACAGGATAGTTAATCAGTAAACAATCCCCCCCCCCTTTTACCTACCCCGTTTTTGCATTGTCAGCATTATTCTTGATCGAGCGGGATTAAAACCATCCTTTTTTGCTCTAAAACCAGGAAAAGTGGAATTGTTTTTGCAAACCCAACCTGAATCTTAACTACGTTGCACCAACACACCAATGAGAAATTGCACCTGCAGCCTGAATTCAATAAGACTGAGATTCTTAATGTAAAACGTTATTCAATAACTGTGGGTTTCTCTGATAAGCTGCATAATATTGAAACAAAACAATGTGGAAAACAAATTATACATATTCCCGTCTAGACTGTACAAAATAAGACTTTCCCTGTGTTAGCGTTAAATATTGCATTGCCACCTGCAATTGGGTTTTCGATTTCATCTTCTAAATATAATTTTGAGCTAGAATCTATGCCTTCTTTTGATATCATATACTGTATTTCTCTCCATTTGCAATTTGCTTTCAAGTCATCAGGGCTTCGGGCTTAGCTCCGTGGGGGCCACAGTTGTTAAAATGGCAATTTGCTTTCTGTTTTCACAAATGCACAAGCAGTTAATATGATGGGCTCACAAATGGACTCCAGAAACAGATTTCTAACTTTATGAAGACAGAGCAAAGCAATTTTTCAGCTGTTTCTTTTCTTTTCTTTTCTTTCTTTCTTTTTTTAAATTCTGACTATAACATACAAATGAAAATAGAGACAATGGGGGAAAAGGGAAAGGGAAAGGGAAAAGCAGAAAGAAAAGAAAGAAAGAAAGAAAGAAAGAAAGAAAGAAAGAAAGAAAGAAAGAAAGAAAGAAAGAAAGAAAGAAAGAAAGGCAGAAGGAAGGAAGGAAAGAAAAAGAGAAATTGGAAGGGAGGGAGGGAAGAATGAAAGGAAAGAAAGGAAAGAAAGAAAAAGAAGAAAAAGAAAGAAAGAAAAGTGGAAGGAAGGAAGGAAAGAAAAAGAGAAATAGGGAGCGAGGGAAGAAAGAAAGAAAGGAAAGGAAAGAAAGAAAAAGAAAGAAAAAGAAAAAGAGAGAAAGAGAAAGATTAGCGAAAGGAAGGAAGGAAGGAAAGAAGGAAGGAAAGAAAAAGAGAAATAGGAAGGGAGGGAGAAAAGAAAGAAAGGAAAGGAAAGAAAGAAAAAGAAAGAAAGAGAGAAAGAGAAAGAATAGCGGAAGGAAGGAAGGAAGGAAGGAAGGAAAGAAGGAAGGAAAGAAAAAGAGAAATAGGGAGGGAGGGAGGGAGGGAGGGAAGAAAGAAAAGAAAAGAAAAGAAAAGAAAGGGAAGGAAAGGAAAGGAAAGGAAGGAAGGAAGGAGGGAAGGAAGGAAGGAAGGAAGGAAGGAAGGAAGGAAGGAAGGAAGGAAGAAAGAGGGAAAAGCAGTGACTTCAATTTTTTTCTGGTAAATTCTATATGAACAGGTAGCAGAGTAACAGTGTTGGAAGAGACTTTGGAGGGCTTCTTGTCTAACCCCCTGCCATATTTTCTTTCTCTCTTGTTGATACTTTTCATAAGAAGGTGGGAACGCCCAAGATTTTCACTTCAACAAAGAGGTCAAAGCCTTGTTGTTTTGTGTTTTTTTTTTAAGTTGTGTCTGGGACAGGATTTTATTTCAAGCCATGGTGGACGGCAGGACCCTTGCTTAATGGTATTCTAGTCTATCCAAGAGTTCCTAAAGAGCCACATCAGGAGCCAATCTGATCAGTTGGAAACATGCTGGGAATAAAACTGGCCGAGGAAGCTATACAAAACCATTTTCCTTTGTATCTGCCTGATTTCTCAGCCTTTTTGAACTAAAATGGATATTTCAGAGGGCAGTCCCCTTTGTCCTTGGGTTTAATCACCTCTTCTTCTTGGTGCATCAGTTGGTCTCTTTTCTTCTTCTTCTTCTTTTTCTCACTGGTATCGCTGCTTCGTGTTCTAATTCAGTGTAGTCTTCTGTGAAATTGTTTTTTCTGCAAAGGCAGAGTTTCTACGTCTCTGGTAATTTCGCTAACGTAATCCATGGCTTTTGTGAAAAAGCGGAAGGGATGCTCCGTGCACTCAGGAAGGTGGGAGACCAATGATACTTAAGACTTTGTGGCAGCAGAAATCTGGTAGATTGAAAAAAAGAAAAAGGACCTCTTTTCACCTGGATATTCAAGCAATAACAATAGCTTATTGTGGCCAGTTTCCACAATACCCGGTGCTACCCAGATTCCATGCAGAAGTACCCAACAAACAACAACCCCCTCCCCCAATTTTTTTGACTTCATGGCCCTGCAACAACTGGAGAGGGTTATATAATGCTTGAAAGAGAATGCTTGCGATTTCTGGTCTTGATCTTATTAAAAATGCTCAGGATAACCTGTTTTCCAATGACTCTTCCTGCCTATGTACTGAGACCATAATTTCTTGTTCATCTACACCAGAGATTTTCAAACTTGGGAGCTTTAAGAGTTGTAGACTTCAACTCCCGTAGCTGGCTGGAGAATTCTGGGAGCTGAAGTCCACAAGTCGTAAAGCTCCCAAGTTTGAAGACCTCTGGTCTAGACCAAGGTGTCTGTTACGATATGGTGTAAGCCTAACAGGTTGTCCAGGCAATATATGAACACGTGAAAATGTATTCTATGTCTTTAAGCTGTAATGCTGAGTCATTGTACTGCTGAGTCATTGTAATGACTGCTGACTGACTGCTGACTCCACTTGTCCTAATTGGATAATCACTAGTTTAAACTATATATAAGAAGGGAGCTGAACTATAGTCATTGATGGAACTGTTGCCATCCTGTATGGAGGTGCTCTCATCGTGGATGGATCTGCTACCATTGTGATTTGTTACCAGCATGAACTTGCTGTTTATTACCTACTACTGTTTTGTATGGTAAGAAGATTTCTGTATCTCTGGACTGATTTGAATGGCTAAAGGCTTGGATTGCCTAAGACTCTGAAATTGTTTTTCACTACAAAGTAAAAACTTTGATAAACCAGTTTGTATGTGTGTTATTCATTGCTGTCAGGACCGTTTTCCTGTGCTCTACGCTCTGCTGGTTGGTTAACACAACAATATCCTTAACAGTGTCAAACTCAGTTTCATTGAGGGCCGCATGAGGATTGTGTTTGACCTCAGGGGCCAGGGTAGGCGTGGCCATCCTGACATCATTCGTGTCGGAGGGCTCCTGAGCTCTGTTTTCAGCCGTGACGGCCTCCTGCCATCCTCTGCCAGTGAAAAGGGAGCTGGGTGGAGAGGCGCATGCCCCCCCGCAAGCTCTGTTTCTGCTGGCAGAGGGCAGCAGGAGGCCGTCGTGGCTGAAAATGGAGCCTGCTCCATTTTCACTGGCAGAAGTACCAAGGGCCTGTCTGTCACTATTTGCAGGGTGGCCCCGCAGGGCAGATCTAAGCACTCTGTGGGCCGGATCCAGCCTGTGGATCTTGAGCTGGACACCCCTGGTCTAGCCCGTACCTACCATAGCTATGGTAGAAGGAGGACCCCTCTACAGTATTACCCACACCTCAAATTGTTGTTGTTAGTTGCAAAGTCACGTCCGATCCATCGCAACCCCATGGACAATGTTCCTCCAGGCCTTCCTGTCCTCTACCATCCCTCGGAGACCATTTAATCTCACACCGACTGCTTCAGTGACTCCATCCAGCCATCTCCTTCTCTGCCGTCCCCTTCTTCTTTTGCCCTCCATGGCTCCCAGCATTAGGTTCTTCTCCAGGGAGTCCTTCCTTCCTTCTCATTAGGCGGCCAAAGTATTTGAGTTTCCTCTTCAGAATCTGGCCTTCTAAAAAGCGGTCAGGGTTGATCTCCACTAGGACTGACCGATTGGATCACCTTGCAGTCCAAGGGACTCACAGGAGTCTTCTCCAGCACCAGAGTTCAAAGGCCTCTATTCTTTGCCGCTCAGTCTTCCTTATGGTCCAACTTTCACAGCCATACATTGCAACTGGGAAAACCTCATATAGCAGAGGCCTATTGACCTGTGTTAAAGCTTTCAACAAGCAGTCCACTTTTCTTTCTTTAGCAAGTTAGGTTTTGGCGAGCAAGAAAAGCAGATCCTTTATTTAATATTCAGGTGTTTAATTAACTGGTTTTGTGGATATGCTTCTCAATATTGCTATTGATTTTTTAAAATCTGAAGCCACCTTGAAGTTTATTGAGTCAAAATTTCAGGATATAAATGCAATAAATGTTTAATATGTTGTCCACAGTTGTTTTTTTATGCAGGAGGGAGAGAGAGGGGAGAGGGAGTTGGAGGGCAGGAGGAAGGGGAAGGAGAAGGAAGAAGAGGAAGAAGAGAAAAAGGAGGAGGAGAAAGAGAAGGAGAAGAGATTGAGTACTGTTTCAGTCTTAAAGCTGACTTTTTAATTCCCACTTTTATCAATTTAGAAAGATAATAGAAAAAAATGAAATATCTTTAATACTTTCTCCATTTTCCTGGACTTCCAGAGTCCAGGACTTCCATCAAGACAATGCTGCAAAATTGAAGCCTAGGCAATCTCCCTTTTTCTGAACCTGTAGATCTTCACATGGGTTGGGCCCACACTTTCTAGAATTTGCAGCCCGTTTAGGTCATACGAACATCAAAAACGTCATCAAAAAAGCACGACAACTTTCCAAGGAGCTGCTGATCCAGTTCTACAGAGGAATTATTGAGTCTGTCATCTGCACCTAAATATCAGAATCTCACAACCCCCTCAAGCTTGTCCGCATTCTCATCCTGCGTGATGAATTTCCTCTTTCTCCATCAGTTGCTTGATTGGTAAGTGTAGCAAACATTGCATTGAGGCTCCTGACTCTTAAACCCATAAATGTGATAGATGGAGATATGGCTACAAGCTACTAGGAGATGGACTTTAGATCCAGGCCGATGAAGTCTCTTCGTGAAAAGTTGGAAATCAGAGAGAAAGTCTAGCAATGGCCTATAATTCCTTCTCAAGTAAGGACATATCTATGATGACCCTCTGGCTTCACTCACATGGGTGACATCATCGAAGTCATTGTTGTCCCAATGTTTTTCCAAAAGACAATGAATAACAGAATAAGATTTGAGAATAAGAGTTGGAAAGGACTTTGGAAGTCTTCTAATCCAACCCCCTGCTTAGCCAGGAAACCTTACACCACTTCAGACAAATGGTTATCCAACTTCTTCTTAAAAACTTCCAGTGTTGGAGCATTCACATCTGGAGGCAAGTTGTTCCACTGATTAATTGTTCTAACTGTCAGGAAATTTCTCCTTAGTTCTAAGTTGCTTCTCTCCTTGATTAGTTTCCACCCATTGCTTCTTGTCCTGCCCTCTGGTGCTTTGGAGAATAGCTTGACTCTCTCTTCTTTGGGGCAGCCCCTGAGATATTGGAAGACTGCTCACCCTTAGTTCTTCTTTTCATTAAAAAAAGTAGACATATTCAAATATGCTGAAATTTTTGCTAAGTTTGCTACTTTTAGTGTCCATTCTTGAATAGTAGGCAAATCTTCCTTCTTCCAGTACTGCGCCACCAATAATCTTGCTGCAGTTATTATTATATTATTCAAATGAGAAATACATGTTGGAATGGAGAAGATGGATTGACTACATTCAAAGCAAATATCGGACTAAAAAATTTCAAACAGCTTACGAATGAATAAAGAGATGTTACAAAGGATTTAACTTAGTGCAGTAAAAGGGGAGTTAAAGCACAAGAGAGAGATAGGAGCAGTGGTGGGATTCAAGTAATTTAACAACCGGCTCTCTGCCCTAATAATTTCTTCCAACAACCAGTTTGCCAAACTGCTCAGAAAGTTAACAACCGGTCCTCCCGAAGTGGTGCGAACTGGCTGAATCCCACCACTGGATAGGAGGTTATAGTTAGTTAGCTTATGTTAGCTTATGATTGTTAAATGCTATACCCTGTATTTTGCTCTGGGAAGTAGGGGTGGGGAGGGTTGGGTGGGGAGGAGGGAGGGGGATGGGGAAACATTTTTTAAAAATTTGATTTATATGGCGCCCTTCTCCGGAGACTCAGGGCGGCTTACAATGCGTTAAGCAATAGCCTTCATACTTTTGTATATTTATAATTATATATAATTATTTATAATTTTTGTAAAAATTATTAAAACTTTTCAATAAAAAAAAAAACTAGACGTATTTCAATTCAGTTTTTTAGTTCAGTTCTTCAGAACGGAAGAAGCGTCTTGGATGAAGAAATAGAAAATCCAGTTGCCTTTGGAAAAAGCACCCTTGGGACTCTCATGGGCGCCCAATTTTCCAAGAACAGTATCTCATTGACCTTACCGAGGCTTTATTTTCCATGAGGCAAGTCTGAATTCAAAATCACTTTCTCCTTTTCCATATTCTACAGAACTGAAATTGGTGCAACCACTGGTCTTGCTGATCTTATAGGGGAGAAATCGAGTTTATTGGTATTACCCACACTGTCCCTTTATACCGTAGATCTAAGAGTTGAGGCTTCCTCTATTCTTCTTACATTTCTACTTGAAACTGCTGCCTTGGTAACAGATGTTCTCCCTGCTAACTTTTGAAGAGATTATTGGGGTATTTGGCACACGAAAGAGAAAGGAAGAGAAAGGGTGAGAAAAGTTAAATTGTAATAGTTTTTGAAATTATAGTTGGCAGCTTGCCGTTTAGTTTTGATGAAACAGGAGACATTGCTGAGAAATAGAAGTCATTTGCAGCTAGAAGAACATGTCTTGAGATTTGCGTGGCATGGATATTTATGATGTGACAAAGCTAAGGTTAATGTAGATTTTTTTTTCTTTCTTTTTTTTTTTTTAAAAAAAAGCATTTCTCAGATATGCCAGATGGAGAATATGGGATAGATATGAATGCAGGTTGTGCCTGAAAACACTTTCACATTTCAGATGAGAAACATGTAAGCACAAAATGGCTAACTTAGTTTTGTAGTAATCTTGTAAATGTTAATTTAAAGTTTTCCTTTTTCTTTTTTTTTAAAAAATCAGATTTAGTTTTCTTCTATGCATTATGAATTTCTTCACTGACCTCTCTAAATTCAGTAAAGTTCAGGTAACTCTGCTCTGTAATTGAGATCGATCCTTCCTTCCTTCCTTCCTTCCTTCCTTCCTTCCTTCCTTCCTTCCTTCCTTCCTTCCTTCCTTCCTTCCTTCCTTCCTTCTGTAGGAAGTTAGCACCCACCCCTCTCCTAGGAAAATGAAATATTCTAGGAAATATTAAAAAGGCAGAATATTATACCTCCCTGGATGAGAAATGGAGAAACACATTTTTAGAGGCAGGAAGCAGACTCACGCTTAATAGCCCCCACTCTCCTCAATAGCCCACAGCAGATGTCAGCACTTAAGAGGTAAAGAGATAGCTAGGTCTATTCATAAGCAAATACCCTCACCCATGATCCAAGAAAGGTAGGATTAGACCTCTACCCATCTAGCAACAGAACTCACCACATGGCACCTGGAGAGATTGTATCACCCAGCAAGGCTCAACCAAGCCTGGGACTCAAAAGACAACCTACAAAGTTACGCCTACATGGCCGCATGGGACTCTGACAACCAATCAGAATACAATTCAAATTCAAAGCCCAACAGAAGGTATCTCTCTCCCTCCCCCCCTCTCTCTTTCTCTCTCTCTCTCTCTCAAAACCATTGTGGTGCTGTCCACCATTAAACCATCTTTCCAAGCAGTCTCCATGTTTCCAGTGTCTCCACTTGGAACTGAACCTCGATGGACCTTCCTTCCTTCCTTCCTTCCTTCCTTCCTTCCTCTCTCCCTCACTCCCCCCTCTGATCTCTTTCCTTCCTTCCTGTCTGCCTGCCTGCCTTCCTCCTCCCCTCCCCCTCCCTCCCTCCTTCTTTCCTTCCTGTCATCCTCCCTCTCTCCCTCCCTCTGATCTCCTTCCTGCGTGCCTTCCTTCCTTCCTTCCTTCCTTCCTTCCTTCCTTCCTTCCTTCCTTCCTTCCTTCCTTCCTTCCTTCCTTCCTTCCTTCCTTCCTCCCTCCTTCCTTCCTTCCCCCCTTCCTCCCTCCCTCCCTTCCCCCCTCCCTCCCTCCCTGCTTCCCTCCCTCCCTTCCTTCCTTCTTTCCTTCCTCCCTCTCTCCTTCCTCCCTCCCTCCCTCCCCACTCCCTCTCCTTCCCTCCTTCCTTCCTTCCCGTAAATAGACTGCACTGCCTTGTGTTTTTCCACATCGCACAGATTAATGGACAGGACATTTTGTGGTTGGCTTATGTAAATAATTGGCAGCAAAGTAACAGTCATGATACTCCTTGATGGAATGAAATGCAGTTTGTAGTGAAATCTATTATAGTTCAAATATAAATTAATTATAGTCCCTTCTGCTGTGGCAAACCTTCATGTATAATTAACATTTGCTGTAGGGAAAATAAAATGGCGTATCTTGTGTTGGGGATGTGAGAGAGAGAAACGGAAAGAGCATCAGATCTGGGCATCTAGTTCCTCCAAATTCAATCATGTTATTTATCCCTTCTCACTATGCACCTGCAACCCACCCCCCTCCCGGATGCGCTATGGACACTGCAAGTCATTTCGCAAAGCTTCTAACAGAATACTTTGGAGTAACCCAAAAGGACCCCAGGAGGATTTGAGTGTGTTAATCCAGGGAATGTGTGCACTGAACCAAAATGGTGGCATTTTGGACTAGAACTTTCTCCGAATTTTCTAGTAGCGCCTCCGGTAGCCACTGGTCCTCTTATCCCATTTAGGGTCTGGGTTAGGCTGCTTTCCTTCCCTTGGTGCAATTTAGACATTTATTTAATTGTCTTTGGAGGTTGCCTGCTTTACTGAGCATGCATCGCAAGAAAAAAAGACAATAGAGAAAAGAACCATTCTTATTCAGGGAGAAAAAACAACAACAACATGCACTCAAAACCACAGCAAGGATTGCTGGGGTCCAGCAACCACTCGAGCCTCAGATGTGGGAGCAAGTCATGTTTTCAAAAAGAACTGAGGATGGAAGCAATCTGTATCTTCAGAAGATCCTGTTCCTGGGACCACAAGAGAAGATTCAGCAGTATGTGCTGGAGAGAGGGAGGGAGGGAGGGAGGGAGGGAGGGAGAGAGAGAGAGAGAGAGAGAGAGAGAGAGAGAGAGAGAGAGAGAGAGAGAGAGAGAGAGAGAGAGAGAGAGAGAGAGGAAGTGGATCTGATGGGTCACTTGAGAAATGTGAGGTTTTAAATTCAATAGAATGCAGGCTGCGAAGAAAGAAATTATTCTGGATTACAACCAGTTTTGAGTCCATTTCTGGCAGGCTAAGAACAGGGATGATAAAGAGCAATTCACTCAGAATTCAATTCTTTATTTGCTCTTTCTTTCTTTCTTTCTTTCTTTCTTTCTTTCTTTCTTTCTTTCTTTCTTTCTTTCTTTTTTTCTTTCTTTCTTTCTCTCTCTCTCTTTATTTTATTTTATTTTATGTTATCTTTTCTTTTCTTTTCTTTTCTTTTCTTTTCTTTTCTTTTCTTTTCTTTTCTTTTCTTTTCTTTTCTTTTCTTTTCTTTTCTTTTCTTTTCTTTTCTTTGTCATTGAGCTGAGGATGAGCCTTTGAAGTGAGTTGAGAATGACCGGCCCAAAGTCACCCAGCTAGCATTCATGCCTACGGTGGGACTAGAACTCACATTCTCTTGGTGATTGGGCCAAGGTCACTCGGCTAGCTTTTATGGCTAAGGCAGGACTTGAATTCATGGTCTTTTGCTTTCTTGCCTGATGTCTTAAGCACTGAGATTTGGCTGTTTCATAGAGACCAGGCGTGTCAAACTGGATTTCTTCGAGGGCTGGATCAGCATTATAGTTCTCCTCTGCGGGCCAGCATGGGGTGGTGGCAGGAGGGGCAGGATGGATGTTTCCTGCAGCACCCTGCCAGCCAAAATGAGGAGTGGTGGGGTCTGTGTGTGGCCTCCTGTGCCTCATTTTCACCCTCCATGGCCTCTTGCAGTACTCTGCCAACTTGTTTCTGAGACCATTTTGAACCTGTTTTTCTGCCCTGTTTTTGTCCCCGTTTTTCCTCCCATTCTCAGGTCTGTTTTTGGCCTGTTTTTCGGCTGGCAGAGTGCTGCAGGAGGCCATGGAGGGTGAAAATGAGGCATGGGGGGTTGCATGCAGCCCATTTTAGCTGCCAGAGGCATCACGGGCCGGTCCGGTCCTTTGATATTTCCAGGTTGGCCCTGCAGGCCGGATTTAAGCACCCCAGGGCCAGATCTATCTCATGGGCTTTGAGTTTGACACCTCTGATATAGACAGAAACCTGCCAAATTAAACCCCTATTACTCGTAGCTTGTGGATATACTCTGGGAGGTTCTTGGGATTTTCACTCTTCCCCTGCCCTCTATCCAGCTCCCGGCTTTGCTGCCTCTTTTCTGCCTTCCCTTTCTGGAATTATTTTCCTCCTTTCTGGGAAACTTGCTTCATTGTAGTTCGTCACACCAGCTTCCCCCTCTGTGGGCATCATCTCTCCCAATTTACCCCCCCTCCACCCACCTTTTAAGTGATGTAAAATCTGCAGCTGGCATCCTTCTTCCTTGTTCACCTCTTTTAGAACAACAGACGCTTATTTCGGAGTCTACATCTTCTTAATTTTCAAGGACACTTACAGGAGTAGCAAAAAGGCTTAGCTACCGATCTAGAGTCTGGTCCATTGTGATGCTAATTCATTTGCTGTGGAAAGAAAATCATCTTTTTGCCCGTTCTGTGGGTTGGTTTTTTTAACTCAAGCCTAGTCCGCCTGAGTTATTTTGCAAAAGGCTTTGTAGCTTCCTCGGTTATCAGGGAGGCTCTTGAGAACAGTCAGTTCCAGGCAGAGATTAGTGAAGTCCTCGCGAGGGCCACACAATGTATGTTTCTTTGAGTTTGAATTCAGTTTGGCAAATTGCAAGCTGTGTGGATTCGTCTTATCTTCCCTGTCAAGATCCTTCCCTTCTTTCTGATTCCTTTGGACTTATCATCTGAAAACAAACCTATTGAAGCCATGAACCTAAATACACACTGTCAGTATATAAGGGTTCACGAATTGGAATAGACATGGTAGCAGGTCAGCCAATGGGAACTGTTCGGTGTCCCAGATGGTTGAAAGCCTGGGCGTGGCTTGGATTCACTGATCTGTAGATATCTGTGATGGCGAACCTATGGCACACAGCGCCCTCTCCATGGGCATGCAAGCCATTGCCCCAGTTCAGCTCTGCCGTGCTTGCAGGCAGCTAGAGGGTCGTTGAAGCACTTGGAGGTCGATTGGTGTCTTTTACCTTTTTCATCAGCCTGTCAAGGAAGATAGCTAAGGTATCATTCCAGGGATGGGTTCCAATATTTTTTACTATGGGTTCTGTGGGCGTGGCTTATTTTGTGGGCATGGCTTGATGGTCATGGGACAATTCTTTAGGATTTAGCCTGGTCTACCAGGCTTTAACTGCTTGCAGAACTGTACCGATCTACCCATTTATTTTTTCAGGCACTGGTCTACCCATTTATTTTTTCAGGCACTGGTCTACTCATGTATTTTTGCAGGCACTGATCTACCCATGTATTTTTGCAAGCACTGGTCTACTCATGTATTTTTGCAGGCACTGATCTACTCATTTATTTTTGCAGGCACTGCTCTACTAATGTATTTTTGCAGGCACTGGTCTACTCATGTATTCTTGCAGGCACTGGTTTACCCATGTATTTTTTCAGGCACTGGTCTACTCATGTATTCTTGCAGGCACTGGTCTACCCATGTATTTTTGCAGGCACTGGTCTACCCATGTATTTTTGCAGGCACTGGTCTACCCATTTATTTTTGCACGCACTGATCTACCCATGTATTTTTGCAGGCACTGGTCTACTCATTTGTTTTCTTGTTTTCTTTTAACACTGTTCAGCTATAGGGCGGCCCTTTGAAGCCCCACGGCAAGAGTTTAAACAGGTTTTTTTGCTCTAGCCATCAGCTGCGACTCAGGAGGCAGCAATAGATTGGGGGTGGGGCCAAATAAAAGGTAAGAATAATGTGGGGGGGGCGGGAGGGGCAGAACCAGTTTGGTGACATCATATAGTCACTGCTAACGGCTCGGTGGAACCGGGAGGAACCCACCACTGTATCATTCAGAATCCTGGAGTAACACCCTCCCCCTCAGATTATGCTAATATTCCTCCTCTTGCCTGGAAAGATACTAGTACTATAGACTTTCGTCTCTATCTCTACTCATCCTAGATCTGAGGAGAAGAAGATCAGGAGGAAGGAATAGTCACTTCCATTTTCTAATGAGAGCAAATTGCAGCTGGTACATAATAGCATTTTGTGTGTGTGTGTGCTTCTTCTGCAAATTATGCTGTTGAAGGGGAAAAATTGCCTACTATATGAAAACTAGGACGTTTTTTTCAAAACACATTGGAACGTATTAAGCGGGTTAGATCAGACAAAGGAGGAGAATCCCAAGACGTGGTATGATATTTCCTCAAGAGCAACAATTTGCACTTTTGGTGTCTCATCTTGCTGGAGAGGATGTGGCTGGATAAGCACTTCCTCAACACTACATTGGCTAAGATTGTTTAGATAATAACTTTGGTATTAAAGCATTATCGACTATTACTCATCCAGACACATATCATCTTCCTAAGAGCAATGCATCTCCCAAAACTTTATATGGGATTTATTCCCAGCTTTCCTTTTTTTGAGGGACACAATATAGCAATGGTCTAGGCCAGACCCAGGGGCTGGATCTGGCCAGTGGGGTGTTCAGATCCGGCTCGTAAGGCCGGCCTGGAAACAGCAAAGAACCAGCCTGTGGTGCCTATCAAAACAAAAGGAGAAATGTTTCCCCTTTTGCATTTGAGCACGCAAGGTACAGGAAAGGAGAAAGGAAAAGAGGAAAGAAAAAGATGAGAAGATGGGAAGAGAGCAAAGAAGGAAAAAGAAGGAAAGAGGGGAAGGAAGAAGGAAGGAGAATGAAGAGGGAAGGAAAAAGAAGAAAAGGAAGGAAGGAAGGAAGGAAGGAAGGAAGGAAGGAAGGAAGGAAGGAAGGAAGGAAGGAAGGAAGGATATTATAATGAGAGTGAGGAAGAGTCTCAGGAAATCCTGCCTTACCACTTGGCCACCACAGGTGCCCCCAACATGCCCACCATGCCCACACACACCCAGGACACAACTGTGATGCAGCCCTCAATGAAATCGAGTTTGACACTCTGGTTTAGGGATTGAATAGCATGTCTGAATGCCTTTATCTGAATGTGAGTCAAAAAGAAGGACCGGAATCATTGCAAAATTACAATCCCGTAAATCAATTCCCCCCAAATAGTCCAGGAAGGTTGATGGAATCCCAAACTGCTAAGAAAACCTGGAGAAATTAGAAGGTCAAACTCTCCTTCAAACCATAATCTCCTGGTTTAGGTCATCTGCTAAGGCAACCAAAGCAGTCCCAGTATTTTATCAAATAACTGACAACCCTGGATGAAATGGGTCCAGAAACTCATCCGAAGGAGGCACTTAGGTCTCCTGTGAGATAATATTTAGAAGTCGCATCTGCTGCTTTCAGCTACATCACTTTATGTCTGATAGACCCTCTGGTATCTCCACTCAGGTGTCTATCTTTGCAGTTGAATAGTAATTGGAATTAAATAGGAAATTTGCAATGAAAGCAAACACGGTAATGGAGCTAATTTTAGCAAGCCACTAATGAGCAATACACTATTGTACTTTTTTTTATTATTATTTAAACACCCTTATGGCCAATCTCTTAATAAGCATGCTTTTTCCAGCATTTATTGAAGGCATTAACAATGTACCTGCTGTCTAACTTTTAAGAAACTCATGTGTTCGGAATGGCCCTTCCTGGAGATCTGAAGGGGCTTTGCCAATCAGGAATTGAGGGAGCGATCTTTGTAGAAACAGGACAATCTTGAACAATAGTGAAGATAGCAATAGCAATAGCACTTAGACTTATATACTGCTTTACAGTGCTTTTACAGCCCTCTCTAAGTGGTTTTCAGAGTCAGCTTCTTGCCCCCGACAATTGGGGTCCTCATTTTACCGACCTCGGAAAGGATGGAAGGCTGACTCAACCTTCAGCCTGGTGAGATTTGAGCTGCCAAACTGCAGGCAGCTGGCAGTCAGCAGAAATAGCCTGCAGTACCTCATTTTAACCACTGCGCCACAGTGGCTCAGAAGCAGTCAAGATCCTTCTAATTTCCTAATAAAGTGCCTCCTTTAAGTTTGGAACTGCTTTGCGTAACGCACCTTGAAGACCCTTGAAAATAAATACAAAGGAAAGGGAGGATTCTATTCTGTGACATCCATCCCAAAGAATTACCTTTAAATGTATATTTTGTTATCGATCCGATTGGTGCTCACTCGTCTCCACTGACATACATCCAGCTGGGTCCTCCAGTGATGTGACAGAATTCACTATATATGGCTTGGCTTTGCACACCTCACATTTGACCAAAGATGGGCTTTAGTTCCTTTAGCAACGAGGTCACTGCCCCGTTGCTGGGTGGGTGTGGCCATGGTGGGCGTGGCCTAGTCTGCCACCTGCACCAAGGCCAGGGGGAAGCATTTTTTGCCCTCCACAGGCCCTGGAGGCTTTTCTCGAGCCCCCGGGGAGGCAAAAACCACTTCCCCCAGGGTCTGGAAGCCCTCCGGAGGCCAGGAACAGGCCTGTTTCTGAGCTTCCGGAGGCTGGAAACAGGCCTGTTTCTGGACTCCCAGAAGGGAGGTGTGTTTTTCATCCTCCCCAGGCTCCATAAGCTTTTCTCAAGCCCCCGGGAGGGCAAAAACCGCTTCCCCCAGGGTCTGGAAGCCCTCCGGAGGCCAGGAACAGGCCCGTTTCTGAACTTCCGGTGGCTGGAAACAGGCCTGTTTCTGGACTCCCGGAAGGGAGGTGTGTTTTTCATCCTCCCCAGGCTCCATAAGCTTTTCTCGAGCCTCCAGGAGGCCAAAAACAGCTTCCTCTGGGGGGTCCGGAGGCTCTCCGGAGGCCAGGAACAGGCCCATTTCTGGACTTCTGGAACTTTCTGTAGGCCCATTTTTTGCCCTCCCAGATCCTCCACGTGGCCCCTGCATTTACCTGGAATGATGAATGGGCCTCATGGAGACTCCTGGGAGGATCAGGATGGGGTGGGCAGCCAGGGGTGGCATTTGGGGGTTCACCGAACTCCGGCGATCCTTGGCTAGAGGATTACCCGAAACCTGCTGGACCTGTAGGAACCCACCCCTCCATGTGACACACCTGTAATGTTCCCTTGTATCATTTTTACTTTTGCCCTTACTGTCTAAAACAGGAGTACATAACTTTTGTGAGGCCAAGGGTCTGTCAGAAAAAGGGGTTCCTGCATTCAAAGTATGGGGGGAGGGGGGAGCCTACCTCTGATTTCATTTTAATTAATTGCAGCTTAAATGATTATTTCCCATTTATTTTTTTCCCACTTTATGGATTACAACTTGACAGAATATTGGGGGAGTGGGAACCAGGGATCACACCCAAACATTTCAAAGCTGCAACTGTCTCAAAGGAGGAAGGGATTTAAAGCAATGCTGCATTTTCTTTTTATAGTCAGAGTCTTAACCTGTTTCGCTGACTCCATGCATTTAAACAAAGTCGACTCTCTTACATATATTGATATCTATAGGTACATAGAGAACAAATACATTGTGAAATGCAAATGCATCGTGAAATTCACACGACTTAACTCCCACGCAGATATAAAGGAAAATGCAAACGGCAGACCAAATTGTTGTTTGAGGAACACAATTGCAGCACTTCAGATTTTTTTTTTTTTTTAAAAAGAGTGCTTTGCATCAGTTTCAAACACTTTGCAGCTAAACTGGCCATATTGTATATTGACTCATCACCTGGATGTAGCTGATGCCATACAATAAGAAACTGGGAGACTGGGAATTATAGTCTTGCCTTAAGGAACAAAAGCTGGCTAACTGACTTGGGGTCAATCACTAGGATATGATGAGTTCTAGTTCCATCTAAAGGCATGAAAACTATCTGGATGACTTTGGGATAATAGAGATATAGATTAACAGATTGGGAAGGCACCTTTTAGGTCATCTAGTACAACCCCACCCAAGCAGAAAACCCTACACCATTTCTGAAAGATGGCAATCCAGTCTCTTCTTGAAAGCCTCCAGTGATGAAGCTCCCACAACTTCTGAAGGCAACTTCTGTTCCATCGATTGATTGTTTCTCACTGTCAGAACATTTCTCCTTAATTCCAGATTGAATCTCTCTTTGTTTAGTTTCCATCCATTATTCCTTGTCTGGCCTTCACGTGCTTTGGAAAATAGCTTGACTCCCTCCTCTCTGTGGCAGCCCCTCAAATATTGGAAGACGGCTATCATGTCTCACCTGGTCCTTCTCTTCACTAGACTAGCCATGCCCAGTTCCTGCAACTATTCATCATATGTTTTATTTAGCCTCCAGTCCCCTAATCCAAGTGGTTGCTCTTCTCTGCACTTTTTCTAGAGTCTCAACAACAATCACTAGGAGACTGTGAGTTCTAGTCCCACCTTAGGCCATGTTTTTTGCTACTTGGACCCTCTGCTGCCTGTGTTAGCGTTGATTCTCCGCTGGAGCCAAATGCACCAAAAAGCTCATTGAAAGAAGTGATGGTACACAGAATCTGTTGGCAGGGGATAATCTCTGTAAATATGAACTTTGCAAATGCCAAAATGAAATAAATTAGATATTATTTCCTGGACTGATGTGTGAACTGGGAAATAATTGGCTTTGGCATTTCTCGGATATTTTATGTGATACTTTCTCAGGGCACACAGACATATTTATAAAGAAAGAAGTCATATGTTAAATATGCATGTGGATTTTTTTAAAACGCAGAATTAGTACAGTATAGAGAAAACACTGAATGATCTGCTGGGTGAATATTTACAAAAGTGGCTTGAGCTCAAATGAATAATTGACATCCTTATTCCAAGCGCTACTTGCAGTATTTGAAGGGCTGCTACAAAGAAGAGGGGGTCAAATTATTCTACAAAGTACCGGAGGGCAGGACAAGAAACAATGGATGGAAACTAATAAAAGAAAGAAGCAACCTGGAATGAAGGAGAAATTTCCTAAAAGTGAGGACAATTAACCAGTGGAACAGAAGTTGTCTTCAGAAATCGTGGGCGCTCTCTCACTGGAGGTTTTTAAGAAGAGACTGGACAGTCACTTGTCTGAGATGGTATAGGTCAATGATGGCTAGCCTTTTTGCCATTGCGGGGAGCGTTGGGGGGGTGTCACATGTGCCCACACCCATAATTCAATGCGACCCCCCGCTCATGTGTCCCCTGCTTTTGGCACACAATGGTATGGTGGGCCCGGTAGACTCGTTTTTTTACCCTCCCCAGGCTCCAGGGGCTTTCTTGGATCCTGGGGAGGGTGAAAACAGCTTTCCCCAACCCCCTGAGGCCCTCCAAAGGGTGGAAACAGCCAATTTGACCATTTCCGGTGGGACTGGAAGGCCCAAAAGTGTGTGCCAGAGATGAGCTAGGACAACACTCACGTGCCCACTGATATGGTTCCATGTGCCACCTGTGGTATGGGTACCATAGGTTCGCCATCACAGGTATGGGTTCTCCTGATTGAGAAGGAGGCAGGATCCCTCCCAGCTCTATTATTCTATTCTAAATTCTAAGTCTCCAATTTCAAAGTCATTCGACCATTCTGTCTTTCATGATGGCTAACCTGGTTCTTCACAAACTTTCTGAAGTATTTGGTCCTTTGCTTCTTCTCTTCTTTCCAACTGGAAGTATAAGATAGAATTAAGCAAGAGGAATTTGATTGCAGACACAACCCCTTTCATTTGGAAAATCAAGAGTCCTTGATGGCTCTCTGCTTGGTCCTCACTTTTTCTCCCATAAATGGAATGGAATGGAATGGAATGGAATGGAATGGAATAGAATAGAATAGAATAGAATAGAATAGAATAGAATAGAATAGAATAGAATAGAATAGAATAGAATAGAATAGAATAGAATTCTTTATTGGCCAAGGTGATTGGACACACAAGGAATTTGTCTTTGGTGCATATGCTCTCACTGTACATAAAAAGACAAGATACATTTGTCAAGAATCATAAGATACAACAGTATCTTAGGGTACAAATAAGCAATCAAATAATACTAGGAAATCATTCAATATAAATATAAATGGTAAGCATACAAGCAACAAAGTTATGCAGTCATAAGTGGGAGGAGATGGGCGGTAGGAATGATGAGAAGACTAATAGTAATAGTAATGCAGTCTTAGTGAATAGTTTGACAGTGTTGAGGGAATTATTTGTTTAGCAGAGTAATGGCATTCGGGAAAAAACTCTTTCTTGTGTCTAGTTGTTCTGGTGTGCATTGCCCTATAGCGTTGAGGGTAAGTGTTGAAACAATTTATGTCCAAGATGTGAGGGGTCTGTAAATATTTTCACAGCCCTTTTTTTGACTCATGCAGTATACAGGTCCTCAATGGAAGGCAGGTTGGTAGCCATTGTTTTTCCTACAGTTCTAATTATCCTCTGAAGTCTGTCTGTCTTAAGAACCAAATCAGATAATTATAGAGGTACAGATATCAAAAACTTCCCTTTCTACCAACTGCTCTCCCAAAACATTATAGTGCGCCAAACTTGAGATATAGATAGGGGCTGATAGGTGGAAGAGGAGATTCTAATAAATCCATCACAGCTAAAGCCGTGTCCCCTTTTCTGGAAGTGATGTCCTCTCCACTCCATGGGGCAATACTCAAGGGAACTTTTTGTCCACTTTTTAAAAAAAAGACATAACATCCAGTTCTCAATACAGAGAAGGACATTCTCTAAATGCAGAACTAGAAAAAGAGAAGTCAGTCATAAGAACAGTGAAATTGGGGAGATCACATACACACAAAAAATGGACCGAGCTATCAATCAAAGGGGTCTTTTCTGATCAGTTATATCTTGGCTAGTTAACAAAGAATGGTTCATTTGCAAAGCTCTTCTGCAGTTCCTCTCATTAACATAAATATTGTTTTCCATTATTAACTGGGCTGCAGATTCAACAGATGCAAATTAATCTGTCATCTCAATGGATCTGAGAAAAGGGCAACTCTGAATTCAATTAACTCGGATGTATCATATTCTTCTTTCTGGAGGATGAAAAGGTAGCTGTTGGTTGTACCGAATGGCGATTGCACTGCAATTCCCCAATTTGACCCTGTGAACCAATTGTGTCTGGAATTATGTGATTCCTGTAGGTGATATAGGATGTGAATGCAAAAAAAAAAAAAAAAAAACGTGGCTGGGGATTATATGAGTTTTGGCCTTTGCCCCCTTTAGGTATCTTCAGAATGGCTGAAAATAAGAAGAGGACTTTAATTTATTTTCATTTCTGGAAGCGGAAGGAGGCTTTAATGGGAGAGAAGAGAAGGGAAGGGAAGGGAAGGGAAGGGAAGGGAAGGGAAGGGAAGAGAAGAGAAGAGAAGAGAAGAGAAGAGAAGAGAAGAGAAGCGAAGCGAAGCGAAGAGAAGAGAAGAGAAGAGAAGAGAAGAGAAGAGAAGAGAAGAGAAGAGAAGATTATATATTGGCCAAGTGTGATTGGACACAAGGAATTTGTCTCTGGTGCATTAAGAATCGGGTAGGGTAGGGTAGGGTAGGGTAGGGTAGGGTAGGGTAGGGTAGGGTAGAAGAGGAGAGGAGGAGAGGAGAGGAGAGGAGAGGAGAGGAGAGGGGAGGGGAGGAGGGGAGGGGAGGGGAGGGGAGAGGAGAGGAGAGGAGAGGAGAGGAGAGAAGAGAAGAGAAGAGAAGAGAAGAGAAGAGAAGAGAAGAGAAGAGAAGAGAAGAGAAGAGAAGAGAAGATTATATATTGGCCAAGTGTGATTGGACACAAGGAATTTGTCTCCGGTGCATTAAGAATAGGGTAGAGTAGGGTAGGGTAGGGTAGGGTAGGGTAGAGTAGAAGAGGAGAGGAGAGGAGGGAAGGGAAGGGAAGGGAAGGGAAGAGGAGAGGAGAGGAGAGGAGAGGAGAGGAGAGGAGAGGAGAGGAGAGGAGAGGAGAGGAGAGGAGAGGAGAGGAGAAGAGAAGAGAAGAGAAGAGAAGAGAAGAGAAGAGAAGAGAAGAGAAGAGAAGAGAAGAGAAGAGAAGAGAAGAGTTGGAGGCCTCAAGCTTGGCAGATGCTTTAATGGGTGTTCTCTGAAAGATGCAACCCTTTAATACCTTGAACTCTTTTAGCAAAAGATTTCCTTGTCACATCCAATTTTGAAGTGTGGCTTTGACATGCTAGGCAAAGCCTGTGTAGAATCATAGACTCATGAGGCTAGAAGGGACTTTGGAGGTCTTCCAGTCCAACCTCCTGCCAAAGTAAGAGTATTTATACCATCCCAGACATATGGTTGTTCAATTTTTTTTTCTTGAAAACCTCCAGTGATGGAGCATCCATAACTCTGGGGAGGCAAGCTATTCCATTAATTAATTGTTCTCACTATCAGGAAATTCCTCTTTATTTCCAGGTTGGATCTCCTGCTGATAAACTTCCACCCATTGCTTCTTATCCTGTCCTCAGGTGCTATGGAAAATAAATCAACACCCTCTTCCCTGTGACAGTCCTTGAAGTATTGGACAATGCTATCAGGTTTCTCTTAACCCTTCTCTTCATTCGGCTAAATATACCTAGTTCCTTTAGCCATTCATCATATGGTTTAACCTCTAGCCCCTTTATCATCTTTCTTGCTCTTCTCAGCACTCTTTCTAGGGACTTAGCATCTCTTATTTTTATCACAGTGACCCAGAAATGGACACAGTATTCCAAATGTGGAGTCACCAACGTGGCCTGGAGTGATACTATCTCTTCCCATGATCTTGATGCTATGACTCAAGATAATGGAAGTTGCAAGGCTAAGCAAAAATTCATTGTCTGTATTTGGCTTTGTTTTCCACTCTGGATTTAACCAAGAACATTTCTGTCAACCGCCCCACTGCATTAAACAGCAAAAGAAACTCCTGGGTCATTTTTATTCCCTCCAAGACTATCACTGTACTGAAAAGCCATATGGGTAGAGCAGTAGAAAAGACAGTTCTGACATTTTTGCCCACAAACAGCATAGGAAAACACACACAGAGAGAGGCCTCTCATTGTTCATTGTCCACCAATCAGTTGGATTTGCTTTATTTTGGAAACAGCCTGTCCGCCTCGGATGTTCCGAGGCGGTGACTGTGGGGTTTGGGCAGGGGTGAAATGCTCCCGGTTCGCACCGGATTGCCCAATCTGGTAGCAATGGAGGCGGGTGGTTCGGAGAACTGGTAGCAAAAATCCCTGCCCCCCCCCATTGCTCAGCTGAGCCACGCAATCATCAGAGGCTTTTTTTTATTTTTAAAAGCATTTTTTTACAACCTTTTTGGCCGAAAAAATGCTTTTAAAAGTAAAAAAATAAAAAGCCTCTGATGATTGCATGGCTCAGCTGGGATCATCGGAGGCTTTTAAAACCATTTTTTCTACAACCTCTTCGGCCGAAGAGGTTATAGAAAAAAATGTTTTTAAAAGGAAAAAAAAGCCTCTGCCGATCAGGCAAGACAGCTGGGATCATCAGAGGCTTGAAAGAAAGAAAGAAAGAAAGAAAGAAAGAAAGAAAGAAAGAAAGAAAGAAAGAAAGAAAGAAAGAAAGAAAGAAAGAAAGAAAGAAAGAAAAAGCAAGCAAGCAAGCAAGCCTCTGTGGATCAGGCAAGTCAGCTGGGATCGTCAGAGGCTTTTAAAAGCATTTTTTTTACAACCTCTTCAGCCAAAGAGGCTGTAGAAAAAATGCTTTTAAAAGTAAAAAAAAAAAAAGTTGGCCACGCCCACTGAGTCATATTACCCACCACCAGCAAGCCATGCCCACAAAACCGCTAATAACAAATTTTGCATTTCACCACTGGGTTTGGATCTCTCTCACACTTCCAGGTGGCACACTTGCATTCCAGAGTTTCCTCCCAAACATCCCTTACACGCCAATGCTTTCCCTTCCCCCTCCCATTACTGTTGTCTGGTTGAGAACAGGGCTGCGGAGCGAGTCAACCGTGACAATTTCTGCAATGAATCCTGGAATTGGGTGTACTTCTTTTTTTTAAGTTATTCGTGTATGTCTCCCTCTACATCACTGATGCTTTGACATGTTTGTATACGTCGATAGAAACATTACAACACTACAACTTCCTGCCAACTAAGCTCAAACTAAGTTAAAAATGGAATTGTAAAGGATGTGAAGGAAGTCCATCATGGGAACTCCTACTTGAGTGTTTCTCCACCTAAACCAAAATTTATTCCTGTTTCACACTAAGCCATAAACTAAGATGTCAGGTTGCCGTAAACAAAGATTTTGTTCATCAGGGTCCTACTTTCTGGATCCCTACGTTTCTTCCGTTTTCCCTTTTAGAAACAGCCTGTTAAGAGTATTCAAGACTATGTCACTTCAAAACAGAAATGAACAATGACATGTGGAGCAGCAGAAGGTAAACGGATTTTAACTGGATAGCGTGTCAATGAAAGGCTAAATTATTTGCTTTCTTGTCACTTCCCTTTATTTTGTAGGGTTGTATGATTGGTTGTTACTGACAACCTCTGAGAAAAGTTTTGCCCTCAACCCTTAGATGTGGCAATTATCTTTACAGTTGTGTGAATAAGATGGCAACTGAATGAGAGCATAGGTGCCAAAGAAACTAAGTCATTCTTGATCTTCTTCATTCTCCAATGTTCTCGCTCAGAGACTCTCAAAGTAAGTGCCTGGATATTACTTGGCTTGGGGGGAAGATGTTTGAAAGACGCTTGATGGATGCTTAAAAAAAAGGGCCAATGTCTTTAGTTCATTGGAAAGGGTACCCTTTGTCTGAAGCAACCTGGATTAAGAGTTGGAATGCGAAGGCAGATTGGTTAAGCAATTCCATGACAAATATCCTGATAAGCCAGAGGGTGGGGGAAGGATGGTTAAGTGAATGATTTTAATCGCCTGTGTTACTCTCCTTCCAGGACGCGCTTTTCTGCTGGGTGGGGTGGGGGTGGGGGCTGTCAGACCTGGAAGCCATCTTTTACATTTGGGCCTTCAGGCCAGCCACATCTTCTTCTGTGGGAAAATGGGAGGGGAGATTGAATAGATTGTAGGTGATATGTAGTCAAAATAACATTCCTTTCTCAGAGAGTCAAGGACGCAGTGCCCTGGCACCTGGAATCAGATGACTGAATTCTACTGAATTCACTGAACACCAGAATAGAATTAGACACCCATTCGTCTCATAATCCTGGACGTTTATCTACCATCCTGGTTTATTTAAGCTGATTGGAGAAAAAGGCTCGCTTTTTGGGGTGGGAGTGGGGAATGGAATGAAATGGAATGGAATGGAATGGAATGAAGAAAGAAAATGGTATTTGTCCTAAATTATTTCTTACATCTACAGAAGTTTCTACAAAGCATTAACAATATCAAACCGTCTCTAACAATGCTAATTAAGAAGAAAGTGAGTTTTAGTGTACCAAAAGAAAAATCTCACTTCCTCCCCCCTCCCCATTCCAGTTCCAGATACGATAATTGTGTCTAATTACTTAGTTTTCATGCCAGCATTGTGCATGCTGCCCTGTTAATAGGAGGCAAATGCAATGGTGCCCATTTGTGGATGCATTTAATTGCAGGATAGTTCATCTGTGATTGGTTGGCATATTAGCCTTTAATTGACTGCTGTAGCTGATTTGAACTGCTAATCTTTTTCCTGGACCTATTATCTCCTTGGAGATTGATCTCCTGAGTTTTGGATCTAGGGGTGGCTAATTGGGAAGAGACAGATCTGTTTCTGATTTTTCTTGCTTGGACGATCCTACCCATCTAAGAGGACACCCAGTTCCTGGAGCCCAACTGGTTTAAAAACCATCTCTTGTCAAGATCTAGCAGGCTCTGAAATGTGGATCAGATGAGAGATCACTATTTGAGCTACCAAGCTGTGTATTTTGAAAATTACTCTGAAGGAGTGTTTCAACCCTTCACTCAATCAAGTTAATAGGACTCTTAATGGACAAAAAACATATCTAATAAGTGATAGTGATGATAATCTTTGTTTCCAGCTCAATTCCAGCTACTTTGGAATTGTTTTAAAGTAAGTGTAGACTAAGATCCATCCATCCTTTCCTTTCCTTTCCTTTCCTTTCCTTTCCTTTCCTTTCCTTTCCTTTCCTTTCCTTTCCTTTCCTTTCCTTTCCTTTCCTTTCCTTTCCTTTTCCTTTTCCTTTTCCTTTTCCTTTTCCTTCCTCCCTCCCTCCCTCCCTCTCATTTTCCTCCCTCCCTCTTTCCTTTCCTTTCCTTTCCTTTCCTTCTTTCCTTTCCTTTCCTTTCCTTTCCCTTCCTTCCTCCCTCTCTCTCTCTCATTTTCCTCCCTCCCTCTTTCCTTTCCTTTCCTTTCCTTTCCTTTCCTTTCCTTTCCTTTCCTTTCCTTTCCTTTCCTTTCCTTTCCTTTCCTTTCCTTTCCTTCTTCCCTTCCCTTCCCTTCCTTCCTCCCTCCCCCCTTCCTTCCTCATATCACTAGATATTTTAAATGGTTTCTGTATCTACTATTGAGTTTCTCTGCTACTGCATTATGCATTTACTTCCTAGCAAAACTGCCTAGAATTCTGCGGAAGGTGGGCAGGATGCACGCATTTCAAATAAAGGAATAAAGGCACCTGAGTTCCTCGCTGGTGGAGTGGGTTCTGTCCCCTTTCTGCCATCCCAAAGAAAAGTTCTTTGCCAGAAGCCTATGAGAATATGGCTGGAAAGCAAGTCCAGTCCTGAGATTCACAAAGACCTCCGATATCATACAATAGAAGCCCATGATTGCAGGCCAATAAGAAAGCTTAGCTATCTCTGGAAAATATGCACACAAAGGCTTTTTCTGCTGATTGTGTAAAGAACAAAAGAGAGTCAATGAAAGAGCTGGGCAGCTCAGAGGATGATTTAAGAACATTGGAGAATTAAGCTATTTGGGAAAGGTCAAAATAACCCAAATCTGTCAATTTAAGAGGGTTGTGCTTTTGGGACAGGTTTTGAACAGGTCAATTACAGAAGAGAGAATAGATTAAATGAATCTAGGGGTAATATTTTAAGTAACCGAGAGGTGAGGGAAGGAAGGAAGGAAGGAAGGAAGGAAGGAAGGAAGGAAGGAAGGAAGGAAGGAAGGAAGGAAGGAAGGAAGGAAGGAAGGAAGAGACAGCATCTTGATCTCCAATCTGCCCAAATCACTCCTTTTTTTTTTTTTTTTTGCTGTTAGAGCTGAAGCCAACTGATGCAGCTGTAATTGGTTAATGATGTCCAGGTTTGACGCATAAACAAAGTTGATCACTGCATTATGATTTAAGGGTCATTGATATATTTATTTAAGCTCTTTGGAGGCCATCCGATTCGCCATCATCCTTAATGACATAGAGTTAAAAAAGAAGAGCGAGCAGAGCCCTGAAAGATTAATCCATATCCTGAAGCAAACCTATCAACAAAAACTCATCCAATTGGGCTCAACCCTCAACCTGTCCCCAGGGACTGGGAGAGTAGCCAGTTCTTCAGTAGCTTTCCCAATGTCATCAACGTGGTTCCTCTTTTCTCCTTCCTCACTCTCTCAGAGGAGCTAGGGGCATTTGTTTGTCTGTTTATACCCCACCTTTATTTATTTTTTTTAATAAATAAGTCAAGATGGCAAAAATATCCAAACACATCTTCCTCCTCCTATTTTGCCCACAACAATAACCCTGAGGTGGGCTGAGCTGAGAGAGAGAGAGAGAATGGTTGGCTCAAAGTCACCCAGCTGGCTGCCATGATTAAGGTGGAACTAGAATTCAGTCTCCTGGTGATTGGTTACCAGGAGATCACCCAGCTAGCTTTCATACCTAAGGCAGGACTAGAACTCCTGGTGATTGGCCCATGGTCACCCAGCTGCCTTTTGTGCCTAAAGTGGGACTAGAACTCCCAGTCTCCTGGTAATTAGCTCAAAGTCACCCAGCCAGCTTTCCTACCTAAGGCAGGACTAGAACTCCCAGTCTCCTGGTGATTGGCTCAGAGTTACCCAGCCAATTTTCATGTCTAACCAGGACTAGAACTCCCAGTCTCCTGGTGATTGGCCCAAGGTCACCCAGCTGGCTTTTGTGCCTAAAGTGGGACTAGAACTCCCAGTCTCCTGGTAATTAGCTCAAAGTCACCCAGCCAGCTTTCCTACCTAAGGCAGGACTAGAACTCCCAGTCTCCTGGTGATTGGCTCAGAGTTACCCAGCCAATTTTCATGTCTAACCAGGACTAGAACTCCCAGTCTCCTGGTGATTGGCCCAAGGTCACTCAGCTGGTTTTTGTGCCTAAAGTGGGACTAGAGCACCCAGTCTCCTGGTAATTAGCTCAAAGTTTCCCAGTCAGCTTTCATGCTTGAGGCAAGACTAGAATTTACAATCTCCTGGTTTTTAGCCTGGTATCTTAACCACTAGATTAAACCGGATCCCATATATAGGGCTAATGAAGTGCAATTCACAAGTAGACAGTGCAAAAGGCATTATATACATACATATATACATACATATGTACATACACACACACACACACACACACACACACAAACACACACACACACACACACAAAACCCTTGCTGAGAAAACTCATAGTCACCAAACCAATGCTGAGCTGTAAGGAATTTACTTAGCCCTACAATCCAGGGAGTATTTATCAAGATTTACAGGTTATAGTTATAGCCTTAGTATATTACAGGGATTTCCCTGGGAGCTTAGAGCATTGTACAAATCTATCCCCCCATTTCATCCTCACATCAATATTCCTTAGAGGTAAGTTGGGCTGAACGAGAGTGATTAGTCATTGCCTTTTTGGGGGGGAAATCAGACCCTGGGGATGCAACAGGGTTTCTTATTAGAGTCTGCAAAGCTTTGATTTCCCAACCAATTATGGGTTGAAGCTTCAAACTGAATGGGAAAGTCAAACAGTATCATCAACGGGAATCTTCAAGCAGATTCAAACTGAACGTGTCTACACGGGGAGTCCTCAGCTTACGACCAGAATTTCGGTTCCTACGCAAGGCAATCTACTCTACTCTACTCTACTCTACTCCACTCCACTCCACTCCACTCCACTCCAATCCACTCCACTCCACTCCACTCCACTCCACTCCACTCCACTCTACTCTACTCTACTCTACTCTACTCTTTCCTTGTTCTGTTCTGTTCTGTTCTGTTCTATTCTATTCTATTCTATTCTATTCTATTCTATTCTATTCTATTCTATTCTATTCTATTCTATTCTATTCTATTCTATTCTATTCTATTCTTTCTCTCTCTACTCTACTCTACTCTACTCTACTCTACTCTACTCTACTCTACTCTACTCTACTCTACTCTACACTTCATTCCAATATTCTATTCTATTCTATTCTATTCTATTCTATTCTATTCTATTCTATTCTATTCTATTCTATTCTATTCTATTCTATTCTATTCTATTCTATTCTATCCTATCCTATCCTATCCTATCCTATCCTATTCTATTCATAAATGGCCCCACAAATAAGGTACAGATAAGTGAGCCATGCCTGATTTGTTGCCCCCCCCCTTTGCCATTGTTGTTAAGTGAATCATCGCCCTTGTTATCATGCACCTGTTAAATGCATCTGGCTTGCCCCATTCATTTTGCTTGTCCACAAAATCGGCTGAGAAAGTCACAAAAATGGTGATTGCATGACACTGGGGTGCTGCATCCATCATAAATACATGCCTGTTGCCCAGCCCCCAGTTTTGATCCCATGCTGATGGGGATGCTGGTTTTAAGTCCAATGAGTCATCGTTTTAAGTCCATCAGTCACCGTTTTCAGTGTCATTATAATTTTGAATGGTCATTTATTTATTTAGGGCATGGCATATCAAACCTAAGAGATGTGGTGGCTCAGTGGGCTAAGACGCTGAGCTTGTTGATCAAAAGGTCAGCAGTTCAGTGGTTCGAATCCCTAGTGCCGCGTAACGGGGTGAGGTCCCATTCCTTGTCCCAGCTTTTGCCAACCTAGCAGTTCGAAAGCACGTAAAAAACGCAAGTAGAAAAATAGGGACCACACAGCGTTCTGTGTGCCTTTGGTGTTGAGTCATGCCAGCCACATGACCATGGAGATGTCTTCAGACAGCGCTGGCTCTTCGGCTTTGAAACGGAGATGAGCACCGCCCCCTAGAGTTGGGAACAACTAGCATGCATTTGTGGGGGAACCTTTATCTTTACCTCAAGAGCCGAGGTGGCACAGTGGTTAGAGTGCTGTACTGCAGCTACTTCAGCTGACTGCTAGTTCAGCAGATCAAATCTCACCGGCTCAAGGTTGACTCAGTCTTCCATCCTTCCTTTTGACAAACTCTGCCTCTTAGCTGCTGAACCACCGCGTCTCGGAGGGGAGGATACTATGCCCCATTTCTACAGGGAGTCCCGGCAGACACCGTGTGAGGTGGGAATCCTATTCAGGATGATTCTTTGCTGACATGGTAGTTCGAAACCTAGTACAGGTAGTCCTCGACTTACGACCACGATGGAGTCTAAAACTGATGTTGCTCAGTGAGGAATTTATTAAGAGAGATTTGCCTGATTTTAGGACTCTTCTTGCCACCTTTGTAAGGGAATCACTGCCGTTGTTAAGTTCATAACACACTTATGAAGTGAATCTTTCATTCTACTCTTTCCTCATGCTTGTCCGAAGGTCACAAAAGGGGATCACGTGACCCAGGGGACACTGCAGCCATCATAAATAGGAACCGGTAGTCAAACATCTGAAGGCAGATCACGTATCACGGAGATGCTGCAGTAATTGTAAGTGTGAAAACTGTCATAAGTCACTTTTTTCAGTGCTCCTGTAACTCTGAATGGTCACTAAATGAACTGTTGTAAGTTGAGGGCTATCTGTACCTTATTTGTGGGGCCATTTATGAATAGAATAGAATAGAATAGAATAGAATAGAATAGAATAGAATAGAATAGAATAGAATAGAATAGAATGAAATTAGGAAGTAGAGTAGAGTAGAGTAGAGTAGAGTAGAGTAGAACAGAACAACAGAACAGAACAGAACAGAACAGAACAGAACAGAACAGAACAGAATAGAATAGATTAGCAGAATTGGAAGGGACCTTGTAGGTCATCTAGGAAAGAATGAATAGAGTAGAGTAGAGTAGGGTAGGGTAGGGTAGGGTAGGGTAGAGTAGAATAGAATAGAATAGAATAGAATAGAATAGAATAGAATAGAATAGAATAGAATAGAATAGAATAGAATAGAATAGAATAGAATAGAATAGAATAGAATAGAATAACAGAGTTGGAAAGGATGCTGTAGGATATCTAGTCCAACCCCCTTCTGAATCATTTACATGTCTTCCTACATCTGGATGGTCACTAAAGAAATGCTTGTGAAGTGAGGACTATCTGAACAATGTTTTTAGCCTGTTAACCAGTCAACAGCCTTTATCCACTCACTCACCTCCTTGCTGGGAAGCTGCTATGTGTGCAAGCAATCACCAGAAGTGTTCCAGACGGACCGTCTATTCCAGATTGATGGAAAGCCTATATTGAAAACAACAAGTGCCACAGTGCATTTAAATAACTACTTCCCCCCTATGTATTTTTTCCTATCCACTAAAGCAATGCTTATTATTACACTTGTTATCTGATGATTGTTCAATTACTATTGGGTAATTAGTTCCCTTCTGCCTTTCATTGTGACATACATTAATTTTCCTGTTACGTTGAAGCAGTGACCTACATTATCCAAGCTGCAGAAAAGTCAATTATGCTGCCTATGATTTTTCAAGTGGTGTTTAGCAAATGGGGTTTTGTGTATTATCCCAGCCCATCTGCTGGCTGCCTGTCAGAAGCATGGCTCCTCTGTTTAGGATAATGTTTGGCATTTTGTGTTGGCCTGAGCAGGCAACTTAACAGAATAACAGAGGTGGAAAGGATCTTGGAGCAGGGGTGCTATTCAGCCAATTCTGATGAACTGGTAGCGGACGTTTTTTTTTTCCAAATCATTTTTTATTTATTTATTTTTTTAAAAAAGAAAAATAAAACATACAAACATCATTCACTTAATCAAGTACAGACAGTACATCGGTCGGTTTGCATCCCTAATACCCTCTCCTCTCTCTCTTTTTTTAAATTTTTTTTATTGAAAATTATTAAAAAATACAGAAAATTACAATATGGATAGAATTGCAGAGAGTAATATAATACATATAGAGTTTTAAAGTATCAATTTTCGCCTAGTGCCCTCTCTTCTCCTCACAATATCACTACATATCCAAAATTTATTCTTATATCAAATATATCAGTTGTATCATCATGTAAAGTATTTCAACGTTTACTTACATATCACCATTTTTTATTATCTACCCAATGGTAAAATAAATCCCATATCAAATAATACTGTTTTGCAGGAAAACTGACAAGAGAGAAACAAGAGCCGAATCAAACGTTTCTGGAATCAAGACGCACAGGAATATGAATGAAGTTGTTTCCTGCAAATTGCCTCAGTCGTCGTCCTTCCTTAAATAGGCTAGGGGAGTGGCCAATTAGTCCCAAGCCTTACTCTCTAGGAGACTCCTCCTGAGGATCCACTCCTGCCTTTTAACAGCTCTGCGCGCCCGTGCATTGAGAAGAGGCTCCTCCTCTTCTTCTTCTTCACTTATGGGAGCTTCCGGAGGCTCTGAAGGCCCTGGCAGAATCTCTGCCTCTGGCATCACATCTTCTCCAGCCTCCTCATTGTCTGACTCGAACGCCAGCTGCACAGGCTGCTGGCGCAGCACCACACCAGCCTCCTCGCTGTCGGAATCAGCTACTAGCTGCACAAGCCACTGACGGGCCACAACACATATTCCCCTCACCTAATTTAACCATTGTTTAGTTTTCTTTTGTCCTTCCCCCTTTCCCCCCCTTCTCCTCCAGCCATTTATACCATTTCTCCCAGACTAAAACATTATACAGTGGTACTTACAGCACACAATAGCAATAATGTAGAACGTGGGACAGATTACATTAACCCAGCTCAATGCTTATACATGAGAGTTGAATTAAATGACCACAGTGTAAGCCACAGTACTGGCTGATCCAAACCCAGTTTTGATACACATGAATATACATATATATGTACACAAACATGCACAGACACACACTCCTGAGGAAAAATAGAACACTACCATTAAAAAAAACCTCTATAGGGCAAACACATTTTAAAACCAAGTTAAGATGTATGTATGTATTCAATTTATATAGCCACCCAATCTCACAATACAGAGATTTTAGGGGGTGTACAAGGATTAAAGCCTAAACATATTATAAATAAGAACCAGAATCAACATTCATTGCTTGGGAGAAATACAAAGCTTTATCCTGCCACCAAAAAAGGGAGGGAAAGTAGTTATTGATTTGTTGTTTATTTAATATATTTATGAACAGTCTTGTGGGTTAATAGGCACTGGAGATAATATATGAAATCAAGTAAAACAGTAATAAAATTCAAATCAACCTAATAGTGGGGTAGGTGGAGAGATGGATGTTTATCACCACAGCGAGAATAATATTGGAAAACAGAACAGAAGCATAAGAAGGTTTTTTTTTACACACTTTTTAAATGGAAATGGGACTATATATATATAATTTTCTATTGTTTACATTTATTAGTGCCTATTAAACATTGTCTTGTCTGGGTATTTAATTTGCTTAACAATACAGATTACATTCTTCATCTCCACCTCTTTTTTCCCCCCACTGGCAAAATAAATTCCATATTTGATAATATTCTGTATTTTCTTTCTATTTAATTTTCAATGTCAGTCTACCCATTTCTGCACAATCCAGTCTCTTCTTAATGATCTCTTCATCTCGCAGTGTTTCTTCGTTTTTCCAATATTGTGCGAATATAAGCCTCACTGCTGTTAAGACATGCAATATTAAATATACATTTGCCTATCAAGTCTTTGCTCTGGTAAAGGTAAAGGTCTTATAAGGTAAGTCTTTACCTTATAAAAACAGTTCAGGTTTAAAATCTATGCGTTTCCCTGTTGTCTTTTTTGTGGATCTTTGCCCATTTTTTAATTTTTATTTTTGCTTTAACACAAGTCCCACCACATAGAGCCTGGAATAGCTCAGTGGACTAATGCACTGTAATTTAACTCCAGCTGTCTGCAATTAGTAAGTTCGAATCTCCAGGCTCAAGGCTGACTCAGCCTTCCATCCTTTCTAAGGTAGGTAAATTGAGGACCCAGTTTGTGGGGGCAATAAGCTGACTTTGTAAAATACACAAAAGTATGAAGGCTATTGCTTAATGCATTGCAAGCCGCCCTGAGTCTCTGGAGAAGGGCAGCATATAAATCAAATTTTAAAAAGAAGGAAGGAAGGAAGGAAGGAAGGAAGGAAGGAAGGAAGGAAGGAAGGAAGGAAGGAAGAGAGAGAGAGCCTGGATAGCTCAGCAGACTAAAGCATTGTAATTAAACTCCAGCTGTCTGCAGTTACACCAGTTCGAATCTCCCCAGGCTCAAGGTTGACTCAGCCTTCCATCCTTTCTAAAATAGGTAAATTGAGGACCCAGTTTGTGGGGGCAATAAGCTGACTTTGTATAAATATACAAAAGGATGAAGGCTATTGCTTAATGCATTGTAAGCCGCCCTGAGTCTCCAGAGAAGGCATATAAATCAAATTTTTTAAAAAATGATAAAAAGTGCCCAGGTTACATTTCCAACATTTGCTAGACACATTTTTACACACTGGAGACTTATTCTATTCCAAAATGCGGTCATAAATTGAGAAATATCCTTAATTCCCGGCAGAGAATGTGGGAAGAAATAAATAGGATAGTTGCATTGAGCTTGAAAAATGACTTCATGAATATGAATGCATGAATGCGTGTGTGTGTGCCCTGCATACCCATAAGGCAATGTACACATGCCCCCTGTATATCCCGCCCTGCCCATGTGCATGCGCCCCGCACATGTGTGCATGATTCCTCATGTGTATCCTGCCCAGTGCATGTGTGCACAATCACCCCGTGTCCACGCACAACCACACTGCTTGCTCCGCGCCCTCACGCTTGCATGCACATCTCCCCCATGCTCCCCATCCCCCCCCCCACATACATGGCAGATCTGAAAACCAGCTGGCTGGCGGGAGGCATGCACAAATGCAGGGCGGAACTAAGCTGGGGCGACAGCTCGCGTGCCCGCAAAGACGGCTCTGCGTGCCACAGGTTCGCCATCACGGATCTCTACTATTTCAGATAGATGGCTATCCAGTATTTTCTTAAAAACCCCAGTGGTAAAGCACCTACAACGTCTGAAGGCAAGCTATTCTGCTGGTTAACTGTCCCCACTTGTTAGGATATGGTTTGAGCCTAACAGATTGTCCAGGCAATATATGTGTTCTGTGACTTTAAGTTTTAATGCTGAGTCATGCTGTAATGCTGAGTCATGCTGTAGTTAGTTGTAAACGTATTTAAGAAAGGTACTGTAATGTATCCAGTTGATGGTAAGCTGCCATTGTGCTATCATCGTGTGTGTGGGTGGATCTGCTACCATCTGGGTTTGTGAACCAGAGTGGGCTTGTTATTCTAACCAACTACTGTTTGTGTGGTAAGAATCTTTTTGTGATTTAACTGGCAAAGACTCGGACTGTTTAAAAGACTACGAGATTGTTTATTTTCCACTATAAAGAAAACTTTTGATAAACCAGTTTGCACGCATCTCTTATTTCATTGCTCTCAGCAACGTTTCTCTGTGCACTATACTCTGCTGGTTGCTAACACAACAACAATATCCTTAACATTGGTTATGGGCCCAGTGAACCAGGACCAACCAGAACTAATATCTTTAACTGTTAGCAACTTTCTCGTAAATTCCAGATTGCTTCTCTCCTTGATTAGTTTCCAACCATTGTTTCTTGTCTTGACCTCTGGTCAGTGGTGAAATCCATTTTTTTTTACTACTGGTTCTGTGGGCATGGCTTGGTGGGTGTGGTGTGGCCTGGTGGCCATGGCTTGGTGGGCCTGGCAGGGGAAGGATACTGCTAAATCTCCATTCCCACCTCACTCTGGGGCTGTTCTGCCCCAGCTACAGATCCCAAAGAACACAGCGCACACAGTTTGTACAAAACTTAATTTACTAAAATAACTCAGTCTTTTTCAAAACAAAGGCTGTTAATAAACTTTCTTAACAGCCTACAAGAAACCAAAGATAAAGTAATCACAATCTTACTAAAGTTGGCAGAAAGCCCAGAAACAATTTGCAGAGAATCCAGATGCGAAGTAGAGTGAACTAAAGTTGTTCCCTACAATTTGCTTCAGTCGGTGTTTCTCCTTAAATAGGCTAAGGGACTGGCCAATTAGCCCCAAGCCTTACTCTTGAGGAGACCTCCTCCTGAGGAGCAAACCCCTGCCTTTTGGCCACTCTGTGCACCCGTGCATCGAGAAGAAGCTCCTCCTCTTTGTCCTCTTCATTTAAAGGAGCTTCTGGAAGTTCTGAAGGCCCTGGCTGAATCCCTGCCTCTGGCACCACATCTTCTCCAGCCTCCTCACTGTCTGACTCGGGTACCAGCTGTACAGGCTGGTGTCGGAACACCACACCAGCCTCCTCACTGTCAGAATCAGCTAAAATCCGCACAGGCCACTGACGGGCCACAACAGGGGCCAGCCAGAGGTGGTATTTGCCAGTTCTTTGAACTAGTCAAGATTTCTGCTTCCGGTTCTCTGAACTACTCAAAATTTCTGCTACCGATTCTCCAGAACCTGTCAGAACCTGCCGGATTTCACCCCTGCCTCTGGTGCTTTGGAAAATGAATTAACCCCCTCTTCTTTGAGGCAGTATTTGTCCTCAAATACTGGAATATTGCTATCATGTCTCCCCTGGTCCCTCTTTTCTCTAGACTAGTCACACTAGCGAGCAGCAGAACCTTACTCACGGAGTTGTAATCTTTATTTCTAAGGGTAGGTGGACAGAGAGAAATTCTGTTCCTTTTTAGACATTTGTGAACTACAACCCTTCGCCAGTGGTCTTTTTTAGTTACGATGTCTGAGATTTATTATTCAGCCGGATCTAAAAACCCTTCTACGCCTCCTCAGATGGAATGGACGCTAATATTAAAGTAAGTTTAAAATATTGTAGCTCGTTGAAGGCCACTGAATAAAATTGAGCTATGCGAGGAATTGATCATCTAGCATTAAGGCTATTCTCCGGAAGAAAAGGTCTATCAATCATACCGATTCCAACCATCCATCTAAAAAAATGTCATGCGATCTACTCTTTTGAGCTCCTAAATCCACCCGTTTTGGCACTCTTGCCTCGGCTTTTGCGCTGGGTTGCAACGGTGACACTAACCGAATGCGCTCATCGCGAGGAAGTCAACTGTCAGGCAGAAGGGGCTTGTTTTATAGCTACAGGACTCCCAGAGTAGATTGTCATTGGATTTTGTGACAGGGCCTTAGATGAGTGTAGATGCTTAAATTCTTGCCTGCTCTGCCCTGGAAGGGATTTTGCAATCATTAGTACAGATGTTTTCTAGGCCATTAATCAGAGCTGGGCTAGGGCTAATAGGGCTTAGAAAGAACAATCTGTGAGGCCCCCCCCCTCCTCCTATTTCCTTCTTCCTCCCTCCTCTTCCTTTCTCCTTTCTCCCTCCTCCTCCCTTCATCTTCTTCTCCTCCTTCCTCACCCTCCTATTTCCTTCTTCCTCCCTCCTCTTCCTTCCTCCTTTCTCTCTCCTCCTCCCTTCATCATCTTCTCCTCCTTCCTCCTCCTCCTATTTCCTTCTTCCTCCCTCCTCCCTTCTTCTTTCTCCTCCTCCTCCCGTCTCCCCCTCCTTCCTTCCTCCTCCATTCTTCCTCCTCCTCCTCCTTTTTCCTTCTTCCTCCCTCCTCCTTCCTGTTCCCTTTTTCTCCTTCACCTTCCTCCTCCTCCTCCCTTCTGCTCCCTCCTCCTCCTCCCTTTCCTTCTTCCTCCCTCCTCCTTTCTTCTCCTCCTCCTCTTTCCTTCCTCCTTCCTCCTTTTTTCTTCTTCTTTCTCCTTCCTTTTCCTTCCTCCTTTCTTCTTCTTCCTCCTCTTCTCTCCTCTTCCCTCCTCCCCCCTCTTTCCTTCTTCTCTTCCTCTTCTTTCTCCTCCCTTCTTTCTCCTCCTCCCTTTCCCCTCCTCCCTTCTTCTTCTTCCTAACCCTTTTCCTCCTGCAAATGATTAAAGGCACTGATTTAATTTGGATGGGAACTTGGAGACAAAATCTTTAACCCTTCCCTGTACTGGTGTCACAAAATGGGTCAAAGACCACACGAGTCATAAAGATAATAAAAAATGGAAAGCAATTCCATTTAACACTTCCATCGCTAAAGGCGATTGCGGGCAGACTGCAGAGGCAATGAATGTGAGCGAGAAGAAATATATTCCTGGTCCCTGGTTTATTGGAACGCTGTTTTTGGTTCCTTAATGATGGTAAATCAATGGTCTAGAAAATGCAGTGCTTTCCCTATTAACCAGACGAGTGCACAAATTCTACCCAACACACCTCAAAACTTTCAATTAACATTTTGCATCTTTATAATTGGAAGCAATTAAGCTGAATTGTTAGGCAAGGTGGAGATGCGTTAGGGTCTCTGAAAATACATGAACCTTCCTGCCATTCTCTTTTCTATCTCTTATAGTACTTGTGCAAGCCGTAGGCACTTCTGCCCACTGGGCAAATGCTTGAGATCAACCAATATGTTGGAATCGTAACAGAGGATGTGTTAATTGGGAACTATCACACAGAGCTGTCACCTTTATCCTGAAGAAGAGATTACCCCGGTGGTAGGATACTATTAATTTAACAACCGGTTCACCCAGGGTCAGGTTAACTGTTGTGGGAGGCGTGGCCCATCCTTGTTCTCCAGTTCCACCACACATGTAGGACATGCCTCCTGCGACAGCCAACCTGACCCTGGGTAAACCGGTTATTAAATTATTCCCCTCCACTCGCTATCAAAGGTGGGGATCCTGGGTGTTGCTGTGTGCTGCAATGGAGAATTGGGCAATGGAGCAGCTGGCATGAGGGAAGGAGGAGGAGCAGGGAGAAGAAAGAGGGAAAGTTGCCTTCTCCTTCCCTCACACCAGCCGCTCAGTTTCCTGTTTCTCCATTGCAGCACAGCGCAGTGCCCAGGGTCCACTTTGATAGTGGGGTGTCTGTGTGTAATTCAACAACCAGTTCGCGAACCGGCTGAATCCCACCATTGGATTAATTCTAAAATGCAGTAAGGAAAACCTTATAGATTTCTGTGTGAGAAGAGCAAACAGATCTGGAAGCGGGCGGAGTAAAGTGTGTCATCAGCTTAGAATTGTTACATTGCCACAAGTGGCTCAAGTCCATCCCTCTTTGCATTCCATTGACCCTTGCCTGGCCCTGATTCAGATTTGAACTTTAGTTGACTGGATTCTCATATGTAGACTTGAGCAATACTTTATATATTTCTGAGTTGCACCTTAACTCGTCGTCCTGTTCCTTTGCGCCTGGACAATGCCGAAATTGTGTCCTGTGTTTTCTTTCTCGGTTCCTGGTTGCCCCATCCATGATTCAAATGAATCACATGGCAGAGTGGACTTCTTCCTAAACAGATGACTCTCTTTCATTTTGCAGCTTTTCTTCTTTCTTAGGTCCCTGCAAAACCCCAGGACCAGGGCTTTAAAGGGAATAAATAGTGCAAAACCAGAGCTCTCTGTTTCGCCAATCAGTCAGCTTCCTTTCCTTTCCTTGATCTCCGAAGAGAGCTCAAATCCATTGTAGGTATTTGTGAATTCAGGGCATGCTTGTTAATTACCCACTCAGGAACATGGCACCACAGGGTATGACAAAATGAACCTGTCATTCAGCGTCGACTTTTAGTCTGGCCCCCAATTTGCAGGGGTGGGTGGGTAGGTGGGGCGAGATGTAAAAAATAAAAAATAAATAAAACCAAAGCAGGAATGAAATCAAATTCTCTATCTACACCTGTGTGTCTCAACCTCCAGGCTTCATAAATGGGTGGTTGCTATGGCTACCATGTAATTCAGATGAATCAGCGTTAAGTGTCATTCACACTGTGAAACCCATTCGGGAAGGCAAAAGTGTCATTTGATCAGAAGATTTCTCTAAAGCGAAGAAGGGGGGCAAAAATCCGTGTTAACTTCCAATAGAGATGGTCAGGAATGAAGATAATTAAAATGCCCAGTATGGCATGATAGTTTGGCTTCAAAAGGATCTTTGTGAATGTAACTCGGCAGCAGGTATGTATGGCCTTCAGTTTTATGAAGATGTAAACCCAGAGCCAGGGTTAGAACGAACACCAGAATGATTCATCTGGGCTAGAAAAACAAAAAACCAAGATGACCTCTATATGGCTGTTAGTGGTTTGTAAAGTTCTTGCATCCGGATAGGATAACCTTAAGCAGAAACTGCTCTGCTGCTACTAACATTGGAGGCAGTGGTGAAATCCAATTTTTTAAAACTACTGGTTCTGTGGTGGGCGTGGTGCGGTGTGGTGTGGCTTGGCAGGCATGGCAGGGGAAGGATACTGCAAAATCTCCATTTCCAGCCCACTCCAGGGGAAGGATATTGCAAAATCCCCATTCTGTCCCCACTCCTGGGGGAAGGATATTGCAAAATCCCCATTCCCTCCCCACTCTGGACCCAGCCAGAGGTGGTATTTGCCGGTTCTCCAAACTACTCAAAATTTCTGCTACCAGTCCTCCAAACTGTTCAAAATTTCCTCTACCGGTTCTCCAGAACCTGTCAGAACCTGCTGGATTTCACCCCTGATTGGAGGTGACTCACAGCAGTTCTCTCTCTCTCTCTCTCTCTCTCTCTCTCTCTCTCTCTCTCTCTCTCTCTCTCTCTCTCTCTCTCACACACACACACACACACACACACACACACACACAAGCTATCAGATTTAATGGCTGATCTACAAATAGGAAGGCCCAATTTTGAATATTGATTGATTGATTGATTGATTCATTCATTCATTCACAATGTGTCTATTGTTAGCTGTAGGCCCCTTTTGAGGTATGAGAATTTTCCTATACAGGACCTTTTCTACATATTCCTGTTATCTTTGACCAGATGGATAGGGTAACCTTAAGCAGAAACTGTTCTCCTGCTACTAACACTGGAGGTGACTCACAGCAGTTCTTTTTCTCTCAAACACACACACACACACACACACACACACACACACACACACACACACACACAACCAGCTACCAGATTTAATGGCTGATTTACAAACAGGAAGGCTCAATTTTGAATTTTGATTGATTGATTGATTGATTGATTGATTCGTTCATTCGTTCATTTGTTCATTCATTCAGTTTCTATAGCCACCCAACTCAACTGAGTGACTCTGCACCACTTACAATTCTAAATTGAATTACAATTTTAATTCCAATTGTACATTTTTCAGGGCCTTGAATTAGCTCATTTATTGGAATCACTAGAGAACCACTGGTGCTGGAGAAGACTCCTGCGAGTCCCATGGATTGCAAGGTGATCAAACTGGTCAGTTCTAGAGGAGATCAACCCTGACTGCTCTCTAGAAGGCCAGATCCTGAAGATGAAACTCAAATTTTTTGACTACCTCATGAGAAGGAAGGAAGGACTCCCTGGAGAAGAACCTAATGCTGGGAACGATTGAGGGCAAAAGAAGAAGGGGACGGCAGAGAATGAGATGGCTGGATGGAGTCACTGAAGCAGTCGGTGTGATCTTAAATGGACTTTGGGGGATGGTAGAGAACAAGAAGGCCTGGAGGAACGTTGTCCATAGGGTCACGATGGGTCGGACACAACTTTGCAACTAACAACAACAATTGGAACCACAATATGTCTATTGTTACCTGTAGACCAGTGGTGAAATCCAAATTTTTTTACTATCAGTTCTGTGGATGTGGCTTGGTGGGCATGGCAGGGAAAGGATACTGCAAAATCCTCATTCCCTCCCCACTCCTGGGGGAAGGATATTGCAAAATCTCCATTTCCACCCCCCTCTGGGGCCAGCCAGAGGTGGTATTTGCCGGTTCTCTGAACTACTCAAAATTTCCGCTACCGGTTCTCCAGAACCTGTCAGAACCTGTTGGATTTCACCCCTGCTGTATACTCCTTCTGAGATATGGGAATTTTCCTATACAGTAACCTTTTCTACATATTCCTGTTATCTTTGACCAGATCCCAAAACCACAAATGTTTGAGAAATCCAGAGCTAGAGATATGTTGCTCTCTTAAAGGACCTAGTTAATCCAGGAAGGGATGCCTTGTTTTTCTCCAATGGAGACTCCCCAAAACTACTTCCCCAGCCAATGCTAGCCACAGATGCTCAGTGGATTGAGCTTAGTTGAAATGGAAAATACCTCTAGTTTAAACAAATTCATGGCAGAACAGAAATCCATTACTGGCGATTTGCCATGATAGCTTTATGGAGCCATGAAGTGCATACCTCTAAATTATCACTCTCTGCAGAGAGACGGGTGGAGAATAGTTATTGCTCCTTTTATGATCTTCTCTTAGATGTCTAGTCTGAGCCCTTGTGGCAGATCCAGCAAGATTTTTTCTGCCACTTTCCCCTCGATTTGAACTTTCCATTTGATTTCTTCATTTTACAGATTAACAGAGTTGGAAGGGACCTTGTAGGTCATCTAGTCCAACCCCCACCCAAGCAGGAGACCAGTCTATTCTTGAAAGCTTCCAGTGATGAAACTCCCACAACCTCCAAAGGCAACTTTTGTTCCATGGGTTGATGGTTCTCACTGTCAAAAAATTCCTCCTTATTTCCAAGTTGAATCGCTCCTTGTTCAGTTTCCATCCATTATTCCTTGTCTGGCCTTCAGGTGCTTTGGAAAATAGCTTGACCCCCTCCTCTCTGCGGCAGCCCCTCAAATATTGGAAGACTGCTATCCTATCTCCCCTGGTCCTTCTCTTCGCTAGACTAGCCATGCCCATTCATCGTATGTTTTAGTCTCCAGTCCCCTGATCATCCTGGTTGCCCTTCAGATTTCTGCTTATAATTGACTAGGAATCGATCTGTAGGGAATAATTTCATTTTTTAAAATCTCCATACTGCATCTGGCACAATGCATGGCAACATATTCCAACTGCTAAGCATATGGTCCATCCAAATATATACCTAAGGCAGGTTACCAATGGTGTGCCAAGGATTGGGTATCCAGCAGCAGTGGCCCCCAGGGCTGGCGCGAAGGACTGGTTTCATGGAGAGAGGTTTTTCCACGGACTATGGGGTGTGTGGTTTTGAATACTGCCTGTGTCCCGCAGATGGGGCTTCACTTGTTTGCGCAGTCCAGTTTCTGGCATGCCGCAACCCGGTGCCAGTCCACAGATCCCTGGTTGGTGATGTGAAATTCAGCTAGTTCTTGTTATGGTCCACCAGCAGCCTGTGGAGCTGGCGGTGGAGTTGGACAGTGAGGAGGCTGAGGAAGAACAGGGGCCAGTCCTGGAGGCTGGGGAAGGCCCTGATGAGGGCTCTGTGTCGGAGGCAGAGATGGGGCCATCTGGGAGTGATGTGCGGACTCTGCAGCCTCCAGAGGCTGACAGCAGAGAGGCAGAGGAACAGGAGGAGCCTGTTCCTAGTGCACGTATGAGAAGAGCTGCCAGAAGGCAAGAGCAGCTAAAGGAAAAAGGACAGCTCCGCCTACTTGCCTGGATGTAATGCCCGAGCACTGCTCATGCTCAGAAGGCTGTGTGCATGTGAAAAGTAGGCACGCATGCTCACATTTGCAAAACAGTAGGGAAGGTAAGTGAATCCCACCTTTGTTGGGGACCCTTGTCCAACAGGACCAAATATAGCCAAGAGAGGAAAGGAGAGCATTTTTTTTAAAAAAAGTAATCCTTTCTTTATTAACTGTACCAATCAGAGATGAAATCTGTACATTTCATTTCTCCCCAAAGAGAATCCATGGCCTCTGCTGTTATATATTCACTTGCATTATTGCTTTATGAGAAACGCAACACCTCTGCCGTCCCTGGAGTAATAAATACTATGAGTTGTTTGATACGGTATTTTACTTGAAGGGCTGGCTCTCCAAAGAACCCTAGAAAGCCCAACGAATGAAAGATGTGTATGTTTAAACAGCATCATCTCTGTAATTCCATCAAAGATTCTTAGATTGGTTTCCCAGGATTGCCTCCGAGCACACATTTAAAGAGGCCACTTTCCAACAGCATGTGAAGAGCTCTAGGCCAGTGAAAGAGTAACTGTGGAGAGAGCTGCCGTTGTAACTCATCTGGAGTGTGCCATATTCGGGATATCTGGGGTAAACACATTTATATTTCTTTCAGTCTTGCTAAGAAGGTTTGGGAATCCTTAGCTTGGGGAGGCCACCAAAGGCCACCAAAGGAGAGCACAACCAAGGTCTGTCTGTCTCTCTCTCTCTCTCTCTCTCTCTCTCTCTCTCTCTCTCTCTCTCTCTCTCTCTCTCTCTCTCTCTCTGTTTCTCTCTGTCTCTCTCTCTGTCTCCCTGTTTCTCTCTCTGTGTGTCTCTGTGTCTCTGTCTTCCTTTCTCTCTGTCTCCCTGTTTCTCTCTCTCTGTCTCCCTGTTTCTCTCTGTCTCCCTCTCTCTCTCTCTCTCTGTCTCCCTGTTTCTCTCTCTCTGTCTCCCTGTTTCTCTCTGTCTCCCTCCCTCTCTCTCTCTGTCTCCCTGTTTCTCTCTCTCTCTCTCTCTCTCTCTGTCTCCCTGTTTCTCTCTCTCTGCCTCCCTGTTTCTCTCTGTCTCCCTCTCTCTCTCTCTGTCTCCCTGTTTCTCTCTCTCTGTCTCTCTCTCTCTCTGTCTCCCTGTTTCTCTCTCTCTGTCTCCCTGTTTCTCTCTGTCTCCCTCTCTCTCTCTCTCTGTCTCCCTGTTTCTCTCTCTCTCTCTCTCTCTCTGTGTGTCTCCCTGTTTCTCTGTCTCTCTGTCTGTCTCTCTGTCTCTCTCTCTGTCTGTCTGTCTCTTTCTTTCTCTCTCTGTCTGTCTCTCTCTCCCCTCTTCTTCCCTTGTTATTCAACAAGCTGAAATGTAGAATAGATGAAGAAAATGAATAGAAAAGAATTAACCTGGGATATCCATTACAACTAGCATGGTGATGTCCACTAACTAGCATGAATTTAAAAGGATGATAGGTCTCTTAAGGGGCTATTAAACTTGAGAAGTCAAGTTTACCTTCCATCAAACACAACATTCCTCTAAGTCAGGGGTGTCAAATTCAAGGCCCTGAGGGCCAGATCCAGCCCACGGGGTGTTTAGATCTGGCTCATGGGGCAGCCCTGGAAATAACAAAAGGACCGGCCCACGGTGCCTCTGCCAGCAAAAACATGGCCCTCCCAAGCTCTGTTTTTGTTGGCAGAGGGTTGCAGGAAGCTTTTCCAGCCGAAAATGGAGCTTGGGAGCCTGTTTTCGCTGGCAGAGTGCTCAGGCCACCACAAGGCCCCCAAAATGAGTGATGTCAAGGTGGCCATGCCCACCCTGGCCCCCGAGGTCAAACACAAACATGCCTGATGCAGCCCCCAATGAAATTGAGTTTGACACCCCTCTCTAAGTAGCTCTTGTAGGAGAACAATGGTGATGGGGTAGTAGTGATTACTGATTACATATTGGACAACTATTTATCCGGAATGCAATGAAGTCTCCAGCTCTATGTTCTGCCCCACCTATGGACCCCAAAGAATACAGCACACACAAAGTTTGTACAAAACTTATCAATTTATTTATTATTAATTATTTTTATTAATAATTAATTAATTAATTAATTAATTATTATTTACTAAAATAACTCAGTCTTTATCAAAACAAAGGCTGTTAATGAACTTTCTAAACAGCCTACAAGAAACCAAAGATAAAGTAATCACAATCTTACTACAGTTAGCAGAAAACCCAGAAACAATTTGCAGAGAATCCAGATGCGAAGTAGAGTGAACTAAAGTTGTTCCCTACAAATTGCTTCAGTCGGAGTTCCTCCTTAAATAGGCTAAGGGAGTGGCCAATTAACCCCAAGCCTTACTCTCGAGGAGACCTCTTCCTGAGGAGCCACTCCTGCCTTTTGGCCGCTCTGAATGCCTGTGTATCAAGAAGAGGCTCCTCCTCTTCGTCCTCTTCGTTTGAAGGAGTTTCTGGAGGTTCTGAAGGCCCTGGTTAAATCCCTGCCTCTGGCACCACATCTTCTCCAGCCTCCTCATTGTCCAACTCGAGCGCCAGTTGTACAGGCTGCTGGCGCAGCACCACACCAGCCTCCTTGCTGTCAGAGTCAGCTACAATTCGCACAGGCCACTGATGGGCTACAACACCCTAGGCAGGGAGTTGGACTAGAAGACTTCCAAGGTCCCTTCTAGCCCCATGATTGTATATTCCCACCTCCTGTTTGCAAACACTCAGAAGCTTGTGAGAAAGGAGACATTGAACCAAGATAGGTGTATTCTGATCCCATTGGTCTTTTGTTAGGTTCTTCTATTTGAACTGAAGTTCTCTGGGGTGGCTTAGTCAGCAACCAATCTGAAGCCAGGGAGATGATGTCCACTACCAACTCTACAACAAGCTGATCAAGCCATTGGCTGGTGAAATAAAGACACAAAACTGAGAGTCTGAAAGGAAGGGTGTAGGATTTTGCCGACCTGTAGTTAAGAAACTGGTTTTCCCAGTTGCAATGTATGGCTGTGAAAGTTGGACCATAAGGAAGGCTGAGCGCCGAAGAATGGAGGCCTTTGAACTCTGGTGCTGGAGAAGATTCCAGCGAGTTCCTTGGACTGCAAGGCCATCAAACTGGTTAGTCCTAGAGAGATCAACCCTGACTGCTCTTTAGAAGGCCAGATCCTGAAGAGGAAACTCAAATACTTTGGCCACCTAATGAGAAGGAAGGACTCACTGGAGAAGAGCCTAACGCTGGGAACGATTGAGGGCAAAAGAAGAAGGGGACGGCAGAGAATGAGGTGGCTGGATGGAGTCACTGAAGCAGTTGGCGTGAGCTTAAATGGTCTCCGGGGGATGGTAGAGGACAAGAAGGCCTGGAGGAACATTGTCCATGGGGTCGTGATGGGTCGGACACAACTTCGCAACTAACAACAACAACATTAAGAAAAAGAGACTCATTTTCTCTTTTTCGCAAACAAGTTTTCAAGAATAATCCCAGATGGCCTACATTGGTCAATTCAAAGAGCTGGATGGGATCCAAGAAACCAAGTACAAACCAAAGGCAGATACAAGAATGAGTCACTGAACAAGCATTCAAGTCCTCTTAAAAAAAATCACTGCAATGGATTTCTAGAGAGACATCAGATTCCACTTTTATTCAAACAGCACTAACCCTCATTCTCCTGTCCTTCGGTAGCAAAGGAAAACAGCAGAGATTGAACTATAGTTAAGGGTGAGTGGAAATGTTCTCCCTGTAGAAATCTTGGCTGTTTTCTTCTCTTGCGAAAAGGCCTTCTGCTTTTCTGTTTCATTCTCAAGATACCTGAGTATTTTCTTTTTCCTTTTTCTTTTTTTTCAATAAAGTTTTATTCATTTTCTACTATGGCATTCAATTAGTGCTTAATAAACATTGTGTTTATTAAGGGTTATTTTGTTCGTTTAACAATACAAATTGTCTTCCTAATCTTTACCCCACCTTCCCCCCCACCCCAACCATTGATAAAATAAATTCCACGTTTGGTAGCATTCTGTATCTTCTTTCTGTTTAATCTTCAAGGGAAGTCTGTCCATTTCTGCACAATCCAATATCTTCTTAATTATCTCTTCATCTAGTGGTATTTCTTTGTTTTTTCCAATATTGAGCAAAACACAATCCTCGCTTCGGTTAATACATTCAATATTAAATATAAGATACGTGAGTATTTTCTGAGCTTGGTGGTTAGAGGTAGTAGAGCAGTGACGGTGAACCTTTTAGACACCGAGCTGTGGGCGTGCGCATGCCCAAACGAAAAAGGTGTGTACGGTGGCACGAACCCACACGTGCACAGGCATGCATAAACATGTGCATATGTGGAAATGTGCACCAGTGGGGCAGGGGGGGTTACCTAATTTTTTTGCTACCGGTTCTGTGGGTGTGGCTTGGTAGGCGTGGCATAACTTGGTGGGCGTAGCTTGGTGGGCATGGCAGTGGAAGGATACTGTAAAATCCCCATTCCCACCCCACTCCGGGGGTAGGATACTGCAAAATCCCCATTTACTCCCGATCAGCTGGGACTCGGGAGGCAGAGAATAGATGGGGGCGGGGACAGTCAGAATTTTTGCTACCGGTTCTCTGAACTACTCAAAATCTCTGCTACTGGTTCTCCAGAATGCTCAGACATGCGCATGAATGGGAATGCACGTATGCGCCACAGAGACCTGGAGATCAGCTGGCTGGCTGGAGGCAGGGCATCCCAACACCAGTAGTGCGACAAGAGATAAGATCTTTTTCTTTCGTGAGCTTCTGTTTCGTAATTTGCAGGGAAACAGAAGCTCACGAAAGAAATGCCACAGAGATCTGACCTGGGGCAATGGTGTGCATGCCAACAGAGAGGGGTCTGCTTGTCACTTCTGGCACACGTAGTAGAGAAGGGTGGTTTGGGAGTGGGGTGGGAGGAATGTATCTTTCCATCTCTTTGAAGCATCCTTGCCTGCTTCCCATTTCCCCACTCCGAAAAAACCCCGTGGACTGATTTCTCTTTTTGTGTGCTTCCCACAGAATTCAGTAGAAGCGTGGAAAGCCAAGGAGGTGGGAAACGGGATCTTTATACCCAAGCCACGGTTTGGTTATCTCACTACTACGTAAAGGTTCCCCTCGCACATATGTGCTAGTCGTTCCCGACTCTAAGGATTGGTACTCATCTCAGTTTCAAAGCCGAAGAGCCAATGCTGTCCGAAGACGTCTCCGTGGTCATGTGGCCGGCATGACACAATGCTGTTCCCTTTCCACCAAAGGTGGTCCCTGTTTTTCTACTTGCATTTTTTACGTGCTTTCGAACTGCTAGGTTGGCAGAAGCTGAGACAAGTCACGGGAACTCACCCCATGCCATGGCATTAGGGATTCGAACTGCTGAACTGCCAACCTTTCATTCGACAAGCTCAGTGTCTTAGCGACTGAGCCGCCGTGTCCCTCTCGCTACTAGACAAGCGCAAGACCACATTCACTCCCCAAAATCATCTCCCTGATATTCTCCTTTCCTTTGGAGAGAATTTTCTTTCATTCAAATGAGTGAGAACTGGTGAAAAATAATAATAATAATACAGCTTTTTTTATTTTTCATATGGCATTAACCCAGCTCTAGGCATGCTGGTTCCCTGCTAAACACCAAACTTCTTCCCCATCACGTATTTTCCAATTGTACGAGGTTATTGGCTGTGGGGTCCCCTTTGCTCAGCAGTTTTCATTAACATTCTGGCCAGAATTTTTAATGGATGCTATTAATGGCCATATTAAGACCTCAAGGTTGGAGGAACTCAACTCCTGCCCAACCGTGCCAGATGCAGGTGCCAAGACCGAATAGTTCAGGGTCAAGAAAGACTTCAAAATGACACACATAATTAGGATGAGATCTCGTCTTATCTAAAGGATTCGATTCATTTATTTCTGTGGGATACTCTGAGCTTTCTTTCTTTCTTGTGGATGTTTCATTATCCAATTGGGTAACATCTTCATCACCCTCCTGGCCCTGATGATGGTCCCTAACTGGTTAATGAAACATCTCCAAGAAAATACCCGAACTCAGAGAGTACCAAGAGCCTCACCGTTTGAACCTGAGCTATAAATATTCCTTTCTTTGGTGCAATTTATTTCTTTACGTACAGTGCATTTTTATTTTGTAGTAGAGAACATGTTTGATTCAGTGCTCTTGATCACTTATGATGGGTTTAAATGAATGCCCAGGGAAGCATATTAAAAAAAAATGTTGCAAAATGAGGATCTTTCCATTTGCCTTTTTTTTCCCCCTTGCTCACAAATGGATGTTTTTTTTAACCATAGCCTAGATTGTCGCTTTGCCAAGAAACTTCAAGAAAAGATTGGCTAGAGTGCCAAGATTTCCCCAGGAGGCTTCAGTAGACTCTTAAAGTCTAAATGGACAATTAAGGCCTGCAGACCATTGATTTCAAGACAGGCTTTATATTCTGCGAACTCATATTGATTTTGCAGCAATTAAAAGACACCATTCAGATTCCACCAATCAACACCTGCAATCAAAACGCTCCTAACGTTAAACTGAGCATTAATTCAATATCTCCAGCTATTTTCTTGGCCTGCTTATTGCTATTATCTCTTCTAGAAGTCTACCTTCGTTGTAAAAAACTTATCTAGCTATTGTGAGAGTAGGGATAGAAGGTAGGGCACAAAACTATAAGTTCTTTGCTGTTATTTCTTTCTTTCATTCCTTCCTCCTGCCCTCCCTCCTTCCCCCCATTTTTCCTCCCTTCCATTTTATTTTATTTTATTTTATTCTATTTTCCTTTCCTTCTTTCCTTTCCTTTCCTTTCCTTTCCTTTCCTTTCCTTTCCTTTCCTTTCCTTTCCTTTCCTTTCCTTTCCTTTCCTTTCCTTTCCATTCCTTCCTTTAATTTCCTCTTCCTTCCTTCTTCCCTTCTTCATATCTATTCTTCCTTCCTCCCATTTTCCCTCCTTTTCTTTCCTTTCCTTTCCCTGTTCATCCATTTACTTCCTTTCCATTCCTTTTTTCTTCTTCCCTTCCTCATTATTCTTCCTCCCTCCTCCCATTTTTCCTTCCTTCCTTCCTTCCTTCCTTCCTTCCTTCCTTCCTTCCTTCCTTCCTTCCTTCCTTCCTTCCTTCCTTCCTACCTTCCATCCTCCCTCCCTCCCCCCATTTTTCCTCCCTTCCATTTTCCTTTCCTTTCCTTTCTTTTCCTTTCCTTCCTTTAATTTCCTATTCCTTCCTTCTTTCCTTCCTCATACTCTATTCTTCCTCCCTCCTATTTTTCCTCCCTTCCTCCCATTTTTCCTCCCTCCCTCCCATTTTTCCTCCTTTTCTTTTCCTTTCCTTATTCATCCATTTACTACCTTTCCTTATTCATCCATTTACTTCCTTTCCTTTCCCTTCCTTCCTGCCTTCCGTCTTCCCTTCCTCACTCTATTCTTCCTCCCTCCCTCCCATTTTTCTTCTTTCCTTTCCTTTCCTTTCCTTTCCTTTCCTTTCCTTTCCTTTCCTTTCCTTTCTTTATTCATCCATTTATTACCTTTCCTTATTCATCCATTTACTTCCTTTCCTTTCCCTTCCTTCCTCCCTTCCTTCCTGCCTTCCTTCTTCCCTTCCTCACTCTATTCTTCCTCCCTCCCTTCCATTTTTCTTCCTTTCTTTTCCTTTCCTTTCTTTTCTTTTCTTCCCTTATTCATCCATTTACTTCCTTTCCTTATTCATCCATTTACTTCCTTTCCTTTTCCTTCCTTCCTTCTTTCCTTCTTCCCTTCCTCATGCTCTATTCTTTCTCCCTGCCTCCCATTTTTCCTCCCTCCCTCCCCAGAAAAGAACAAAACAACATTCAGAATGTTTACCTTATCTGAATAAGGTATCTGACCAAGCAAATCCCAATTTCATCCACTTTTCCGTACTCCCAAACACCCATAGTCTCTGAGGCCATGTAGCTCTACCTTAGCTGCTGAGATTCTGCTTCCTATGGCACATTTCTTCCTGAATTTTAGAGTAAAAGGCCAGTTTGGGTTAAATCCTGCCCTAGAAACCAGGAGACAGAGAGTTCTAGTTTTGCCCTAGGCGTGAAAGCCTGCGGGATGACTTTGGGGCCAATCACCTGTAGACCCAGTCACTCTCTCTCAACTCAGCCCACCTCATAGGTCTGTTGTGGGGGAAAAGACGAAGTCAGGGAAGAAGTTCTTGAAAGTTGACATTGCTCATTGGGTTCTGCCCAGGGGTGAAATCCAGCAGGTTCTGGTGAACTGGTAGCGGGAATTTTGAGCCGTTCGGAGAACCATCAAATACCACCTCTGGCTGGTCCCAGAGTGGGGTGGGAATGGAGATTTTGGAATGGGGATATCCCTCCCCCAAGAGTGGGGTGGGAATGGGGATATTGCAATATCCTTCCCCTGGAGTGGGGTGGGAATGGAGATTTTGCAGTATCCTTCCCCTGTCATGCCCACCAAGCCACACCCACAGAACCAGTAGTAAAAAAATTTGAAATGGTTGGTTTTCTGCCCTTGAAAAACCAACCATTTCTTTCCTCTCAACCTTAAGCGTGTTCTTACAGTATTATTTCTGAATACAGGAAAAGAGGCTACTTAATGAATTATTTCCCTCTTCTCCTCTCTGTTCCTTTATTTTCCCCAAATAGGAGGTTGTGGAGAGGAATTTTATAACTGAAGACCCTAAATATGTATTTTAAATAAGACAACATCAGAAAGGCAGACAAGGGACAATTGGATGGATGGATGGATGGATGGATGGATGGATGGATGGATGGATTTCACTACCCAACTATGTAACATAATCAGTGTTAGAAGAGAGTGGGGTTTGCTCTCTGTTTATGCACACATGACTTGCCCCATCAGGGTTGCTGGGAATGTTTTTGGTGGTTCCATAATTTGGCTATTATTTACCGTTTCATTGTTGGTCGTTTGCTCTATAACTCACAAGGTATCGTCACTTTTAATTGAGTCTTCTGGTAAATTTAGAACTTCAAAAACTTCAGGAAGTTTTAGAAGAGAGCAAGCCTTCAGCCAGTTCTTTTTGCATTTTCAGTCCTATTTTTTATTTCTAATTTTTTTTTTCATGATCGTTTAATCAAGCCTGGCTTTCCATGGCTATAAAACATGATAAATACAGAGGCACTTTTTAAAATTTTAAAACAACAATGGCATGTTATTTGAGCATCAGGAAGAGCAGCTGAGCAAATGCTAGAGAGGAAGGGTCTTGGCAAAGAAACACCTTATATATATATATATATATATATATTGAACAGTAGCCAGGCATCGTTCTGCTGAGCGGCTTGAAAAGAAAGTTGGACCCATAACAAGCAGTCATTATTCATGTAATTTTGAGCACCTCAGCATTTGCTGAAGGAAATATCTTCTGCATAGAAATGTTGGGATGTAGGCAGTGGTGAAATTCAATTTTTTTTACTACCGGTTCTGTAGGCATGGCTTGGTGGGCATGGTGTGGCTTGGTGGGCATGGCTGGGTGGGCATGGCAGGGGAAGGATACTGCAAAATCTCCATTCCCTCCCTACTCCAGGGGGAAGGATACTGCAAAATCCCCATTTCCTCCCCACTCTGGGGCCAGCCAGAAGTGGCATTGTTGTTTTTTTTAAAAAAATTGATTTATATGCCACCCTTCTCCGGAGACTCAGGGCGGCTTACAATGCGTTAAGCAATAGCCTTCATACTTTTATATATTTATACAAAGTCAGCTTATTGCCCCCACAAACTGGGTCCTCAATTTACCTACCTTAGAAAGGATGGAAGGCTGAGTCGACCTTGAGCCTCGAACCTTGCAATAATTGCAGACAGCTGGATCTTAATAACAGGCTATTCAGCTGGTTGAGCTATCTGAGGCTCTGAGATTTTGCAGTATCCTTCCCCTGCTACACCCAGCAAGCCATACCCACAGAACCGGGCTTACATCCTGTGAGGGACACCATCAAACAATAGCACCTGCCCATCCCACTTCCTTGGGTAATACAGGCAAGGTCGATAAAAATGCCAAATCCAGTCCCAACATCTGGCTGACCATGCAACCGGCCGTAATAAATAGAAGTAGAATAACTGTGGCAAAAGAAAGCAAAGAGAGTACCAATAGCAATAGGTTCCTTGAATGCAACCCCGAAACATTTGGAGCACCACTTAAAAAAACCATTGGTCAAATCCAGCCTAGACATCTGGCTGACTGTGCAACCAACGATCATAATAGTAGGTTGGTTGGAAGAAGAAGAGCAAATTTCTCTGGAGAATAAACACTGCTAGAGATATGCTGCCCTACTTTGGGATAATGCAAATATAAAGCCATCAAAGTTTAATGTATTCTCAGCATCTTGGTCCTCTGTCAGCAATCACTGATGGCATTTCATAATCTCATTGTTAATGATTTATCATCGTTGGTAAGACACTCCTGTGGCATAACTAAGCACAACTCAATTTTAATCTTCACTAAGAAACACCCCTCCCCCCCACCTTTGCTTAAATTGAGGTTTCTGCTCCTATTTCCTGGTGATCCTTCTCTTGCAATGGCATTGTCAAGGACTCAAAGTTTTCATTTTGCCTTGTTGATAGAATAGAGAGTAGAGTAGAGTAGAGTAGAGTAGAGTAGAGTAGAGTAGAGTAGAGTAGAACAGAACAGAACAGAACAGAACAGAACAGAACAGAACAGAATAGAATAGAATAGAATAAAAGAGTTGGAAGGGGCCTTGGAGGTCTTCTAGTCCAACCCCCTGCTTAGGCAGGAAACTCTACACTACTTCAGATAAATGGTTGTCCAACCTCTTTTTAAAAACTTCCAGTGTTGGAGCATTCATAACTTCTGGAGACAAGTTGTTCCGCTGATTAATTAATTATTCTAACTGTCAGGAAATTTCTCCTTAGTTCTAAGTTGCTTCTCTCCTTGATGAGTTTCCACCTATTGCTTCTTGTCCTGCCCTCAGGTGCTTTGGAGAATAGCTTGACTCCCTCTTCTTTGGGGCAGCCCCTGAGAAATTGGAAGACTGCTATCATGTCTCTCCATGTCCTTCTTTTCATTAAACTAGACATACCCAGTTCCTGCAACCATTCTTTATATGTTTTAGCCTCCAGTCCCCTAATCCTCTTTGTTGCTCTTCTCTGCACTCTTTCTAGAGTCTCCACATCTTTTTTACATCGTGGCGACCAAAACTGGATGCAATATTCCAAGTGTGGCCTTACCAAGGCCTTATAAAGTGGTATTAACATTTCACATGATGATTGACTTCAAAGTCATCCAGCTCGCTTTTATGTCTAAGGTGGGACTAGAACTTACAGTCCCCTGGTTGGTTGGTTGGTTGGTTGGTTGGTTGGTTGGTTGGTTGGTTGGTTGGTTGGTTGGTTTATTTATTTTTTTATTTATTTATTTATTTATTTATTTATTTATTTATTATTAGTTCGATTTATATGCCGCCCTTCTTCGGAGACTCAGGGCGGCTTACAATGCATTAAGCAATAGCCTTCATACTTTTGTATATACCTGCTTAGTAGGGCTTTCGCCCCCCCCCCCCCAAGCGGTGTTCTTTTTAATACAAAGTCAGCTTCTTGCTCCCACAATCCAGGTCCTCATTTTACCTACCTCGAAAGGATGGAAGGCTGAGTCAACCTTGAGCCTGGTGAGATTTGAACTTGCAGTAATTGCAAGCAGCTGGCAACTAAGTGCTAAGTGTTTCTAGCCTGCTGGCCTTAACCAGTAGACAAAACTGGCCGAGGTTATGCAAATGTTGCCTGTTTGCTTACTTTATGGCTCTGGGTGCAGTTGAAACTGAAAAAATAAGAAATTCTATTTAATTTTGTCTCTAGTTTGAAAATGCTTCCGGATTTTGTGTTTGCAATGAGGGGGAAAAATATGAAAAAATATTAGTACAAGGGCTGACATTGTGGTGTAAAGAAAATAATCTTATACTTAACACCAAAAAAACTAAAGAATTTATAATTGACTTCGGGAGGAAGAGAGATGTACATCTACCTTTGTACATAAATGGTGAGGAGGTGGAGCAGTGGGTAGTTTTAAATTTCTGGGCATTTGTATCTTGGAGGACCTCTCATGGACTATGAATGCTGACATGCTTGTGAAGAAGGCACAGAAGAGGCTGTACTTCCTGAGAATGCTCAGGAAGATATATCTATCTCAGCATCTACTTCTGTCCTACCATCGCAGCACCACTGAGAGTGTCCTGACATACGGCATTCTTGCATGGTATGGGAGCAGCTCTGCAATGGACATAAAAAGCTCTACAGAGAATTATTAAAACTGCCCAGAATACCATTGGACTCCAGCTACCAGCCCTGGACGACATCTTCAAATCACGCTGTTTGAGAAAGTTGCATAACATTCTCAGAGACTCTTCCCATCCTGCTTACAATCTTTTTGGACTGTTGCCTTCCAGCAGAAGATACAGAATAAGTAAAACTCGGACCACACGTTTTCTGAATAGTTTTTATCCCAGAGCTATAATTGCACTCAACAATGAACTAAAGGGTGAGTTATTCCCTTTAGTGAATCAGTGAGCTGTTGGACAACATTACTTGGTCTGTTGTGTGGGTGGTTTTAGGGATGGGGAATTGGGTGTGTGTGTTTGGGGATTGTTATGTGTGTTGGACCTGGTCTTTGGGTGTTAAGTGAATTTCGTTGTATGGGTATACTGTGTATACCCATCCAATGACAATAAAGTTATTATTATTATTAAGATTTGGGAGTGAAAATAGATAGTTTTGAAATGCATAAATGGAAGTCACCAAGAAGGTCAAGGCTCATTCCGAATGCAGGGTATGGAACAATGGATTGTCAAATTCTGAAAGAATGTTAAAGAAAAAATAAATTGTAAGAATAAGAGCAAATCAGTAGTAGAATCTACTTAAATTAGAGAAAGTCCCCTTGATGGAAGCCAAGGCTAAAGGGTCATTGTTCTGGCTGTTTTAGTTTGGATTCTTATACCGAGAAGAGCCTAATAACCCAGGATCTTAGTGTCCCCTCTTAATTCTTAATTCTATGATTCTATAATTTACGTTTGGCTGTAATCACCCTTCTATTCAGGAATTAAGCTTTTGAAGCATTGATTATTTCATAAAGTCTGACAAAAGCCCGCAGAAACTAATATAGAAGGACAATACCTATTTTGCATAACTTAATTCATTTTGATGTGGAACAGATGAACATGCAAATCTATGTTGCTACAAAGAAGAGAGTTGGGGTTTTTTTTTTTTTTTTGAACTGCCAAATGACTATCTCGGACTGTCTCCAAAGAAGAAGACTCTATTATTTCTCATTAAATCAAACTTGCTGGTTTTTGTAAAATGCGGCATGAACTCAAAGCAATAAGGTAAACAACTTGCTTTTGGGTAAAAGATGTAATTCAATAAGGAAAAAAAAAATCTTCTGGCAGCTTGTGACTCTGGAAGGAGATGGAAAAGATGCAGGGAAAAGATATGAAGCAAATTTAGGATGACATATCTTCAGATTGAAATCCTACCTGGGTTTTATCTGTTTCTTGGTTCACTCTACTCCAGCTTCTGTTTCAGAAAAAAAACCCTGAAATCTGGATTTTTTTTCCCTTCCTTGCTTGTTGTGTTCACTGGCCATTTTTGGAAAAAAAGTTTTATTTATTATCCTCGTACAACAAAATTAAATGCCATCTTCAGTGTACATCTATATTCTATATTTTATTATATAAATAAAAATGTAAATATTTGTTTGTTCAAAATCTTAAATCTCCAAACGTTCTTCACTGATTGCTTTGAAATTTTGACACAACGTTGCATTCGAATACGCACATGTTTTTATATACCTATTATTATATAGATGTCACACCTGTGACAGGTAAAAATGGTAAAAACATGCTGTTTTGAAAAACAGCGCCATCTGTTGGACATAAAAGCAACACACGCTATATTAAATCTTTTACGACTTTAACGTCGCAGCACCACAATGGCAGGCACGCGCTGGATCTTTTCCCCTCAGCGCTGCCACCGCCAAACTCACAAGCAGAATGGCAGGAAATGTCAAATGCTGCAAAACGTCCTCCTGACTAACGGAGTATGCCATACCTTTGGCAGAGACCCTGATGCCAACTGTGGTGCGGAGAGCTGCGAAGGTGAAGGCGGTTATACTGGCAAGCCGGAAAACCAGCTCTTACACCCACGGCAAAGTATCCTTGGAGGCGTCTGAAGATGAAACCTCCGGATGGCTGCTGGATTCAAATTATTTGTTGGCTAACCAAACTGGTTCTGCCCCCCCGTGTCCCCCCTTCACCCCCCCACCCCCCGTGTTATTCTTACCTTTTATTTGGCCCCACCCCCAATCTATTGCTGCCTCCTGAATCCCAGCTGATGGCTAGAGGGAAAAAAACTGTTTAAACTCCTGCCGTGGGGCTTCAAAGGGCCGCCCTACAGCTGATCAGTGGTAAAAGAGCCTGGATAGGTCTGCAGACTAAGCATTGTAATTAACACCAGATGTTTGCAATTACTGCATGTTCGAATCTCGCCAGGCTCAAGGTTGACTCAGCCTTCCATCCTTTCTAAGGTAGATAAATTGAGGACCCAGTTTGTGGGGGTAATAAGCTGACTTCAAAATTTTTCCCTACCGGTTTTGTGGGCGTGGCTTGGTGGGCATGGAAGGGAAAGGATACTGCAAAATCTCCATTCCCTCCCCACTCCTGGGGAAAGGATATTGCAAAATCCCCATTCCCTCACCACTCTGGGGCCAGCCAGAGGTGGTATTTGCCGGTTCTACTCAAAATTTTACTCAGAACCTGATGGATTTCATCCCTGAACCAATGATCCTCTGGGCAATAATGTTAACCCTCTGGAGTGCTGTCATATCTGCCACCGTGCAATTAGCAAAGCATACACAGGTGCAATAAGTTAAAATACTCTCTATGGTGCAGCGGTAGAAGGTCACCAGCAGGTGTGGGTTTTTTTTCAAAAAAAATCACCGTCAAAAAAATCTGACCAGAAACAGAGAGAAAAGAACAAAGTTTTTCAGATACAAAAAGTCATGAGATGAGTTTGAGAATTAGTCAAAATTGGATGTCTATGGAGACGAACAGAATAACAGACTTCGAAGAGACCTTTGAGGGAATTGCTCGTAATGGAATTAGTGCAGTGGTAATCTTTGTCCTTTAGTATTTGGCACTAACAGATTTATTTATGTCTTAATTTATGAAGGCAACTCTGAGCCGCTTAAACTGCATTAATGCAGCAATGAGATTAAAATAGGTTATAGAACAACATGGACTAGCCATAATCACATAATCCCCAATGAGGTCCAAAAATCAGTTCTTCAGGAGCAATCAAAATTTACAAGCTCCCCAAGGATTTTCTGGAAGAGACACAGGTTTTAATCACCTTCTGGAATGCTAGTAAGGATGAGATTCCTTTGTCTCAGGGGTGTCAAACTGGATTTCATTGAGGGCCGCATCAGGGTTATGTTTGACCTTGGCGGGGTGTGTGTGTGTGTATGGCCAGCTCAACATAACTCGTGTCGGGGGCACTTGTGGTGGCCAAGCGCTAAGGCAGGATTTTCCTCAGACTTCCCTCCCTCTCATTATAATCTCCTTCCTTCCTTCCTTCCTTCCTTCCTTCCTTCCTTCCTTCCTTCCTTCCTTCCTTCCTTCCTTCCTTATCTTTTCTTCTTCTTTCCCATCTTTCCTTCTTCTTCTTTGTCTTTCCTCTTTCCCTTTCTCCTTTCCTGTCCCTTCTTCGATGCTCAAATGCAAAATTTAAGCACCCCTGTGCGCCAGATTCAGTCAGTGGGCCTTGAGTTTGACACCTCTACTTTATCTCAATGGTTATGCTAGCACAGAAGAGGATAGTTACAAAGAAATCTACTGGCAATACTTCCTAATGTTTGGGAAGCAGAGCAAGCCTTCTCTCCAAGATCTTAGCTAAGAGGCAGATTCAACTCAGTGTAGGTGGTCTGGAAGATATCCAGGTCCTGAGCCTTTAAAATGTTAACCAGAACCTAGAAGGCTATTACCAGCAGTAGTAGATTGTACCTAGAAGGTTACTACTAGCAGTGCATCTCTTAAAGCAGATTCGACAAGTTTGGTGAAGTGGTAAAAGCACCAGGCTAGAAACCAGGAGGATGTGAGTTATAGTCCCATCTTGGTTGGGAAACTGGTTGGGTGACTTTGGGCCAATCACCAGGAGATTGGGAGTCCTAGTACCACATTAGGCATGAAAACCAGCTGGGTGACTTTGGGTCAATCACCAGGAGACTGGAAGTTGTAATCCTACCTTAAGCATGAAAGCTGGCTGGGAGATTCTGGGCCAATCACCAGGAGATTGGGAGTTCTAGTACCACATTAGGCATGAAAACCAGCTGGGTGACTTTGGGTCAATCACCAGGAGACTGGAAGTTGTAATCCTACCTTAAGCATGAAAGCTGGCTGGGAGATTCTGGGCCAATCACCAGGAGACTGGGAATTCTAGTACCACATTAGGCATAAAAACCAGCTGGGTGACTTTGGGTCAATCACCAGGAGACTGGGAATTCTAGTACCACATTAGGCATGAAAGCCAGCTGGGTGACTTTGGGCTAGTCAGTCTCTCTCTCTCTCTCTCTCCCTCTCTCTCTCCCTCCCTCTCTCCCTCCCTCTCTCACCCCCCCCCCAATTCACCTCACAGAGTTGTTGTTGTGTGAAAAATAGGACGAAGGAATACTATATATATTTGCCACCTTATTTATAAACATAAGAAAGGTGAGATAAAAATTTAATAAATGAATCTACAGTACATCAATGGAAAGGAGTATCACGGATTTACCTACTGTTTCAGTGGGTAAAAAAAAAATACTGTCATCAATGCAGAACAGTAGGTAGATTGATACCAGAACAGGATGGGATAATTAAACCAAGTAATGAGAGAACCCAAATTTGCAGTGAGGCCGTGTTTGTCACCAGACATGTTGTTGTGCAAGATTTATTCCCAACACAAGCTTTTGATAAAGAAAACATCTGTTGCAAGTGGCACAAAAGCGAGGGGGGAAAGAAAGGTTTCGGCATGGCATGAATATGAAAATACCTGTTTTTAAAGTGGGCTTGAAACAGAATGGAACACAGGGGGGGGGAAAAAGATTTTTCATGGATCGTTTCTGTTGAGGAATTCGCAGAGCAACCCTTGAGTAGCAAGGGTGTGTACATGAAAGTGATTGAGAGCAATTGCGAATAACCACAGCCAACACACAGATACACTGAGTTGTGCTTACTTTTAGGAAATAGTAATAAGGCACAGTCCAATAAACAGTCCAGGTCATACACAGATAAAGCAGTAGATAGTACAACAATAGTCCAGGGATATTCCAGTAACAAAGTCTTCTTACCAGTTATCGCAGTCATACACAATAAACAGTTGCAAACAGTAGCAAACACAGCAAATAGCAGTAATGATCAGCAAAAGCAATAATGGTAATCAAAGAGAAACAAACCATGTTTCAAGCTCCCTCTTAAGGACATTGGCTACAGAGCAAACCAATCAGGACACAGTATGATGCAATACAGCAATACAGTCTTACAGCTATATTGAGGTTTTATATATTTCCAACCCAACACTATCATTTAGGTAACTATCATTTCCTAACAGTTTCTGTTTTTCGCTTCCAATAACCTCCAGCAATTCATTCAAATCTCTGTCCCGAAGTTTGAGAAGTTTCATAACCTGTCTGGTCAGAGGAAAGAAGGGGAGACGAGTAGGCCCCCTTTTAAAAACCATGCCTTGATTGAATTTAAAACATGATGGAGCAGATGGCCTTTTCTCTCTTCGTGGATAGAAGGGAAGGAAAAGGAAAAATGGAAGAAGGCATTTGAAGGGGGCTGCTAATTAGTGACAGTTTTAATTGCGTCTTGCTTTGAAGCTGGGGAGATACTCAAGACAGCTGCACATTGGGAAAAGCCAGCAGGCTATCATCTGGGCTGTTTCAAGCAGCTCACACCCACAATACACAGACCTTAGTGGAAGAGGTACTCGAGTGGCCCTTAATAGGTCTAAGTCTACACGGAGGAAAGTAAGCAGTGGGGTCTTACTCCCAGTACTCTTCAGTATTTTATTTTATTTAGTTAGTTTGTCAAACGTGTACAAGATAATAGGAATAACTGTGGATATGAATACAGGAAATGGGTACAAATAAATGGGGACAGTAGGACAGGGATGGTAGGCACGCTGGTGCAGTTATACACGCCCCTTACAGACCTCTTAGGAATGGGGTGAGGTCAATAGTAGACAGAACTAAAGGGCCACCATCAGTGAGCTGTTGGACAGTATTACTTGGTCTGTTGTGTGGATGTTTGGGTGGTTTAGGGGTGGGGAATTGTGGTGGGTGGGAGTGTGTTTGGGGATTATGTGTGTGGGACCTGGTCTTTAGGTGGCAAGTAAATTTCGTTGTATGTGTATACTGTGTATACACATACAATGACAATAAAGTTTATTTATATCATTTAAGGTTAAATTTAAAGCCATTAGAGTTTAGTTTTAATGGTAGTTTGTCATGTACCACTGAATCAAAGGCTTTGCAGAGGTTTATGTAAATTGTGTCTATTGCTTTATCCTGGTTGAGTACATATGGACTAGTCGTTCCTGACTCTAGGGGACGGTGCTCATATCCGTTTGAAAGCCAAAGAGCCAGCACTGTCCAAAGACGTCTCCATGGTCATGTGGCCGGCATGACTAAATGCCAAAGGCGCACGGAATGCTGTTACCTTCCCACCGAAGGTGATCCCTATTTTTCTACTTGCATTTTTTACATGCTTTCGAACTGCTAGGTTGGCAGAAGCTGGGACAAGTCATGGGAGCTCACTCCGTTACGCGGCACTAGGGATTCGAACCGCTGAACTGCCATCCTTTCTGATCGACAAGTTCAGCATCTTAGCCACATAGCCACCGCATCCCTCTTGACATTATATTAGGAATGCATTACTGTTAGTGCAAGAGAAAATTAGAGAACAACATTACTTGAGGATACCAGTTTGGCTTTCAACAATGGAAGCACTGATTCACCCAAATGTTATTAACATGGAAAATATTGTTAGATACAAAGATATTGTGAATGTAACGGGGGAATTCAAAACTAAACAAGAATTGAGCGATCAAGGATAGATATGGCATGGTACTCACAAGTGCAGATACATTCTAGATATGAGACAGATGTTAAACTATATGGTTTTTATAATGAACTAACAGCACTAGACAAGATATTAACAGGGACAGAAGGAAAATTGATAAAGAAAACGTACAGCTACTTATTAGACATGAAATTGGAAGAAGAACAAGTAGACAATGATAGTATGGGCAAAAAAGTTATGGTTATACAATACAGTTAGACAAATTAACTGCATACAAAGAAAACCTGTATAAGATGTTTTATAGATAGCATTTTGCACCAGCGAGATTGGCAACGATGTTAAAAGATAAGTCAGCTAAATGCTGGAAGTGCCACCAGATACCTGGGTCATATGCTTATACTAAGCACCAAAGCCAACCGAAGACAATAGCTGGTGGGCTGATAAAAAAAAGACTGAAGAAGTTTCCAATGATGAACATCAAGACAATTTTTACATTTGCCCTTTCTGATTCACTTCCACGGAGATAAATTTGAACCGACAGCCTCCAGGCCTTTTCTCAAAGAAGCCAAAAGCCACTCTTGGTAAGGCCCGGAATATGGTTTACGCGCTCTCTTCCAGGAGAATGAAGCTTGCAATGATCTACAGCACCACACACCCAAGCATTTTAAAGTATAATAAATTGAATGGGTGGGCAGCTGGAAATGAAATTTGTCTCACTCATCAGAGGAGACAGACGGAATTTATTGATAGTGCCGCTTCACTTGGAGAAGTCAGGCGAGTTGGCCGTGGATTTGCCGGTGTTTTGAGCCATCTCCGGTCCACCACCGGTGAGAATGTTGGAGATTACTTTTAAGAGATCTTGGGGGGTTTCTTTAATGGGTGCTGCAAACTCCAGTAGATGTCAGCAAAATTGTGATGGATGCTGCTTATTTGACAACAGTCTATTTTCAGCTTTTGCCATCCATCATCTCGATGACATCTTCTCCCCAAAGATGCCAAAGTCAGACAGTAGGAAGCTTCAGATCTGACTTCGGCACTGCAGCCTGGGCATAAGGAGATTAAAAGCAGGCTAGTGATAGAACAGAAGTACCAGCTGATGAGAACTACTGTATTTTTTGGAGTATAAGACGTACCCTTTTCCCCCTAAAAGGGGTTGAAAATTTAGATGAGTCTTATACAATGAATGTAGCCCCACCCACCCACTGGCCCCCACCCTTTAGCCTCTGCCTCCCAGCAGTTACCTCTTTGCAGCAAGCAGCAAGAAGAAACAGCTCGTTTCAGCTTCAGCACAGCCTAATCAGCACAAGTTCATTAGATCGGCTTCCCGACTCTCAGCTGTTTTGCTCTCAGCTGTTTTGCCTCTACTGCTAGCTGCAAGGAGGTAAATTGCTGGAGCAGATTTTTTTTTCTTGTGCTAATCAAGCTATCCTGAAAACGAAAATGAAAGTAAAGCAGGCTGTTTGCTGTTTGCTGCAATGAGGCAAAATTGCTGGGAGGCAGAGGCAGATTTCTTTTTCTTGTTTTCCTCACCAAAAAAGGTAGGTGCGTCTTATACTCCGAAAAATACAGTAATATCATTTCTCAAGTATTTCCCACCCACCTCTGAAATAGGCGTATATTTCCTTCCTTCTGTTTTGCAATGTTTGAGAATTTCTTTGGAATTTCTCTTGGTAGGATCAATGTCCATGGAGGTTCTCGGTCATCCAAATCATGGCTGTTCCAAAGGTGCTTTTTTCCCAATATTTCCAAAATAAATTAGATTTTGCTTTTTTTTTTAAGAGGTTTTGCTTCTCATCCAAGAAGCTTGTTCAGTTCTGACTGAATGGTGGAGAATGGAAGGGCCCAGTTCAGAGGTAGGTTGCACATATTCTTACCACCGGTTTGCACCTTTCGTGCATGCACTTTGCTATTGCATGTGCCATGCACCCGGCCTCAAAAATGTGGCTAAATAGGACAGTATTATGCTGGGGTGGGTGGGCCAGCCCACCCACAGTCGCCGCTACCATTTCGCCCGAACCTGCTGTATACCACTGTTAGGAATTTGTTATTGCCCAACTGGTTGGTCAGGAAATATATAAACCGACATTGTGTGTTTGTAGCTAAAAGTATTATGTAGCTTTAAAAACTGTGTTGCATCATCCTGCATCCTGATTGGCTGAGCTCTGTAGCCAATGTACTTAAGGAGAGCTGAGTTATGGTTTGTGTGGACACTACACCATTTTACCTGCTGATATGCTGTAACTCTAGATTGGATCTCTCTGCATGATCACTGCTTGCTATTTATTGCTTCTCTAATATTTATTGACTGTTTTTATATTGAACTGTGTTCCTGATTGAAACTAAAGAAGATCTGTTTTATTGTATTTTGCTACAACTGGTAAGAAGACTTTATATGATCTTTCTCTCACTTTATATGTGTATGACTTGGATTGCTTTTGGACTATGATTTTGCTTTTTCCCTAAAAGTAAAATATTATAAAAACCCAGTGTGCTTGTATGTGAACTGTTATTATCCACATTCTCAGTCGCTTTCGTGCATAAACTCAAAGGGTACTCTGCTTAATAACCCACAACATGTGTTATGAGCCAAGATTATCCTTAACAACCATCACTGGCCCATTTGGCAAAAGAAAGTTCAGAAACGTATACGCTGGAAACATGAGGAGGAGGCTTTCATCCTGCAGGGGACAGACAATGGCTAAACTGAGGATGATGAATGACGACATAGAGGAGAATCTTAAAACGGAAGATAGAAACCCTGGGCTGTTGTCAAAGTTTTCAGAATGTAATGTTTTGCTACTTTATTCTGCATCTATGGGAAGCGGAATCTCCAGAAACCAAATTTGCTACTTCTCCTACTGATGGTAATTTATCATAGAAAGCAATTGGACAGCCATAGATATCCTCTGTGATAGGAACTCAAGACAGGGACTTATCTTAAAAGTTTTGGGGCTATTTATACCATGTTCTCTGTTCTGCCTGTTTTCTTCTCTTGATATTTATGATTTTTTTTTTTTACTTTCTTTCGGTTGCTTCCTACTGGCTTTCGATAGACTGGCCTCTCTTCTTGGCAATGTATGGATGTGTGAAGATACTATCTGTTCAGCCATTCATTCCCTATTTCCAGCAGAAACTGGGGCAAAGCAACATCTTTCCTTCTGTAGAAAGTTGTCACCCACCTCTCTCCCAAAAGAATGAATTCTTTTGAGGAATATTTAAAAAGGCAGATTATTATATTTCCTAAAGGGAGAAATGGAGAAACATGCTCTTGGAGACAGAAAGCAGCCCCCACCTTCCTTAATAGCCCACAACAGATGTCAGCACTTAAGAGATAAAGAGCTTATTGAAAGAAACCAAGTATCTAGGTAGCTCTATTCATAGGCAAATACCCTCAATCAAGATCCAACATAGGGCAAGGCCATTAAGCCACAATAGGAATTGCCCAACACCCTTTAGGAACAGCCCCCTCATTGCATCACCTTCAGAAACTTCAACCAAACCTAGCTCAGATAAATGCCTAAGATTTGTACTTTGCCTATAGAGCCAGCTATGAACCCTACATAACCTCTACATGGCCCCATGGGAGTCTGACAATAGCCAATAGAATACATGTTCTTACACAGGAACAGGAAGCTCAAGTGCAAAGCCCAAGAGAAGGTATAAAAAAAACCCGACTCTCAACTCCATGTGGTCAGCTGCTCAGGACTTCAAGCCCATATGGTTCTATTCATCAATATATCCTCTTTCCTCCCGTGGGCTTCAAAATTTTTAGCAAGCGGTTCTCTGCCCAGTTGCTGGTGAATGTAGCCACGGTGGGTGTGGCCTAGTCAGCCTCCTACACCACGGCAGGGAGGGGTGTTTTTGCCCTCCCCGGGCTCCGGATGCTTTCCTCGAGCCTCCGGGAGGGCTAAAACGGTCTCCCCAGGCCCCGGAAGCCCTCTGGAGGCTGGAAATGGGCCCCTTTCCAGCCTTCCCAAACTTCTGGTAAGCCCGTTTTTCACCCTCCCCAAGCCTCTGTGCATATCCTGCACTTACCTTCATTCAAAATGGGCTGCATGGGGACTCCTGGGAGGGGTTTTTGAAACCCACCAGTGCTTCATATTTTATTTATTTATTTTATTATTAAAATTTATATGCCGCCCTTCTCCCGTGGGACTCAGGGCGGCTCATATAGTTAAAACAACAATGATAAAATTCTAAAATACAGTCCAATTTAAAACCCCCAAGATTAAAACCCCATAATCGGTCAGGGAATTTGGTGAAACAGCCATGTCTTCAAGCCAGCACGGAAAGTGCAGAGAATGCCCTCATCCTGGGGGTCGCCAGCCGACATTGTCTGGCCGATGGCACCCGGAGGAGGGCAGTTCTATGAGAGCGCACAGGGCAGTGGGAGGCCGGTAGGAGGTGGTCCTGCAAGTACCTTGGGCCCATGCTATGAAGGGCTTTATAGGTGAGTACCAGCACCTTGAAGTGGATCCGGAAGGCCACTGGCAGCCAGTGCAGTTCACGCAGGAGAGGTGTTGCCCGGGAGTAACGGGAAGCTCCCATAACAACCCACGTGGCTGAATTCTGGACCAGCTGGAGCCTCCAGATGCACCCCAAGGGCAGCCCCATGTAGACAGCATTGCAGTAGTCCAACCGAGAGACAATGAGAGCTTGAGTGACTGTGCTTTCCTTTTTCCACTGATAATGGAAGCTTATGATTCAAGGACTTCCTTGAGTTGCAAGAACTGTATGACTTAATATCATTGCACTTTTAACTTTTAATGTATTCAGAACGGTTTGTTCAACAGCTTTTCAGAAGGAAAGAAGAGCTATTGGGGGGGGGGGGAGAAAAACACACAGTTCTAGGCAGTTTGAAATGCCAGGTTTAACAACTGCGTTTAAATCTGCAAGACACGTTAAGCCAAAGCACGGTTCAATTTTATTTTTATTTATTTATCTTGGCTTTAACAGCCTGCACAAACCCCAGCTTTTGCAACCTACATCTCAGTTTAGTGATTTTTAGACTTACTTAGTGGTGGCTTAAAGCATGTTTTTGTTAAGCCCTGTAGGCAGACTGTTTATTACTTTAGCTAGCTTATTCTTAAAATGCATGTTTCTACATTCTAACACATTACACTTTAGCATTCGCAATTGTTAGCAGGCTACATTATTGGACGTGTGAGGCAGAAATTGGTGAGAACTGACATCGCAAGCATCCAAAGGAATGTTTTAGTGACTGCAGAGAAAAATGTTATGCCATCACTGCACATTTATATTTAAGAACCATTTATCAACAGCATAAGAGAGCACAATGCTAAGTGTTTTCCTGACTCAGCTGATGATAAAGATATATTGTCCAGTCCTATTACAAATTGCATCACGTTAAACAAGCTTGCATAGAAAAACGGCATCAGATGAGGTCACTTACTATGTTTTCCCGAAAATATGTCTTCAGTGGTGAAATTCAATTTTTTTTACTACCGGTTCTGTGGGCGTGGCACAAACTCCTTTCCCACATCACCATTTCTTACAGTCTAGCATTAAGTACAAGGCAATGGACTCACACTAAATCTTTCCCGCGGCTTCCAAGACATTTTGTTCCACCCGAGACGCGTTCTTTCCCCTTTCTATTAGATGATCGCATTTCCAGGTAGCACCAGCTCCATTGGGCTTCAATGGCTTGATTCAGCCGTCGTGATTTATGTAGACTTTGATGAATGGCAGAGTGAGGTTAATTGGTTTGGAAGCTTTTTCTAGCGTACTGGATTAATTCTGAAAAATGCACCTTCGCTGGGAAATGAGAAATCAGCACATGAGGATCGCAGGACAACCAGGAATTTCCAGGATCATTTCCACCAATGCCGACAGGACAAGCAACTAGAATATGAATTGAGAGCAGAGCTTGCTCTTTACAAGCACTGATGATGTTGCTTCATTTGGAGAATGAAACATCTGCAAGAAAACGACCAAGCTTAGAGAGCACCAAGGACCCCTCAGGTAGACCCTTCCTTGCATGGGAAGGACAAGGGCAATTTAGACATTCTTCTGAGCTGTAGAGCAAGGGTATCCAACCTTGGCAACTTTTAAGACTTGTGGGCTTCCACTTCTACATGCTGGCTGGGGAAATCTGGGAGTGGAAGCCCACAAGTTCTGCCAAGGTTGGATATCCATGCTGTAGAATCTTGTGAAAAGAGGGTGACTTCCGTATCACAAAGCAATGAACCTCTTAAACTTTTCTGCCCATAAATCTTCTCTAGTCTTTCATATCTTTAGAATAGAATAACAGAGTTGGAAGGGACCTTGGAGGTCTTCTAGTCCAACCCCCTGCCTAAGCAGGAGACCCTACACCACTTCAGACAAATGGTTATCCATCATCTTCTTAAAAACTTCCAGTGTTGGAGCATTCGCAGCTTCTGCAGGCAAGTTGTTCCACTGATGAATTGTTCTCACTGTCAGGAAATTTCTCCTTAGTTCTAAGTTGCTTCTCTCCTTAATGAGTTTCTACCCATTGCTTCTTGTTCTGCCCTCAGGTGCTTTGGAGAATAGCTTGACTCCCTCTTCTTTGGGGCAGCCCTGAGATACTGGAACATGGCTATCATGTCTCCCCTAGTCCTTCTTTTCATTAAATTAGAAATACCCAGTTCCTGCAACTGTTCTTTATATATTTTAGCCTCCAGTCTGCTGATCATCTTTGCTGCTCTTCTCTGCACTCTTTCTAGAGTCTCCACATCTTTTATACATCATGGCGACCAAAATTGCATGGATGCAGTATTCCAAGTGTTGCCTTATCAAGGCATTATAAAGTGGTATTAACGCTTCACATGATCTTGATTCTATCCCTCTGTTAATGCAGCCTAGAACTGTATTGGCTTTTTTGGCAGCTGCAGTGCATGGTTGGCTCATATTTAAGTGATTGTCCACTAGGACTCCAAGAATCCTCTCACAGTTACTACTATTGAGCAAGGTACCCCCTATACTGTACCTGTGCATTTTGTTTTTCTTGCCTAAATGTAGAACCTTACTTTCTTCACTGTTCAATTTCATTTTGTTAGATAGCACCCAATGTTCAAGTCTGTCAAGATCAGTGTTTCTCAACCTTGGTAGCTTGAAGATGGGTGGACTTCAAGTTACCAAGGTTGAGAAACACTGGTCAAGATCCCTCTGAATCTTAAGCCTATCTTCCAGAGTGTTAGCTATTCATGCCAGCTTGGTGTCATCAGCATCTTGGTATGCTTGTCCCAAAGTGTGTCTTTCCAAAAGACAACTGGACTTTCTTGGTCTTCTCCTTGAAATTCTTCAGGAATGGAAGAAGTTTCTTGGATGAGAAGTGAAACTTTTCAAGGACTAAAAAAACCCAAGGAAGTCCAGTTTCCTTTTGGAAAAAGCACCTTGGAGAGAACCATGACTTGATTAACAATCTCTACAGACACTTGATATGTTTGGTGTTCTAATAGCTGCTTTAATTCCTGTGCGAGCTGCACTGGCTCCTGGTGGTCTTCCAGGTGCGATTCAAGGTGGTGGTGACCATCTTTAAAGTGCTCCATGGCTTAGGACTTGGGTACTTACGAGACCGCCTTCTGCTGCCGATAGCCTCCCACCGGCCAATATGCTCCCACAGGGAGGGATTCCTCAGGGTGCCATCGGTCAAACAGTGTTGACTGGCAGCCCCCAGGGGAGCCTTCTCTGTGAGGGCACCTGCCCTCTGGAACGAACTGCCCCTGGAGATACGGATAATCCCTGACCTACGCACCTTTCACCGTGCCCTCAAGATGCTATTATTCCAACAAGCGGGACTGGCCTAGACATGAGTTTTAATTGGGGTTTATTTTTAATAATTAGGCCAATGGTTTAATACATTTTTAAAAATGTTTTAAATTTTGTATTTGGACTTGTTTTATTGTTGGCTGTGCACCGCCCTGAGTCCTTCGAGAGAAGGGCGGTATAGAAATTGAATAAAATCTAAATCTAAATCTAATTCATGACATTTTTTTGCTGCTTCAGGAATCATATGTCAGCACTTCAAGCTGCATTTACTCTAGTGCTGACATAAGAAGGAGAAGGAGGCATCTGGCAAGGGACGTTTAACTTTTCACCTACTTATTTTCCCTGGAGATGATATCCCTTAGGAGATGGGATGGGAGGGGGGGAATTCCTTTGAGCTGGAGCAGTAGATTAGGGGCAGAGCGACTTGGAATTTGGCCAATGAGTGCAGAGGAGTGGGGGAAGAAAAGGGAGGGTTTTGGGTCAGGAAGCCAGTGTTGGCTACGATGGAGTCGGGTATAGGTTGTTGTGTTTAATAAATGAGAGATTTTATCAAAGACTTTTTGTGGAAATGCAATTTATTTGAGACGACATTGAAACTTGACATCATGCTTTTAAAAAGTTTTTCCTCCCCTTTATTTCCTTTCTGACATTTCAGGGCTTTTTACCCGTTAGTCCTTTTGTCATTGTTGAAGTTTTAAATTTCCATCGGTCTTGTAATCTTTAAAAGTACACTTTTGTGGGGGAGCCAGTTTGATGGAGGAGTCTCAATATGTGGGCCAGCCAGTGGTTTTATCCGTCCCTTTGTTTCTCCTCCAACTATAAAAACTAGAAGTAATATTGAGGATTATATTTTCTATTGCCAGTTTCTTATCTGTTGATTCAAACCAATTGTTTGAGCCAACTTTCTCCACGGGCCAAATAAACTCACCTTTTGCCAACACGGCTCAGAAATTGAAAAAGAAAATGTTTTACAGGCAGAGAAAAATAACAGTCTATTGCAGCTGACTTTAGATTTAACTGAGTCCCTGCTGCTCTTCTGGCCTGACAGCCAACCCATAATACACCCTGTTCCTAATTTTGCACAGAATTTATTACCACTCACCTGCCAGAAAAGTACTAGAATCAGAATTGATAGGCGAAGTCTAATCCTGAAATTAAGGAAAAAAGATAGGACGTTAACAGTGGCCTCCATTTGTGTTCCAAATACAGATAACAAACAATTCTAAGAAATATTTTTACCCCCGATGTTAATAGGAATTGCAAAAGAGGAAAAAATAGGAGATGTGGATGATGTGTTAGATCCAAGTTCAGAGAAAATGTGTTAGGGGAAGGAAAGAAGGAAGGGAAGGGAAGGGAAGGGAAGGGAAGGGAAGGGAAGGGAAGGGAGGGAGGGAGGGAGGAAGAAAGGAAGGAAGGAAGGGAAGGGAAGGGAAGGGAGGGAGGGAGGGAGGGGGGAAGGGAAGGGAAGGGAGGGAGGGAGGGAGGGAGGGAGGAAGAAAGGAAGGAAGGAAGGAAAGGGAAGGGAAGGGAGGGAGGGAGGGAGGAAGGAAGGAAGGAAGGGGAGGGAAGGGAAGGGAGGGAGGGAGGGAGGAAGGAAGGAAGGAAGGAAGGAAGGGAAGGGAAGGGAAGGGAAGGGAAGGGAGGGAGGAAGGAAGGAAGGAAGGAAGGAAGGAAGGAAGGGGAAGGGAAGGGAAGGGAGGGAGGGAGGGAGGAAGGAAGGAAGGAAGGGAAGGGAAGGGAAGGGAAGGGAAGGGAGGGAGGGAGGGAGGGAGGAAGAAAGGAAGGAAGGAAGGGAAGGGAAGGGAAGGGAAGGGAGGGAGGGAGGGAGGAAGGAAGGAAGGGAAGGGAAGGGAGGGAGGGAGGGAGGGAGGGAGGAAGGAAGGAAGGAAGGAAGGAAGGAAGGAAGGGAAGGGAAGGGAAGGGAAGGGAAGGGAGGGAGGGAGGGAGGGAGGGAGGAAGGAAGGAAGGGAAGGGAAGGGAAGGGAAGGGAAGGGAGGGAGGGAGGGAGGGAGGGAGGAAGGGAAGGGAAGGGAAGGGAGGGAGGGAGGGAGGGAGGGAGGAAGGAAGGGAAGGGAAGGGAAGGGAAGGGAGGGAGGGAGGAAGGAAGGAAGGAAGGGAAGGGAAGGGAAGGGAAGGGAAGGGAAGGGAAGGGGAGGGAGGGAGGGAGGGAGGAAGGAAGGAAGGAAGGAAGGAAGGAAGGGAAGGGAAGGGAAGGGAAGGGAAGGGAGGGAGGGAGGGAGGGAGGGAGGAAGGGAGGAAGGGAAGGGAAGGGAAGGGAAGGGAAGGGAGGGAGGGAGGGAGGGAGGGAGGGAGGAAGGGAAGGGAAGGGAAGGGAGGGAGGGAGGGAGGGAGGGAGGAAGGAAGGAAGGAAGGGAAGGGAGGGAGGGAGGGAGGGAGGGAGGGAGGAGGGAAGGGAAGGGAAGGGAAGGGAAGGGAAGGGAAGGGAAGGGAAGGGAGGGAGGGAGGGAGGGAGGGAGGGAGGAAGAAAGGAAGGAAGGAAGGAAAGGGAAGGGAAGGGAAGGGAGGGAGGGAGGGAGGAAGGAAGGAAGGAAGGGGAGGGAAGGGAAGGGAGGGAGGGAGGGAGGGAGGGAGGAAGGAAGGAAGGAAGGAAGGAAGGGAAGGGAAGGGAAGGGAAGGGAAGGGAAGGGAAGGGAAGGGAAGGGAAGGGAAGGGAAGGGAAAGGAAGGGAGGGAGGGAGGGAGGAAGAAAGGAAGGAAGGAAGGAAAGGGAAGGGAAGGGAAGGGAGGGAGCGAGGGAGGAAGGAAGGATGGAAGGGAAGGGAAGGGAAGGGAAGGGAAGGGAAGGGAGGGAGGGAGGGAGGAAGGAAGGAAGGAAGGAAGGAAGGGGAAGGGAAGGGAAGGGAGGGAGGGAGGGAGGGAGGAAGGAAGGAAGGAAGGAAGGAAGGAAGGGAAGGGAAGGGAAGGGAAGGGAGGGAGGGAGGGAGGGAGGGAGGGAGGGAGAAAGAAAGGAAGGAAGGAAGGAAGGAAGGAAGGAAGGAAGGAAGGAAGGAAGGAATAGCACTTAGACTTATATACCGCTTCACAGCCCTCTCTAAGTGGTTTACAGAGGCAGCTTATTGCACCCAACAATCTGGGTCCTCAATTTACCGATCTCAGAAGGATGGAAGGCTGAGTCAACCTTGAGCCAGTCAGGATCAATACTGCATTCTAACCACTGGGAAGGAAGGAAGGAAGGAAGGAAGGAAGGAAGGAAGGAAGGAAGGAAGGAAGGAAGGAAGGAAGGAAGGAAGGAAGGAAGGAAGGAAGGGAAACAGCTCTGAAGAAAGGCTTAGAAACCAAAAATATTGAAATACTGGTTTTGCCTGATGCTTGGGAGATTAGAAAATCTAAAAGGAAGAGACTCATTTTTTTTCAGCAAGACATAGCGTATTTTTGATGTGTTGTTCTCTTGAGTCATGCACTACTCTTCAGCCAAAAACCACAATGTAGCCTAGCATCATTTATTAGCTGTGCCTTGTGATCTGTAAACCACAATTTATGGCTTTATTCACGGAACAAACCCAGTCGCTACTGGATGATTTGATTAACCATGATTAAGCAAACTGCAGCTTGGTGCAAGATTGGTGCAAGATCTACAGCAATCTTTAAATAAATAATCTTTAAACTCCCTAATAAGCTGGGAACTAACTGCCCAAGATCCATTGTCCTGGTTGGCTGTGATAATCGGGATCAATGGATCTCTTTTGGCTGCACATCTCTTCCAAATGGCAGAAGACGAGTCAATAATTTGCTTCCGTTAAAAAAGGAAAATTGTTATAATGATTGCAGAGGAAAAAGCTTCTTTTCTCTAACTAGAGATGCACTGTGGATTTCTACCTGTCCCAATTCCTAATTTATCTACAGTTCTGCTGCTTTCAAAAACAGAGATCCTGACATTGTTAGGCTGATTTTATCACCAAGCAACTGGCACCTTTTGGAATTGCCTGGAGGCATGCTTTGCTCCGTTTCATGAATCCATGGAGCTCAGAAACTTATTCAGCCTGGTAACCATGACAAATCCTTTCTTCCATAAGTAGATCTGGGTGAAAAGTTGGGATTTCTTTAAAAAAAAATGTCTAGAAAGTTTATATTGCTATCAGCAAAATGATACTTCCAAAGCCACCCTTAAGTGCGAGATTCAAACATTGGTCTACACAAAATTCTTGATTTCAGCATGATTTGTTAGACACACCATAGTGATCACATGCCACACTCACTTCAGGTATAGTGGATAACACGCTGGGCCAAAACCCGATTAAGTACTCCAATATCAGATAAGATAGAAAATCAGTTGGCTGTCTCAATCCTGAAGCGAACCTGGATCAGGCCATCTTTGTGATGGAGGGGGAAAAAAGGGAAGTGGAAAATTAAGGAGCTTGGCTTTGCCGTCAAAATAAGAAAGTTTTCTTGTGGGAACCAAGATCATTCCAACAGGTGGTTGAGAAGAGGAGGAGGAGTGGAGTAACCAGGCAACCTGCCAGCACTACTATTGGACAATGTGACCAAGGACCTGGGGGGGGGGAAGGGGGAAGTTTCACTTTTTAATTAGGCGAAAACCACAGGAACTTTCAGAGTCGGTTTTCACCAGTTGTGTCAATATGATGTATCCAATAATTTGTTCTTTGAGGAATCTACCTGCCTCAGAGTTCTGCTTTCAATGGGTGCCTTGCATGGAGGATCTGTATACTGCACGAGTCAAAAAGAGGGCTGTGAAAATATCTACAGACCCGTCACATCCTGGACATAAATTGTTTCAACTTCAAAAAGATGCTATAGGGCACTGCACACCAAAACAACTAGTCACAAGGATAGTTTTTTCCCGAATGCCATCACTCTGCTTAACAACTAATTCCCACAACACTCAAAAAATTTACTAAGACTGTCTTACTATTATTCTTCTCTTCCTTACTAGAAGCTATCTCTTCCCACTTATTACTATAACCATGTTGCTTGTATCTTTCAATTACATTGTTTTTATTTGTTTCCTAGTATGATTTGATAGCTTATGAGTAACCTTGACTATCACTAAGTGTTGTATATTTTTATTCTTGATGAATGTATTTTATTCTCCTTATGTACACTGGGTGCTTATGCACCTAAGACAAATTCCTGGTGTGTCTAATCACACTTGGCCAATAAATAATTCTATTCTATTCTATTACTTGGAACGCTGACAGGCTGCAGATACCAACTCTAGATAAACATTGCTGACATCTCCCTTGGCTCTGTGTGTGCCGCTCCATTACTTTCTAATCATTAAGACCAATAACTTTTGATGAGGAATGTCTTTTAAAATGACAAAATAATACATGTGTTGAAAATGTTTGATCCCTAGATTTATGCTGAACTAGAATCAATCTAGTTAACCTGATGTTCTTCAGATAGTTTAGACTTCGGATGCTTATAGGTCCCATAAACTCTAACAAGAAGAGGTTTATTTATTTATTTATTGGTTTGATTTATATGCCGCCCTTCTCCGGAGACTCAGGGTGTCTTACAATGCGTTAAGCAATAGCCTTCGTACTTTTGTATATATCTGTTTAGTAGGGCTTTCGCCCCCCCCCCCCAAGCGGTGTTCTTAGTCAGTTCATTGCCCCCACAATTTGGGTCCTCATTTTACTTACCTCGAAAGGATGGAAATCTGAGTCAACCTTGAGCCTGGTGAGATTCGAACTTGCAGTAATTGCAGGCAGCTGGTGCTAGTTAACAGCACTTTAGACTGCTGCACCACCGAAGTTGTGATTACTGTCCTCCCACACACTAAGGATCCCATCAGGTTTAAAGTGATCAAATAGCAAGTGATTCAGATCTTTAATTTTTTTTTAAAAGCTGGGAAGAAAAGGGAGTTTTGGCAGGCTGACGCTATACTTGAAATTCCTCCTTCCAAACTTAGACTAAGCCAAGATATTGTTAGTTTGTCTCTGTTGAACCTCCTTAGGCTGGTTTATAGGCAGAGAGATAATCTCTAATGGCTGGGTTTGCACAACATGCAATTTCGAATCTGTTACGGTTTAGCATTAAGTTGTGGGAAGCACTCCCCGCTTCCTACATCCTAGAAGAATGAACTATTTTGAGAAATATACTCTTAAGGGAGACAGAAACCTGCTCCAGTCTCCCTTCCCCGCAAGCAGAAACTGAGGAGGCCAGTTTTTAGAAATGCAGATTTGGTAATCCATTCGAGACGGTATATTTTGAAACTCCTTGGCAGAATGTTAGGATTAGAAAGTAGGGGTGAAATCCAGCAGTTTCTGACAGGTTCTGGAGAACCGGTAGCGGAAACTTTGAGTAGTTTGGAGAACCAGCAAATACCACCTCTGACTGGTCCCAGAGTGGGGTGGGAATGGAGATTTTGCAATATCCTTCCCCTGCCATGCCTACCAAGCCACGCCCACAGAACCAGTAGTAGAAACATTTGAATTTCACCACTGCCCTCACCCAAGATCCAACACAGGACGAAAGCCATTAGCCACATTAGCCCAACACCCTTTCACAACACAAGTCCTTCATTGCATCACCCCCAGAGCAGTGGTGGGTTTCAAATTTTTTTACTGCTGGTTCTGTGGGTGTGGCTTGGTGGGCGTGGCATGGCCTGGTGGGCATGGCAGGGGAAGAATACTGTAAAATCTCCATTCCCACCCCACTCCAGGGGAAAGTTACTGCAAAATCCCCATTTCCTCTCAATCAGCTGGGACTCGGGAAGCAGAGAATAGATGGGGGCGGGGCCAGTCAGAATTTTTACTACAGGTTCTCCAAACTACTGAAAATTTCCACTAGCAGTTCTCCAGAACTGTTCAGAACCTGCTGAAACCCACCTCTGCCCCAGAGCAATCCAAACTTCAAAGTCACAGAAACCTGGGAGCTCAGATAAACAATAAACCAGAGGTTGGCCAGATTAGCTCAGACAAACACCTAGGATTCACATTTCCCCTTTTGCCTATAGAACCAGCCGTGACCCCTACATGACCCCATAGGAATCTGACAACGGCCAACAGAATACTAAAGGACATGTCCTTGCACAGGAACAGGAAGCTCAAATGCAAAGCCCAAAAGAAGGTATACAAATCCATCCACTCTCAACTCCATTTTGGTCAGCTGCCCAGAATCACATGTGGTTCTGCTTTGTCGATAAACCATCTTTACACATTTCCCTGTTTCCCACTGATTTTCTCCCAGCCTAGAAGTGAACCAGATGGATATTTTCTTCCGACAAAGTATAAACCAACATTTCGGAGGAGGCCTTTTTAGAACCTGGAGCCTCTCTTGAAACCTTCTTCCTAAGGGTCCCATTTGGAGCGGAGAAGTTTATAGCTGTTTAATTCCACCCAGGATTGTAAGCCGTCAGCTCTACTGTTGACAGAGGTTAAAAAGTTCAGTTGGCTGTTCTTGTTAGAGGGAAATTGAATTGCTTTGATTTTTTTTTTTTTATTATGAGCCTCACCATTCCCGTTCAACATTGTTCAAGGAGCTCCTGAGATCAAGACTTCAAAGGAAAACCAATCAAAGAAGCTCTTATGAAACACAGTTCCCATATAAGATATGCTTGGTCTCTTTATCACTCAAGATAAAGAGTGTTTCCAGGGAGAAATTAGTTCAGAATGAGTTACGACCTCCCTTAATTCATCTCCCACAAGCCAGGCATATTTTATTAAAGTGATCATAGGTTTATATATCAAGAGCCTTAAGTGTTTCCTATAGAAAGATTACTTTCAACATTTAGGTCTGCTAAATCAATAAGAGTAAAAACAAAAAATGTTATTTAATAAGTTCAACAAGAAGGTCCAGCTTCCTAAAACTGGAAATTAGGTTATGTCATATACGCACAATGGAGAGACAGTCGGTGAAGCTGATGGAACGTGCAGAGATGGCTAAAATTAACTTTTGATCAGGGAAAATATTACTTATATTTATGACTGACCTTACAGACCTTTGCCATGAAACAGAAGAAAAAAAATCACTTATCATTTGTGGTTATCCTAATTAAGAAAAAAACCCCGGATAATAGAACAAAAAAAAAAAAACAGGTTTTTTTTGGGGGGGGTGTAATCTTAATATAAGAGATGAGTGTGCAAATTGTTCTTTTCTTTGCTGCAAAGGACATCAGAGGCTGCTTTTTAGTCTTTTAGTCTTTTTGCACTTTTCCTTCTGCTCTTCATTCATTTGTGTTTTGATGTTCTTTGCAAAACTTTTAATACAACTTACAAAAAGAAGAAGAAGAAGAAGAAGAAGAAGAAGAAGAAGAAGAAGAAGAAGAAGAAGAAGAAGAAGAAGAAGAAGAAGAAGAAGAAGAAGAAGAGGAGAGCTGAGACACCGATTCGCCATTCATATTATTTCGAGTGATGAGCTGCCATAATTCCATCTTTATATTTATTTATTAAATCTATATGCCAACCATCTTGCTGTCCAGATAGACTCTTCCAAGCTACTAGGAAGCTCCTGGGGACTATCTGGAACTATCACTGAAATGGCAAACATAAGACTAAACATATCTGGATTGCAGAAATCCCAATGGGCAGTAGATGGCAGCAGAGAAGTGTTTGTGCCTCATTGCTATCATTAAATCAGTCAACCCTGAAACTGACCTGGCTGAAGCCATCTTGGAGTTTCAGTGTTGCCACATTGGAGCTGAGGGATAGGGATGGGTGAGATTAGCAGGGGTGAAATCCAGCAGGTTCTGGAGAAGCAGTAGTGGAAATTTTGAGTAGTTCGTAGAACCAGTAGCGGAAATGTTGAGTAGTTCAGAGAACTGGCAAATGCCACCTCTGGCTGGCCCCAGAGTGGGGTGTGAATGGAGATTTTGCAATATCCTTCCCCCTGGAGAGGGGTGGGAATGGAAATTTTGCAGTATCCTTCCCCTGCCACGCCCACCAAGCCACACCCATGCTCACCAAGCCACGCCCACAGAACTGGTAGTAAAAAAAATTGGATTTCACCACTGGGGATTAGAGATAGCTGGGGTTGTGTAGCCAAAATAATAAAAATAATAAATAAAAATAAATAAAATAAAAATAAAGCTAGTTTTTGAGGAATCTGCCTGCCTCGTAGTTTTTGCTTACAATGGATCTATTACTTGGAACCCTGACAATGGACAGCAGAAATCCCAATGTTCAGTAGATGGCAGCAGAGAAGTGTTTGTATCTCATTGCTATGATTAGAGCTGTGGTGGAGTGCAGTGGTTAGAGTGCAGTACTGCAGACTACTTCTGCTGACTGCTGACTGCCAACAGTTGGCAGTTCGACTCTCACCAGGCTCAATGTTGACTCAGCTTTCCATTCTTCTGAGGTGAGTAAAATGAGGATCCAGATTGTTGGGGGCAAGAGGCTGACTCTGTAAACCGCTTAGAGAGGGCTGTAAAAGCACTGTATATAAAGGCTATTCCTTCCTTCCTTCCTTCCTTCCTTCCTTCCTTCCTTCCTTCCTTCCTTCCTTCCTTCCTTCCTTCCTTCCTTCCTTCCTTCCTTCTCTCCCTGTGGTTAGAATGTATTATTGCAGGCTAATTCTGCCAATTGCCATGAGTTCGATTCTGATCGGCTTAAGGTTGACTCAGCCTTCCATTCTTCCGGGTAAAATGAGGACCCAGATTGTTGGGGGCAAAATGCTGACTTTGTGAACTGCTTAGAGTGGGTTGTAAAAGCATTGTAAAGCAGTATATAAGTCTAAGTGCTATTGCTATTAAATGATGTTATAGATTGTTTGGCCTGGCCAAATTTTTAAACCTAACCTTCCCCCTCCTGTTTTTAGGGTGATGATGGTTTATCGTGAAGGCAACTGTCCTGACTCACTTCCCAACATCCTAAAAATTGCCTTTGGGGCCAATTATTATTTTTTATTTATTACTTTATTATTTATCATTAATTATTTATTTGATTTAAAGGGTGATTTTATTGTACATGTTTCTTAATTTGTGTTCGCCGCCCTGAGTCCTTCGGGAGAAGGGCGGCATATAAATACATGTAATAAACAAATAAATAAATAAATTACAGGCCTTTTTCTTTTCTTTTTTGAGACAGTTTTAAGGATTGGAATCAAAATGATTTGTCACTTTGAAAAAGTAGAAAGAAAGCATGAAGAAACAAGGTCAAGGGTGATCTTTGATTTTGGAAACAAACTTGGCTTAATTGTAGGGGCGAAATTCAGCCATTTCACTGCTGTATATCAGCGGGGTTATTGGTTGTTCACAATGACTGCAATTAATCATGGCTTGCAAGCCACAATGGCTAAGCCAAAGCAAACCCAACTAGGTTTGGGTTTAACATCCCAGCTAGGAAAAGTTTCATTTCTATGTGACCCAATATTGGAGAAGAAAAGAAGAAATACTCCCATGCTTTGTTTTAGAAGCACATTCCCTGACACCATTAGAATTGATAAATAACTGCTGAGTTTAGACGATGTAGAAACATAAACAAATGATCAAATCACCATCTGTTGCTGTGTCTATCTCCTCTGTGTACTTATTTCTTTTGACACAATCCTATGCCACACTGTGTTGTTTCCCAAGTCACCTTTGCGTCAGACAGAACGTATGCAGGAAGCTGTTCTGTAGACTTTTTTGAATGTTCTTCCTTGGTCTCTTTTTCGAGAATAGAACTCTAGTTGCAGACTTGCCAGCCGTGGGCAGCAGCTGCCAAAAAAGCCAACACAGTTCTAGGCTGCATTAACAGAGGGATCGAATCAAGATCACGTGAAGTGTTAATACCACTTTATAATGCCTTGATAAGGCCACACTTGGAAGACTGCATCCAGTTTTGGTCACCACGATGTAAAGAAGATGTGGAGACTCTAGAAAGAGTGCAGAGAAGAGCAACAAAGATGATTAGGGGACTGCAGGATAAAACATACGAAGAACGCTTGCAGGAACTGGGTATGTCTAGTTTGATGAAAAGAAGGACTAGGGTGACATGATACCAGGGTTCCAATATCTCAGGGGCTGCCACAAAGTAGAGGGAGTCAAGCTATTCTCCAAAGCATCTGAGGGCAGGACAAGAAGCAATGGGTGGAAACTAACCAAGGAGAGAAGCAACTTAGAACTAAGAGAGATTTCCTGTTAGAACTGGAAATGTTTCACTTCTCATCCAAGATATTTTATTTCTTGGATGAAAAAACCCAGAAAGTCTAGTTGCCTCCTGAAAAAGCACCTTTGGGACAACCATGCCTGGATGACTGAGAACCTCTACAGACACTGACTTGAAGGCACTCATCCATCCATCCCTCCAGCACTCCATCCATCCATCCCTCCATCCCCCAGCCTCTCATAAATAGGGTTGATTTCAGAGTTGCTGTTTAGAACACAAGAGCCGTAATTGCCAGCTCAAGATTTCCATTGTTCATCTCATCCTGCAGAATTAATTTCAGCTCATCTGAGACATGCAAATGAGCAATTGGAAATGGTAAAGGGAAGATAGGCCCCGAGATATTTGGCTGGCTTGTTTTCCCCCCTCGTGCTTCCAAAGAAACTTAATTTGCTTCTTGATTTGATTATGTGTAAAATGCTTGGTCGGTTCGGAAGCCTCGAGAAACCAGCAGGAAGAAAAGAAAAAAGAAATAAAAAGGAAAGGAACACGACGCCCAAGAATGGGTTTTACTCACCTTGACCAAAAAAGGACTCGAGGGACATCTCACTCGAATTGACTTTAATTTAAAAACTATAGATTCGAAGAAGTGCAAGGGAGAATTTGGAAGTTGTCAACTCATTGCTGTCCTACTCATCCTACTGTACCTATTTCAACAAGGTCAGAGATGGCCTTAATTGCTGGGGAGAATGTGCTCTGGAGGACAATTAAAAATATGTTTTAAAATGTCCCAGCATGTTTGTAGTTGCCTCAGCCATTACACACTGACAGAGGTTTTAATCTAATTGGGGAATAGAATTCCTCCTGCTACCCTGATTATGAATGATCATGTTCTGTCTAATTAAGAAGCATTTTGCTTCCTTCCCTCCCTCTTTTGCCTCAGCAAATAACGGGATGAATATCTTTGCTTTTATGCTTCTTGCAGAGGATTTTCTCTGCATGCAGGTTGGGGTGCAGAGACCTCTATTTATATATTTATTTTATTTATTTTATTATATTTCTATACCGCCCTTCTCCTGTAGGACTCAGGGCAGTGTACAGCCAAGGTAAAAACACAAAGACACAAACATCATAAAATTAAGATTTAAAATTATTAAACAATTTGGCCCAATTGAATTAAAAACCCAAACTCTAGAGTAGGAGTGCCCAACCGTGGCAACTTTAAGACTTGCAGAGTTCCATTCCCAGCCTGGCTGGGGAATTCTGGGAGTGGAAGTCCACAAGTCTTCAGTTTGCTCAGATTTTGTTGTTCTTGTTGTTGTTAATTGCAAAGTCCCATGGTGACCCCATGGACAATGTTCATCCAGGACTTCCTGTCCTCTACCATCTCCCAGAGTCCATTTAAGCTCACTCTGACTGCTTCAATGACTCCATCCAGCCACTTCATTCTCTGTCGTCCCCTTCTTGTTTTGCCCTCAGTCTTTTTCCAGCATTAGGCTCTTCTCCAGTGAGTTCAGAGGTGGGTTTCAACAGCTTCTGACCAGTTCTAGAGAACCAGTAGCAGAAATTTTGAATAGTTCGGAGAACCGGGAGTAAAAATTCTGACTGGCCCTGCCCCCATCTTTTCTCTATCTCCCGAGTCCCAGCTGATCAGCAAGAAATGGAGATTTTACGGTATCCTTCCCCTGGAGTGGAGAGGGAATGAAGATTTTATAGTATCCTTCACCTGCCATGCCCGTCAAGCCACGCGCACAGAGCCGGTAGTAAAACAATTTGAAACCCACCATTGAGTGAGTCCTTCCTTCTCATTAGGTGACCAAAGTATTTGAGTTTCATCTTCAGGATCTGGCCTTCTAAAGAGCAGCCAGGGTTGATCTCCTCTAGGACTGACCAGTTGGATTGCCTTGCAGTCCAAGGGACTCGCAGGAGTCTTCTCCAGCACCAGAGTTCAAAGGCCTCAATTCTTTGGCGCTCAGCCTTTCTTATGGTCCAACTTTCCCAGCCATCCATTGCAACTGGGAAAACCATAGCCTTGACTATACACACTTTTGTTGGCAGGGTGATGTCTCTGCTTTTTAGTATGCTGTCTAGATTGGCCATTGCTTTCCTCCCCAGGAGCAAGCTCAGATTGGACACCCCAAATCTAGACAGAGTCAGCCCTCTCCCCTAGAGAATATTTAGCAAAACTGTTTACCAGTGTTGCTGCCTACAAATGAAGGGAAGAATGGCAGTATAATTTAATCAATCTTGCTTTTATTGTTTAATATAGCTAAAAGGAGTTGGACGTATTATAGTTGTTTGCAGCTTGTTAAAACTGCATGTGGTTTTTATTCGGCATTAGCTGAGCTGAATGATGAGACACTTCTGAGATTTTTCTTCCTGGCTTCCCAAAAGCACCAGTTTTCCAGAAAATAAACTAGTCTGTTTGTTGGCTTTCTTTCTAATATTCCGATTTACCTTCCCTCATCTTCTATTCCTGCCTTCTCTATTACAATATCTGTTGTAACTATTTCATTATTTATTTATAACAACAAGACATACATTACAAGACATACATTTATATATATACTCTCTTAACAGCTATTTCTTGACGATCTTCTAGTATTTACATTGTCTCCCTTTTCCCTTTATATTATTCCAGTTTCTTCTTGTCCCCTCTTTTAATTACAGTGTATTTATTAAGACCCCTATTAACTTTATATTTTCTATACATTGACATATTCATTCTTTGCTTTTTTACATTTCACCCCTATTTTTCTTCTCCGTTATTCCTATTCCTCTTCTCCAGCCACTTATACCATTTGTGCCAGATTATATAATATTCTGTATCCTCTTTTTCTTTAAACTCTTTTAATTTATCCTTTTCGGCACACTCTAAGATTTTCTTCTTCTGTTGCTATATTTTCTTTTTTCCAATTTTGTGCGTATACTATATGGGCAGCTGTTATAATGTGTAAGATCAAATATTTTATTTCCTTGGTGTATTTTCCCATAAATATCCCTAATAAGAATGCCTCTGGTTTTCCGCTCATAGGTTGTTCTATTATTTTCTCTAGCCATTCTTTAATTTTGGCCCAGAACTTCTTTGCAGCTGGACATGTCCACCAAATATGGTAGTATGTTCCATAGCTCTTGCCATTATAACTATTTCAAGACCTTCGGTTCAGGTAGCTTTGGGTGGGTGGGTGGGAGGGAAGTTTGACAAAGTTTCCGAACTGAGTTTTTGAATCAGCGCCTTTCTGTGTTGTGAAGTGTTACTAAAACGATAGGGGGAAAATGCAATGTCTTCATGCATCTTAAATAACATGAACGCTTCTTGCTGAGGGAGACAAAAAAACGCAGAAGTTGCAGTTGCAAAATGGCACTTTATTGGCAGCAAACCACAAATCATTTCATCAAGACAGACAATGCAAGCAAACTTCTCCATAAAGAATTAGAAAACTGCTAATGGGGCTTATTGAAGTAGCCATACATTGGAATAGATCTGTGTCATAGTTTTAGGAACAACGGTAACTTGAGAAGAGCAAAGCTGAGACAAGGTCAAGGATATATAAATTACATTTTTAAGAACGACAGGCAGATTTAAGAGCAGTCCTGTTTAACAGCAGTGTTTCGGGATCCCTTCACTTGTCTTCTATGACTGCACCGGGAATATATTTCAAGACTTCCTGGAACGCAAGATGAATAACTGATCCCACCTTAGAACTCAGGTGGTCATTTCTAGCAGTCAGTGGAGCAGAAGAAAGAGTTCCCAATCAGTAAGTCAATCTCAACATCTCAAAATACTTTGTTATCTATACGTTTGGAAATCTAAAATCCAAGATCCTTCTGGGGCCAAAGAACCATCTAGAGCAAGCTAGTTAGGGTCATTTCCAGAGGCTGGTGGAAGTAGAGGCTGTTCATTGGGTGGTAATTCCTCCTCAGGCAGTGGTTCAACTTCTTCTCCCACTTCCGTCTCTCCTATTTCATTCCCTTCTCGTGCCATAGACGATTCGGGTTCTAGGTAAGGCATTTCAACTGGAACCTCAGCCGTAGGATGCAGTTCTTCTCCTCCTGGATTAGGAACTTCAGGGATGGCTTCAGAAGCATAATCATTGGGTTGAAAAGCTTCTTGGACACTGGAGTACTCACACTTGCTGGTCTTATCTCCCATCTCTCAACCGGCAGCGACACACCAGGGCAAGGAACCGATCTATTACGGAGATGGCAAGCAGCAGTGGCAGCAGCAAAGTTGCAGTGAGAAATCACCTGGATGAGAACAGCACCATGAGTTATTGATATTTGATTATGACTGTAAATGAAAAAAATTGCTCATCGAAATGACTAGGTGCAAAAAAACAGGAGGCACGAGATTTCGAGAGGAAGGGTGACGTGTTTACTAATGTCAGATCAGAGAGTCTTCAGCCAATAATACAGTAACAGGAAACTGATTGGTGGACACAACTGGACTCGAAGACACCTGTGGTGTATCAACTACACAACAGATACTTAATCTCTTCTTCCAGAAACAGCAGTAGCAAGAAAGAAAGCATCTGCCTGTAGCATCGTAGTCCCAGCGGGCAATCTTAGAAAATGAAAATAACGGGCAAGCAGTCCAGTAATTTATCCAAACTGCATTTCTCTTTCTGGGGCAAAAAGAAAAAGAAAAAAGAAAAGAAAAAAGAAAAAACCCCCAGTAAAATAAGCTTGGATGGATGGAACAACTCCCATTCCCTGACAAACCAGTGTTTATCTGCAGCTATTTTGTGAGAACACCCAAGATATGTTCACAATGTTACAGAGAGGATAAAGAAGATACGTTTCCTGACCTTCGAGATGGCTAGATTTAAAAAAAACAACAACTTTGATCAACTCACCCCTAATACACCACGGGCAAAAGTAATCAGATACCTCCAGATGTTTTAAATAGGTTTCTTCCCATCTTAAGACAGCATTATCAGAGGCAAAGGACTGTAGGAGATATTCCAAAATATCTACAGAGCAACCAGTTTCTCTGTCCCTATGATAGAACTTCAATGGTCCCATCTAGAAGATACCTTCTCTATTTAGCTTCATGTGGACTAGTTGCCCTAGAATAAGTACAAAGCCTGTTTTACAGGACCAGAGTTGAACTTTGGCACCAAGAAGAGATTTAGAAGCCAAGCCCATCTCCATTTCATCGCTTTGGCTTAGTCAACATCCTCTGGCAGCAAACCAGCTTAAGTACAACAACTTGATTAATCTTGTTAATATAGGAGGACATTCTGTAGTTTGAGGTGAAGGATAATTGGTCTTTTCCATCTCCCTGTAGGCAATAAATTAAACCATCTAAGCTAGCTAAGTTTAAGTTATCATAGTGAGAGGCTTAGTTTATGGTTTGTATCATTATAGCTGAAGAGTCCACGATGTATTGAATAAACTCAACCATGATTGGATAAACCTGACCAACATTCTGCTGTATAGAACATCTTATAAACCAATGTAACTGGGTTCAGACAGCCCGCTAAGCAACCTTACTCACATTATGGCTTATTAGAATGTGTGAACTCAGATGCAGAACTGAAAGAATTATGGGCCTCAGTTTCCCCCAGGCACTTGCATCAGCACATTTGCTTGCCTGGTATTAACACCCCCACCTTCTGAAGTCAAACACAAGCGCACACCATGTAGTTGCCTTCTTTGCAATTAGTTTTATAGAATGCCTGCCATTGACTGTACAAGCTAATGGCATAATTTACATACCATAAAGCTATGAACGAGCAACCTTTTATTGATAGCTAGAATACTTCCCTGCTGTAATCAATATCTTTGCGGAGGGAGATATAACCCTTAGCCTAGTATTCTACTTAATGCTTGTCAGTTCTACTAAGCATCTTCCTACAAAAAGGGTTTTCTTTTGCAAACACAACCCACACCAAAAAAAGAAAGAAAACTCACCAGCAATGCTCTTCACCAGACAGACTCATTTCCTGCCTGGCAGGAAGTCCTTTTATAGTATCTGGGAGTCTCTCTCTCACACACACAAGGATTTCCCATGAATCTCCAAATGCTAGTTCTGCTAAACTAGCATTCCTCTGAGGGCTTCCCCATTGGCTGAGGCTGGATCCAATCTTCCAGCTGTAATCATGTCTGTAGTCCGAAGACAGCCTCCCCTAACATGATAGTCAACTGGAGTTTAACCTAACATACATCCTTAGCCCTTTGGTTTAGGTATGAAGTAGGATAAGATATGAACTCAAGAATGACTCATGCTTGTATTCTCCAATCCCTGTAGTATTTTTCCTGTCCTCTATTACAGTTTTGAGTTAGGACTTTGGATAAAAAAAACTAGATTCAGTTTTAAAAGCAAAATGGAAGCGAAGCAATGCAGGTATTATTTATTTATTTATTTATTTATTTATTTATTTATTTATTTATTTATTTATTTATTTATTTAATTTGTCAACAAGTACAAGGAAACAAGTATCAGTATAGACATAGACATGGACACATGAAACAAATGGCACAAATAAATGGATATAAATAGGCAAAACATAGCCATACACACATAAAATGAGTACTTATAAGTGGGGACAGTATGATAGGGATAGTAGGCATGCTGGTGCGCTTATGCGCACCCCTCTTACGAAATATGAAAGGTCCACGGTAGACAGTTTAAGGTAAAAGGTATGGGGGTTAGAGAAACCAACAACAGGATCAGATAGAGTGTTCCAGTCATTTACTACTCTTACTGCTGCAGTTGTATTTTCTACAATCAAGATCAGAGCAGGTTACATTGAGTTTGAATCTATAGATAGCCCTTGCGTTACTACAGTTGAAGTTAAAGTACTCATTAACAGGTTAGGTTCTGGTTTAGGTTTATTGGATTTATATACCGCCCTTCTCCCGAAGGACTCAGGGCGGGGCACAGCCGTAATAAAACACAAGTCATACAAAAATTAAAATCAATTAAAAGAATTGAACAAATTGGCATCCATTTTTAAAACCCCTCCCCCAAATTTAAAACCCATCCAAGTTCTTATTCAGCCAGGCCAGCCTGTTTGAATAGCAGGGTTTTTAGGGCCCTGCGGAAGGTACGGAGATCGGGAATCGTACATATCCCAGGGGGCAGTTCGTTCCAGAGAGTGGGTGCCCCCACAGAAAAGGCTCTCCCCCTGGGGGTCACCAGCCTACATTGTTTTGCTGATGGCACCCTGAGGAGCCCCTCTCTGTGGGAGTGTGTTGGTCGGTGGGAGGCTATTGGTGGCAGGAGGCGGTTCCGTAGATAGGACGTTATGGTAGATAATCTTGTGTACTAAGCTTAGGTTGGAACGTAGATGGCATAGTTCAAGATGATCCAGGTCTAAAATTTCAAACCTGGTGATATATGGAATTTTATTGCGAGCAGAGGAGTTGAGTACTCTTCTTGTAAAATACCTCTGGAATTTGTCCGAATTTGTCCTTGTGTGATTCTATGAGCCTGTTTTTTACACTTACAAAACGATAGCCAAAGCTTTGATCTTGCACAGGTTGGTCCTGTGATCTATATACTACGTGAAATGACTTTCCTTGTGCTTAAATTAAGAGGTTGTGCATAGGATAGAGCATAATCCTTAAATATATAAAAATCCCTGCTAGACTCTGGTTAAATGGATGGGGGAAAGTTCTTTAGCAGGACATATTTAGAAAAAATAAAGAGGGCAGGATTTGGTTCCAATAAAGGAGAATATTTGCAACTTCAGGGTTGAAATATGGGGTTCTTGGTGCTCTCTCAGCTTTCTTGCAGATGTTCCATTACCCAAACTAGGTTAACATCATTAGTGCTAGATGATCATGTCCTGCCACTGATGATGTTACCGAGTTGGGTAATGAAACATTTGCAAGAAAGGTTAGAGAACTCTAAAGACCTCTTGGGATATGGTTTTGTAGTGTTTCTTAGCCTGTATATGAAATGGTGTCGGATCTGTTTGAGCAGGGAGCTGGACTAAAAGACTTCCTGGCTCAGTTCTGATCCCGAGAACCTTGGCAATTTAAAAATGTGTGGACTTCAGCTCCACAGCCAGCATATACACCATCTCAGATTGTGTAGCAAGAGAAGGAAAATGTTCACACCAGGAAGATATTTGCATTTCAGGGATATAAGTATGGCCGTTACCCTGTGATGTCTACCTCAATTCTCCCCATTTTTCATAGGACGCAGAAAACAACATTTTAAAAACATGTTGGAAGTGGCAGAACATGGATAAAAGGATGATTCACTTCTTTTGAGGTCCGCTTCTCCTTTTCTCTCTCTTTCTCTCTCTCCAAAGGAGTGTCAGGAAGCATTTCAACTTGAAGAATTCCCTTTAGGTCAGACTCATTTAATGGTGGATGCTGGGTTTTGTCCCCTGGCCAGAGAATAACAGATATCAGAAAACAGGCAGTGCTAGTGCCAATTTTAATTCATTTCTTTTTTTTTTTCCCAACAGAAGCTTCTGAATAGTCATTTTCTTGGGATTGTTGGTAGACTGAGATAAAGAGAAGCCAATGCTAATAGGCTTCTAACAATGCAAGGTTATTTCACAGACGGCCGGCTGTGTTTGCTTCCTGTCGTTTACCTGCCTTTGTTTCAAATTCCCCGTCTTTATTTATTTATTTGCATACGGGGTTAAGTGCTTTTGCTCATGATACATGATGCGCTGGGTTGCTCATGATCTTTGGCATAAGAGGAAGACAGATTCAAAATTATTTTAAAGTTTTTCTTTTCTCTTCCCCCCCCCCCTCTTCCAGGGGTGCTATTCAGCAGGTTCTGACAGGTTCTGGAGAACCGGTAGTGGACATTTTGAGTAGTTGTCGGAGAACCGGCAAATACCACCTCAGACTGGCCCCAGAATGGACTGGGAATGGAGAGTTTGCAGTATCCTTCTTCCAGGAGTGGGGTGGGAACGGAGATTTTGCAGTATCCTTCCCCTGAAGTGGGGAAGAAAAGGAGATTTTGCAATAGGAGCCTGGATAGCTCAGCAGACTAAAAGCATTCTGATTAACACCAGATGTCTGCAATTACTGCGAGTTCAATTCTCACCAGGCCCAAGGTCGACTCAGCCTTCCATCCTTTCTAAGGTAGGTCAGTTGAGGACCCAGTTTGTGGGGGCAATAAGCTGACTTTGTATAAATATACAAAAGTATGAAGGGTATTGCTTAATGCATTGTAAGCCGCCCTGAGTCTCCAGAGAAGGGAGGCATATAAATCAAATTTAAAAAAAAATTCTTCCCTGGAGTGGGGAAGGAATGGAGATTTTGCAGTATCCTTCCCCTGCCATGCCCACCAAGCCATGCCCACCAAGCCACGCCCACAGAACCAGTAGTAAAAAAAATTGGATTTCACCACTGGGGATTAGAGATAGCTGGGGTTGTGTAGCCAAAATAATAAAAATTCCACCACTGCCTTCCTCCTTTTCAAATTCTCCGTAGCACCTGAGAGCAGGACAAGAAGAAATGGGTAGAAGCTGGTCAGAGGCAGATCCAACCTGGAAATCAGGAGGAATTTCCTGACAGGGAGAACAATTAAACAATGGAGGTTTTCAAGAAAAGATTGGATAACTATTTATCATGGATCATTTAAGGACTCCTGCCTTGGGTAAGGGGTTTAACTAAAAGACACTCCACCCACCAAGTTCCCTTCCAGCCCTATGATTTTGGGAATGCCATCCTCTGGAGAGTCAGGCAATCATATTATGGGATTTCTCATTCTAGGGTTATTTTCCCTTTGATGTAGGAAAGGGGCAATGATGCTTCAGTGGTACCTTGGTACTCAATGTTAATTGGTTTTGGGAGGCACAATGAATAACAATAGCATAGTAGTTAGACCTACCGTATTTTTCGGAATATAAGATGCACCAGAGTATAAGACGCACCTTAGTTTTGGGGGAGGAAAATAAGAAAAAAGCTGATTGGTGGGTGAATTGGCCTCCCAGAATACCTCCAATCAGCTGTTCCCAGAGGTGAATTTTAGCAACAGGTTCCGTGGTTGTGAGCTCTGTGTCTTGGTTTTTTTTTTTTTTCCTGCCTCTGAAACTTCTGAAACTCAGTTTCAGAAAAAACTTTCTTTTCTGCCTCTGAAAGCCTCTGAAACAGAGCTTCAGAAAAAAAGCCTCTGAAGCTCTGTTTGGGGGCTTTTTTTCTGAAGCTTCTTTTCTGATGCTTTTTTTAGCCTTTGAAACCTCCGTTTGAGAAGCTGGGTGGATCTACATTCGGAGTATAAAATGCACTCAGATTTTCACCCTCTTTTTTGGGGGGGAAAGGTGCATCTTATACTCCGAAAAATATGGTATATACTGCTTCACAGCCCTCTCTAAGTGGTTTACAGAGTCAGCCTCTTACCCCCAACAATCTGGCTCCTCGTTTTACCAATCTTGGAAGGATGAAAGGCTGAATCAACCTTGAGCCCGATGAGATTCGAACTGCCAGATTGCAGGCAGCTGGCAATCAGCAGAAGTAGCCTGCAGTACCGCATTCTAACCACTGCGCCACCGAGTACCAAAAACAATGAGTGCCAAGCCAATTTTTCCCATAAGAAATAATGTAGTGGGTCACAAGGCAGCCGACACTGACAAGTTCTAGCTTGTGCGTTGAGTACCAAACAAACGATCAATACTGGGGCAATTTTTTTGTGTCAAAGTACCAAATTTGATGAGTTTCAAAGCAATTGAATGTCAATTCAATTCATTGTACTTTAATGAGGTAGATATTAAATTAAATGGCTTGAGATTAGGATTCATGAAATGCTATTTCCTTCCCTGTGTTGTTCCTAATTTGGACAGTTGGATGAAGCGGGTTCTGCTTGGGTCTCTCTTTGTTACCAGGTGATGGTAACTTCATGTTTAATACATTCTAATTTCATCTAAGGGATGCAGTGGCTCAGTGGCTAAGACACTGAGCTTGTCGATCGAAAGGTTGGCAGTTCAGCGGTTCAAATCCCTAGTGTCCCATAACGGGGTGAGCTCCCGTTACTTGTCCCAGCTTCTGCCAACCTAGCAGTTCGAAAGCAGGTAAAAAAATGCAAGTAGAAAAATAGGGACCACTTTTGGTGGGAAGGTAACAGCATTCCATGCGCCTTTGGCATTTAGTCATGCCGGCCACATGACCATGGAGACGTCTTCGGACAGCGCTGGCTCTTCGACTTTCAAACGGAGATGAGCACCGTCCCCTAGAGTCGGGAACAACTAGCACATATGTGCAAGGGGAACCTTTACCTTTACCTTTATGGAAGGCTAGATGTTATTTTATTTTTTAAAAAACCCTCTGTCCATCAATCTATCCAGCTATCCCTGGGAAGAAAGCAATGGCAAATTCTTTTGCGATGCTGCCAAGAAAATTGCATGGCTGCAGTCAAGAGGAATCAAGCTCAATTTATGAGTATCTTTACTCCTAACTGCAAGAACCCACACATTAGCTACACACATTTCAGAGAACCATTCTTCTGCTTCAGAGAGGGAGAGAGGGGAAAAAAATCAAAGGCAATATCTTTTCATAAAACTAAACCAGAATGGTTTAAAAATAAAAGAGAAATATTAGGTAGAGTGCTAATTAATAACCACTTAAGTGCTCCATGAAGGGCAGGTCTTACTACTTCAGAGATGCCTTTGTAGAAATGTGCAAGATATATATATATATATATATATATATATATATATATATATATATATATATATATATATATATATATATATATATATATGCTAGCCGGAGTGACAGGGAGGATTATGCACGAGGCACAGAACATCAGTGACCCAACGAGATTTTTAGCTAAGAGCCAGATTAAACAAAGATCACAGAAAGGCAATCATTACATTTAGCAAAATAAAAGATGACAGAATAAGAGTTTCTTAATCAGTGTCAAGTGCTCTGCTGGCATCACAGCACAGAGGGGGGTTTAATTAAAGGTGAGACTGTAATTATCCAGAAGTGGTCACTCTTTATCAGCTGAAAATAGTGAGAGGAAAAAAATAGTGTTCTTTTGCAGATCAAACTTTCAATCGGGGTGGGCGAGTCGGAGCTGAATGGTAGATAATGGAATGGCTTTCAGAACATCAAAGTGATGAGTCATTCCCCAGTTCATTAGTGGTTTAAAGTGTCTTAAATTTGCCTTGGAGTAGAAAAAGCAAATAATGCAACAGGAGTATTTGCATTAGAAAGAAAAGAAGAAGGAAGGAACCAATCTGTATTAGAAAGAAAAGAGAAAGGATTCAATTTGTATTAGAAAGAAAAGAGGAAGAAAGGACCCCATCAAGTAATTTAAAATGGGTGCATTAGGAAAGGATTTAAACCATATGTGGGGGAGAGGGGGAGTAGGAAACATAAATATTTCACACCAGTAGAAAGTTTCAGCGGTTAAATTGGAACAAGGACGCAAGATCGGAAATTTCCCCTCCCTCCTTCCAGGAGTTGAATTGCACTCTTGCAGAATATTTGTTTCTAAAGATAACTTTGCTGGATCAGATTTTTTTCTCATTTTAATTATAGACTAACTATATATTTCCAAAATTAAAAAGAAGAGCCATGGAACTTTTAACAATTTTCAAATGCCCTTTTGGAAGTGTCCTAGAAAGGATGCTTTCCATATGTGGGGGGAAAAAATATGTGTCAGGCCCAAAGAACAACAGACCAAAATTATTTCTGAGTATTCCTTTATCATTCGTCTACAGACAGAATCTTGCCAGACTAAAGCATATACTCTGTAGTATAAAGAAAACATGTATAAAATGTTTTATAGGTGGCATGTTCCACCAGCCAGATTGGCAAAGATGTTTCCTAATACCTCACCACTATGCTGGAAATGTAAACACCAAAAGGGAACTTATTACAACATGTGGTGGCCTTGTCATAAGGCGAAACATTACTGGCAAAAAATTAAAACACAAATAGAAGAAATTATAAATCAACACATAGAAATGAGGCCAGAAAAATTTCTTACTGGGAATAATTTCAGGGTCATATGAAAAAGAAATACGATATTTAATCATTCACATAATTACAGCAGCATAAATAGTTTAGGCCCAGAACTGGAAAAATAACAATATACCATCAGAAGACAATGTAATCAGAAAAATTATGGAGTGTGCGGAAATGGATAAGCTTACGAAGGAGATACAAGAAAAAGAGGAAACAGAATATTACCTAGTCTGGGACAGATGGTATAAATGGTTGGAGGAAAAGGGGGAAAAGGACAAGGAAAGACTAAATAACGGTTGAATTAGGTAGAGATATATAGGAACAAATGGGAAGAAATAAAAATTGTGGAAAGGAAATTGTGTACACGTTTATGTCAAATGTAAATAAAACAATTAGAATAATATAGTACATTATAATGGTATATATATGATATATTAGAAATATATGTACAAAAGATATACTAAGATAAGAGAGAGAAAATGTATATATGGATGACCGATGTGAAACTGTTGAAAAGAAGAAAGTGTTAATATGTTGTGGCCCCGTCCTCTGAGCCTATCCCATTGGAGGAAGGAAGCTCTGAGCATGAGGAAGAGGAGCCAGCCAGATCTCCCAGCCCGCCCCCCCCCCTGGCACCGTCTCAGGTGCCAGCTGAAAGAGAGCAAAGTAGTGGGGAAACAGGTGTCTCAGATGAGAGTGAGGGAGAGACGTCATTCCTGGACGCACGTCAACGAAGGTGAGATAAGCGCTTGCAGCAGCTGAGGAGGCGTGCGAGGGAATAGACCTGAGTCACTGGACTTGAGTCACAGGACCAATGAGTCACTGGACCACACCCCAGAGACTATATAAGAGAGGGTGGTGGTCAGTGATCCCTGTGACGAACGAAACTCAATCTGGTAGTCATTGTAGCCTGAAGCTGCTAAAAGAACGGATTTTGGCAAAGCTACGTATGTGATTTTCTTTCTGTGAACAATTAAAGCACTTGGCAGACGGTGTGAATATCGCTGCCAAGTTGGAGATAAGGACTGTGGTGTGTGCCAAGTGCTTCTTTAACCCTCGACTGGCTGTGTTTTTGTGGGTGTGTGTAGAGGGGGACAGATCATAATATCTCTTTTTGGTTGTTTTTTTTTTTAAACTGTTTAATAAAAATTATTTATTGAAAAAAAAAGATATACTCTGTGAACTGCTAGGGCCGTGATGGCGAACCTATGGCACGCGTGCCACAGGTGGCACACAGAGCCATATCGGTGGGCACACGAGTGTTGCCCTAGCTCAGCTCCGGCCAGCTGATTTTCGGGCCTTCCGGGCTAACCGGAAGTCAGCAAATGGGCTGTTTCTGGCCTCTGGGGGGGATAGAGAAGGCTGTTTTTGCCCTCCCCAGGCTCCAAGAAAGCATCTGGAGCCTGGGGAGGGCAAAAAACGGGCCTATTGGGCCCACCGTGACATCGAGTGCCAAAAGCAGGGGGAGCGCAGAGGTGTTGCGTGTGCATGTGTGGGGATGGGGCACACTGAATTATGGGTATGGGCACACATGGGCACGACCGTACTGCCCTCCCCCCACTTTTGGCACACGACGGCAAAAAGGTTAACCATCACTGTGCTAGGGGGTATCTGTCCTTGCTCTCTTCCTGCCTACCAAACATTCCAAGCTCTGCTGTCTCTTTGCCTTCTGGGGAATAACCAAGCGGTGAAATCCTCTGAAGTCTGCTACCAGTTCTGTGAGTCTGTCCATTGCGTGTTTGAGGTGCGCCTGTACAGCGCTTTAAAAAAGGAACATTTTAAAGCTGCCTGAGTCTGCAAAAGTAAGTAGAACAGCGAGGGGTGGGGGGAATCCATTGTGCCATGCAATTTAGATTAGCTAGAAAGCAGGAAATCTGACGATTCTAGCTAATATAAATCACCTGTCACAGCTGATCGTTGCCCAGCTGATCATTGGAAATATCAGTTTGCCTGAACTGGTAGTATTTTTTTACTACCAGTTCAGGAGAACCGGTCCGAACCAGTAGCATTTCAGCTCTGGAACAGCCCCTCCCTCCTGCAACTCCAGACTATATTCCACCACAATATGGCAAATAATTCTGAATAACACACCTGAGCAGTTTTTACATAAACTTATTTCAACATATATTGGCTGAATCCTTGGTTTTATAATAATGGTTTTTTTAAAAAAAATTGATTTATATTCTGCCCTTCTCCGGAGATTCAGGGCGGCTTTACAAATGCATTAAGCAATAGCCTTCATACTTTTGTATATTTATACAAAGTCAGCTTATTGCCCCCACAAACTGCCCCCTCAATTGACCTACCTTAGAAAGGATGGAAGGCTAAGTCAATCTTGAGCCTGGGGAGATTCGAACTTACAGTAATTGCAGACAGCTGGTGTTAGTCACAATGCTTTAGTCTGCTGAGCCACCAGGCCCTTTCTGGTTTAGTGGATGACCTGACTGAATTGACATTTGTGCTAAGCCACGATTATAAGGATATAATTTCTTTCTGTATGCTACATTTTTCAATATGTTTGTTATGCTTAAAATGTTCCAAGATGGATGCTCCAATAACTAGCCCACCATGTTTTAGGATAGTATGCTATGTCAACTCAGTTGGTGTGGTTTGTTTATAGTTGTGTAGATCATGGAACACAAACACATTATTGAAACATGTTTTCCTTGTCTCTCTTGTTCCTGATGACTAATGCAATCAACCCAAAAATCATTGCTGTTCCTGTGTCTTTAAAGACTGAATTTCCTTCTTTGAAGTTTCCACAGGCAGAACTTCTAAGTGGCAAGTTTTTTTAAAGCAATAACTCCGTCTCAGGCTTATTGTCAGCTTTAAGAGATATGTGATGCATTCTGAACAGGGGTGAAATGCTACCAGTTCGGGGCGGGTCTCCCGAACCGGTAGTGAAAATGCTACTGATTCACCGGAACCAGTAGTAAAAAAATTACTTTAAAAAGTAAAAAAAAAAAAAAAAAAACAGTTCTGACAATCGTGTGGCACAGCTGATCGTCTGAACTTTTTAAAAACTTTTTTAAAGCTTTTTTTTTTTTTACTACCGATTCAGGAGAATAGGTAATTAAAAAATGCTTTTAAAAAGTTGAAAAAAGGTTCCGACAATCAGCTGTGAAAATCAGCTGTGCTGCACGATGGTTGAAACTATTTTTTTAAAGCATTTTTTATGACCTATTGCCCGAACCGGTATTTTTGTATAATGTGTGATAGTTTGCTTTTGAGCTCTCTGTGACTCTGTGAGGTTCCTGCTTGTTGCCGGGGCCATTTTGTGTGAAGTCCAGCTGCTTTGGCATTGTGTGTGAGTCAGTTGGGTAGCTTTTATGTTATTTTTGTGTAAAGTGTGATAGTTGGTTTTCCTGGTCACATGACCATCAAGCCACGCCCACCCAGTCACATGACCACCAAGCCATGCCCACAGAACTGGTAGGGAAAATTTTTCAATTTCACCACTGATTCTGAAGATATCTATCTATCTATCTATCTATCTATCTATCTATCTATCTATCTATCTATCTATCATCTATCTATCTATCTATCTGATTTATATGAAAATAACTACAACAGTTTTGCTTTTTTTTAGAAGAAGAAGAAGAAGAAGAAGAAGAAGAAGAAGAAGAAGAAGAAGAAGAAGAAGAAGAAGAAGAAGAAGAAGAAGAAGAAGAAGAAGAAGAAGAAGAAGAAGAAATAAACCAACACATGTGAATCTACTAGGAGAACCTACGAAATATGCCCTGGGTGAACTTTTTATAGGACAGGAGTGTCCAACCTTGGCTGGCTGGGAAATTCTGGGAGTTGAAGTCCAAAGATCTTCAAATTTCCAAGATTGGACACCCCTGCCTTAGATCTTAAGGAAACCTTGGCAGTTTTCATTGTAGGAAGAAAAAAAAATCAGAAAGCAGATCCCCCCCAAAATATTGCTGACAAGAAGGAAACTAGGAGAGCTTCAAGGACCTTGAAAGGGGCTTGATATCAGTTTGGGTTCCATCTCGATTTGCATGATCTGTTTATTTCTGAAAAGAAATCAATAACACAGACACCCCTCCACACACAAACACAAACCCCGGCAAATCTTATGAGCTTCCAATCTGCGTGGTAGAAAAAGGCGCCCTTGAAATTTCCTAGAACCATTTTTTTTTTTTTTGTTCCTGTGAGTGAAGCCAGGATGATGGAGACGGAGTTAATTTATTTGCGTAGCTGCAGCACGTCATTCTTTCTAGGATACATTGTGTGAAAGTAAAAGTAATTTCCAACTCAATCCCACCCCTTCTTGTTTTATTGCCAGAGCACTATAAGATATAAAATATACAGCTCTCTGACGACATCGTAACCTTGAGCTATGACTTTTCTTCTTCTTTTTTTGCTGGGCAAATTGGCAGGTATTCTAAGATGGGGATAAATTAAGGCAGCTACAGATCAAGGAGTCAACCACAGCCTCCCCCCCCCATTTTGTTTGTCTCTGCAAATATCTGGGTGCGTTGAAGACAGCCCCCCTCCCTCCCCCATAGCATATATCTGTAGCAGTAATTAAGTTGATTATTTGCCTTGGGTCTGAATTGCTTTGATAAGTATATAAGTTGGAGAGCTGCCGTAAAACCGAAAAAATGTTCTTGAGTGCTAATGAGATCTAATGACTTTGCAGTTAGAAGCCAAGGAATATTCTTTTTTTCCCCAAATCTTTATGATACACATCCTGAGTCCTAAGACCAAGATTATGAATATCAGTGTGCCCATTCATTCATTCCTTGATCCTTGCTAGGCTTCTGGATTAAAGTTTCGTGAGGCTACTAAATGTGGGCTGCAGAGCTTCATATAGTCACTAGATGGCAGCAGAGAGACATAGAAAAGACCAACTCTTTGCTGCCACCTAGCGGTCATCAAAATCCCTGCAGCCCAGATATAACAGATCAGATATAACAGGCCAGAACTAGCTGAATCCCACCACTGGAAGGTCAGATCCTGAAGATGAAACTCAAATACTTTGGCCACCTAATGAGAAGGAAGGACTCCCTGGAGAAGAGCCTAATGCTGGGAATGACTGAGGGCAAAAGAAGAAGGGGACGGCATAGAATGAGGTGGCTGGATGGAGTCACTGAAGCAGTCGGTGTGAGCTTCAATGGATTCCAGAGAATGGTAGAGGACAGGAAGGCCTGGAGGAATGTTATCCATGGGGTTGCGATGGGCCCGTGCTGGGGCAGAACAGTCAGACATGAGTTTTCGCAACTAACAACAACCCTTGATGCCAACCAACCAAGTTCCTTGACACATCTGACTTTTTTTTTTTTTTAAAAAAAAACCAAATGTGAACTGCAAAAGTGTGAGAATAGATTGGCAAACTCTCTCCCCCTACCATCTATGGGTCCAAATGAATTGCAAATGAAAACTTTGGCTAAATCTTACGCATCTTTCAAGTAGATGCAAATTTTCTCCAAGCCAATCTTCTAAAAGAGATTTCCTAGGAAGCTGTTACCTCAGTTGTACCGGCTCCCTTCTGCTATGTGGCTGCTCCTGGTATTATTATTATTAAACTATATTAAGAAGTTATGACTGTTCGGTTGCCATGGTTATGATTGTCCCTCACCTCCTAATCCCTATGTTAACAACTGAGAAGTCAAACAGCTTAGAACAGGGTAAATTTGGCTTTTGGCTTTGAGTATTCATTTATTTATAGTTTTCATAAGACTTCACTGGATTCAATAAAAATATCTCCCCCGTAGTTTACAACATAAAAGCCGAGGAAGGACTTATAAGGTTATAAAGATATAAACTACTACAAAACAGGAGTATAATGGTGACCACTCATTGCTCTAAGAGACTCTGGAACAATTCAGTTATCTTTAACCATTTCTGGAAGACCAACAGTGTCAATCTAGTCACAAGTAGGAAAGAGATCTGTAACACAGGGCTGCTACTGAGAAACATTGCTTGTTAGACTTTACAGATACAGATTAATAGAGTTGGGAGGGACCTTGTAGGTCATTTAGCCCAACCCGCCATGCCCAAGCCAGAGACTCTACACCATTTCTTACAAATGTCTGTCCAGTCTCTTCTTGAAAGCTTCCAGGGATGAAGCTCCCACAACTTCCAAAGGCAACTTCTGTTCCATGGGTTGATTGTTCTCACTGTCAGGAAATTTCTTCTTATTTCTAGGTTGAATCTATCCTTGATCAGTTTCCATCCATTATTCCTTGACTGACCTTTGGGTGCTTTGGAAAATAGCTTGATCTCCTCCTCTCTGTGGAAGCCCCTCAAATATTGGAAGACTGCTATCCTGTCTCCCCTGGTCCTTCTCTTCTCTAGACTAGCCATGCCCAGTTCCTGCAACCGTTCATCATATGTTTTAACCTCCAGTCCCCTAATCATCTTTGTTGCTCTTCTCTGCACTCTCTCTAGGGTCTCAACATATTTTTTATAGTGTGGTGACCAAAACTGAAAGCAGTGTTCTAGTTGTGGTCTTACCAAGGCTTTCTGTCACCAGAAATTGTCACCACTTTTCTTTACAAAATTCATTGTATTCTTTCAAATCTTTGACCTTACTTGCTACCAGGTCAAAACCTTGAATCACACTCAGAAACTTACAAATAAAACTTACAAACTTGCAATTGTATTATATGACTATAATGATATCCCTTTTTGGAATAATATTTTAATGTATTTCTGGAGAATTACTTTGAAAAATCGGAAAAAGTAGTAATGTTTTTAAGGATTGGATTTAACCGATGTGCAACATCCATTTTTGAAAAGTCTGTTTGATCTGCTTGTTTATTTCTTTGTGTTAAAACATTGCAATGAAAATAAGACATACTATATGACATTAATTTAAAATATCATCAGACGTTGGTGATCTGGAGAACCGGTAGCGGAAATTTTGAATAGTTTGGAGAACCGGCAAATACTACCTCTGTCTGGTCCCAGACTGGAGTGGGAATGGAGATTTTGCAGTATTCTTCCCCTGCCATGCCCATCAAGCCACACCACACCACGCCCACCAAGCCACGCCCACAGAATCAGTAGTAAAAAAAGTTTGAATTCCACCACTGCATCGAGTGTTGCTTCTTTGTAGCTTTCCATGTGTCTTTTATCCGCTAATATTTTATCGGCTAATCAATAAACGATTCAGTGTGTTTTCCCATGACATAGATTTTAGGATATTTTGTAATGTTGATTGATCTGATTCATTCTGTGCCATCAAGTTGTTGTCAAATCATAGTTGGCCACATAGATGGATTTTCCTCCCTAACGATCTCTCCCTAACTTTGCCATGTGAGATAATCATTAATTATTTTTCCCTCTAAGACAGATTTAAAAATCTATTTGACATTTGATTAATGGGTATGTACTACATATATACACTCATTAATCAAACATCAGTTATATATTGATAGTTTTTCCTTTTTCTGTTGTTTTAATGGGTTGATTGTTTTTGTAGTTTATCATGTACGTCTCTTCTTTGTTTTTATGCTTTGCAACCTTTCAATGAAACCCGTTAAGAAATAATAATAAATAGCAAAATGAAAAATCATTTAAAAATGACTCTAGTGACTTTGGTTTGCTAATATGCAGGCCACTGCATTTGGCCAAAGGTAGTTTTTTTTCAGATGCAGTTCCATTTATAGTGCGTTTCAGGAACTTAAAAATGTGAGGTTGATAGCTTGAATTATTGTGGCAAGGGCCTTCTAACTCCAGTAGTAATGCAAGTATGAAGTTCAGGGGTGAAATCTAGCAGGTTCTGACAGGTTCTGGAGAACTGGTAGCAGAAATTTTCAGCAGTTCGCAGAACCGGTAGAGGAAATTTTGAGTAGTTCGGAGAACTGGCAAATACCACCTCTGGCTGGCCCCAGACTCAGGAGGGAATGGGGATTTTGCAGTATCCTTCCCCTGGAGTGGGGTGGGAATGGAGATTTTGGAGATTTCCCTGCCATGCCCATCAAGCCACACCACACCACGCCCACCAAGCCACACCCACAGAACCGGTAGTAAAAAAAATGAATTGAATAGCTTGAGCCCTTCCTCTCTGTGGCAGCTCCTCAAATATTGGAAGACTGCTATCATGTCTCCCCTGGTCCTTCTCTTCACTAGACTAGCCAGGCTCAGTTCCTGCAACCGTTCATTGTATGTTTTAGCCTCCAGTCCCCTAATCATCCTGGTTGCTCTTCTCTGCACTCTTTCTAGAGTCTCAACATCTTTTTTATAGTGTGGTGACCAAAACTGGATGCAGTACTCTAGGTGTGGTCTTAGTAGAGCTTTATAGAATGGTATTAGTACCTCCCTTGATCTTGATTGTATCCCTCTGTTAATGCAACTGAGGACTGCATTGATATATTTTAAAAAAAATAGCAGGGCCTAACATTTCCTTGGAGAGTTAGTGCTGTCTCTGAGGGATGACCCATGTTTACGTAGACAAAGACCAAGAATTATCAGGTTGAAGATTTTGACAATGCAATCTTTGCATCTCCGCTCCAAGGTTCTTAGTTCATCAACTCAAACTCAGTGGCAGGCGAGCACACCCCGCAGAGGCGAAAGAGTTATTTCTGAACTAATTTGGAGAATGGATAGGATGCTGAGACAAAAAGTCCCCGCAGGGCAGTTTACAAGGTCACAGGGCATCAGACTTTGCAGGATAGTCAAAGTATTTGCTCCATCGCGCATTGAGACTTATAGTCAGGATTGGTTCTCTCCAGGAGCAATTAAGAGCAATTACCACCAGGACCTTCAAGGTAAAAGCAGAGAAAATCGACAACAGTTAAAATGTGTCATTTGACTTCTTGAAAGCAATCAACCAAGCCCGCCATCTCCAAACACCTTCGTGGGTTATCAGTCAGGAAATAAATTAAAGGTTCATTGGGGATGGCACGCAGCAATAAATTTGCTTGGCCTGTCAACATGGAAATAAATAAATAAAACCTTTGACTCAGGCCACAATTGTAGCAGGAATGTGGCTAACAGGCAATTCAGCAAGCTGGGGAGGGGGCAAAATTTTGGAAAGCGGTGGCCTGTGAGTCAGATGGTGTTGTCCACCTAACTTCAAAGAATTTTAGAATTAGATTTTTTTTTTTATTGGCCAAGTGTGGTTGGACACACAAGGAATTTGTCTTGGTGCATATGCTCTCAGTATACATAAAAGATATGTTCATCAAGAATCATAAGGTACAACACTTAATGATAGTCATAGGGTACAAATAAGCAATCAGGAAACAATAGCAATATAAATCGTAAGGATACAAGCAACAAAGTTACAGTCATACAGTCTTAAATGGAACAAGAGGGGTGGTTGGAACAATGACGAGAGAATAGATGGGGGCGGGACCAGCCAGAGATGGTATTTACCGGTTCTCCAAACTTCTCAAAATTTTTGCTACCAGTTCTCCAGAACTGGTCAGAACCTGCTGAAACCCGTTTCTGGTGGCTCAATGAACAACATGCATTGTCAGACCCCTATGGACACCACTTTCTTTCCTCCAAAAAGTTCCCCAAATTATTTCTCCTTGGAAAGTATTTTGACAGCAAATTCGCAAATTCCCTTTCCTCGGGATGAATGTGAACTGATCAAAAGAAATATAACCTGTTTATCTGCCAGGGATTTCATCCATCTTTCTCCAGCCTATCAGAAACTTTTGTTTACAAATAAATATTTCCTATGGGTGCAGATTACATCACCTTGACAGGATGCTTGCTTCGGTGGCTGAATTTATGCCCTGTTTTTCAATGGGAAGAGAGATCTATTACTGGCAAAATGGCCAGTCCTCCAAATGATGTCAAGCCAAACTGTTTAGGGAGGGTTTGCAACAATCTCACAGCGAAGATGATAGACGGCTTGGAGCTGCAACTGCTAAAGTCAGCTCCGGAGTGAAGAGCATTGTCATCAAATTAGTTCTCTGCTAATGAGTTTCTCAAATTGGATGGAATAAACATTCCTTTGGCAACCTATAAATCCACTCTGATTTATTTCAGCTGGACTTGGAATGCAGGTTTCTAGAGACGCAGTGGCTCAGTGGCTAAGATGTTGAGCTTGTCGAGGGAAAGATCAACTTATAGTAGTTCAAATGTTAATATCCAGTCCAGCCAGCCAGTCAAGGACAGGGTGGTCTATGTTGAAAAAAATCAGGCTAGTGTAAATTCTTGATGGAGGGATGTGGTGGCTAAGATGCTAAGCTTCTTGATTGAAAGGTCGGCAGTTCAGTGGTTCGAATCCCTAGCGCCGTGTAACGGGGTGAGCTCCCGTAACTTGTCCCAGCTTTTGCCAACCTAGCAGTTCGAAAGCACGTAAAAAAATGCAAGTAGAAAAATAGGGATCACTTCTGGTAGGAAGGTAACAGTGTTCCGTGCGCCTTTGGCGTTGAGTCATACTGGCCATATGACCACGGAGACGTCTTCGGACAGCGCTGGCTCTTCGGCTTTGAAACAGAGATAAGCACCGCCTCCTAGAGTTGGGAACGACTAGCACATACGTGCGAGAGGAACCTTTACCTGTAATGTCCTCTATGTAGGGAATAGGTATACAGGGTAAAATACACAGACACTGTGTATTTTAATGTGGGTCTATTTTCCAATTTCTGCTTCTCAAGCCCAATGCAGAGCCGAATTTGTAGTCCTCCGAAGTCTATTCTGCTCTGGATTTTGCAATATGATTTATACATACTGTAAGAAATGTTCTCTCCTGCCCCCGCCCCCCCCCCGTGTGTTGTAGATAGATATATGGACTGAGGATGTGTAGAAAAATATGTTTTATTCAGGGAAATTGCTCGAGCCAAAGTGTATATTAGGAAATGTGCATTAAAAATGAATAATTTCAGAGAAATGAGGCCAAAATGTGTGCTTAATGTATGTGTGTGTCGGTGTGTGTGGGGGGGGGGAGGGGGCAGTGGTGAAATCCAATTTTTTAACTAACGGTTCTGTGGGTGTGGCTTGGTGGGTGTAGTTTGGTGAGCATGACAGGGGAAGGATATTGCAAAATCTCTATTCCCACCCCACTCCAGGGGAAGGATACTGCAAAATCCCCCTTCCCTCCCCAATCCAGGAGAAGGATACTGCAAAATCTCCATTCCCTCCCCACTCCAGGGGAAGGATACTGCAAAATCCCCCTTCCCTCCCCAATCCAGGGGAAGGATACTGCAAAATCCCCCTTCCCTCCCCAATCCAGGGGAAGGATACTGTAAAATCTCCATTCCCTCCCCACTCCAGGGAAAGGATACTGCAAAATCCCCATTCCCTCCCCAGTCCAGGGGAAGGATATTGCAAAATCCCCATTCCCTCCCCACTCCAGGAGAAGGATACTGAAAAATCCCCCTTCCCTCCCCACTCCAGGGGAAGGATATTGTAAAATCTCCATTCCCACTCCACTCCAGGGGAAGGATACTGTAAAATCTCCATTCGCACCCCACTCCAGGGGAAGGATACTGCAAAATCTCCATTCCCATCCTACTCCAGGGGAAGAATGTAAATATACAAAAGTATGAAAGCTATTGCTTAACGCATTGTAAGCCGCCCTGAGTCTCCGGAGAAGGGCGGCATATAAATGAAATTAAAAAAAAAAATCTCCATTCCCACCTCACTATTGGGCCAGCCAGAAGTGGTATTTGCCAGTTCTCTGAACTGCTCAAAATTTCCACTACTGGTCTTTCAGAATCTATCAAGAACCTGCTGGATTTCACTCCGCAATGTATAAGCTTGCAGATAAAATGCGTAAAACGTTTCCGCTTAATTAGATGGTGCGGGAGCTGGAATGGGGTGACCTGAAAGCTCTCCCCATAATCAATTAATCCAGGAGGCCTCTTCGTGTATTGTGAACGATGGCTAATCACACCCTTTTCAATTGCGTCTGTGCAATTTTTTAGCTGGGAAAGCAGTTCTCCAAATTTTTAAAAAAATAAAAGGATAAGGGAATTAGGTATGTGCAGACTATTGAAGAGAAGGGTTGGGGGAGGGGAGGGGACATAATATCCATCTTCTGATCAGTGATGAAATCCAAGTTTTTTTTACTACCAGTTCTGTGAGCATGGCTTGGTAGGCATGGTGTGGCTTGATGGGTGTGGCTGGGGAAGTATACTGCAAAATCTCCATTCCCACCCCACTCCAGGGGAAGGATACTGCAAAATCCCCATTCCCTCCCTACTCCTAGGGGAAGAATATTGCAAAAATCTCCATTCCCACCCCACTCTGGGGCCAGCCAGAGGTGGTATTTGCCGGTTCTCCGAACTGCTCAAAATTTCCGCTACCGGTTCTCCCGAACCTGTCTGAACCTGCTGGATTTCACCCTTGCTTCTGGTACTTGAGGGGCTGTCACAGAGAAGAGGGGACTCACTTGGTCTCCAAAGCACCAGAAAGCAAGACAAGAAACAGATGGATGGAGACTCATCAAGGAGAGAAGCAACCTGGAATTAAGGAGAAACTTCCTGGCAGTGAGAACAATTAATCCATGGAAATAGTTTGCCTCCCACAGTTATGGGTGCTCCATCCCTGGAGGTTTTCCAAAATAGAATAGACAACCACTGAGATAATATAAGTGCTCTTGCCTTGAGCAGAGGGTTGGACTAGAAGACCTCTGAAGATTTCCAGGAGCCTGGATATTGGTGGCAGGTGCTGACTGAGATGACAAGTGACTTGGAGGCAGCTATAGCATAGAAGGAGATGGGGATAGCATTATGGTGGTTCCTTCCTTCCTTCCTTCCTTCCTTCCTTCCTTCCTTCCTTCCTTCCTTCCTTCCTTCCTCCCTCCCTCCCTCCCTCCCTCCCTCCCTCCCTTCCTTCCTTCCTTCCTTCCCTCCCTATTCCTTCCTCCCTCCCTTCTCTATTCTTTCCTTCCTTTCTGCCTTCCTTCTCTATTCCTTCCTCCCCCCTTCCTTCTCTATTCCTCCCTCCCTGCCTTCTCTATTCCTCCCTCCCTCCCTCCCTTCCTTCTCTCTCTCTTCCTTCCTTCCTTCCTTCCTTCCTTCCTTCCTTCCTTCCTTCCTTCCTCCCTCCCTCCCTCCCTCCCTCCCTCCCTTCCTTCCTTCCTTCTCTATTCCTTACTCCCCACTCCCTCCCTCCCTTCAGTCTCCCTCCCTCCCTTCCCTCCTCCCTCCCTCCCTTCCTATTATGGCTCCTGTTGGGGCCTTCTGCAGGCAGGAGTGGAGTTTTTAAAGACATGGGATGAGGACCAGGCCACCCTGTGGTGTTGATTCCCGAGGCCCCCATCTCCCCTGCCTTTGTTATTCATAAGTCTCCTGGGCCACAAAGCTTTAAAAAGGAGCTTTGCTTCGTTGAAGCTTCCTGTGAAGCTTCCACATGAAGTGACGTCAGGGACGAAGGCCATCTGATTTGCTCCTTAAAGGCAAAGCCACCTGGTTCAACAGTTCCAATTGCCGGAAGATGCTGTTCCAGCACCTCTTTTTCATCTTCCAGACAGCTGGTGGAAATGAGGGTAGAGCCTCCTGCATGAACACAACGGCATCGGCCTTCTTTGGGGGGTTTGGGATTTGGTGGCCAAGGCTTCAGGAGATGAGAAGCACCTCATCAAGAAGAAATATGAGGCCTGTTTGCTTTCAGTTCAGGTGCAGTTGCCTTGCCTCCTTGAAACAAAATGCTCTGTTGCCTCGCCACCTCTCTAATAAACAGCGCCAGCAGCTTGTAGAGCAGAGAAGAATATAGATTTATAGGCCCTAATGGGCAACGCTGCCATTTTGTCTGATGGCTAAATCGTGCGTGCAAATTGTGCAGCCAGAATGTGAAATGGAAGGCACCTTTTTTTTTTTTTAAAAAAAAAAAGAGAAGTCACCCAAAAGATTAACACAGGGAGAGCTGAGCCATAAACTGTGTTCGGAGGCCTTCCGGTGAAGGACGAAGGAAGAGAAGGACTTCTTGGGGTGGGGAGGTTTTCTGAAGACTCTGTTTGAATGAGGGCAAAGAAGAAGGCCAAGCCAGAACTGAAATGGTATCTGATTTGCTTAAATGGGCATTAAAAAAAAAAAAAGATTAGACTTTTTTTTAAAAAAAAAAGGTTTTTATTAGTAACTAGCTGTACTTGGCCACGCGTTGCCGTGGATCAGTCTTGTGGGTATACAATATTTTTTGATCGAGTGCCAATAATTTCCCTCTGTAGCTCAGGTCACGCCTACTTTGCCTCCGTCCCACCAGTCTTTTCACTCAGTCGATTGGATTCAGATCTAAGTTGCCTTTCTGTACGTTTCTTTTTGGACTGTAACATCGCTTAATCAATTGCCTTCTTGGACTTTTACCTATTTGGTGTTTGTATTGGGAGAGCTGCGTGTTGTGGAATTGGCAGAGGCCTCCGCCCAGGCTGCCGTCTGTGAGTTTGCGTTCCTGGGACTCCGGGACACTGGCCGCTGACAAATAATTTGAATGCAGCAGCCATCCGGAGGTTTGTCTTCAGACGCCTTTGAGAATACTTTCGCGTGGGTGTAAGAGCTGGTTTTCTGGCTTGCCGGTATAATCGCCTTCACCTTTGTAGCTCTCCGCACCACAGGTGGCATTGGGGTCCCTGCCAAAGGAATGGCATACTCCGTTAGTCGGGAGGATGCTTCGCGGCAGTTGACATTTCCCGCCATTTTGCTTGTGGGTTTGGTGGCGGCAGCGCTGAGGAGAAAAGACCTGGCTCGTGGCTGCCATTGTGGTGCTGCGACATTAAAGTCGTAAAATATTTAGTATAGCATGTGTTGCTTTTACGTCCAACAGATGGCGCTGTTTTTCAAAAAAGCATGTTTTTACCGTTTTTACCTGTCACAGGTGTGACATCTATATAATATAGGTATATAAAAACATGCTTCACAGTGCTTTTACAGCCCTCTCTGAGCGGTTTACAGAGTCAGCCTCTTGCCCCCAACAATCTGGCTTCTCATTTTACCTACCTCGGAAGGATGGAAGGCTGAATCAACCTTGAGCCTGGTGAGATTTGAACTGCCAAATTGCAGGCAGCCGGCAGTCAGCAGAAGTAGCCTGCTGTACTGCATCCTAACCACTGCACCACCGCGGCTCTTATGAATGATTCAAATATGAATGTTAAAAAGACTTATATTCAAATACCAATGTCTAGGCCATCTAACCATTGAAGCACAGCATCGTTTATCTGAACGAAATCAGAAAATCTTCAATAAATAATGTGCTAACACAGCTTAGGTGAAAATACCTTGGGGATTAACTCCCACTGCAATCTGAAGCAAGAAATCCATATATGACAGGCTCATATTTTGTTTGGCATGAGGTCAGTGACCCATGCTCCCAGCAAATGCTCCTTCACTTATTTTGTACCGCACATTATTAGCACATACTCCAGGAAACATTATGGTTCTGCAAAGCTTTTGAATGGATGCTTCCCAAAGAGGGAGTCAAGCTATTCTCCAAAGCACTTGAGGGCAAAGCAAGAAGCAATGGATGGAAACTAATCAGGGAGAGAAGCAACCTAAAATTAAGGAGGAATTTCCTGACAGGGAGAAAAATAAACCAGTGGAAGGACTTGCCTCCAGAAATTGTGGGTACCCAACATTGGAGGTTTTCAAGAAGAGATTGGACAACCATTTGTCTGAAATGGTCAAGTTGCAAAGGCTTGAAGAAATGTTATGAATTAAATCTTGAGTCGCTTCCAACTCTATTATTCTTGTCAGAGTAGCAATCAGCCACGTTCCCATCCTGGAGTAATTGCCCTTAATTAGTGGTGGATCGTGGCTTTTTTCTTCAGTATACTGAAGAAAAAAAATGAACCGAAATACATTCTAATGAAAAATTCACATTTATTGTAAAGAAATAAAAACAATCTTACTAATCTAACTAGGTTACATCTTGGCAACTCTCCCAGCTACCTCTCTTGGCAAGCGAAACAAAAGAAAGTTTTTAGAGAAGAAGAAAGGAATGTAGACATGCGCAGTAGCTTACTGATAAGAGTCTGGCAAACTACCGTAAGTCTGAAAGTCCAGAAATAAAAGCTCATCTGGAAAATACAGAAACGCAGTGACAATTCTGTTATTTTGAAATGCACTGATGTGGGCTTTTGGGGGAAAAAATACTGATTTTTTTTCTGCAGCTGAGTGGATAGGAACTTCATCCCTGATCCATAAGGAGGAATGTTCTGATGATAAAAGAAATGACTAGAGCAGTCTACACAGTGAACATTGTGCTTCTCGAGGTGAGATCTGCACCCTTGTTGCCTTCCATAAAAGCTTCAAAACTTGTCTCTTCTTATTGTCCTCTTCTAATGAGGGCCATTCACATTGGAGGTGGTTATTGGACTAGGATGAAGACCCTGCCTCCACTTCAGAGTATGCTGGGGTTTTTGGTTCAACTTAATTAATTCTGTTTATTTCATATTTATTGATCTACTGTTTTGCATCTTTGTTGTTTTAGGATGCGTGTAAGCCTCCCAGAATCACTTGACAATGAGATGAGTGATGGATACATTTGATAAATAAATTTTGTTGGAGGTTTCATTCACGTTACCAATTGGAGATGATTTAGTGGGTTCCTGCACTTAGCAGGAGATTGGAGTAGAGGACATCTGAAGCCTCCTCCAACTCATGTATCTATGACTGGATGAAAAAGGAGTCCTGTGATGTTACACAAGTCAAAGGGACTTCCAGGTTGAATACTCCTGTAGTAATCCTGTATGTACAGCTTGGGAGAGTACAGGCCAGGTTTTTCACCTTCCTAAACTGTTCTAAGAGGGACTTGGTGACTCAGTGGCTAAGACACTGAGCTTGTCGATTGAAAGATTGGCACTTCAGGGGTTCAAATCCCTAGTGCTGCATAACAGGGTAAGCTCCCGTTACTTGTCCCAGCTTCTGCCAACCTAGCAGTTTGAAAGCACATAAAAAATGCAAGTAGAAAAAGAGGGACCACCTTTGGTGGGAAGGCAACAGCGTTCCGTGCACCTTTAGTGTTGAATCATGCTGTCCACATGACCATGGAGACGTCTTCGGACAGTGCTGGCTCTTCGGCTTTGAAACAGAGATGAGCACTGCCCCCTAGAGTTGGGAACAACTAGCACATATGTGCGAGGGGAACCTTTACCTTTACCTTTAAATTATTCTATGCATCAGAGTCTCCCTTCTTTTTCCTAGCAACGGTTTTGCCCAAAACACACTCAGCAGCCAGCATTTAATTATCTTTGATTTATGGTATCGTATCTTCAGAAACCCAGTGTGGTCTTCCTTTGAGCAAAGCAGAGGTTTTGATTGGAGCAAGAATCTTGGTGCCATGTCTGACACTGTCAAAGACAAATGGAGGAGGGGTGGAAAGGGAGTAAAGGGAGTATTTATCATCTGCAAACAGAAATACTTGGGTTTTTTTGTTTGGGGCTATGAGGAGGTCAGGAGACTAAAAGAGATGAAGAACCGTTGCAGGATTTGGGCATGGTTAGTCTAATAGAAAGAAGGACTAGAGGTAACATGATGGCAGTGTTCCAATATTTGAGGGGCTGCCATAGAGAAGAATTGGGGGTCAATTTATTTTCCAAAGCACCAGAAGGCAGGACAAATTCAATGGATGGAAAGTAACATCCGTTAGTTTTTTAGGAGAAGAGTAGAAGGTGGAATAGAAGCCTGGTTAACTTTTGATTGAGAATTGGGCAGAAGATGTCCCTCTCCCTCAAGAGGGATGGACTATCACAGTGATGGGTAACTTTTTTGCCATTGCGTGCCAAAAGTGGAGGGAGCTGGGAGTGCCGTGCGCGAAATATTTGATATTTGAGTTTTCTCTTCAGAACCTGGCCTTCTAAAGAGCAGTCAGGGTTGATCTCCTCTAGGACTGATCAGTTTGATCACCTTGCAGTCTACGGGACTCGCAGGAGTCTTCTCCAGCACCAGAGTTCAAGGGCCTCAATTCTTTGGCACTCAGCCTTTCTTATGGTCCAACTTTCAGCAGGTGGTAAATGCCATCTATAAAACATTTTATATAAGTTTTCTTATATAAGTTTTCTTATTGATGGGATATTCTTGATTTTAGAGTTCAGACCGAGTAGGTTTTGATGATATTGTCTGATGTAGCTATTCTGACTTTTGATCTTAAGACTATTTGAATAGCCTTTCGGCTTGTGTGAACTCTGGAACGGGATATTGATCAAGAATAGTCTTTCAATTGATGTTACTTCACGATGTAGCATCAGTTCAAAGATTATACTTGGTCAACATCCTGAGAATAAAAGAGAAAGGGAGAGCAGGAAGACAAACTTACCATCTTATTTTCAACATTTACTCAAAGCCCAGAAGTCCATATCTCTTTTAGGAAGAATAAATACTTCTTCAACACACAGAGAAAAAGACTGTTCCTTAGTTGAGATGCATGCTAGTTTTAATAATTTATATTCCAAAACTGTTTTGACCCTTACTACAAACTGGAAAATAAATATTTATTTGATTTAGGGGCAAATTTCCAATTAGAATGTAATTATTTTCAAATTATGTATTACTGAGTCATCACAAGTTTCATTATAATAAGTTACATAACAGTGAACAAACAAACCCCAAGGATTAGGTTGCTAATTAGCTGTTTAATGTTAATATGGGGCTTTGACACTTTTTGCATCCATAAAGCTACTATTCCACTTAGGTGCAAAGTGCTGTAAGCAACTGCCAATTTATTAGAAATGATGGAGGTTAATCATGCTTATGAAATATAAGATGAAGAAAAAAATATGTTTTTTTCATGGTTTTCTGGATTTAGGAATGCCTGTGTGAAGTCAGTATTACTTTTAAGGTTCTCTGGTGGATGGATCCCATTGCGAGAATGTTTAGCCTGTTGTTTAGAATAGAATAACCAAGTTGGGAGGGACCTTGGAGGTCTTCTAGTCCAACCCCCTGCTTAGGCAGGAAGCCCTACACCACTTCAGACAAATGGTTATCCAACATTTTCTTAAAAACTTCCAGTGTTGGAGCATTCACAACTTCTGCAGGCAAGTTGTTCCACTGATTAATTGTTCTAAATGACAGGAAATTTCTCCTTAGTTCTAAGTTGCTTCTCTCCTTGATTCGTTTCCACCCATTGCTTCTTGTCCTGCCCTCAGGTGCTTTGGAGAATAGCTTGACTCCCTCTTCTCTGTGGCAGCCCCTGAGATATTGGAATACTGGTATCATGTCTCCCCTAGTTCTTCTTTTCATTAAACTAGACATGCCCAGTTCCTGCAACCGTTCTTCATATGTTTTAGCCTCCAGTCCCCTAATCATGTTGGTTGCTCTTCCCTGCACTCTTTCTTTTTACTAAACAAGTTCTGTTCTTTGTATAATACTCTGACTTCCAAGATGATGTCACCCGAAAAAGAACCTCTAAAGGTGAGCTTGACAATTTCAGATGAATAAACCGAAAGGCAAAAATTCAGGATTCGGAGCCCGTTGTTTCTCCTTACTCCACTATTCACAGAACTCATACTGGCATTGCCCTCGTGTAAAATATTGGAGAAAGGCTCCAATATTTGTTCTTCTCTGCACTCTTTCTAGAGTCTCCACATCTTTTTTATATCATGGCGACCAAAACTGGATGCAATCTTCCAAGTGTGGCCTTACCAAGGCCTTATAAAGTGGTATTAACCCTTCATGTGATCTTGATTCTGAGGCACAGTGTTTCTTGGGATGGAGATGGTTGCAATGGGGGTGGTTTGAATGAGCAAGACTGGATTGGTTTTTTTGGAGTAATTTTCTCCCAGGTGCTGAAGTCATTTTGGGAGTTTATGGAGATTCCCAGTCATCCACGTCACGGTTGTCCCAAAGATCCTTTTTCAAGAGGCACCTGAACTTTCTGAAGGAGCTTCTTGATTGAGAAGCGAAACATCTGCACAGAAAAACCAGAAAGTCCAGATGCCTCTTGAAAAAGCACCTTTGGGACATGTTGGGAGTTGTTTTGAAGTTTGGATGAACGCTGCTGATCTCATCTACAAGGGAACAGCATCTGAGTGGCTTTGTTTGGTCTCAGCTGAAGAGGTTGGAGGAAAACAAATGCCTTTAAAAGCCTCTGGTGGCTTTGCCCAAAAACAAAAAAATACTGGGAAAATTTGGTTAATGGAAATAATGGCAGAAGAAATGGAACTTTAAGCCAGAAATCTTTTTACTGGGTATGATTAGTGAAAACATCAGGAAAGAATTAAAATACCTAATACTGCACATAATTACGGCAGCAAGGCTGGCATTCGCTCAGCTTTGGAAAATGGACCAAATTCCAACGGAACAATTAATAATTCCAAAAATCTACAATTGTGTTGAAATGGACAGGCTAACATTGGAATTAAAAAATAAGGTAGACTCGAAATATTATATAGTATGGAACAAATGGTATGAATGGATAAATCAAAAGCAAAGTTTGCAAGATAACATAACTAGACACCGCCAATAACATATATGTATGTATGTTACATATGTAACATACATACATATATGTATGTATGTAACATATATGTATGTTAATATATATATATTGTAGTTAGTAATAATATATTATATATTTTCTATTTTTCTTTTTCTTTCTTTTTTCTTTTCTTTTTTCTCTTTTCTTTCTTTTTTGCTTTTACCTTTTCTTGCTTCTATCTTTTTCTTTCTTTTGTATGTCTTTCTTTTTTTCTACTTCTGTTTCTATTGCTCTTTTATCTCTCTCTCTCTTTTATATTTTATAATGTATGTAGTTAAATGTGATATTTTATCTTTTTAGACCTAATAAAGATTATTTTTTTAAAAAAAAAAGCCTCTGGAGATCCCAGCTGAGTTGCCTGATCGTCAGAAGCTTTTAAAAGCATTTTTTTCCTGCAACCTCTTAAGGTTGTAGAAACAATGCTTTTAAAAGTTAAAAAAAAAAAAGTTGGCCACACCCACCCAATCACATTACCCCCAACAAGCCACGCCCATAAAATAAGCCACGCCCACAGAACTGGTAGTAAAAAAAATTAGAACCCATCCCTGACTCAACCCCTTCCCTTTAGCTTTGCCCACATCTGGAAAGAAAGTGGCAGCCATTTTTGAGACTTCCTTTGACATTCAAAGAGATCCCTCCCCACCAATCTCCGAAATTGCCTTTGCATCTCTGGGAAGTTGTGCAAAGGCACTTTATTTAATTCGACCTCCAGCAGATTTGAAGGTTCAATTCAAAAGGCTAATTTGATGCTGTCACTTTCCAATTGAATCATCCCTTTGAAGTTCCTAACGCATGTCGCCTGCCTTGAAGTCGAACATCGAAAAGAAATGCTGAAGCAGTTTGGGTTTAATTTATGGAAATGGCGAGAGTCCCGTTCTGTGATGCAGCCCTACATTGTGGGACCGCACAGACAACAAGTGGGAAGGATGAGTCCCTCTGCTCTTTGAAATCAGAATGAGATCAAAAGATTAGATTTCAAACCACCTTTCTGATCATCTGCAATGCCATTTACCCCTGGCTCCCCCCCCCTTTTTTTGCTAAGTTTCCTGGGATATATATATATATATATGAAAAGATATGTTTGTCAAGAATGATAAGGTACAACACTTAATGATAGTCATAGGGTACAAGTAAGCAATCAGGAAACATTATCAATATAAATTGTAAGGATACAAGCAACAGTTACAGTCATAAGTGGAAGAAGATGGGTGGTGGGAACGATGAGAAGATTAACAGTAGTGCAGATGATAGGGAGAAAGAGATGGAAAGAAATGGAGAGAGAGAAAGAGAGTAAGATAGGGGAGGGAGAGAGATGGAGAGAGACGGAGAGAGAGAGAGAGAGAGAGAGATAGGATAGGGGAGAGAGTGAGATAGAGAGAGATGGAGATAAATAGATGGATGGATGGATGGATGGATAGATAGATAGATAGATAGATAGATAGATAGATAGATAGATAGATAGATAGATAGATAGATAGATAGATTAGATAGAGGGAGGGAGGGAGGGAGGGAGGGAGGGATAGATGATAGATAGATAGATAGATAGATAGATAGATAGATAGATAGATAGATAGATATAAATAGAAAGAGAGAGATAAATAGAGAGATAGAGAAGGGAAGGCAGGGAATAAATGGCATTCAGCAAAACATTTCCAAAATTGCCCAATTGCAAAACAGATGGGCAGGTCCAGCCCATTTCTTCCTCCTCCTCCTCCTCCTCCTCCTCCTCCTCCTCCTCCTCCTCCTCCTCCTCCTCCTCCTCCTCCATCTCTGTAGTGTAGAAGGAGCCAGATTTTTCCTCTGTTAACTTTTGCTGTAGATCGACCACCGATCCTCCCCAAAGCAAAGGAGTGCAGTGCTGAGGCTTGCCAAAAACTAAAAAGGGTTGAAGGTTCAGCCTGCAGGGATCCTCCTTCCTCCCCAGTCCCTCTTCTCCTCCCCTCCTTCTTTGCAAAACAATTCATGTTTTATTCCCTTTCAGCTTTTCTCTCCGGCCAAGCTGTCTGGCTACTCTGCATCGCTGTGAAAAACAAATGTCTTCGTTTGGAACCCGTGCCACCCAAAACGTGAAATCCCACCATTTGGGAAGGCAATAACAGAAGGGTTTGAACTCCAGATGAATTATCAGGCCATTTGCCTTTCAGCGTCCTTATGTAAAATGCTTGTATGCAGAGGCAATTATGTAGAACAGAGGTGGGTTACCTGGCAGTTAAAATAAAATGCCAGGTAAAATGCTTTATTTAGTGTGCTTTCCTCCAAAACAGTTTTCAGCGGGGAGAATATGTGAAGAGACTGGCACTTGGTGTAAAAATTAAAACCAAAAAAAAAAAAAAATCAAAAACAAAAACAAAACCCATTGCCATCTGCCAATGTCAAGGCATCACTGATGGATGCCAGTTAGAGGGGGTGGTTCCAGATCAGTGGCTACTGCATACTCAAATTTCAATTAAAACACTGCACTCGGGTGATCCAGATTCTGCTAAAAATAAAAAGGAGAGAGTCAGTTCTGTGGTTTGCATGCATTATGGAAACATCCCATCCCATCCCTTTCTTTCTGTCTCTGTCTCTCTCTGTCTCTCTCTCTCTCTCTCTCTCTCTGTCTCTGTCTCTCTCTCTCTCTCTCTCTCTCTCTCTGTCTCTGTCTCTCTGTCTCTGTCTGTCTCTCTGTCTCTGTCTCTCTCTGTCTCTCTCTCTGTCTGTCTCTCTGTCTCTCTCTCTGTCTCTCTCTCTGTCTCTCTCTCTCTCTCTCTCTCTCTCTCTGTCTCTCTCTCTGTCTCTCTGTCTCTCTCTCTGTCTCTCTCTCTCTCTGTCTCTCTCTGTCTCTGTCTGTCTCTGTCTCTCTGTCTCTTTCTGTCTCTCTCTCTCTGTCTTTCTCTCTTAAACGATGCAACAGGCAAAACTTCACAAAGCAAAAGGGTAGAACAAGGGAGTATATTTGTTTGTTTCTGTAAACTGGGACACACGGGAAAGAGATCCAAGCTGACAAAGATGAAATATGTATTGTTGGGTTTTTTGTTTTTTTTTTACTAGGGAAGAAGAACACAATTGTGGGCTAAACAAGGACGTACTGGAGTTTCAATAGATAGGAGAAGAGCAGGTAAAGGCTGGAGGTGGCATCAAGAGAGTATTAAGCCTTGCATCGTTATGTTCCCACAAAGGGACTACCGGTAAATCCAACTTCTCTTGAATTCCGTTAACTCTTGTCTAGCACCATTTTAGTCATGACCTGTGGCTGACTAGATTTTTGTGCACAGGCATGACCAATAAATCTCATACAATTATTATTTATTATTTATTTATTACATTTTTATACCACCCTTCTCTCGAAGGACTCAGGGCAGTATATAACTGGAACTTGATCCTGTTCCTGATTCTTCATGCCAGAAATCTTTCAGTTCCCACCAAACCATGGATTGTTTTAATTGTTCCTTGTTGACCAAACAATTATAGCTTGTTTCATCATTATACATCATTCTATGCTCTAGGCCTGTGATAGTGAACCTATGGCATATGTACCACAGGTGGCACATGGAGCTATATCTGTTGGCATGCAAGCATTTCCCTAGCTCAGCTCCAGTGCGCGTATGTGTGCTGGCCAGCTGATTTTGCGCTTTCTGGGCCCACCGGAAGTCAGGAAATGAACTGTTTCCAGCCCCTGGATGGCCTCCGAGGGAGTGGGGAAGGCCGTTTTCGCCCTCCCCAGGCTCCAAGAAAGCCTTTGTTGCCTGGAGAGAGCAAAAAACAGGCCCACCAGGCCCACCAGTAACCTTTTTGCCATTGTGTGCCAAATGCGTGGGGAGCACGGGGGAGTTGTGTGCCTATCCAGGGGGTGGGGTGGGGCACGGGGGACCACTGAATTATGGGTGTGGTTCTAATTCTATTTCTTCTGCTGCTATTTCTGATATCCAAATTTTTATTTTCTTCCAGTATTTCTTGATTTTGGGGCAAAGCCACCAGACATGAAAGAATGTACCCTGAGCTTGTTTACATTTCCAACACGCTGGATTTAGATTTGGATACATCTTTGCTAACCTTGATGGGGCCCCCTGCACTCCCTCCCCCCCTCCCCCCAGCTTTTGGCATGCGACAGCAAAAAAAGTTAGCCATCACTGATCTAGGCCCTGTTTATAAACCACAATGATTTCGTTCAGATATCACATATTTAGTTCACTTGGGCAAGCAAAACAAAAAGGTTGAATGACTTTGTTGAATGCTTGAAGCCCAAAATAGTGCAGGATTCATTCATTTGTACTGTTCTCACTTGGTGGAAATCTACCCCAGAACGTTATTTCTTTGAGAGGTCCAAGCAAATCTCTCCGTTTCGTGTAAAATTTGAGGAGCTTGTTAGTTAGTTGATAATGGGTAGGCTTCATATTGTTGTCAAACTACAACTCTCAGAATTCTTGGGCATGCTACCTATGCTTAATGAGGTTTGAGTTAAGTTGTAAATCGCCCTCCTCTACAATAAGTAAAATTATTATTCTTATTGCTGCCTCCTTGATCTGTTGTTAGCGTTACATGACTTTGTTTTCAGGTTCTATTTCATGGAGAATAGCAATAGCAATAGCACTTAGACTTATATACCGCTTTACAGTGCTTTTACAGCCCTCTCTAAGCAGTTTACAGAGACAGCCTGTTGCCCCCAAACCATCTGGGTCCACATTTTACCAACCTCAGAAGGATGGAAGGCTGAGTCAACCTTGAGCCTGGTGAGATTTGAACTACCGAACTGCAGCTAGCAGTCAGCTGAAGTAGCCTGCAGTCCTGCACTCTAACCACTGAGCCACCTCAGGTCTTCAGACAGACAGAACAGCTGTCTTTTTTTGAATGCATCTTTACTTGAAGAACTGTCAAATCCAAGTCCGGTACGAAAATAAGATCTCGTAAAAGAAAAATTAATTGGGGTTTACATTTCAATCACCAGGAGACTCTGTTTTTCTAGTCCTGCCTTAGGCATGAAAGCCGACTAATTGATTCTGGGCCAACCACCAGGAGACGGTGAGTTCTAGTCCTGCCTTAAGCATGAAGCCATCTGGGTGCCTTTGAGCCAGTCATTCTCTCTGAGCCCTAGGAAAGAGGTAAGTGTCAAACCATTTCTGAAATCTTGCTAAGAACACTGCGGGGACTTACCCAGGCGGTCACTAAAAGTCAGCAATGATCCAGAGCGGGGGTGAAATTCAGCAGGTTCTGACAGGTTCTGGAGAACCAGTGGCGGAAATTTTGAGAAGTTTGGAGAACCGGCAAATACCACCTCTGGCTGGCCCCAGAGTTGGGTGGGAATGAGGATTTTGCAGTATCCTTTCCCTGGAGTGGGGTGGGAATGGGGATTTTGCAGTATCTTTCCCCTGGAGTGGGGTGGGAATGGGGAGTTTGCAGTATCCTTCCCCTGGAGTGGGGTGGGAATGGGGATTTTGCAGTATCCTTCCCCCAGAAGTGGGGTGGGAATGGGGAGTTTGCAGTATCTTTCCCCTGGAGTGGGGTGGGAATGGGGATTTTGCAGTATCCTTCCTGTGGAGTGGGGTGGGAATGGGGATTTTGCAGTATCCTTTCCCTGGAGTGGGGTGGGAATGGGGAGTTTGCAGTATACTTTCCCTGGAGTGGGGTGGGAATGGGGATTTTGCAGTATCCTTCCCCTGGAGTGGGGTGGGAATGGGGATTTTGCAGTATCCTTTCCCTGGAGTGGGGTGGGAATGGGGAGTTTGAAGTATCCTTCCCCTGGAGTGGGGTGGGAATGGGGATTTTGCAGTATCCTTCCCCTGGAGTGGGGTGGGAATGGGGAGTTTGAAGTATCCTTCCCCTGGAGTGGGGTGGGAATGGGGATTTTGCAGTATCCTTCCCCTGGAGTGGGGTGGGAATGGGGATTTTGCAGTATCCTTCCCCTGCCACGCCCACCAAGCCATACCCACAGAACCGGTAGTAAAAAAATTTGAATTCCACCATAGATCTAGAGGCCCAAATAAATAAAATACAGTGCAATATTCTTTTTTTTTTAAAAAAAAATATCTGTACTTCTTTTATTAATTAACATTGTCTTTTGTTTTCGGTTTGGCTGATTACACATGGATATAAAAATCCAGGCACAGTGGTTTGGTAAAAGCTAAACTGCACAGGAGGGATTGGAAAGGATGGGGGGATATGCTGATCTACCAGAGACACAGAGAACAAACTGATAAAGCACCAATTATTCCGATCATAGCTGCAATATAAAAGTCATAACTTTTAGCTTAATAATCAAGCGAATAAGGTCCTTTATTCCAAGTACTCAGAGGGTTCCACTTGAGAAATTTAATTTAAAGCCAACCAGTTCAATAAAGAAAGTTATTAAGAGAGTGGAAACTTCCTGGTGTCTTGCTACGTTCATTGGAAAAAAGGAAACTAGGACTGTTTTTGTCACTGCTGGTGTGAAAGGACTAGTAAAGGAAGGATTACTGCAGTAGCAATAGCACTTATATACCACTTTACAGTCCTCTCTAAGCGGTTTACAGAGTCAGCCTATTGCCCCCAACAATCTGGGTCCTCATTTTACCCACCTCGGAAGGATGGAAGGCTGAGTCAAACCTTAAGCCTGGTGAGATTCGATCTGCCAATTGCAGGCAGCCGACAGTCAGCAGAAGCAGCCTGCAGTACTGCATTTTAACCACTGCGCCACCGTAGGAGAAACTACAATTAGGAGTGGTCATCTTTCCCCATCAACACTTACCAGCTTCGTGACTTCTGGCTGGCCATTGTAGGGATGTTCCACAGGACACGCTAAAAATAAATGTCAAGATGGTAGCTGTGACAGTGCTTGTACAACTGCCCCCTCCCCCCTCTATCTCTCTGCAGACTCCCCTGGATTTGTGTTTAATGGCTCGGTAGATACAATAGGCCTTGTATCTTGGTCTAATGGGGATCTTTTGTTCTTCCCTGCTTCTGGGGGATAGTTGAATCAAATAACATAATAGAGTTAGAAGGGACCTTGGAGATCTTTTAGTCAAGCCTCTTTCTCGAGGGAGACCCTATACAATTTCAGACAAAAATGGTTGTCCAATCTCTTCTTTAAAACCTCCAGTGATGGAGCACCAGTGGTGGGTTCCTCCCGGTTCAGTCCGATTCAGCCAAGCCGGTAGCGGTGATGATATGATGTCACCAAACCGGTTCTCTGTTTGGGAATCTGGGCCCTCGATCCCTCCCCCCGCGTAAGAATAGATTGGGGGCAGGGCCATTTTATTTGGCCCTACCCCCAATCTATTCGCTGCCTCCTGAGTCCCAGCGGATTGGCTAGAAGGAAAAAAAACTGTTTAAACTCTTGCTGCGGGGCTTCAAAGGGCCACCCTACAGCTGATCAGTGTTAAAAGGCAGTGTGGTGGTAGACCAGTGCGCTCGAAAAACAAATGGGTAGACTGGAACAGCTCTGCAAGCAGTTAAAAGCTGGTAGACCAGTACCTCTGCTAAATCCTAAAGAATTGTCACATGATTATCAAACCATGCCCACAAAATAAGCCACACCCACAGAACCAGTAGTAAAAAAATTCAGAACCCAGCCCTGTGGAGTGCCCACAACTTCTGGAAGCGTGCTCTTTCACTGATAATTGTACTTACTTACTGTCAGGAAATTTCTACGTACTTCTAGGTTGGATCTGTCTTTAATGATCTTCCACTCATTACTTCTGTGAGGGATCTCACGAAGAATAATGGTTCGTTGAGGGTGCTTCCAAGAAAAGGCAGCATGCAAGGATGCAATCAAATTAAGTCTTTATTTAGAAGTAAAAGTAGAGTAAAATGGATTCCCAGGTATGGAGGCATCCATGCCTAGATTGAGCCTATGGGTCAAGAGCAGGGGAGAGCAGCCCCTGTGCAGGGGTTCTTATGGGGGTCCCTGACCCTCCCTTACTGATGTGTATTGGGGGGGCGGAGGGCCATTAGCATTCCCCAATGGGACTGCAGGGGCCGGAGCTCCTTGGGATCAGAGGTGCCTCTTTGCTCCCATCTGGTGGCCCTTTAAGACTGGCTGGCACAAAACACCTAACAACTTCTTCTCCCTGCCGTCTTTGGAGATTAGGTCGACCCCCACTTCTTTGTGGCATTCCCTTGGATAGCAATAGCACTTAGACTTATATACCGCTTCACAGTGCTTTTGCAGCTCTCTCTGAACGGTTTACAGAGTCAGCATATTTGCCCCCAACAATCTGGGTCCATATTTGACTGACCTCGGAAGGATGGGAGCAGTGGTGGGATTCAGCCAGATCGGGCCATTTTGGGCCAACCAGTGGTTAAATTGCTGGCTGGCCCCACCCCTTCCTGCCCTGCCCCTTCCGGGACTCCCCCACGTGCCCCATTTTGGCTCCCAGGTAAGCGCAGGGAGGCTTCCTAGCAGTGGTGGCATTCAAGTAATTCAACAACCAGTTCTCTGCCCTAATGATTTCTTCCAACAAACAGTTTGCCAAACTGCTCAGAAAGTTAACAACTGGTTCTCCCGAAGTGGTGAGAACCGGCTGGATCCCACCACTGCTTCCTAGGCCCGAAACAAGGCATGGGGTCCGTTTTTGCTCCCAGGAAGGTGTAAGAGGCCAAGTGCTGCCTGTCACACCTCATGGCTGTGCCCACCAAGCCACACCCACAGAACCGGTAGTAAAAAAAATGTGAATCCCAACACTGGATGGAAGGTTGAGTCAACCTTGAGCTGATCAGGATCGAACTCCTGCTGTGGGCAGAGTTAGCCTGCAACACTGCATTCTAACCACTGTGAAGGGAAGGAAGGAAGGAAGGAAGGAAGGAAGGAAGGAAGGAAGGAAGGAAGGAATAGCACTTCGACTTAAATACCGGTTTACAGTGCTTTACAGCCCTCTCTAAGAGGTTTACAGAGTTAACATCTTGCCCCCAATAATTTTGGTTCTATTTTACCCACCTTGGAAGGATGGAAGACTGGGTCAACCTTGAGCCTAGTCAGATTCGAACTGCCAAATTTCAGGCAACCAACAGTCAGCAGAAGTAGCCTGCAGTACTGCATTTTACCACAGATATTGAAAGACTGCCAGTATGCCACCTCTGATCCTTCTCTTCGTTAAATTAGATATACCCACTTTCTGCAACTGTTCATGACTTAGAAGCTTCACGCTCTTTAGCATTGGAACAAATGTTCTTTGATTATCTTTGATTATCGATACAGTTGCATCTCCTCTTTAGCATAAATGGGAATAAAATGCTTCTCAACCTTCTCTCTTCAGCACCCTCCCTCTCTCCATTACACTTTTGTGATTTGCTATGAATGGAATAACACTATTTCAGACTTCACGAAGGAAGAACTATTTTTAAATTCTTGGAAAATGGCATTTTCGGCAAAGCAAGTGAAAGGCATTAATTTATCCATTAGAAATATCTTGCGAAAAGGAAATCATCCCCACAAATAGCAACTCATTGTATAGAAATATAGCATTGAAATTCATCTGCTGTTTTCTTTTCTTCTTCTTCTTCTTTTTTTGAAAATGCCTAATTGTTATCAAATAATACAGATTACTTTATGATGTGGCAAGGAACATTGGTTCCAATTATCGGCTATGCGCGATCCTTACGGAGTTAAAAATGCCATGCTTTATTGAAAAAGGGATATTTTTAGCCGAGTAAGGCTATATATGTCAGCGGCAGCCATGAATGATAGCGCAGTGATGTTTCTCTCTTATACAATCTTTGGAGCACATCACAGAACATGAAATTTGGTTATACAATGCGGCATTCAAAAGCTGAACAAAATGTGTCTCACTTAGTGGAATTCTCAGAATTCTTCCTTGTATATACAGTATTGATGGATGTTCTCTTTCCAGATTTTCTGCAAAGAAACCTGTTGGCCAATGAAACACCATCACATAGGTTGGCTTTTACTCATGTAGGTCATAGGTCAGGGGTCAGCAACCTGCGGCTCTGGAGCCGCATGTGGCTCTTTGGGCCCTCTGCTGTGGCTTCCTGTCAGGTGATCCCATCACTGGCTGGCCCCACCCCTCACCCTCCCCTCCCAGTCACTCCTTGCTTGGCCTGAAAAGGTAAGGGTGATGGTGGGGGATGGAGAAGTGGCCAGGGCAGAGACAGTGAGAAACAGAGAGAGAGGGAGAGAGAGAGAGAGACATAGAGAGATACAGAGATAGGGGGAGGAGGAGGGAGGGGGAGAGGGGAGAGAGATATATGTCAAAAGGATTTTGTGGTTCCCGGTGTTTTTTAACAACTGGTTCTCTGCCCTAATGACCAGCTGGGTAGGCGTGGCTAGCGGGTGTCATGTGACATGTGGAAGTGAGTGAGATTGAGTTGGCCACGCCCACCCAGGTTTTGTGGTTCCCGGTGTTTTCTTTTCTGTGGGGTCCAAATGGCTCTTCAAGTATTTAAGGTTGCAAACCCCTGTCATAGGTAAACCTACTACTTATATTGCTTCAACCAAGTCATGTAAAGTTTTTGTTTAATGGTTGCATTCGTACATCACACAAAGCTCTAGAAAATATTCACTGGCCAGCCTTCTGCTTCTTTGAAGAGACTAGCTACAGCAGTGGTCAAAATTGTGGAAACCTTTTGGGAAAAGTGTATTTTCTAAAACTAGCTAATAACACCACTTTTTTTTTTTTTTGGAGTACTACCATAACATTATATATCAATGGAAAGATAATTTAATCACTAATGTAATGCAATAACTTTTATGACGGATTTGCTGTTAGAATAGCAGTTACAGTATAAAGAAGAAAAGTGAAACACGTAGAAAAAACGAGATATACAAAAATGATCCCCATGTCAGTTAATCCTTAGTTGGGTAACCTTTAGCATGAATTACGGCCTTACAGCATCTTCCCAGGGAGTGAACCAAGCCTTTTAGTTCTGCAGCTGTTCTAATGTGAAACCAAGATTGAAGGATTGCTTCTATTAACTGGGTTTTATTGCTGGGTCACCTCTGACTAACAAGTTTCTTTAATTGGCTCCATAGATTTTTCAATTGGATGAAGGTCTGGGCTAGTTACTAAGTCTGCACTACGATGAGAAATCTTCTCATCATTCCCACCACCCATCTCCTTCCACTTATGACTGCATGACTGTAATTTTATTGCTGGTATCCTTACGATTTATATTGATATTGTTTCGTGATTGCTTATGACTATCATTAAGTGTTGTACCTTATGGTTCTTGATGAACGTATCTTTTCTTTTATGTATACCAAGAGCTTATGCACCAAGACAAATTCCTTGTGTGTCCAATCACACTTGGCCAATAAAGAATTCTCTCTCTTCTCTTCTCTTCTCTTCTCTTCTCTTCTCTTCTCTTCTCTTCTCTTCTCTTCTCTTCTCTTCTCTTCTCTTCTCTTCTCTTCTCTTCTCTTCTCTTCCTTTCCTTTCCCTTCCCTTCCCTTCCCTTCCCTTCCCTTCCCTTCCCTTCCCTTCCCTTCCATTCCATTCCATTCCATTCCATTCCATTCCATTCCATTCCATTCCATTCCATTCTATTCTATTCTATTCTATTCTATTCTATTCTATTCTAATTTGCAATCATTCTCTAGGAAATAAAAGAGCAACCTAGTATTTAAGGCAAAGTGATCTTCTTAAAAAAAAACCACAAACAAACCTTGTCTACTTTTAAAAGTCAACAAACTTAAATTGCACGTCATGATTCAATGCACGGCTTAGAATGCAGTTTTCTTCTCAGCGTTGTCTTTTCACTCAATGTTGTGATGTTGCTGTTTGCTGGAGAATGAAGCCGCAAGTTGCAATACCCGATGGGTGATTTTAGCACGGTGTGCTTGCCCTGTAACTCTTTAAAACCTGCAAACCGCTTTTGTTAAGAGTGCTGATACGATCCCATTATCTGCACGACTTTCCTTCGCTCCTTGTCTCCTGCTCTTCCCCCCCACTCCAATCTGTCACAGGGAACCCAATTAAATCATTCTCTAATCTATAATGTATTAAGATAATAATGAGAGCTGAAGTCAGTCCTGACAGTGCGAGAGAAGGTGTCTCGATGCTCTCATTTGATTAGGCCTTTGGGGTGGCCTGGTGAATATGAGAAAAATGGAGAATACTGCATCATTAACAGGGTGGCCAGGTGCTCAGGAAGAAAACAGCTTTTTAATAGTCCTGGTGAAGACAGAATTTCAGCCATCCGCAGCCTCCGTCTACAGATGTCCCTCTTCAATAACATCCTATTTATTCACAGAAGGACAGGAAATTAGCCATTGTAGGTAGAACTCTTATGTGATAGAACTAAACGAGAAGCTTTCTGGAGATGCCTTCACATTCAATCCAATAGCAATCTTGAAAACTACTCCATCTTTCAGAAGATCCATCCTAAAGCTTTGGGCTACTAAAGATTCCTAGAAGTCTTGAGTTGTTGTTGTTGTTAGTTGTGAAATCATGTCTGACCCATCGCGAGCCCATGGACAATGTTCCTCCAGGCCTTCCTGTCCTCTACCATCCTCTGGAGTCCATTTAAGCTCCCTCTGACTGCTTCAGTGACTCCATCCAGCCACTTCATTCTCTGTCGTCCCATTCTTCTTTTGCCTTCAATCTTTCCCAGCATTAGGCTCTTCTCCAGCGAGTCCTTCCTTCTCATTAGGTGGCCAAAGTATTTGAGTTTCATCTTCAAGATCTGACCTTCTAAAGAGCAGTCAGGGTTGATCTCCTCTAGGATTGATCGGTTTGATCATCTTGCAGTCCAAGGGAGTCGCAGGAGTCTTCTCCAGCACCAGAGTTCAAGGGCCTCAGTTCTTTGGCGCTCAAGTCAACTCAGATCAACTCAAATCTTGAGTGGCATGCTCCCAAAGATGTATACAATAAATAGGTGGATGGAAAGGAGTGCTATTGATTTTTTTGAGTTGTGCAGGCTGAGAAAATAATTCAGAAGAAGTGCTTTGGTCCTTGGGTGAACTCAACTCCAGTGTCAAGCTTGGCTTTTGCTCTAAGCACAAGCTAATTATTTTTTTCAAACTTTGATTCTCACAGAGGCTCTTTAGCAAGATGCATTGAGAAGGAAAGGGAGGGGTTCTCAGATTATCAGTAATCAAGCTATTTTTCGTCTAGGCTCAATACATACATACATACATATATACATGTACATGTATGCAGATAGATAGATAGATAGATAGATAGATAGATAGATAGATAGATAGATAGATAGATATAGATAGATAGATAGATAAAATATTTTTTCTGTCGAAGCACCTGGTCTACCCCAATATGGGAGGAACCATACTGCTTCCTTTTTGCCTTTTAACTCCAATCCAGGAGCCCTCAGGCAGTCGCTATCATGACAAACTATTTTGTATCAAATTTATATTTGCTGATAAAGAAATAAAGGGAGACTAGTATAGATCTATTTCAAGCTATTTAGCTCTCATCAGCAGCCATACCCTTACTTGGATTCGAAGTTGGGCTGCCTGCATAGTAGTTTGTCATGATAGCAACTGCCCTGGATTGGAGCTGAAAGGCAAAAAGGAAGCAGTATGCTCCCTCCCATATTGGGGTAGACCAGGTGCTTCTATAGAAAAAAAAACACTTAATCTCTCCCCTGGTTCAGTTGATAAAGGGAAGAGAACTTGTGGCTCAGAGGTTAATACAGCTGCCTAATACGCAGGCAGTCCAGGTTTGAATCCGAGTAAGGGTATGGATAGCTGATGAGAGTTAAACAGCTTGAAATAGATCTATACTAGTCTCCCTTTATTTCTTTATCAGCAAATATAAATACCCCTGCATACATTACAGCAGATACTTTTGGGTTTTCTTTCTAATTGCCTTCCTGTGATCCGAGATGTTGACTGTTTTTCCATAGATAATAGAGAAACTTGCAGCTAGTTGTTTACTTAACTGTCTCCTTGTTCCTTCTCAGCCTGGAACTGAACTCTGACAGGCTCTTCATTATACCTTAAAGCAAAGCAACATTTTAAGATCAAAGACTAAAGATCCTGCTTTAAGAATCCTGTTAATATAAACAAGTGGATTCCATAAAACAATCTTCTTCTTCTTCTTCTTCTTCTTCTTCTTCTTCTTCTTCTTCTTCTTCTTCTTCTTCTTCTTCTTCTTCTTCTTCTTCTTCTTCTTCTTCTTCTTCTTCTTCTTCTTCTTCCTCCTCCTCCTCCTCCTCCTCCTCCTCCTCCTCCTCCTCCTCCTTCCTTCTGCTTCTTTTGCTTCTTCTTCATCTTCCTACTCTTCCTCCTCCTCCTCTTCCTTCTTCCTTCTTCTTCGTCTTCCTCCTTCTGCTTCTTCTGTTCCTTCCTCCTCCTCCTCCTCCTCCTCCTCCTCCTCCTCCTCCTTCCTCCTTCTTCTGCTTCTTCGTCCTCCTCCTTCTCCTTTTTCCTTCTGTTTCTTCTGCTTCTCCTTCTCCTTCTCCTCCTCCTCCTCCTCCCTCCCTCCCTCCCTCCTGCCTCTCATCAGTCGAGTCTTACAGTTTAGAGTCGCTGAGCAGATTGCTGTGTTTTGGTTAGATGTTGTTGTTTACTTGTTCCCTTCTCTCATCATCTGTTAGCCGTAAGGAAAATAAATACACAGAAAAACCTGTCAGAGAGGTTGGATTTTTTTCTTATATATATATATATATATATATATATATATATATATATATATATATATATATATATATATATACCATTAAAAAATTAATTACTCGACACCTGAATGCATTTTCCTTCTCCCGTTCTATATCCATTGTTGTGCTACGTCAAAAACAGAACCGATGTTCAAACTGCAATATCCAAGGAAGTCTTTTCTATCCCCCACCTTTTCCACATACAGATTTCGGTTTGAAACGCTGCAGTCTATAGGGCTGATTGTGACAGTCATCATTATATAGCTATCAGCGGGAGCTTAGAAAGCTACCGGGAAACCTGTCACATTCTGCTAACAACAAATACACAGCAATAATAAACTGCTCAGCAGTTGCAGAAAGAAAAATCTTATTGTTTTTTTTTTAATAAAATAAAGCTGGTAAAAATATTGTGGAGATAAGGAGGGGAAAACAGAAAGACATCGAAAGCCTTGTTTTCCAGGGTTTCTTCAAACTTGCAGAATTTAAAACGAAATAATTGCAAATGTTGACAAACCGAGTCAAACGTGCAATGTTGCTTTTCGGGGCATTGACGATTCCCCCCCCCCCCAACAACTTTTATAAGAGTATATTATAATATAAAATCCAAATCAAAACGAAGATCAGAAAAAAGGGAAAAGAAAATGTGTGAGAAAAAAAAAAGTACTTCTGTCCCTTTTCAGTCAACTTTTTACTTTGGGTTTCTAATATGTATATATATGTGTGTGTGTGTGTGTGTGTGTGTGTGTGTGTGTATGTATGTATTTTTCTTCAACCGGGTATTTTCCTATGTAAACCAAGTTTCTCAACTTGCAGTTATAGCTCGGTGAAATCACATCCACTATCCTAGGCTTCTTCAGACAGCAAAGCTGCATTTTGCTGCCTATTGGGAGTCTAATAAATTGTATTTTATTTTTGGCTGTTCACCACCCTGAGTCCCTCTGGGACTAGGGCGGTATATAAATTTAAACAAATAAAAATAAATAAAATAAAAATAAATAATATAGATCTATTTTGGACTCATTGGTCCTCATCAGTTAGCCACACCCTTACCATATGTTCCCTCCCCGTAGAGCTAAGTATTTGCTTATACTTAGGATAGTGGATGTGATTTCACCGAGGTCTGGTTGAAAGTTGAGAAACTTGGTTTACACGTGTGTGTGCTTGTGTCTGTGTGCTTGTGTGTGTGTGTGTGTGTGTATGTGTATGTAATGTATATATGTATATAAGTACATTGTAAAAAAGATGTTGAGACTCTAGAAAAAGTGCAGAAAAGAGCAACAAAGATGATTAGGGGACAGGAGGCTAAAACATATGAAGAACGCAGTGATGAAATTCAATTTTTTTTACTACCGGTTCTGTGGGCGTCATCTGGTGTGCATGGTGTGGTGTGGCTTGGTGGGCATGGCAGCGGAAGGATACTGCAAAATCTCCATTCCTTCCCCACTCCTAGGGGAAGGATATTTCAAAATCTCCATTCCCACCCTACTCTGGGATCAGCCAGATGTGGTATTTGCTGGTTCTCCGAACTACTCAAAATTTCTGCTACTGATTCTCCAGAACCTGTCAGAACCTGCTACATTTCACACCAGGAAGAACGGTTGCTGGAACTGAGTATGTCTATTCTGATGAAAAGAAGGACTAGGGGAGACCTGATAGCAATGTTCCAGTATCTCAGGGGCTGCCATAAAGAAGAGGGAATCAAACTATTTTCCAAAGCACCTGAGGGCAGGAGAAGAAGCAATGGATGGAAACTCATCAAGGAGAGAAGCAACTTAGAACTAAGGAGAAATTTCCTGACAGTGAGAACAATTAATCAGTGGAACAACTTGCCTCCAGAAGTTGTGAATGCTCCAACACTGGAAGTTTTTGAGAAGATGTTGGACAACCATTTGTCTGAAGTGGTGTAGGGTTTCCTGCCTAAGCAGGGGGTTGGACTAGAGGACCTCCAAGGTCCCTTCCAACTCTGTTATTCTATTTTATTTACACACACACACACACACACACACACACAATATATATATATACATACATAAATACACAATTTATTTATATATTTTCACATTACCTACAGTACATAAGTGCTTAATGAACTACGTATTATCTGGATCAACTTATTTTTATACAATAATACTTTTCCAACTCCTAATTTCTACCTCTGCTATCCAACCATATATAAAACAAATCCCATAAAAATATTGTATCTTGTTTTTCTTTTCTTTTTAGTGTCAGTCTATCCATTTCTCCACACTCTAAAACCTTTTTAATTACATCATCCTCTGTAGGTGTTTCCTCATTTTTCCTGCGCAAATACAATCCTTGCTGTTGTCAAGACATGTAATATTAAGTGTAAGTTCCCTTTACTCTTCAGGTATTATGCCTAGCAAAATATTTCTGTCTTAAATATCTGTTGCTTGAACATTTTCTCCAGCAAAAATGTATGCATTTTTGTCCAATATTTTTTTGCTTTTAAACATGTCCACCACATATGATATTTGGTGACATATATGACAAGTGACACATATGTGGTCTAATGCTCAAGTATGTTTGAACTTAAAACCTTATACAAAACCTTGTTTTAAAATGCCATTAGGCTGAATCAGAATAGATATATTTCTACCAGCAGCTCTTCACATCCCTTCAAAAGGTATTCAGGAGTAAGCATGCTAATCTGCAATTTTGCCATGTCTACTGTGAAAACAAATAAGCAAAAATACTCTTCACATCAGCTTATAAACAAAACTCCCTGTTGTTTCCTCATCAGAATTTTTTGACACAACAATGATAATTGCCATTGCACCTCCATCCTGTGGCTAATCAAAGGCAATGATATTTAATTATCTTCAGTGGCTGAAGCGCCTCCTTTACTGAAAGCTTCCACAATTGTGTCAAGGAGGTGAAGTAGAGACAGAAAAAAAAAAAAAAAAGATTCACAGAGGATTTTGCACATCTCATACTCGATATTGAAGAAAATCTAGCCCAACTAGTTACTTGTTAAAGGGTTGGTTCATTTGTAAGAATTCATTACTCTGAATGAATGAAGAATTCACATCCATTCATAAAATGTTTCTCACCATTAGTAGAACCATCTCCTTAAATGAGTTGTTTTTCCTTCAGGAAAAATACCTGTGTTTTCCCGAAAATAAGACCCTGTCTTGTATTTTTTTGAACCTCAAAATAAGCGCTTGGCCTTATTTTCAGGGAGGTCTTATTATTTTGGGGTGCATGGAGCAAGACGGGGCTCCTCTTGCCATCTTACCTGATTTTCAGCTCTGTCTCCCTAACCCTAACCAGAGGAAATGGTGGAGACTGGCTGAGCATGCATTTAAATATTTTCGGGGAGAGCTTATTTTCAGGGGAGGGCTTATTTTCAAGGAAACACAGTATTAAAATCCCACCACTTATCTCAAGAGGAACCATCTATCTGTCTTTCTCAAGAGCGCCCCTAATTTCCGCATCTATTTATTATTCATTTAATTAAGAAGAACGGAGGCTCATGAGGTTAAGAATGCTGGGCTGATGATTGGCAACCTAACGTTTGAGACCCATTGCTGCTGTGGGATGGAGTGAGCTCCCATCACATGCTCCAGCTCTTGCTTGCCCAGTGGTTCAAAAGCAGGCAACTGCAAGTAGGTAAATGGGTACCACTTGGGTGGGCAACTTCATGGAATGCGAAAGGAGCCCCCCAATTTGGCTTCCCCCAGGCAACAATGATGTCACTGGCAAATCCTTTCACTGAAGAAGTACTTTAGTGCTTCTGACATGGAAGTATTAGTACTCATTAAATTTATATGATGCCCACCTCACTATCGAGAGAAACTATGGGTGGTTTACAATGCAATGTCTTACATAGATCATTATATCCACCAAAGTGCAATTTGAGATGGCAAGTTAGATTTATCAAAAAGTGTTTAAAAAGGAGAAAGAACAACTGGCTGCAAACAAGTCCCATGTACAAAGGTAAAATTGCTAACTTCCCAAATGTTGCAAATTCATTGTGCTGACAAATCTTCTCAAACACAGAATAATAGAATAACACAGTTGGAAGGGACCTTGGAGGTCTTCTAGTCCAACCCCCTGCTTAGACAGGAAACCCTACACCACTTCAGACAAATGGCTATCCAACATCTTCTTAAAAACTTCCAGTGTTGGAGCATTCATAACTTCTGGAGGCAAGTCGTTAAACTAATTAATTGTTCTCACTGTCAGGCAATTCCTCCTTAGTTCTAAGTTGCTTCTCTCCTTGATTAGTTTCCACCCATTGCTTCTTGTCCTGCCCTCAGGTGCTTTGGAGAATAGCTTGACTCCCTCTTCTTTGTGGCAACCCCTGAGATATTGGAACACTGCTATCGTGTCACTCTAGAGTCCTTCTTTTCATTAAACTAGACATACCCAGTTCCTGCAACCATTTTCATATGTTTTAGCCTCCAGTTCCCTAATCATCTTTTTTGCTCTTCTTTGCACTCTTTCTAGAGTCTCAACATCTTTTTTACATCATAGTGACCAAAACCGAATGCAGTATTCCAAGTGTGGCCTTACCAAGACCTTATAAAGTGGTATTAACACATTTATGCCCTTCTTTAAAACTCCACCAATAATTTGCATCCTGTAGGTTCCATGTCCCCCACCCCCACCCCCCCTTTTTTTTTTTTTGCTTGTTTCTGCAAGCCAATAGGGCATTCAGGAAGAAAAGTCCTTTTTCTTAATTCTCTGGCACTTTCTGGGAGTTCTTAACTAGGGCTTGCTTTGCTGTTTATTGAATGAACGCTTATTGCCAAGATACACAAACATACAAAGTCATCCACCATGAGTGCCACGACCAAAATGACAACTTCCATATTGACAAGCTACTCTAAGCCAAGCATGCTGTGACTCAGTACAAGAGGTGAGCCAAGTTGATGAGACTGTCTTGGTCAATATGTTGCCCACTGCCAATAAATCAACGTTCAGGGCCATGACACAGAGACACACTAATGAGGTACGAAAGTGTTGTAAGATGGGAATTAACTCTTTAGGAGATAATGCTCAAAGACTTTCCCTGCCATTTCAGTCACCACCTGTGTTGAGGAAGAGCCATAGATGTCAGATGGTTCAACTCTTGGTACCTGTCCAAAGACCAGTAGAAATTCTCCTATTTCTCTTTCCTGCTGTTGCCCTGAAGATGTCAGAGATAGAAACCACCAGCTGCTCTTTGTATCAATTCTCTTCCTCTCTTTGCCATGTCAGGCTCTTATTTTTTGCACTTGGAAGAAGGAACTGCTTGGAGAAAGTTGACAGAGAGACCTTTTCCATTAGGTTTCTATGGAAACTGTTCACTTTCCCGCTGGTTCTCCCAAGGATGCTAACTACGGAAGCCTCCCAGCAAATCACCACACTTGCACACTTTCCAACTAAGTCCATGGACACCAACCAATCTGGTTATTTTGATTGTTGTTGTTGTTATCAGCCTGGAAAACTGCAACCAGCACATTAATGCTAATCTACAAGATCCATCTGCTGGGCTTCCAGCTGTGAAATGTGATATTCACAGCAGGTCCTTTGGAGTCCAGTGGAGCGTCACTGATGTACATCTGGATAAGATGGTTCAGTTATAGGAGGATATCTATCACTGTCACGTTCTTCACTAGCAGGAATGGCTTTCACTTCTACGAGCTTTGTTGAAGATCAGTGTTGCTTGCCTGTCCTAATGAGGAGAATATGGTAGAACTGGTCAAATGACCAGGAAGGTTGGATTGAGGCCTCCTTATTTCAAAACCAGATGGTGAATTTCAACCTTCTCCTCTTATAAAACCTCTGAGACAGGGGTGGGCTTCAAAAATTTTAGCAAGGGGTTCTCTGCTCAGTTGCTGGGTGGGTGTGGCCTAGTTGGCCTCCTGCACAATGGAGGTGAGGGGACGTTTTTGCCCTCCTGGGGCTCAGGAGGCTTTCTTTGAGCCTCCGAGAGGGAGAAAATGGCCTCCCCAGGCTCCGGAGGCCCTCTGGAGGCTGCTTCTGGTAGGCCTGTTTTTCACCCTCCCCAAGCCTCCGGGCAGTTCCTGCACTTGCCTGCATCCAAAATGGGACATGTGGGGACTCCTGGGAGGGAAGGGGAGGGGAGGGGTGGGCAAGGCCAGCCAGGAGTGGGATTTGGGAGTTCTCCAAACTGCACAGAATCTTAGCTAGAGGTTCTCCCGAACCCCTGCGAACCCCCAGCAGCCCACCCCTGCTCTGAGATGAATTCAAGGCTTTCTTCTCCACCATTGTTCTGATAAACTGTCTCTTGTAATCATCTCCATCAATGATCCTTCATTCCTCTAGGCCAAATGTAGAAAATCTTCAAGCCTCCAAATAAAACTACTCTATTGAGGATTACAGTTCAACGCAATCTTGAAGACTGCAAATACCAAATACTTCAAGAAGACATTTTCTAAACATTTTCAAAAGGAACAGCCAGACTTCTTTTTAAAAAAACAAAAAAACACAAAGCATATATTCCATTTCTGAGGAATGCAAGACATGGGAGACCATCAACATAGCAGAAGAAAAAGCGAAGTCATCAGATTTTACAGATATTAACAGAGTTGGAAGGGACCTTGTAGGTCATGTAATCCAACCCCCTGCCCAAGCAGGAGACCCTACACCATTTCTGGCAAATAGAGGTCCAGTCTCTTCTTGGAAGCCTCCAGTGATGAAGCTCCCACAACTTCTGAAGGCAACTTCTGTTCCATTGGTTGATTGTTCTCACTGTCAGAAAATGTCTCCTTATTTTCAGGTTGACTCTTTCCTTGACCAGTTTCCATCCATTATTCTTTGTCTGGTGCTTTGGAAAATAGCTTGACCCCCTCCTCTCTGTGACAGCACCTCAAATATTGGAAGGCTGCTATCATGTGTCCCCTGGTCCTTCTCTTCACTAGACTTGCCATGCCCAGCTTGCTCTTTGGTCAAAGAAGTTCCTTCACATCCAGATGCAGCAATCCTTACAACACACATCTGGCTCTCTTGCATAGGCTTTGCTTAAGGAACCTTTTGTACGATGGAAAATATTTTTGGATGGGGAGAGTGAGTTTAGCAAAGGACTTGAGCTGGCCCCACCTTCACTGCAAATGAACTTCTCTTCTGTCATTAAATTAAATTTGAACACATCTTTCAACGACACTCCCGACTTGGTTTCAGTAGATTTTTGAAGACTATTCCAAGAATGTCAGCCCTATATGATGAAAACATGGTAGAGTTCAGCAGAAGATGAAAATGCAGAGGTTAGCAGATGTGCAGCTTTTGAGGATTTTCTCTCTTACTGGACCAGAAGCTAAAACAGATGAAATATGGTTGCAGGAATTAAATGTATCTAGTTTAATGAAAATAGGGATGCAGTAGCTCAGTGGGTAAGATGCTCAGCTTCTCGATCGAAAGGTTGGTAGTTGAGCAGTTCGAATCCCCAGTGCCGTGTAACAGGATGAGCTCCCGTTACTTGTCCCAGCTTCTGCCAACCTAGCAGTCCGAAAGCACATAAAAAATGCAAGTAGGAAAATAGGGACCACCTTTGGTGGGAAGGTAACAGCGTTCCATGCGCCTTTGGCATTCAGTCATGCCAGTCACATGACCACAGAGATGTCTTCGGGCAGCGCTGGCTCTTTGGCTTTGAAACAGAGATGAGCACCACCCCGTAGAGTCGGGAACGACTAGCACATATGTGCGAAGGGAACCTTTACCTTTACCTTAGTTTAATGAAAAGGAAGACTCAGGGTGACATGATAGCTGTGTTCCAATATTTGAGGGGCTCCTATAAACATAAGATAGGCCAACCTATTCACCAAAGCACCTGAGGACAGGACTAGAAGTCATGGATGGAAACTAATAAAGGAGAGATGCAACCTAGAACTAAGGAGAAATTTCCTGACAGTTGGAACAATTAATCAGTGGAACAACTTGCCTCCAGAAGTTGTGAATGCTCCAACACTGGAAGTTTTTAAGAAGATATTAGACCACCATTTGTTTCAAATGGTCTAGGGTTTTCTGTCTGAGAAGGTGATTGGAATAGAAGACTTCCAAGGTCCCTTCCAAATCTTATTCTGAAAAACATCCCAATGGAGGCTGCCATGTGAATTCCTATCAGATCCCGTGTTGCTGTATTCTTGACCATGGACTTCAGAAACACCTCTGCCTGTCTTTTCCATAGACAGACAGCGACAGGGGCCATTAATTTTTAATTTAGCCCTCTCCACACTGCACTTCCCTTGTATTTTATGGGCCCATTATCCCAGAATGAAGGCTTGTAAAACAGAGAATTTTCAGGTTCAAATAGGGAAGGGAGGGGGGTGGGGGGTGGGGGAAGACAATCATTACACCTAATAGAGAGCCGAGGTGGCGCAGTGGTTAGAGTGCTGTACTGCAGCTACTTCAGCTGACTGCTAGTTCAGCAGATCAGAAGATCAAATCTCACCGGCTCAAGGTTGACTCAGCCTTCCATCCATGGGTAAAATGAGGACCCAGCTTGTTGGGGGCAATATGCTATTTAGTATACTGTCGATTGTTGTAAGCCGCCCAGAGTCCTTGGAGAGTGGGCGGCATAGAAATATGATTAATAATAAAATAAAATAAAAATAATAAGACTAGCAAATGGGGAACAAACATCAATTTATGGCTGGAGCATAATAATAATAATAATAATAATAATAATAATAATAATAATAATAATAATAAAAATAGTAGTAGTAGTAGTAGTAGTAGTAGTAGTAAACACTTGGGGCACTTGGTACCATGTCCAAGAATTTTATAAGATACATCAACAAATTGCAGCTTTCTACAATAACACCAGCAGAACTGCAAAAAAAAATGCGCTACTCAGAACATCGTACATCTTAAGAAGGTACTTGGTTGATCCCTAGGATGCTGGCAGCAACCCATATCAACCATTAGCACCAGTCAATGGTATTTGTGATGCATTTCTGAATGTTCAGTTGACAGAGTTTCATGTTTAGTGAATAAAGTAAATAATAATAGTATTATTGGTGTCTCTTTTATTCATTAAACATGAAACTCAGTCAATTGAACATTTTAAAATATATAAAAGAGATATTATTATTTTATTCATTAAACATGAAACTCAATCAGCTGTACATTTAAAAATGTATAGGATTTTATTATTATTATTTTATTCATTAAACATGAAACTCAATCAGCTGTACATTTAAAAATGTATAAGATTTTATTATTATTATTTTATTCATTAAACATAAAACTCAGTCCATGTACATTTAAAAATGTATAAAAGAGATATTATTATTATTATTATTATTATTATTATTATTATTATTATTATTATTTTATTCATTAAACATGAAACTCAGTCAACTGAACCTTTAAACATGTATCATAAATACCATTGACTGGTGCTAATTATTATTGTTATTGTTATTATGCTTATTTGTGCCTGAATTTATAACTTGGCTCAAAGCAGGAAAGAAAACTTAGATTTCGTTTTTTTTTCAAAAGAAAAGAAAAGAAAAGAAAAGAAAAGAAAAGAAAAGAAAAGAAAAGAAAAGAAAAGAAAAGAAAAGAAAAGAAAAGAAAAGAAAAGAAAAGAAACTCAAAACTTCCTTATCCACAGATACAGGTCAGGGGGTTGTAAGAAATGTCAGTTTTTGCCCTGTATTAAGGCGTCTTTCTTTCTTCCTTCCTTCCTTCAGCTAGCCTTCTCCTGCCTTGCCCTAAACCTTTTTTCCATATGTAATTGTGTTCCCATTCTGTCAGTCACACTCCGCGCAGATGCTGAAACGGAAAATATTTCTGCGTTTGTTTCTTCCATGCAAAGGAGGGCTGGAGCGGATCCCTTCTTCTTTCCGTCAGTTCAGTTCGCGGGAAAAGGTGGGGCGGATGGGGGGAGAAGCAAAGAGGAAGGCTTTTGAAATGTAGGCATTTTCTACATTTGATAGCAAAACCAATTCCGTTAAAGCACTGTGTGTGTGTGTGGGGGGGGGGGAGTTGGTAGCTATGAAATGGTACCTGTAATTCTCTGCCTCTTCAAATCAGAAATTAGGTTGCTATTACCAGATGCATCGTGTGAAGCGTGCTGCTGACACACCCTTTGCACTCTTAATTTTGTCTTCAAAGGAAGCATGTACAGGTGAAGGATTTTCAAACAATGCTTGTTGAGAAATGAGAAAGTTTGTTTCGGAAAAGTCTACGGAGATGCTCCGTCATCCAGGTCATCCATCATGGTTGTCTCAAAGGTGCAACTGGACTTTCATCTTACACTTTCTAGCAGTTCCATACCAGGGGTGGGATTCACAAGTTTTAGCAACCGGTTCTCTGATGTGGCCATGGTGGGCGTGGCCTACTTGGCCTCATGCCCCATGGTGGGAGGGGACATTTTCACCCTCCCCAGGCTCTGGAGGCTTTCCTCAAGCCTCCAGGAGGGCCAAAACAGCCTCCTCCAGTCTCCAGAGGCCCCTTTTTTGCCCTCACAGAGCTTCCACACGGGGCCTGCCCTTACCTGGCATTCAAAACTGGCTGTGTGGAGACTCCTGGGAAGAGATAGATAGGGTGGGCGGGGGCCAGGTAGTCCTTGGAACTAACGGTTCGGTGAACCAGATATAAAATTAGCATCTGATTCACTCAAATTGGTTCAAACTGGCTGAATCCCACGCCTGCTCCATACCCAATTGCACTCCTCAGCTGACCTTGAGGACACAGATAAACCTCCAAGTGGCCTCAATGACACTCTAAAAGGATGCAAATGACCAACGGTCTGAAAGGAATAGAAATCCTTCCATTCCTCACTATCCGGTCAGAGCTGAGGAAGCTCCTTGGATGAGAAGCAAAACGTCTTCAAAGAAAAATCACGAAAGTCCAGTTTGCCTCTTGAAAAAGCACCTTTGGGTTTGTTTCAGAAAAAGAAATCTATCCCCTCCTGCAATCCATGTCTCTGTTGCCATAATGAGCTCGGTTGTAAAATGATGATGATAATGTTATCCATTCAGTTGAGTCCAAATTTTGGCAGTTGTGCGGGCCAGGTCTGTTCCACTCTTCCGATCCTATCCTGCTTCTTTGAATTTTTCTATGCTCTGACTGGTGTCGGCTTTGATGGTACCCAGTCAACGTGTTCTATGATGACCTGGTTTCTTTTTACTGCTAACTCTTCCAAAAGTAAATTGCTTTCTCCGGTGAATTCCCTCGCATGACATGGCCAAAGTAAGTAAGACGCATTTTTGTGACTTTGACTTCTAGTGACATGTCTGGTGTTACGCACTATAGCATTGGCTTGTTAGTCAACTTTGCTGTCCAAGAAATAGTCAGGAGCAGTTGTACAAAGGACCCTCTTATACAGCAAACCACCTTCCCGTGAAGCAGAGCTACGGATCGTAGTCATAAGTGGGGCTATCAGGATGTCTTCTTACTCTGCCTTCCAATGAGTTGGAGACTGTAATGGCAACACCGAAGGGCCATTGTTATTCCAAGGAGTGGCAAATTTTGATTTTTTCTTCGTATTAAGAGATGTCTAGAAGTTTAGAACTCATTCTGAGCTAACCTGCATGTCGTCTTTGCTGAATTTAGAAGGGAGGGTGGGTGTGTTTTCACAGAGCTGCAAACCTGTTAAAATCTCTCAAAGGTGCTTTTTTTCAAGAGGGAAGTGGACTTTCTGGTGTTTCTTCGAAGACGTTTCGCTTGTCATCCAAGAAGCTTCTTCAGATCTAACTGGATGGTGGAGAATGGAAGGATTTATACTCCTTGCAGACAGCTGGTCATTTGCATCCTTTTAGAGGATCATTGAGGCCACCTGGGTCACCTCTAAAAGACTCTCTAAAACGATGCAAATGACCAGCTGTGTGCAAGGAATATAAACCCTTCCATTCCCCTTCATCCAGAGTTGAAGAAGCTTCTTGGATGAGAAGCGAAATGTCTTCGAAGAAAAATCAGAAAGTCCAGTTGCATCTGGGAAAAACAAGCACCTTTGGGACCTGGATGACGGAGAGTCTCCATTAGACTATTAAAATCTCAGACTTTTGGTTCCCATCCCAGAGTCACGTGCTGGTTTATGGAAATTTTATTTTACAGAGCAATAGTGGAGAGAAAGAGAGAAGGTGGGATTATTATGTATTACACAGCCCAATTGTCAGATTCACGGTTCTTTCTTTGAACATAAAGAGCTCATCACCATTTCCCCTCTCCTCTCATTGAAGGAAAGTCACCATCCAGGAGGACAGGGGTAAATATCTCCTTATAAATGTTTGTAAGACCAGAATAGTTCAAGAGAAAAGTAGAGTTTCAGATCTTAAAGAAAAAAAGGAGGAACACTAGCCAGATGGCCCACTCGGGCAGCATAATCCATCAGGCTTAACCACAAATGTCCCTCTTTGGTCCTACTAAAGGCTCTTCAGAGGAGAAAGGGAGGCTCAGACACCTGGAAGTAACAGAAGTGGAGCGGTTTCCCTTCTCCCTGGACAACATATTTTGAGAATCCTCGATACCTTCTCTCTTAAACCACCGATCCAGGCGGTCCACATATCCCAAGAGCTGCTTGGTTTTTTAAGTGCTAGTTGAAGAAAGGAAAGACAGAAAGAAAGAAAGAAAGAAAGAAAGAAAGAAAGAAAGGAAGGAAGGAAGGAAGGAAGGAAGGAAGGAAGGAAGGAAGGAAGGAAGGAAGGAGGAGGAGGAGGAGGAGGAGGAGGAGGAGGAGGAGGAGGAGGAGGAGGAGGAGGAGGAGAAGAAGAAGAAGAAGAAGAAGAAGAAGAAGAAGAAGAAGAAGAAGAAGAAGGGAGGAGGAGAGAAAGAAAAAGAAAGAAAGAAAGAAAGGGAGGAAGGAAGGGGAGGAGGAGGAGAAAAGAAGAAGAAGAAGAAAGGAGGAGGAGGGAAAGAAAAAGAAAGAAAGAAAGAAAGAAAGAAAGAAAGAAAGAAAGAAAGAAAGAAAGAAAGAAAGAAGGAAGGAAGGAAGGAAAGAAGGAAGGAAGGAAGGAAGGAAGGAAGGAAGGAAGGAAAGAAAGAAAGAAAGAAAGAAAGAAAGAAAGAAAGAAAGAAAGAAAGAAAGAAAGAAAGAAAGAGAAACCAGTGTTTGAATTTCACTTCAAAGTGTCTTCTTTGAGTTTTGCCAGTGGCCTGACATCAGTCTTCTGTTTGTCCGTTGATGGAAGAGTTTGTTGCTTGTTGCACACGGAGCCGTAACTGTGGGCACACAAGCATTGCCCTAGCTCAGCTCCAGAACGCCTGTGCATGCTGGCCAACTGATTTTAGGGCCTTCCAGGCCCACCGGAAGTCGGGAAATGGGCCATTTCTGGCCTCCAGAGGGCCTCCGGTAGGGGTGGGGAAGGCCGTTTTCACTCTCCCCAGTCTCCTAGAACGCCTTGGAGCCTGGGGAGAGTGAAAATGGGCCTTCTGGTCCCCCCAGAAGTCAGGAAACAGGCCATTTCCAGTCTCCGGACGGCCTCCAGGGGATGGGGAAGGCCGTTTTCACCCTCCCCAGGCTCCAAGAAAGCCTCTAGAGCCTGGGGGGGGCAAAAAACGGGCCTACCAGGCCCACTGTGCCATTGCATGCCAAAAGCAGGTGGGAGCATGAGTGGATCATGCGTGCATGCGCAGGAGGCATTGAATTATGGGTGTGGGCACTCATGCGCTCCCACCCAAAACGAGGGGCAGGGCAGCTTTCCTATCCCGATTCAATTCAATCCATAAATATTAAAAAGACCTTTGCAATCTCTTTTAGCGTGGGCGCTTCTTCTGAGCAATACCATATATGGCAAGATAAATAAATCTTTTTACTAGATGAACCACAGGAGAAATGGCGTTATTGTTTTCTTAAGCTTTCTTTAAAACAAACAAACAAACAATTTCGCTTGGCATATCTACACTGTGGTGTTTTATCTCCAGGACTCCTCAAACTATTTTTAAAATGAGTACATTCTATGCAGAGGGGAATAACGGAGGAAAAGACCTGCCACAATTTTGAAGAGTACAGCTCCCCTGTACAAGTATGGAATGAAGGCGTGGCCCAGTATCTTGTACACATGGCAAAAACATGTCTTGAGGTCCTTTCGAAAGACTATCAAACTGAAGGTCAGTCTTATTTCTGCAGGGTTGATGTCCCACAGAGAGGGGACCACAATGGAGAAGGTCTCACTAAGATGGACATCCTTAAGTGAGGAGAGCCATAACATACCCTACCATTACTTAGGCAAAAGGGACTGAAACATTTTTTTAAAAGTTCAGAACAGTGAGATAACATTCAGAAGAGGCTCCAGAAAACACCATCCTAATTCACTGTGTATAAGAAGGGGAGGAGGAGCACAATTAGAATATAAAATAACAGAGTTGGAAGGGACCTTGGAGGTCTTCTAGTCCAACCCCCTGCTTAGGCAGGAAACCCTACACCACTTCAAACAAATGGTTGTCCAACATCTTCTTAAAGACTTCCAGTGTTGGAGCATTTACAATTTCTGGTGGTAAGCAGTTCCACTGATTCATTCTTCTGTCAGGAAATTTCTCCTTAGTTCTAAGTTGCTTCTCTCCTTGATGAGTTTCCACCCATTGCTTCTTGTCCTGCCCTCAGGTGCTTTGGAGAATAGCTTAACTCCCTCTTCTTTGTGGCAACCCCTGAGGTATTGGAAGACTGCTATCATGTCACCCCTGTCCCACTTTTCATCAAACTAGATATATCCAGTTCCTGCAATCGTTCTTCATACGATTTAGCTTCCAGTCCCCTAATCATTTTTGTTCCTCTTCTCTGCACTCTTTCTAGAATCTCCACATCTTTTTTACATCATGGTGACCAAAACTGGATGCAGTACTCCAAGCAGTAGTGGGTTTCAAATTGTTTTACTACTGGTTCTGTGGGTGTGGCTTGGTGGGCATGGCATGGCTTGGTGGGCATGACAGGGGAAGGATACTATAAAATCTTCATTCCCACCCCACTCCAGGGGAAGTTTACTGCAAAATCCCCATTTCCTTCCGATCAGCTGGGACTCAGGAGGCAGAGAATAGATGGGGGAGGGGCCAGTCAGAGGTGGCATTTACCGGTTCTCCAAACTACTCAAAAATTCCGCTACCGGTTCTCCAGAACTGGTCAGAACCTCCTAAAACCCACCTCTGTTTCCAAGTGTTTCTCCATCTCCACATTACAACAAACTATGGCACCAATGTTCAGCAACTGTCCTCAAAGGAGGTGCCAGGGGCAGAATAAAGAAAAATTTGGGATGCCTGTGACTCCAGGGTACCATGTTCCCCATCCTTGTCTTAAATTACCATCACTTCAATCTTCCCATCAGGGTGTAGAGGGACATCTAAAACAAAGCTCTTAAAATCCATCCCTTTTTATATTTTGTAGTCCGCGGAGAGAAATGCCTCCTGCCGAGAAAAATGTGTCCTTAAGTGCAAGCACTTGTGTTTGTAGCAGAAACATATCATCACTCCCGGCTATGTATATTTCATGGAGGTCATTCGCAATATCAGACAAATTTCTGTTTTCAAACTCTTTAGTATGATACAATTTTGTGTAGCTGATATCTCCTAGCTCTTTGACTTTGGAAATAGAAAATGTGTCTCTGGGTGCCTTTGTCTCTCCCCTCTCCCCCCATCTCTCTCTCTTTGTGTGTTTGTGTGTGGCCAATTAGATGAGGAAGAAAGAGCCAGAAAATTTTATTAAGTGGTGGGCAGATGGCTCAATAAGAAGATGATTAAACAAGAACAACCTAGATCGGCTGCCTGGCTCTAAAAAAACATCCTCTTCCCTTCCGCAGCCCTTGCCTATGACAATTTAACTTTTTTTTTTTTTAGGAATATAAAAAAAACCCTCCCGAAAACTCATTCCACCTGGCTGCTTTCGATCTAGTAAGGTAATGGGATCAAGTTAGCCTAGCAAGCTGGCAAAATTCTGTCCATTAGGTAAAAGCAAACAGAGAATTGGACTCAATTGGATTTCACGGTGTTGTCTTTGGGATTGTGCCTGACATCAGTCTTGCCCGGTTGAAGTTATAATCTTCTAACTTACCCTGTTTTCCCAAAAATAAGCCCTCCCCTGATAATAACCCCAATCGGTCTTTTGAGCGCATGTGCTAAAATAAGTCTCCCGCCCCCCCGGAAATAAGCCCTCCTGAAAATATTTAAATGCAGAACTGGAATCAGGTAAGACTGCAAGAGGAGCCCGATCTTGCTCCATGCCCCCCAAAATAATAAGACCTCCCAAAAACAAATAAGGCCAAGTGCTTATTTCGGAATTCAAAAAAATATAACACAGGGTCTTATTTTCGGAGAAAGTGTTTCAGGGAAGATATTCTACAGTGTGGACTTCTTGGTGTTGACTGAGCTTGGTTGTTTCCTTACAGTTGTTTCATTGACCAACCAGGTAACATCATCAGTGCTAGAAGGGAGCAGGGTTTGGAGAGGGCAGGAGGAGGAGGAAGAGGAGGAGGATGACTATGGGGGTCCTTGGTGCTGTTAGGATATGGTGTATGCCTAACAGGTTGTCCAGGCAATATATGGACGATATATGTGTTCTATGACTTTAACATGAATATGTATTATATGACTTTAAGTAGTACTGCTGAGTCATTGTAATGCTGAGTCGTTATATCCTAATTGGATAAGCTCTGTTGTAACTGTATTTAAGAAGGGAGCTGAAATGTAGTCATTGATGTTATGCTACCCTCGTGTATGGAGGTGCTCTCATCATGGATGGATATGCTACCAGCGTGGTTGTTACCAGCGTGAACTTGCTATTATTACCTACTACTGTTTTGTGTAGTATCACTGGACTGATTTAACTGGCAAGGACTTGGATCGATTAAAGACTATGAGATTGTTTTTTCACTATAAAGTAAACCTTTGATAAACCAGTTTGTACCTATTTTATTCATTGCTCTCAGCACCGTTTTACACTCTGCTGGTTGGTTAACACAACAATATCCTTAACAGGTGCTCTCTGAGCTTGGTTATTTTTCAGATGTTGCATTACCCAAGTAGGTAACATCATTAATACTAGAAGAGAGTGGGGTTTGTAGACTTCAGGAGGAGGACTCTAGGTACTTTCTGTCCTTGGTTGTCTTTTTGTAGATGTTTCATTACCCAACTCGGTAACATCATCCGTGCTGGAAGAAGGGATTGAGGTTTGCTCCCTCCTAGCACTGATGATCCAACACTTCAAGTTCTTCAAATATTGACTAACAAAGGCAGGATAAAAATCGAATCAATAAAATCATGCTACAAACTCCCCTCCTTTTGTACATGGGTGTGGTTGCAGAATGCATGTAGACGACTGCATGTAGAAAGCTGTGTAGATATGCTGCAGGAGTCAAAAAGAGGGCTGTGAAACTATTTACAGACCCCTCGCATCCTGGACATAAATTGTTTCAACTCCTACCCTCAAAACGATGCTATAGAGCAACTAGAAACAAGAACAGTTTTTTTCCTGAATGCCATCACTCTGCTAAACAAATAATTCCCTCAACATTGTCAAACTATTAACTAAGGCTGCATTACTATTACTGTTAGACTTCTCATCATTCCTATCACCCATCTCCTCCCACTTATGACTGCATGACTGTAACTTTGTTGCTTGTATCCTTATGATTTATATTAATATTGATTGTTTCCTGATTGCTTATTTGTACCCTATGACTATCATTAAGTGTTGTACCTTATGATTCTTGACAAATGTATTTCATTCTCCTTATGTACACTAAGAGCATATGCACCAAAGACAAATTCCTTGTGTGTCCAATCACACTTGGCCAATAAAGAATTCTATTCTATTCTATTCTATTCTATTCTATTCTATTCTATTCTATTCTATTCTATTCTATTCTATTCTATTCTATTCTATTCTATTCTATTCTATTCTATTCTATTCCATTCCATTCCAATCATGAGAGAAAAAGTGAGGACCAAGCAGAGTCCAGTCCACCCTACCCTACCCTACCCTACCCTACCCTACCCTACCCTACCCTACCCTACCCTACCCTACTCTATTCTATTCTATTCTATTCTATTCTATTCTATTCTATTCTATTCTATTCTATTCTATTCTATTCTATTAACAGGTTGGAACATGTAGTCCAGCTGTGTCTGTTGCTTTCACGGTTTGACTCCAACCTTTGACCTTCACTTTGGTTGCTGCTGCTAGGCCCTCATCTCCTCCCCGGGAATAGCGCCATATTATTCATGCCACACGATACTGCAGATGTCAAGTTCTTTCCTATTTCATACTTGAAAGCTGTGTACCCAAGGAGGATCCGCTTTGCAAAACAGATGGCGCGATCCTCCCTTCTTTCTTTCATTCTTTCCTTTTTTAAAAACCTGCCATCAGCTCCAATGCTCCATCAGACGTGCCGTTTGGGATAATTTTCATTCCGGCTGCCTTGCCATTATTTATCTATTTATCATTGGCAGAACCTGCCAGTGAGGGATGGGGAAAAAAATGTCAAAGAACAAATTAAAATCGGAAGACAAAAGTTAACCGTGAAGGGGAAAAAAAAAGGAAGAAAGAAAAGAGACTAGATAAAAACTTAAGCTAGAAATGTGCCGACTGTATTTTTGCCAAGAACGGCATTTGGACACCGATTAATTCTAGTTTTCAAATGAAACCCTGGGAATTGTCTATACCCAGGATGGGGCAGGGGTGAGTCCATTCTTCTTCTTCAGTTACTATCATCATCATCTTTTAACGACCCCATAATCCCTTGCGGGGTGGAGTCTGAGCAACTGAATGGAGCTAGCAGAGCGTTTTAATGGCCGGATGCCTTTCCTGTTGCCAATGCAGAGTTTTATTCAGCAGATACATTCTCATTGTGCTCAGAGAGAGAAATATCTGCCTCTACCTAGGATCGAACTCACAGCCTCCTGATTGTGAGGTGAGAGCTCCATCTCTAGGGCACCGCACCACTCCGTTCTTCAGTCACTATGTTGTGTCCAATTTTTTGTAACCCCATGGACACCCCCTCCCGCTGTCCTCCACTGTCTCTTGGAGTTTGCTCAAATTCATGTCCATTTAATTGATGACACCATCTAACCATCTCACCCTCTGCCATCCCCTTCTCCTTTTGCCTTCCCATCTCAGGGTCTTTCCCAATGAGTCCTGTCTTCTCATTTGGTGGCCAAAGTATTTGAGCTTCTGCTTCAGGATCTGTCCTTCCAAAGGAGAGTCAGCAGTGGTGAAATCTGAACCAGTTTGCCACTGGTTCACTGACCATGCATGTGCGCTGCATGCCAAATGTGCGCTGCATGCACATACATGTGTGCTGTGCACCAAACATGCACTGCACACGCATGGCAGGTATGTGCCAAAAGGAGGCTTGGAAAGGTAAGTAGAGCAGCGAGTGGGGGGGGATCAGCTGTGCTGCATGATTTAAATTTTAAATCCCGCGGCACAGCTGATCATTGGAAATACCAGTTCGGAAGAACCGGTAGCTTTTTTTTTTACTACCAGTTCGCTTGAACCGGTAGTTTTTATCACTATCGGTTCTCCTGAACCGGTAGCATTTCACTACTGAGAGTCAGAGCTGATTTCCTACAGCCGTGATGGCGAACTTATGGCACACATATCTGTGGGCACGCGAGCATTGTCCTAGATCAGCTCCAGCACGCATGCGTGCACCGGCCAGCTGATTTTTTAGCCTTTCGGGCCCACCGGAAGCCAGGAAACGGGCCGTTTCTGGCCTCCAGGAGAATAGGGAAGGCTGTTTTCATCCTCCCCAGGCTCCAAGAAAGACTCTGGAGCCTGGGGAGGGTGGAAAATGGGCCTAACATTGTGCCATTGTGTGCCAAAAGCAGGGGGAGTGCTGGGTGTGTGTGTGTGTGTGTGTGTGTGCGCCACAGGTGCATGCATTGGGGGAGGGGCGCATTGAATTATGGGTGTGGGCATGCACGACCCCCTGCACTCCCCCCGCTTTTGGCACTCGATGGCAAAAAGGTTAGCCATCCCTGTCCTATAGGATTGACCGACTGGATCTCCTTGCAGTCCAAGGGACTCTCAAGGGTCTTTTCCAACATCACAGTTCAAAAACGGCATCCATCCTAGGTGCAGACTGTAACGAGAGGGATCGGCAAAGACAACAAGGAAGCTAGAAGTAGGTGTAGAATCAGGTTGCGGCTGCCAATATGCCCATCAGCTGCTGGCTGTCAGCAAGTACAGGGAAAAAAAATCTAGTGCCTTCAAGCTACTTTTGGATTTTTGAGTGTTGATGTTTTTGAACGCTGGTGTCAGAGAAGACCCCTGAGAATATCTTGGACAGCCAAGTAAAACAAAAGTGATGGATCATCAAACAAATCAACTTGGCGTTCTCAGTCAAGGCACAAACAACCAGGCCAGGGGAGGGGAGGGCTGCTGGGGTTTCGCAGGGGTTCGGGATAACCTCTAGCTAAGTTTCTGTGCAGTTCAGAGAACCCCCAAATCCCACTCCTGGCTGGAGGGAATGGGAGGGAATGGGGATTTTGCAGCATCCTTCCCCTGGAGTGGGAGGGAATGGAGATTTTGCAATATCCTTCCCCCAGGAGTGAGGAGGGAATAGGGATTTTGCCGTATCCTTCCCCTGCCATACCCACCAAGCCACGCCCACCAAGCCACAGAACCGGTAGTAAAAAAAAATTGGATTTCACCAGTGCTCCAAACATATGACACTCAAGAAAATGTAAACCCTTCCAAGTTCTTGGTCTTCAGTACTGGCAAAACTCAATTGGAATGGGGGAACAGAGAGCAACCAATTCACGAATCCCTTGCTATTTTCCAGACATCTAAGACCTCCCAGCTTCCCTCAGAATGGATAAAAACATGACCTAACCCCAAATGTTCAATACCTTATGACCCCCTTCCCAACCCCACTCCCTCTCCTGTCTGACCCCCCACACTACAAGGCTCAATTAGCCAGCTACCATCTCTTGGGCCTGATGCTACCCATAGACTGGAACAAAAGGAGCTGTGGTTGCCATGGCAACATTAGCACAGTTACAGATGGGGAGGGGGAGAGCAGCAGCTGTGATTAAACAATTGAGGATCAGTCATGTGTTCTGGGGGGGGGGTTGCTCTTCTCACTCCCCCTTTCCCTTCTTATAGATTTTTCTTGCTATATCAGGAAATCCTGCTGTAGGCAGGAAAGGAAAATGTTGATCTTCCAAGACATCTCTCAGTGTGATTCATGTGAAAGTCAACTGCCCAACGATTGGTTATTTTCTACAGTTTGTGGAGAAGAGTCCCCCTATGTGCATCTGGTTCTCCTGTGTACATTTAAACTGAACTGCGTTCTTCTGTGTCTCATGACTCAGAATTAAATGCCTCGGTGGCAACAACCTTTAAAAACGTAAAAACCACATTCCAGATGTCACACATACTTTAGACAGAGGTAAGCTGAGACCAATAAAGCTAGTCTCCAAAGAAGTGTGCCCACCCAAGTGTGGTGGAATGTAGTCTGGATTCTGGGAGGGAGAGTCTGCATTCCAGAGGAACAAGAGCTAACAATAGCATTAGCATTTGGATTTATATACTGCTTCACAGTGCTTTACAGCCCTCTCTGAGCAGTTTACAGAATTAGGGAGGGAGGGAGGGACTGAGGGAAGGAAGGAAGGAAGGAAGGAAGGAAGGAAGGAAGGAAGGAAGGAAGGAAGGAAGGAAGGAAGGAAGGAAGGAAGGCAGGCGTCTCCATGGTCATGTGGCTGGCATGACTAAACGACTTTGGACAGCGCTGGCTCTTCAGCTTTGAAACGGAGATGAGCACCGCCCCCCTAGAGTTGGGAACTACTAGCACATATGTGCAAGGGGAACCTTTACTTTTAGTTTGGCCAGATTTCTGTCTATGGGCAAGGAACAATACAGGAAACTGCTTAGAAGAACTTCAGTGTGTCTCTCTTCATTTCTGGAGTCTAACCCCGCCCCCTCCCCGGCCTACAACCTTGGAGACATTTTGTTGCATCACAGCTCATTTGTTAGAGGTGAACGGATTAACCTGTGTCTAGTTTTTCTATGAGCAAAGTGTTAAAATCAAGGGGAAAAAAATAGAACAAAGAGGGTTCTATCCAGGCCACCTTGACTTCTTGGAAGGCCAATGGGTTATGTTCTACAAATAGGCCATAATCATAAAAATAGAATGGTTGGGAATTTTTTTTAGGTTTGAAAAGGAGCATCTGGGAAGAATATGATTAAGGTGTCCAAAATGATGCATAGTGCAGATTAAAGATACAGGGAGAAGGCAGAATCTACAAGTCCAGAGGTTGTCCCGTAAAAGAGATTAGAAGAAGAATTAGAAGTTGAAAAAAAGAGTTCTTTACACACCCTTAATTAACTTGTGGAACATGTCACCATAAGGTGTTCTGATAGCCATTAACCCCGAGGCCATTAAAAGGGGAGACTGGATAAATTCATCGGGGACAGGTCTGTTAAGGCCATTGATTTAAATGGAATGTGGGGGCCTTGGTGTTCTCTGAGCTTGGCTGTTTTTCAGATGTTGCATTACCCAACGAGGTAGCATCATTAGTACTAGAAGAGAGTGGGGTGTGTAGAGTGCAGGAGGAGGACTCTTGGGTTCTCGGTACTCTCTGGACTTCTCACGTCTCACATTCTAAAGCAGGAGTGTTCAACCTTGGCCACATGAAGACCTATGGAGTTTAACTCCAGCCAGCAATTCTGGGGAATTCTGGGAGTTGAAGTCCACAAGTCTTAAAGTGGCCAGGGTTCGATTCATTCCTAAATATCTCTCTCTCTCTCTCTCTCTCTCTCTCTCTCTCTCTCTCTCTCTCTCTCTCTCTCTCTCTCTCTCTCTCTCTCTCTCTCTCTCCCCTCCTCCCCCTCCCGCTCTCTATTTTTTTCTCTCTCCCTCTCTCCCTCCCCATCTCTCTTTCTCTCTCCCCCTCCTTCTCTCTCCCTTCCCTCTTTCTTTTTCTCTCTCCCACTCCCCCTTCTCTTTCTCTCCCTCTCTCTCCCTCTCTTTTTCTCTCTCCCTCCCTCTCCCTTCCTGTCTCCCTCCCTCCCTCTCTCTTTCTCTCTCTCTCCCTCCCCCTCTCTCTTTCTCCATCTTCCTCCCTGTCTCTCTCCCTTCCTCTCTCTCTTTCCCTCCCCCTCTCTCTTTCTCTCCTTCCCTCCCTCCCCCCTCTCTCTCCTCTCTCTCTCCTTTCCCTCTCTCTTTCGCTCTCTCTCTCTCCCTCCATCCCCCTCTCAGTATTTTGGAGGAAGGGACAAATGGTTTCCTGTTGGCTATAGTACCAGGCTATCAATTCTCACTGTTCCTCATACAAAATAGTGATGAGTTTGTTATTGCTCATTTACTTGGAAAGGCTGAAACATTTGTCTTGAGGTCATTTTTTTCCATTTTTGTTTTAGATTTCACCATTCAAAGTTTTGTAATACAGCCTGCAACATTCAAACTATGTGGAGAAGGCATATCTTAAGGAGAAATGCCACACAAAAAAATAAGTATTGTCTCTCTAGGCATATTAGATTATTTGGCACATCATATCTGAGCCATCTCATACTCTGGATGACTATACCAGTATTTGTCAACCTTAGCCACCTTAAGATGCATGGACTTCTGGATTTCTGGAAGTTGAAGTCCACAAATCTTAAAATTGCCATGGTTTTAACACATTAACAGATTGACAGAGTTGGACGGGACCTTGTAGGTCTTCCTCTGCCCAAGCAGGAAACTCTACACCATTTCTGACAGATAGCAGTCCAGTCTCTTCTTGAAAGCTTCCAGTGATGAAGCTCCCGCAACTTCTGAAGGCAACTTCTGTTCCATGGGTTGATTTTTCTCACTGTCAGAAAATGTCTCCTTATTTCCAGGTTGAATCTCTCCTCAGTCAGTTTCCATCCATTATTCCTTGTCTGGCCTTCAGGTGCTTTGGAAAATAGCTTGACCACTTCCTCTCTGGGGCAGCCTCTCAAATATTGGAAGACTGCTGTCATGACTTCACTGGTCCTTCTCTTCACTAGACTATCCATGCCCAGTTCCTGCAACTGTTCTTTGTATGTTTTTATTTAGTATGGTTGAGAAGGACTGATCTAAATGTTGCAGGGATTATTTAGCCCCACCTTTGCATCCCAGTTTATTGGACAATAAATCACCAAAAATTTAGCCGCCATTTTCCCTGCTGGCTGAACATTCAGGGAGATGTTATCCCATATGCCATACAGTAACTATCTCTAGGTTGCCCAAATTCATACCCCCCACTAGATGTCAGCAAAGAGACACAGAAGTTTCAAACTCTTTCCTGCCATCTAGCGGTCAATTTAGACACTTTCCCACCAAGAAAGTAGTCCCAATTGTACATGCAGAAAGTCAAAAGGAGCCTGAGTGGCGTAGGAGGCTAATGCCTCCTACTAAGGCAGTAATTAACATCCAGCTGCCTGCAATTACTGCGAGTTCAATCCTAGCCAGGCTCAAGGTTGACTCAGCCTTCCATCCTTTCTAAGGTGGGTAAATTGAGGACCCAGTTTGTGGGGGCAATAAGCTGACTTTGTATAAATATACAAAAGTATGAAGGCTATTGCTTAATGCATTGTAAGCCGCCCTGAGTCTCCGGAGAAGGGCGGCATATAAATCAAATTAAAAAAAAAAGTTGGAAGAATTTACAGTATTTCCAAAGTAGCACTGTGACATTTGGAGAAGTCTCCCACAGTGGAAGTTAACATGAATAAAATGTGTTATGAATAGAAGAAATGTTAAGAATTGTCATGATAGCAACAGACCGGTGTTAGCTCACTCCTCCTTTTTAAATTCTAGGCTGTTCTTAAATAAAAAGGAAAAATAAGAGTATTGTATTCCCTCAGGGGGTTTCAACATTTTCCCTTCCATTGGTTGGGGGAAGTTTTCACATGAACAGATATAATAAAACACCTGCTGTATTTCTATTTTTATACCCCTTGATTATGCTTAAAACTATAAAGGCGATCAACATTTGGATATTTAAGATGGTTAATATAATTTTTAACAAATTTCAAGGCGATCCACAATAGACTTGCAAGCAAAATGTCCTTTTTCAGAGCGTTTTGTTTTATCCCATCTTCTGCAAATTAGAAGGTGTGAATCTTTAACATGCGGGGCGACAAAATAAACCGACTTTCCCATTCGTAAAACATCGCTGAATTTCTGGTCTCTGGATCTGTGCTCCTGCCTTTGCCACGATTTAAAGATTCTTGGTTTTACAGTCCTCTTTTTAAAATGTTGATTTAATTTATGACAGATACAGAAAGCGATATCCCTGATAACAGTGAGTACAACCTCAAGTGTTGTCTAAAGTTAGTGACTAAATTATAACTTTTTTTAATGTGACAGGTACGGCAGACGAAGAAACGTTATCGACTGTCCTTAATTTTAATTAAATGCAAATGACTTCATTATAGGTTTAGTTTGTTCGCTCTGACAGCACCCATTACTTTTCGAAAAGCAGCCCCTGTTTTTATAGGCCACATACAGGCCACAAAACAATTGCATGGCCCCTCTGGCATTGGCTATTAAATTCAGGGGGCTTCTATCCTTTGATCCTGTTCCAGGTGAAGAAATGCTACATACCAGAAGTGCTATTCAGCAGGTTCTGACAGGTTCTGGAGAACCGGTAGCGGAGTAGTTTGGAGAACCGGCAAATGCCACCTCTGGCTGGCTGGCCCCAGAGTGGGGTGGGAATGGAGATTTTGCAATATCCTTCCCCCAGGAGTGGGGTGGGAATGGGGGATTTTGCAGTATCCTTCCCCTGGAATGGGGTGGGAATGGGGATTTTGCAGTATCCTTCCCCCAGGAGTGGGGTGGGAATGGGGGATTGCGGTATCCTTCCCCTGGAATGCAGTGGGAATGGGGATTTTGCAGTATCCTTCCTCCAGGAATGGGGAGGGAATGGGGATTTTGCAGTATCCTTCCCCTAGTGGGGTGGGAATGGAGATTTTGCAGTATCCTTTCCCTACCACGCCCAGCAAGCCATGCCCACAGAACTGGTAGTAAAAGAATTGGAATTCCACCACTGCTACATACACTTCTGAAATAAATACATATCTCAAGCAATAAATTGCCAAATATCCCCCACCCCCTAAAATAAATGTATAGTCCTCTTAATGTTAGGGAACTTCGTTAAGCAAAATCCCTAAGAATTGTTAAACTTTGAAACCAGACCTGTTTAATTCAGGAAGCTGATTTGGGTGAGAGCTTGCCTTGATTCCTTCAGATTGCAAAGTGGACATTTCCCCTAGTAAAGTTTTAGTAATTTTTGTGATAAAAAATTATAGATTTTTTTCCCCCAAGGCAAATGGCAATCTAGCTAAATTGAAGACAGGTTTTACACTTTGTGGTAGAAGATCCTGGTCTAATAAACTTTAACTAACAATTTAGGTTAGACAAGCTAGCATACGGAACTTTTTCAATAACTGTTAATGAATCCGATCAAATCATAAAAGTAGCAGTAACAGAGTCAGAAGGGACCTTGGAGGTCATCTAGTCCAACCCCCTGCTCACACAAGAGACTAGGGATTTGAACCGCCGAACTGCTGACCTTTCTGATCGACAAACTCAGTGTCTTAGCCACTGAGCCACCTAGATTTGAAAATTTTTAATTTGTTGATAAGGCATAGATAACTACTGTTTGCTTCAATTCTTCAGGCCGCTTTTTAGAAAGGATGAATCTATGCTTATGTACGTGCTCTAAATCTTCTACAGAAAGACAGATGCAATCAATTCATCCCGCAATATTCATATGCTGGTTTGTTATCCTTCAAATGTTCTTGTCATCTAATTGCTTCCTTTGCTGGTTTCCCGTCCACTACTTTAAAAGGAAGAGGGGAATACGTAAACATGTTGACAGAGTTCTGATGGCTAATCCTAAATGGATTCAATCAAACAAGCAGGTAAGGTCACAAATCTTTCAAATCTAATTGTCCGATTGATGTTCATGGAAATTAGCATGATCTGAAGCCGTGGAGTTGCAGCTAACTGGGATAACTTATTGCCAACTTCAGTGGAGGGTGCGAAAGCTTGATTTGAGTGCACCATGACTCGTGTGAAGAAGAGTAATTAAGGGGAAAGGACCAGGAGATGGAAATAAGAGACCAAAATAATAAAGCATTTGAATTTTGCTTAGTTGCCTAGTCTCATCGCAAATTCGACATGATCTTTCCCTGCCCTTTCACGTCAAGTTGTCAGAAGCATTTTTTCTGGAACGTTCAGTGGTTCAGAGATGGAATGGGACCCTTGGCCACACCAGGGGTGGGTTCGCAGCAGGATCGTGCATGCGCTCTTCTGCACATGTGCAGATCACCAATGATGATGTCGTGCTGGGTGGGTGGAGCCTCCCGCCAGTTTTACTACCAGTTCTACAGAACCGGACAGAACCGGGAGCAACCCACCACTGGGCCACGCCTTCCTTCTCCAGGCTTCCACCTCTGCCCATTTACCTTCGGCTTTTCTCCTCGGCTGGCCCACCCCCTGTCATTCGACTTGGCCAATGGGCCTCCACCCCTGCACCCTTCGGCCTGGCCCATTTGCCAAAACACAATTTTTCCTTGCCCTTTGGCCGCATGGGACAGCCTGGAGGAGAAGGAGGTGTGGCTAAGGGTAGGAACCTGAGGGTCCTAGATCAGTAGTGGCAAACCTTTTACTCACCGAGTGCCAAACAGGCATGCACTTCGCTTACACTCTTCCCCTTGCACTGTGCGTGCAACCACATCATCTGCACATGTGCATGGCTTTTGCACAACTCCCCCATACACTGCATGCACAACCACAGCATCTGTGCATGCATGTGGCTTTTGCGCTGCTCCTCCCATGTGCTGCGCACAATTGCACCATCTATGCATGCATGCAGATTTCATGTGGCTCCCACCATGCACTGCTCCCACAATTGCACCATCTGCACATGTGCACGGCTTTCGTGCGTGCATGCACAGGAGAGCTCTGACAACCAGCTGGGTCTCCAGAATTGCGTGCATGTGCACTGGAGGCCCAAACACCAGCTGGGGCGCATGTGCATGCACAGCTGCAGGTGAGTTGGGCGACAGCTCACATGCCCGGAAAGATAGCTCTGCATGCCACCTCGGGCACGCGTGCTATAGGTAAAAGTTGCAATCTTGCAGAGAGGATTTGCTCATGTTTCAGGAGGTGTGTAGGTGAGCGGGGAAGCTATCTCGTTAAACATAAACATCTGAGCTTCGCTGCAGGAGAAAGGTAACAGGGGAAAAAAAACTTCTGAGTTTTGAGAAAATATTACTTTCCCTTTTGATTGGAGATGACTCAGGGGTGAAATCCAGCAGGTTCTGATGAACTGGTAGCGGAAATTTTGAGCAGTTCGGAGAACTGGCAAATACCACCTCTGGCTGGCCCCAGAGTGGGGAGGGAATAGAGGTTTTGCAATATCCTTCCCCCAGGAGTGGGGAGAGAATGGGGATTTTGCAGAATCCTTCCCCTACCATACCCACTAAGCCACGCACACCACACCCATCAAGCCACGCCCACAGAACTGGTAGTAAAAAAAATTGGATTTCACCACCGAGATGAATATTTGGATAAAGGTGTCACTCTCCCTCAGGAGGTGCATCATTGGAATATGGGATAGCTTCCTTGATCCTTGCTGTGGTTGGGCTGGGAGGCACCTTTTAACAAAAGCACTGGTGATTCTTCTTGCACGTTTTTTTTCTTTTTGATTTTTGCTGTGGAAAATGAGAAAAGAGAGAAGAAAATTTTATCAGTTAGCAGTTCAGTTATTACAGTATTTTTCGGAGCATAACACGTACCTTTTTCCCCCAAAAAAGAGGGTGAAAATCTGGGTGCATCTTATACTCCAAATGAAGTCCTGTCCAGCTTCTCAAAGGGAGGTTTCAGAGGCTGAAAAAAGCATCAGAAAAGGAGCTTCAGAAAAGAAGCCCCCAAACAGAGCTTCAGAAAAAAAAGCCTCCAAACAGAGCTTCAGAAAAAAAGCCTCCAAATAGAGCTTCAGAAAAAAAGCCTCCAAATAGAGCTTCAGAAAAGAACCCCCCCCCCCAAACAGAGTTTCAGAGGTTTTTTTCTCTAAAGCTCTGTTTTGGAGGCTTTCAGAGGCAGGGAAAAAAGTTTTTTTCTGAAATGGAGTTTCAGAAGTTTCTGGAAAAAAAGCAAAAAAAAAAAAAAAAAAAGCAAGGCACAGAGCTCACAACCAAGGAACCTAAAATTGTTGCTAAAATTCACCTCTGGGAACAGCTGATTGGGAGTATTCCAGAAAGCCGATCCACCTGCCAATCAGCTTTTTTCTTAGTTTCCTCCCCAAAAACTAAGGTGCATCTTATACTCTGAAAATTAGGTTCTTTTGTAAGGTATAGGAAGAACTAGAACAAAAACCATATTTATTTATTTATTTATTGGTTCGATTTATATGTCGCCCTTCTCCGGAGACTCAGGGCGGCTTACAATGCATTAAGCAATAGCCTTCATACTTTTGTATATGCCTGCTTAGTAGGGCTTTTGGCGCCCCCTAGGCGGTGTTCTTTTTTATACAAAGTCAGCTTATTGCCCCCACAATCCGGGTCCTCATTTTACTTACCTCGGAAGGATGGAAGGCTGAGTCAACTTGAGCCTGGTGAGATTCGAACTCGCAATAATTGTAAGCAGCTGGCAGCTAAGTTCTACTTTAACAGCACTTTAGTCCGCTGAGCCATCAAGGCTCTTCCTTGGTGGCGCAGTGGAAACAAACTCAGTTAAGTCTCCCTTTCTCTCATTATCTTTATCTAAGTAAGCTGGAAAACGATTCAAATTCAAATAACTTGATGACGATCATTAACCCAGCAGAAAGAAAAAAAAAAGAGAAGAAAATACTTTTTGAATTTCCAGAATGTTCAGTAATAACTAAGGTGCAACAGGTTTTTTTTTTAAAAAAAAGTGCTTAAAGCATCAGGAAAATGATTTATTTATTCATGCAGAAGTTTTGTCTCATTTTGGTAGTTTTTTCCCCCCTTAAATTTAAAAAAATGCATTCTAATTTCATATAAGCATTGCAAAATCAAAGCAAAAAGTACAGTATATCAAATTAGTAAAAGAGTGTATTTCCTAGAAACAGTAGGAAGTAACAGCAATTTAACATAAAACCCATATAATTGAGGGGAGGAGAGAGAATCAGAAAAAAAAGTTAAAAAAAACACCAGCATTCTTTGTATGTCTCCAACACTTGTTGTATGTATGGGCTTCTTAGAAATTTATATGACAAATGATAACTTAACAAGGACAGTCAGTATTACTTGAGTTGTCTTCAGCATAGAACAGCCTTCGTTTACCTCTTGGCCACTCCAGGTAAAACTGAAAAAAATTCTGGTTGGAAAGACGTAGAAAATTCTGAGATATTGACATCAATATTCCTAGGTTAGATGGAGCAAAGATAAGGGTCTCATATAATAGCATCTTATAGCCCTAAATTTCAACACCAGCACTTAAAAATGGACTACTAAATGCTTCCAGACTATAATCCTGTTTAATACCATAGTTACTCAGAATAATAGAATTGGAAGGGACCTTGGAGGTCTTCTAGTCCAACCCCCTGCTTAGGCAGGAAACCCTACACCACTTCAGACAAATGGTTATCCAGCATCTTTTTAAAGACTTCCAGTTTTGGAGAATTTACAACTTCTGGAGGCAAGTTGTTCCACTGATTAATTGTTCCAACTGTCAGGAAATTCCTCTTTATTTCTAAATTGCTTCTCTCCTGGATTAGTTTCCACCCATTGCTTCTTGTTCTACCTTCAGGTGATTTGGAGAATAGTTTGACTCCCTCTTCTTTGTAGCAGCCCCTGAGATATCTCCTCTAGTCCTTCTTTTCATTAAACTAGACATACCCAGTTCCAGCAACCGTTCTTCATATATTTCAGCCTCCAGTCCCCTAATCATGTTGGTTGCTCTTCCCTGCACTCTTTCTTTTTACTGAACAAGTTCTGTTCTTTGTATAATACTCTGACTTTCAAGATGATGTCACTCAAAAAAGAACCTCTAAAGATGATCTTAACAATTTGAGATGAATAAACCGAAAGGCAAAAATTCAGGATTGGGAGCCATTTGTTTCTCCTTACTCCACTATTCACAAAACTCATACTGGCATTGCCCTCACGTAAAATATTGGAGAAAGGTTTAATCTGTCACATTATTTGGACCTAGCGCCGATGTTTTCCTAACTTTATAGCTTAGCGTAATATATAAAGCAGGCCATTATGGCTTGTTTAAACAATTATGGTTGAAATCTTGGTTCGGTTTTAATGGGCCCGCAGAGTTTGTGAATGTATGTGCTCTAGAGACATGACTTACGCCCCATCCATTTGTCATTGCACTCCCTTGCTCCTAAAGTAAACGATGCAATTACCAATAGTTGTTTGATTACAAGAAGCAAAGGAGAGGATTTGTAATGGATTCTGACAACTGAGTTGAGATTAATGATCAATTGTTGTCTGACAATGTGGAAGGGATTTTACCTTGGGAATAGCCAGGAACAGCACCAGCTGAACTGAAGGAGCTATCCATGGTACTTAAATTGGGTGATTGTTGAAAAGTCATCCTTCTTTGATGGGTACAAGTAGATTGATCCCTTGGCTCTGACATCTTCACTGTGATTGCGTTGGGGTGGGGTTAGAGGGAGGACATACAAGCAAGATGCCAAGATAAAGTTGTTTGCCTCAAGGAGCAAAGCAGTTTCAATCCACTGTTTCCCCTTGCTACAATGGCATAAGGTTTTCCCTTGAATATTTATGGATAGTTAATGAATTCATTAAATCTTTGGCTGTGTGTACTGTTCCTTATTAGTTTTTCCTCAAAATTTAATCATTGTAATTAAATTTATCTTGTTCAAGTTGGCTTTCCTGCTTGCATGCAAAACTGGGGCAGGAGCTGAAGTCTGTATGTGTGTATGTGCGCTTTCCCTCTTCCGCTATATTTTAATGCTTTTAGTGTGCAATTTTTTTTAAAAAAAATAAATACATTCCGCAAATGTAACTTATGATAAAGAAATTGCCAAGGTCAGAAGGGAACCTAAATTTTCATTTAAATTAGACGCATGGACTAGAAGGAATGCATTTCCTCTCCGAGCATTTAATATTGCCTCCCTGCCAAGTTAGGACATTACCATTCGGGGAAGGGCTCTGAAAGCCGTATTCAAAAGTTTTGGGAGACCACAGAAGTTGTGAACTTAGCTAACTACCTGTTATGTGCGAGCAGCCATGGCCTCTGGTGAATAGCCGAAGTGAGTAACTTGATTGTTTGCCACACATGTTACAGGAGAGTCTAGGACAGTGATGCTTAATCTTTTTGCTGTTGTGTGCCAAAAGTGCGGGTCATGCCTATGCATGCCCACACCCATAATTCAGTGAGCTCCCCTGCCCCTCCCAGCATGCGAGCACGACAACCCTGCACTCTCCCATTCTTTTGGCATGTGATGGCACAATGGGCCCAGTCGGCCCATTTTTCGCCTTCCCCAGGCTCCAGAAGCTTTCTTGGAGCCTGGAGAAGGTGAAAACAGCCTTCCCCATCCCCCTGGAGGCTGGAAATAGCCCATTTGCTTCTGGTGGGACTGGAAGGCCCATTCTTCCCTCTCCCCAGACCCCAGAGCCTTTCTAGGAGCCTGGGGAAGGTGAAAACGGCCTTCTCCACTCCCCCGGAAGCCCTATGGAGGACGGAAATAGCCTTTTTCCTAACTTCCGGTGGGCCTAGAAGGCCCAAAAATCAGCTGAGCTAGGGCAACACGTACGTGCCCACCAATATGGCTCTGCATGCCACCTCTGGTACGCGTTCGCCATCATGGGTATAGGAGAATTGGCTGTGGCCAACTCACTGTGGTCAACTTGCCAAGGCCAACTTGCCATGGGACAATTCAGTGTTGCATTAATCCTTTCATCCAGTTACGTTGATTATTGGTGACCACATTTTTGTTGAAATTATTATTATTTTTTATAAGCTTTTTTTTATTTATTTTTTTTTACAAACATATCATTGTGTGAACAGTGTGGTGCCAGGGTGTCTTACATTTTAGTACCAATAGAACAATATTCTTCATATTTAATACAGTTGACAATCTTATAAAGTTTTAGTAACAGTACACATGTTTTGTTGAATTGCAATGAAATTTTGGCACGCGATGAAATTCAACAGTGAAAAAAGTAAGGTTCTACATTTGGGGAAGAAAAACAAAAAGTACAGGTACCGTTTATGTAGTACCTTGCTCAATAGGGATGACTGTGAGAGGGATCTTGGAGTCCTAGTGGAGAATCACTTAAATATGAGCCAGCTGTGTGCAGCAGCTGCCAAAAAAGCCAATACGGTTCTAGAGGGATAGAATCAAGATCACGTGAATTGTTAATACCATCTCATAATGCCTTGGTAAGGCCATACTTGGAGTACTGCGTCCAGTTTTGGTCGCCACGATGTAAAAAAGATGTTGAGACTCTAGAAAGAGTGCAGAGAAGAGCAAGAAAGATGATTAGGGGACTGGACGCTAAAACATATGAAGACCGTTGCAGGAACTGGGTATGTCTAGTTTAATGAAAAGAAGGATGAGGGGTCACATGATAGCAGTCAAACTATTCTCCAAAGCAACTAAAGGTAGAACAAGAAGCAATGGGTGGAAAATAATCAAGGAGAGAAGCAACTTAGAACTAAGGAGAAATTTCTTGATAGCTAGAACAATTCACCAGTGGAACAACTTGCCTCCAGAGGTTGTGAATGCTCCAACACTGGAAGTTTTTAAGAAGAGGTTGGATAACCATTTGTCTGAAGTGGTGTAGGGTTTCCTGCCTGGGCAGGGGGTTGGACTAGAAAACCTTCCAACTCTGTTATTCTGAAACAATCTTTCATTCTTCTATTATTCGATATTTCGGTATGTTATTTTTATACCAATCTACAAATTCTAAACGTCACTCCTCTTACTACAAATAAAATATTAATAATCATATTTGTTGTGTTTAACAAACTTATATAGTTCTAATAGTAGTACACAGATTTATATTATATTAACATCTTCCATTGTTTGTCCCCTTTCTAATTTTTAGTTGTGCCACTACAAATACAATAATATTCATCGTATTTTTGTTGAAATTATTGTAACTTTTGTATTTCTGGATTGGCTTCCTTTCTTTTATTATTATTGGCCATGGTTCCATCGAAATTAATTTAACTTTTGTATTTAGTGAATTGTCCCATTTAGCGAGTTGTCCTATGGCTATGATGGCAGACCTATGGCACATGTGCCACAGGTGGCACAGAGAGTCATATTGGTGGGCACGTGAACATTGCTGTAGCTCAGCTGATTTTTGAGCCTTCTGGGCCCACTGGAAGTCAGGAAAAAGGCTATTTCCGGCCTCCAGAGAGCCCTCAGGGGGGTGGGGAAGGCCGTTTTTACCCTCCCCAGGCTCCTAGAAAGGCTCTGGAGACTGGGGAGAGCAAACAGCGGGCCTTCCAATCCCACTGTGAAGGAGGATAAAACTCTGGTTCAGATCAAGAGCCAAATATTAAAGGCCCAAAACTTTGGTCAAGGCTACAGTTCCTCCCCTGCCTGGAAGGAGATGCTGAAATGACAGTTCGTATTTTTATCTGTAAAAGTGCAGACTGACCCAGACAGATGCATCCTGTTGTTCACTTCTGCATTCCACCCTAAATGTCATGTATAACATATGATAGCATGAGCGAAGCTTTACCATATAGTCATGTGACTCCCTTTATTCTTCCTTATCTTACTGAACGTCTGGAATAGGCGTCTTTCAGTTCCCCTAATACCATATATGTCCAAACGTACCACCCTTCCTCTGTATACGCAATTTGAGGTATAAATATATGCTTTTGTAAACCCTTCGGGGTTCAAACAATTTGCTGTGTTATTGCTGTTTGAACCTGCGCATAATAAACCTTTCCTGCATTGAAGAGCTTGGCCTAGTCCTGTCTTTTCTACAACAACTGGAAGTCGTCAAATGGGCTGTTCTGGAGAACCGGTGGCAGAAATTTTGAGTAGTTCAGACAACCGGCAAATACCATCTCTGGCTGGCCCTAGAGTGGGGTGGGAATGGATATTTTGCAATATCCTCCTCCCTGGAGTGGGGAGGGAAAGGAGATTTTGCAATATCCTTCCCCCAGGAGTGGGGTGGGAATGGGGATTTTGCAGTATCCTTCCCCTGCCACGCCCGCCAAGCCACGCCCGCCAAGCGACACCACGTGCATCAAGCCACGCCCACAGAACCGGTAGTAAAAAAATGTGGATTTCACCACTGCTTCATTAAAAACCATTGCAGTATGTTGAAAGGAATCAGCAGTCAGTTGCACAGAAGTGGGAGTTAAAACCATAATATTATGTATCACATCTTTTTTAAAAAAATGTTCATTGAGTCCAATAGCTTTTATTTCCAAATACATAGTCATGGCATTACAACCTTTGAGGTGTTTTTTCCCCCTGATATGTACCCAAAGAGAGAAGGATCAATGATTCCTGTTCCTGCTGAATTATTTAGCATGTAAGCTAGATATCTAAACAGAAGTCTATTCCTTCTATTGTATAGCAACCACAGAACTCTCTCCCACACAGAGCCACGTTGTTTTACAAGAAACACAAGTTTCTGGCTCGTTTTTTTTTTATCATCGGCCAACTTTTAAGATCAAATGCATTTCCTCGTTCAAGGAAGGAGGCTTGAGAAAAGTTTGTGGAAAGAAAACCTGCAAGGAAAAATCTCCAGTTAACTTTTTCCAGTTAACTTTTATAATAAATAATTACTTACTTTTGGCATCAGGGAAAGGTGCTGTATTTTTTTTTTCTTTTTTGAGTCTTTAATGTATATAAAGATACAGCCACTCATCTATTGATGGGCAATATTCTTACTTTTCCTTTATTATTGTAGTTAATATTGTATTGTTAATAGGATAGGATAGGATAGGATAGGATAGGATAGGATAGGATAGGATAGGATAGGACAGGACAAAGAATGGAGTGGAGTGGAGTGGAGTGGAGTGGAGTGGAGTGGAGTGGAGTGGAGTGGAGTGGAATGGAATAGAATAGAATAGAATAGAATAGAATAGAATAGAATAGAATAGAATAGAATAGGACAAGGAATGGAATGGAATGGAATGGAATGGAATAGAATAGAATAGAATAGAATAGAATAGAATAGAATAGAATAGAATAGGACAAGGAATGGAATGGAATGGAATGGAATGGAATGGAATGGAATGGAATGGAATAGGATAGGATAGGATAGGATAGGATAGGATAGGATAGGATAGGTAGGATAGGATAGGATAGGATAGGATAGGATAGGATAGGATAGGATAGGATAGAATAGAATAGGACAAGGAATGGAATGGAATGGAATGGAATAGAATAGAATAGAATAGAATAGAATAGAATAGAATAGAATAGAATAGAATAGAATAGAATAGAATAGAATAGAATAGGAAAATGAATGGAATGGAATGGAATGGGATGGGATGGGATGGGATGGAATAGAATAGAATAGAATAGAATAGAATAGAATAGAATAGAATAGAATAGAATAGAATAGAACAGAACAGAACAGAACAGAACAGAACAGAACAGAACAGAACAGAACAGAACAGAACAGAATAGAATAGAATAGAATAGAATAGAATAGAATAGAATAGAATAGAATAACAAAGTTGGAAGAGACCTGGGAGGTCTTCTAGTCCAGGGGTCACCAACCTTTCACACCTCAGGGACCACTAAATTCATAAGTTTAAATCCCACAGGCCACTATTATGAACTGCCTAATGAACTGCTGGGTGGGCGTGGCTAGGTGGTCATGTGACTGAGTGGTGTGGCCAACTCCTCACCTGCCTGCCTGGGCCCCTTAGGGCCTCAACAGGAAGCAGTTCCTGGAGCTAATCAGCCACCACAAGAAAGGGTTGGCTCAGTTCAAATTGGAGCTGACCGAGAAGGAGGCTCAGCAGAAGTACGTCACTGAGGACTAGGAGCATAGACTTTCCAAGCAAAGGAAAGATCTGCAGTAATTCAAGGTGCCAGTGCCTGGAGGCTCAGCACCCTGAGATGGTCAGCCAGTTCCAGGCCATGATGCAGTCCCACTGGAGCAAGGTCCTCTGGCTCTTCGCCACCAGCGGTGCTTCTCTCCAGCTTTCACCCAAAGCCCCACACCAGGAGGCTGAAGCAGACTCCAAGTTGGAATTTCTGCCCCCCACCGACCCACACAAAAAGACCCTGAAAGGGGAGACTCTCTGCAGCAACACAAACATTCATTGCACATTTCCGGCCCAGGGACTGTAGTTTGTGGACCCCTGATTTAGTGCAATATAAAAAATGTAAAATTTGCTCATGGACCACCAGTGGTCCACAGACCACCAGTTGGTGACGACTGTTCTAGTTCAACACCCTGCTTAGGCAGGAAACCCTACACCACCTCAGACAAATGGTTATCCAGTCTTTTCTTGATATTACTTCCTTATAGTTAACTTTTGTGAGAGCTGTTTTGTACCTGTAATAATAAAAGGAAATGCTGTTAAGAACAGAGATCTGGGAAGGATTTTTTTCTCCCCCTCTGACAATTGTGCAAATCATTTTACCATCCTTTGCAGCTCTCAGCAGATTCAAATGTCAGCTCTTAAACCTCTGCCAAATTAATGATCGGCTATCACAAATTCCTTTCTGTGTTTAGTGTTTGATCATTCCCACGGTTCCTGGATGTGAAACTCAGTTGGCCAAAATGGAGCGACGCTATGAATGCCGAAAGAGCATTTAGTGATTGTTGAGCATCCAATATGGAGAATTTGGAGAGGAGAACCAGTTGATTTCAACTGTGCAGTGGCCATATCAGTGTGAAGGATGAGTCATGGTGACTGGATTTATTTTCTTGTAAGAAATAGAATAACCCTGCAGCCATTCTTCATATAGTTTAGTCTCTAGGCCCTTGATCATCTTAGTTGTTCTTCTCTGAACTTTTTCCAAAGTCTCAACATCTTTTTTGCAGCATGGTGACTAAAATTGGTTGCGGTATTCCAGGTGTGGTCTTACTAGGGTTTTGTTAAGCGGCACTAATCGTTCGTTTGAGATGTTTTGCTGCTCATCAGTCAGAGCAAATTAGTTAGGCAGAGAGTCATTGGCATGTACTGACTGTCAACTCGCAAAGCATCCTTGCCTGCTCTCGAGTTGCCATAGGCAAGGGGGATGGGAAACCGATGAAGCAGCCTGCAGCCAAAGACAGGAGTTCATTCCAGACATATCTTTCTCAAGGCTGTATCCCAGGGTTATCTACAGCGGCCGGAAGGGAGTGGTCTCTACAACCCACGAAATTGCTCCATTGGTGAATGTGATTGATGACACACCTTGGGGAGCAGGGGGGAAACAAGGTCATGAGTAGGGCTGTAAATTAGGTGGGGTCAGAGTTGGCTTCATTTGGGAACGTGCTGACATGGAGCTCCTAATAAATAACTGGATTTTTTTGAAGCTTGGTTCAAGGCTCATGATTTAATTAGGGCATCCATCGGAACCCTGACATCGACTTCTACACCAACCTTAGGGGTTTCTTCCATTCTTGGATGAGCAGAGAAACATCTCCAATTAATAGGAAAATAAGTCCAGTTGCCATGACTCAACCTTCAGCCAACTTTACCTGGATGGCTGAGAGAGAATCTTCTTTTTTTTAATTAAAAAGTTTTTATTAATAATACAAAATTAAAAAAACATTGGACATAGATATGACATCACTGGTTCCAAACATCTTCCGTCACTTTACACATTCTTAAGCTTTGTTCAGTATTTAAACATAATATGATATGATATTAATACTTTTTCCTTTATTTCTGCATATTTATTTATCTCTTAAACATATATTTATCTATAATAATATCTATATTTTTGTTCTAGCACTATAAATTTGTCTTGGCTACCCTCTTGTTATCTATCCAATCATAAAATTGTTCCCAGATTTTGTAGTACTTAGTTTTGCTTTTATCCTTGAGTTCCAAAGTGAGTCTGCCCATTTCTGCACAGTTAAAGATTTTCAGTAATATTTCCTCTTCAGTTGGAATATCTTTCTCTTTCCATTTTGGAGCGAAGGCTATTTGTGCCGCTGTGAGTATATGCAGTAATAAATAATTTGTATCTTTCTTATATTTTCTTTCTATAATTCCCAGTAAGAAAAAAATCTGGTTTGACTTCTATATTTGTTGACAAAATTTCTTCCAGCCAGTTCTATAGTAAATTCCAAAATTTTTGTGCCTTTGGGCATTCCCACCACATGTGATAGTAATTCCCAACTGTCTCGCCACACTTCCAGCATATCAAAGATTTCCCCTTATTCATTCGTGCTAATCTTGTGGGGGGAGGTGCCACCTATAGAACATCTTATAGAGGTTTTCCTTGTAGGAAGTTGCTAATGTGATTTTTAATTTTTTTCCCCATAAACATTGCCAATTGTCCAAATCGATATTGTGCAGAATGACTGGAAGACATCAGCAGAATGACTGGAAGAATCACCAACTGGACTTCTAGTGATTTCTTGGGTAGGTATTCTTCTGTAGAAATCCCAACTGTTTGCTAAGTAACATAGCAGGTGTTAGCGTTCCAAATAATGCACCCATCGCAAACAGAGCTCCGAGGCAGGTAGATTCCTCAAAGAACAGTTTTATTTGGAGATATCATATTGGCGCAGTCTGGTGAAAACCAAGGTTTTCACCTAATTAAAAAGTAAAGTTTCCCCTTTCCCCCAAACAATAAGTCACATTGTCCAATCTAGGTGCTGCCCGGTTGCCTGGTTACTTCTCTCCTCCTCCTCTCTCCAACCAGCTATTGGAATGTCCTTGGTTGCCAGGAGAACAATTTTGTTTTGGCTACAAAACCTCAGCTATCTCTATTCCCCACTTCGGTATCCCCTCTTCACCATGTGGTAACACTAAAGCCTCCAAGCTGGCCTCAGCCAGGCTCACTTGAGTGTTGACAGCAGGTCTGATATCATTTGGCTTGGCTAAATTGAGTTTCCTTTGCCATTTTTCTTCTTTTTCCATCTCTTGGAAAGTATTACCCACTAGCGTAAAGTACCAAAGTAAGCCTGGATAGCTCAGCAGACTAAAAGCATTGTGATTAGCACCAGCTGTCTGCAATTACTATAAGTTCGAATCTCACCAGACTCAAGGTCGACTCAGCCTTCCATCCTTTCTAAGGTAGGTCAATTGAGGACCCAGTTTGTAGGGGCAATAAGCTGACTTTGTATAAACATACAAAAGTATGAAGGCTATTGCTTAACGCATTGTAAGCCGCCCTGAATCTCCGGAGAAGGGCGGCATATAAATCAAATTAAAAAAAAAAAAAGACTACTGAAGCAGTGGTAGGTTGCTACTGGTTCAGAGGTGGGTTGCAGCAGGTTCTGACCAGTTCTGGAGAACCGGTAGCAGAAATTTTGAGTAGTTCGGAGAACCGGTAAATACAATCTCTGACTGGCCCCGCCCCCATCTATTCTCTGCCTCCCAAGTCCCAGCTGATCGGGAGGAAATGGGGATCTTGCAGCAACCTTCCCCTGGAGTGGGGAGGGAATGGAGATTTTACGGTATCCTTCCCCTGCAACGGCCACAAAGCCACAGCCACAGAATCGGTAGTAAATGTTTTTGAAACCCACCACTGTACTGGTTCACCCCAGATTGGGCAACCTGGTAGCAGCGGCAGTGGCAGGAGGCTCCCCCCCCCAGCTGGATGCTTCTGCACATGAGCGCACGTGTGCCCACGAGCAGACTGATAGTACGAGTTTTGAAACCCACCCCTGTACTTAAGCGCTAGACACAAAGAACCCCTTTCCCAAGAAGTTCTTTTGTTGCACTCTCACTTGAACAAAATGTGTGCACATCATTTTGGCTGCGCATGGGAGTTAATTCATCTCTGGCTGAACTTGAAGTACCCATCAAGTTATTTCTTCAGGAGGAACGCCGCTGTAATTTTTTTTCCGAGTGGTCCTCAATTTATATAAAAAGATCTACTCATCTCCTTTCTTGGCTCATGTTCTTCTCCCATGTTATCTGTCAATGGGACAAGGGAAAACATTTGATCCGTGACCTCAAGGAGACCTGCAAGTGATTGCCTCAGCTTGTTTGCAACTTATAGTTCCAAAGGGTGTCTAGAGATAAGATAGATTTATTTTAATTTATTCCCCTTTAGCTACAGCATGTTGGTCAAAAATCTTAGCGGTTTATGGAATATAGGGAGGACAACTTCTCAAGTTGTTTATTTACTTTTTTCCCCCATAGCACATGAAAATACTAGAAACATTCTATGCATGTTTGTTTGAAAATATAAAAAAAAAGTTGCTTAAAAGTGGCATTGGATGGGTTGGTCTATCACAATATCATAATGTGGTTTGTTGCAGTGGTGAAACGTAAAATTTGTTACTACCGGTTCTGTGGGCGTGGCTTGGTGGTGGTGGGGTAATGTGACTGGGTGGGTGTGGCCAACTTTTTTAAAAAAAACTTTTTTAAAGCATTTTTTTACAACCTATTCGGGCCAATAGGTTGTAAAAAAAATGCTTTTTAAAAGTTTAAAAAACGGCTCTGATGATCACAGCTGTGGCATGTGATCGTCAGAGGTTTTTTTTATTTTTAAAAACAGGAAGTAATGACACCCAGGTGGGTGGGCGGAGCCTCATGCCACCATCTCTACTGGTTCTCTGAACCACCTGCCACAATCGCTACCAGATCGCCCGATCCGGTCTGAACCGGGAGCATTTCACCCCTGGTTTGTTGGCTTTTGGCTTAGGGTAACTCAACTACTGTAGCTTGTGTTTTCAGTGATGCAAACTATTGGGGATTATCATGGAAAACAAACCACATGGAGACCTAAACACTGAATTCACGTGACAGTAATTTTTGATGAAGACCCAAAGGTGCTTTTTCAAGAGGCAAGTGGACTTGTTTTTGTTTTTCTTTGAAGGCATTTTGCTTCTCATCCAAGAAGCTTCTTCAGCTCTGACTGAAGAAGATGGAGGGAAATGGAAGGATTTACACTCCTTGCAGCCAGTCAGTCATTTTTAAATTATTTGGGGTGTTTTAATTCTGTCTGGGCCAAATTTATTTAATCTGTTTTTAGTTGGACTTGCAGGATTCTATTAATGTAACCTTGTAATAAAGGTAAAGATAAAGGTTTCCATCAGGGGTAATATTCACTTACCTTCACTACTGGCTCGCAAATGTGAGCGCGAGCACGTGCCCGTGCTCACTTTGCTCACACACACCACCTTCATGACTGCACAGAGTCTTACGCACATCTGCAGAGCATCAAAAATGGGACATGATGATGTCCGGGTGGGTGGGCAGAGCTTCCCGCAGCCGCTGCTACAGATTTGCCCGAACTGGATAAAACTGGCTGAATACCATCAATGGTTTCAACTGTTCAGCCGTATCTGACTCTAAGAGACAATGCTCATTTCACAGTTGAGGGGCCAACGTTGTCCAAGGATGTTTTCGTGGTCATGTGGCCAGCATGACATCACACCGCAGCACAGAGCATGCGGTGAAACACGGAATGCTTTTACATTCCCACTGAAGTCAGGCATGGAAGCCATCTTTGGTCTTGGGCCTTCAGACCTGCCACGTTTACTACTGTGGGAAACTGAGAGGGGGGAATTGTATGGAGCATGGGTGATATATAGTCATAATAACATTCCTTTCTCAGACAGTCAAGGACATTTTGCCCTGCACCTGGAGGGCTGTGACTGGGAGGCATCTCCAGTTGGGATGATGTTTGATTGGGCCATATGGGTGCTGGGCAGGGACTTGAACTTTTCTTTGGGTGGGAAAACCTGGAAGCTTTCAGATTCGGGTTTTCCCAGATGTGCCAATATGACATCTCTAATTATATGTAACTTTGAGGAAACTCAAGCCTTGGAGTTTTATTTCATTGAGGGTGTTACTTGGGACCCTGACAACCTATTTATCTACCTTGTAGATAAGACATCCCCTGATAATAAGCCTAATTGGGCTTTTGAGCGCATGGCAATAAGGCCAAGCGCTTATTTCAGGTATAAGACAGGGTCTTATATTCGGGGAAACACGGTACTTGCATTTTCATACTTTTGAACTGTTAAGTGGGCAGGAGCTGGAGCAAGAATGAGAGCTTAGCTCATAAAGCAGTACTTGGATCTTATATCAGCTTTCAAGCCAACAAGCTCAGCGACTTTTCATTGCTGAACCATCATGCCCCCCCCCCTCAACCTTACAATAAAGTAGATTTATTTCTTCTAGATGAGCTTCCTTGCAAGGCAAACGACGGGAGAATTCCAGGAATTCCCAAGACTCTACGAGTTGGAAAAACCAACAACAACCATCTACAACCAAGCAAGGGAACACTCCTTCTGTTAACAATGCTGAAGAAAGTGCACATTGTGTAAATTATGTCCAAGAATGACTTCTTTCTTTCTTTTCCTCAGGAGTCAACCATGCTGCCTAGCTTTCCATCATCTGCTTGGGGGTGAATGAAAACTGGAGTTCTGCCAGTCATGGACTAGAGCCGGTCCATGGCAGATGCTTAAATAACTCTTGCTTTTAAGCTTAGAGGACAAGCATAACATGGATTACAATAGCGCTTAGCAATAGCTTTTAGGATTATATACCACTTCACAGTACTTACAGCCCTCTCTAAGCCAAAGGCCAGACAAGGAATAATGGATAGAAACTGAAGAAGGAGAGATTCAACCTGGAAATAAGGAGAAATTTTCTGACAGGGAGAACAATCAACCTATGGAACAGAAGTTGCCTTCGGAAGTTGTGGGAGCTTCATCACTAGAAGCTTTTAAGAAGAGACTGAACTTCCATGTGTCAGAAATGGTGTAGGGTTTCCTGCTTACAGAGTCAGCATATTGCCCCCAACCAGTGGTGGGATCCAGCCAGTTCTCACCACTTCGGGAGAACCGGTTGTTAACTTTCTGAGCAGTTTGGCAAACTGGTTGTTGGAAGAAATCATTAGGGCAGAGAACCAGTTGTTAAATTACTTGAATCCCACCACTGCCCCCAACGATCTGGATCCTTATTTTATCAACCCCCAGAAGGATGAAAGGCTGGCAGTTGAACTCCTGGCAGTCAGCAGAATTAGCCTGCAATACTGCATTCTAACCACTGCACCACCACGGATCGCAGCGTAAAAAAGAGCCTTCCAAAGAATATGTTTTCAGGAAAACTTTTAATCTCTGTATCCCACGGGTACTTCATCCATGCAGTCATGATGGATGTAAAGTTACATGCGTTAATAAGTACATTCTGATTTTTTTTCCTCCCCCACCCCCAAATGGTCTCAGTAGGACCTCATGGTAATCAACAGAATAGGGGAAAGGGCCCTTCCACTTGATTTCTTTCTAAATCATGCTCCTCTTACTGAAGTGCGATTTTATTAGTTTTTGATTTATTAGGTTGGCTTATTGATTTGTTGTAATAGCTTTTTATTTTAATCGTGCACTATCATGAGCCCTGGGGGAGCAGGTAAAGAAAGAAAGAAAGAAAGGATGCGGTTATATTATTTGATATGGGAAGAAGGTTTGGTACAGTGTTAAGGCAAAATACAAAATTTGTAAAAGAGCATTTTTTATACGCTCTCTGGTTTGGAATGGGGCAAGTTACTGTGGCCAGCTTGATATGGGACAATCCCTGGGGACAATTCAACAATTCAACTTAATTATTTAAAATAATGAAAAAAATATTTTATCTTATTTTTACTACCTATTCACGTTTCATTTTGTTCTGTCTTTTGCAACTTTTTAAAAAAATGATTCTATTGCACCATTACACCAGTCAGTCCTGGAAGAGATCAACCCCGACTGCTCTTTAGAAGGCCAGATCCTGAAGATGAAACTCAGATACTTTGGCCACCTAATGAGGAGGAAGGAAGGACTCCCTGGAGAAGAGCCTAATGCTGGGAAAGATTGAGGGCAAAAGAAGAAGGGGACGGCAGAGAATGAGGTGGCTGGATGGAATCACTGAAGCAGTTGGTGTGAGCTTAAATGGACTCCAGGGGATGGTAGAGGACAGGAAGGCCTGGAAGAACATTGTCCATGGGGTCGTGATGGGTTGGACACGACTTCGCAACTAACAACAAAAAAGGCCACACATGGAGTACTGCATCCAGTTTTGATCACCACGATGTAAAAAAGATGTAGATATGTAGAAAGAGTGCAGAGAAGAGCAACAAAAGTGATTAGGGGACTGGAGGCGAAAAAATATGCAGAACGGTTGCAGAACTGGGTATGTCTCGTTTAATGAAAAGAAGGAGCAGAGATGACATGATAGCAGTGTTCCAATATCTCAGGGGCAGCCACAAAGAAGAGGGAGTCAAGCTATTCTCCAAAGCACCAGAAGGCAGGACAAGAAGCAATAGGTGGAAACCAATCAAGGAAAGAAGCAGCTTAGAACTAAGGAGGAATTTCCTGACAGTGAGAACAATTAATCCGTGGAACAACTTGCCTCCAGAAGTTGTGAATGCTCCAACACAGGAAGTTTTAAAGAACAGATTGGACAACTGGTCATCTGAAGTGGTGTAGGGTTTCCTGCCTAAACAGGGGTTTGGACTAGAAGACCTCCAAGGTCCCTTCCAACTCCTATTCTATTCTATTCTGTTCTGTTCTATTCTATTCTATTCTATTCTATTCTATTCTATTCTATTCTATTCTATTCTATTCTATTCTATTCTATTCTATTCTATTCTATTCTATTCTATTCTACTCTACTCTACTCTACTCTACTCTACTCTACTCTACTCTACTCTACTCTTCATTCCAATATTGCATTGTCTTGTCTTGTCTTGTCTTGTCTTGTCTTGTCTTGACTTGTCTTGTCTTGTCTTGTATTCTAGTCTACTCTAGTCTAGTCTAGTCTAGTCTAGTCTAGTCTAGTCTAGTCTAGTCTACTCTACTCTACTCTATTCTATTCTACTCTACTCTTCATTCCAATATTCTATTCTATTCTATTCTATTCTATTCTATTCTGTTCTATTCTATTCTATTCTATTCTATTCTATTCTATTCTATTCTATTCTATTCTATTCTATTCTATTCTATTCTATTCTATTCTATTCTATTCTATTCTATTCTATTCTAGTTGGTCATAACGAGTTGACCATGGTGAGTTGTCCTAGACTCTGGTTATCTTTAAAGTACCAGTGAAGAGATAGGGTCAATAACAATGATGAAATCTGAACCAGTTTGCTACCGGTTCTCTGGCTGCGTATGTGCGCTGCGCACCAAGCAAATGTTGTGTGAGCATGCACAATTCACACCAAAAGGAGGCTTGAGAAGGTAAGTAGAACAGTGTGTGTGGGGGGGGGGGCGGAATCAGCTGTGGCACGCGATCTTTGGGACCTTTTTAAAAACTTTTTAAAAGCATTTTTTTACTACTGGTTCGGGCAAATAGGTAGTAAAAAAAATGCTTTAAGAAAGTAAAAAAAAAAGGCTTCGATGATCACAGCTGTGCCACGCAATCGTCTGAGCCTTTTTTTAAAAAAAACTTTTTTAAAGCATTTTTTTACTACCTATTCGCCCGAACCGGTAATTAAAAAATGCTTAAAAAGTAAAAAAGAAAAAAAAAATTCCAACAATCAGCCGAGCGATGCATAATCGTTGGAACTTTTTTTTTTTTTTGATGTGGAAAAGCTGTAAAGAAGAAAATTGTAAAAATCTCTTTTTTAACTTTTTTTTAAAAAATATTTTTATTATAGTTTTTTTTAAAACAAAACAAAAAAAGAGAGAAATTTTTACAATTTTCTTCTTTACAGCTTTTCCGCATCAGTTATCACTTCTCATATATCCATTTTTCTCCCGTACTTCAATTTACCATCTATACATATGATTCTAATATTTGTTTATATGTATGAAAATAACAATGTACTGAATTACGATCATACATTCTGTGTCAGTTCTATTTCCACTTGTTGGTTACTACGTTTCAACTCCTGTATCTTCCTCATTTAATCTTCCTTTGCCCTTTATACCTCTCCTCTAACCATTCGTACCATTTATCCCATACCATGTAATTTTCCGTTTCTTCCTTATCTTATTTTACCTGCAGTAAAAAAAAATGCTTAAAAAGTAAAAAAACCAAAACAAAACAAAACAAAATAAACTTCCGATGATTGCAGATCGCTCAGCTGATCGTTGAAATTATTTTTACTAGCATTTTTTTCTACCGATTCAATCGAACCGGCCTGAACCTCTAGCATTTCACCCCTGGTCCATAATTTACAAAAATAGTAGAACACAAGAGATAACAGAATTTAATTTGTTGCCCTGCTAGAAGGCACATAAGATTTTATGTAACCTATAAAAAAAGTGTGTGTGGGGTGGGGTGAGGTGGGGGGGTTGTCTTAGAAAATGACCCTAACCTTTTAATATTCATTCATTCATTGAGTCGTAACAATGCTTTATGAAACAAAGTGCTGAGGAGTGACAGTAAAAGAAATCCTATCTTTGTGCATTAAATATGAGAAATAAAAACAATTTATTTTGATATGGAGTAGATAAACCTAAAGACTGAATTAACGTTCTATCGATACTAATAGACATTATATGGATCTTTTCTCTCTCTTTTCCTGTTAATTACTCTTTTAAATCACATTTAGTTTACGCTAATTAGCATAATATGGCTAAGGATTTTTCCCACAATCGTATAAACACTATTTATCTTTTCTTATTAATGATCTTGGTATTGTACCTTTTTTTTTCACTAATACCCTTTTTCTGAAAAAATAAATAAATAGATACATTCTTGGGCTTGTTTAACAATAACAGAGATGGAAGAGACCTTGGAGGTCATCCAATCCAACCCCCTGCTCACGCTGGAGATCTATACTAGGGATTCGAACCGCCAAGCCACTGAGCCACGTAGTCAGGCAATCACCCATTGGTTGATTCTTTTTATAGCCTTGTTTTCTATCTTTACTGATGGGCAGAACCAGTGTGAGCATTTTGCAGTGAATTCGGTTGAGGTCTTAGAAAGTCAGATTTCCATCCATTAAGAGGGTCATTGGGGAGAACTGAGGAAGAAAGTTGAGTTTTGGTTCACAATCATTGCGTACAAGTGCGTGTGTGAGCACGCTTAAGCAAACGCACCATGATACTGACTGAATGACTGTTGGAATAAATAATCACGGTTTTAAATATGCATGGATCAATCATATGTTTTGCGTAAATGCTCACGCTTATAACTGGCCTGCATTGACTGACCTCACATTGGAGAAATATGAAGAAGTAGCCATAGCAAATGTATTTGTTTTCTCCTTTAGTTCCCTCCTCCCTCCCTCCCTCCCTCCCATTTTCTTTCTTTCTTTCTTTCTTTCTTTCTTTCTTTCTTTCTTTCTTTCTTTCCTTCTTTCTTTCTTTCTTTCTCTTTCTTTCTCTTTCTTCTTCCTTCCTTTCCTCTCCCCTTCCTTCCTTCCTTCCTTCCTTCCTTCCTTCCTTCCTTCCTTCCTTCCTTCCTTCCTTCTTTCCTTCCTTCTGTCAGGGTTCCAAGTAACACTCCCAACGAAAGAAAACTCTGAGGCTTGAATTTCCTCAAAGTTATATTTTATTAGAGATGTCATATTGGCACATCTGGGAAATTTTGTTAGGGGGTGTTACTTGAAATCCTGACACACACCTACCTTCCTTCCTTCCTTCCTTCCTTCCTTCCTTCCTTCCTTCCTTCCTTCCTTCCTTCCTTCCTTCCTTCCTTCCTTCCTTCTTCACAGCATATGGCAAAGCAAGTAAAGACAGTGGCCATGGCCCCATCAAGGTTGTGCTAATTTTTTAATGTGTTGCACTCATCATGCATATAAAAACATGTAGAGTCTTGATTATAGTTTCATGCCTTAACCTTTCCTTCCCTCCTTCGTTTAAATTTTAAATATTCATGAGTAGGATTCCTATGATTAATGCAATTCTTCTCCACAACTGGATGGCATCTTTTAGATCATCCTGGGGAAGAGGTTAAGGTACACCCAAGATTTTGAAAGACCACAGGTTGGAAAATGATGCGTAGGACTCATATCCATTTAGAGAGGCAGAAAATATATACGATCACTAGACACACTTAGGATATTTACCCATTTTCCATTCTTAACTTGTCTTCTTCTGCTTATGAATTAGAATGTTGCCTGTTTGCTTCTATCTCCCTGAATTATTCCTTACTACAAGGTTAGACTTCAGGGTAAGTGCAATATTTCCCCAGACATTAGCATATTACAGCTGTCCAAATGACAAAATGGGTATATTATGGGAAGATAAGTTCCAGAATGAATTCCTCCCTGGCTGCTCTCTATTATTAATTGGAAGAATGGCGAAGAACATTGATGAAGTTGACTGATGGTAGAAGGCTTCTGCTGGTGGACATGATATGGATGCTGCCGAATTAGCCCAGAGTCCATCTTTGCTCAGCACTTGGGTGCTTACAAAAGGCAATTGGATACATCTGGCATGCTCACTAGCACAAATCTGAGTGATCGCTCTCTCCCATTATATTCCCATTGTAGGGCATGTTGTTGTTATTTGATAGATTGATCTTCCATGAATATATATATATACTCTCTTTCTACCATGATAGCTGATAATTCCTTCCTTCCTTCCTTCCTTCCTTCCTTCCTTCCTTCCTTCCTTCCTTCCTTCCTTCCTTCCTTCCTTCCTTCCTTCCTTCCTCCCTCCCTCCCTCCCTCCCTCCCTCCCTCCCTCCCTCCCTCTCCATCTTTTTTTTCAAAATCTTCTAAAGTCAATCACCCTCTTTCAAGGTAAAGAAATCCCAAACATTCTAGATTCATTTGCAAAACATTTTTCTCATAATGAAAATGGACATAGAGTGATCTATTCATCTCTATTGATGAGTATGCTTTATGCACATCTAATGTAGTTATACATTACCCAGAACAATGATGGATGGATGTACAGTATGTATGTATTTAAATATGCATGGATGGATGGATGGATGGATGGAGATGTATATATGCTCCTTCACCATCTGTGCATACCGTGTTTCCCTGAAAATAAGACCCTGTCTTATATTTTTTTGAAGCCCAAAATAAGCGCTTGGTCTTATTTTTGGGGAGATCTTATTATTTTGGGGCGAGTGGAGCAAGACGGGGCTCCTCTTGCCATCTTATCTGATTTCCAGCTCCATCTGCCTAACCCTAACCAGAGGAAATGGCAGGGACCAGCTGCCATTTAAATATTTAAATATTTTTTCAGGGACAGCTTATTTTCAGAGAGGGCTTATTTTAGCACATTCGCTCAAAAGCCTGATTGGGCTTATTATCAGGGGATGTCTTATTTTCGGGGAAACACGGTACATACATATACTGTATATGTATAGTATACGGTAAAGGAGCATATGAATTGGCACCCACCATTCAGGCAATGTGAAATTGGCACCCACCATTTCTGGATTGGGGACCATTAAGTTCAAATATAATTACAGATTCATCTCACTGTGAAAAATAAAGTGGCCAAGGCTTCACCGGTTGACCTCTTGAAGATCGATTTTACTGTCTGAGTAATTCTATTCCCATTACATAAAATGAGGTGAGGGTATGGTGGAGAAACGTGGAATCGAAGTCAACCGTTACAAATTCAAAAATCTATCGTTCTGCTACAGGGTCTTCCATTCTCTCTCTTCCCCCAGAATATCCATCCAGCTAATTACGACGTTCCATTTCTTGCCTATTTTCTATTTGCATATGTAATGAAAGAGCCTCCTAAATCCATTGATTATTTATCATTAATCTATTACTATTTATTACTATTAATCTTATCATCGTTTCCACCACCTATCTCCTTCCACTTATGACTGTATGACTGTAACTTTGTTGCTTGTATCCTTACGATTTATATTGATATTGGTTCCTGATTGCTTATTTGTACCTATGGCTATCATTAAGTGTTGTACTTGTGATTCCTGATGAACGTATTTTTTCTTTTATGTACATTGAGAGCTTATGCACCAAAGACAAATTCCTTGTGTGTCCAATCACACTTGGCCAATAAAGAATTCTATTCTATTCTATTCTATTCTATTCTATTCTATTCTATTCTATTCTATTCTATTCTATTCTATTCTATTCTATTCTATTCTATTCTATTCTATTCTATTCTATTCCATTCCATTCCATTCCATTCCATTCCACCCCACCCCACCCCACCCCACCCCACCCCACCCCACCCCACCCCATCCCATCCCATCCCATCCCATCCCATCCCATCCCATCCCATCCCATCCCATTCCATTCCATTCCATTCCATTCCATTCCATTCTATTCTATTCTATTCTATTCTATTCTATTCCACTCCACTCCATTCCACTCCATTCCATTCCATTCCATTCCATTCCATTCCATTCCATTCTATTTTCATCATACATTATTCTACCGGACAGTGGTTTTTTTTTTTTTAATGAACAGGGAGAAAAATATGAAATCTGTAGAGGACTTTGTGAGTAAAACAGAAGGTTCCTTTTAATCCTGTATTGCCTGAGACTGCCCAGAGTTAATAAGTCACCATTTTATGAAACCCCTTCCTTAACATTTTGAAATAATGAAATAATAGCCAGATCTGGAATTTTATGGACAGCTGCAGTTAAGCCCATTAATTTTTATAGCGTTGGGTTCATGGTGTTCTATTGCCAAAATCTTGCCTGCCTTTGATAGACAAGGGAGCAAATGAAAACCTCTCATTTCTTTGGTTTATTCTCCAGATAGCATATTTTTATTTTTTTAAATTTTTTTTTTTGCATTGCCTCTGAGAGCAGCTGGATGAATTCCAGAGTTTTATGTCAAGCAAATAAGCTGGTGGAAGATAATTCATATTTAATACCTTCTCACCTTTTGTCCTCAGGGGCTGTTCAGGAGAGGAGGCAATACAAACATGGTGAAAAGATAGATGCAAATAAAAAAGAAGGCTCGCAACCTTCTTTGCCCGTGCTTTCCTTTGGGTAAAAAAGTTTTGAAGATGGTCGGAATTAAACTGGCAAAGCAGAAGATAAATTTAGGACCTGGGTGTACTTCAAATATAGGTAGGTCTGTAAGAGAGTAGATTTGGCAACCTGCCTGGCCGAGGAGATTAAGAAAATAAATACACAAATGTTATTGATGGACTCTTCCACCCGCAACAGAGTTAGAATAGGATAGGATAGGTGTTGTGGTCCGCCAGTAGCCTGAGGAGCTGGCAGCGGAGTCGGACAACGATGAGGCTCCAGATACACCTCCAAGTGCTTCAACAATCCTCTAAAAAGGATGCAAATGACCAGCTGTCTGCAAGGAGTATCAATCCTTCCATTTGCTTGCCACAAAATATCTTATGCCCCAGACTTGAAATTTTGGGCTTAGACAACTTAGAACTTTGCTGTCTTCGGTCTGACCCAAGCATAGTACATAAAATCATCTGCCACAATGTCCTACCAGCCAATGAATACTTCAGCTTCAACCAAAACAATACAAGAGCACACAATAGATACAAACTCGTGGTAAAACCACCTGGACTACTGCAATGCCTGGACCACCTGGACTACTGCAATGCTCTCTACATGGGGCTCCCCTTGGGGTGCACCCGGAAGCTCCAACTGGTCCAGAATGCAGCCGCATGGAGAATTATGGGAGCGACGGGGTGCTCCCATGTGACACCTCTCCTGCGTGAGCTGCACTGGCTCCCGGTGGTCTTCCGGGTGCGCTTCAAGGTGTTGGTGACCACCTTTAAAGCGCTCTATGGCTTAGGACCTGGGTACTTGCGGGACCGCCTTCTGCCACCAATAGCCTCCCACCGGCCAGTACGCTCGCACAGAGAGGGCCTCCTCAGGGTGCTGTCAGCCAGACAATGTCGGCTGGAGATCCCCAGGGGGAGAGCCTTCTCTGTGGCGGCATCCGCCCTCTGGAACGGCCTACCCCCCTGAGATACGCACGATACTGGACCTTCAGACTTTTTGTTGGGCCCTAAAAACTCACTTATTTCATCTGGGCTGAAATTATTTAATTATTTCTTAAACTATTTTAAATTTTGTATATTCTATGTTTTATCTTGGCTGTTCATCACCATGAGTCCAGTTGGAGAAGGGCGGTATAAAAATCAAATAAATACTAAATACTAATACTAAACCGATCCAAACTAGACTGCAGAAAATACGACTGCAGTAACAGAGTGGTCAACACCTGGAATACACTACCTGACTCTGTGGTTTCTTCCCCAAATCACCAAAACGTTAACCTTAGACCCATGATGGTGAACCTATGGCACTTGGAGCCATATCAGTGGGCATACAAGCTTAGCTCCGGCTGTTTCTGGAGGGCCTTGGGTGTGTGGGGAAGGCCCGTTTTTCACTCTTCCCAGGCTCCAGAGCCTTTCTAGGAGCCTGGGGAGGGCGAAAACTGTGGGACTGGAAGTCAGCAAATGAGCTGTTTCTGGCCTGTGGGAGGTCTCCAGGCGGTTGGGGAAGGCTGTTTTCACCCTCCCCAGGTTCCTAGAGTGGCTCTGGAGCCTGGGGAGGGCAAAAAAGAGGCCTACCGGGCCCACCGGGCCATCGTGTGCCAAAAGCAGAGAGACCGTGGGGAGATTCACACACGCACATCACCACCCTGTGCTACCCCACTTTTGGCATGCGGTGCCAAAAAAGTTAGCCATCACTGCTTTAGAAATTCCTATCCACCATGGAGGCACAATTTTCATGTTTATCATGTGTGTGTACAGACCTAAAATTACAGCAGGTAACACCATATTGTTCCCTGCTGCTATGTTGTAGATATCTTTGGTCTCTTTACATGGTCAATTTGATCATGGTTTATTTATTACCACTTTTATAAACTGGTTTATATTGTTCCTGAATGATTCACGTCTTGTTTTACGAACCGCTAAGAAGTTTTGTATCTCTGGATTGGTTATGCATGGCTAAGACTTGGACTGGTGAAAGGACTATGCGTTTGCTTTGCTCTGTAAGTAAACTATTTTAAAAACCAGTTTGTATGCAGTTTATTCACAACTACTCTCAGTACTGTTTCCGTGCGCAAACACTCTATGCTCATAACCGTTCCTGGTTATCTCACAACTATATCCTTAACAGTGTTTACTGTTGATCTCACCCCATTCCTAAGTGGTCTGTAAGGGGTGTGCATAAGCACACTAGTGTGCCTACGGTCCCTGTCCTAATGTTTTCTTTCATTTGTATCCTTTTCATGCATTTATAATTAGGTTGACACGTGTATCTGTCATAAAATACATGCTTGATGAAATAAATAAATCAATAAAATAAAAATAAATAAATAGATCCCACACTATCCTGCCAATGCCGAAGAAGCTTCTTGGGTGAGAAGCGAAATATTTTCAAAGAAAAAACAAGACAGTCCAGTTGCCTCCAGAAAATGCACCGTTGGGACACCCATAATCATCATCATCATAAGTTTATTTAGTCAAGCATATATAAGATAACAGGTAAAAGTATAAACATAATTTGAATACATGAAAAGAGTAAGTAAAAAGGAATGTTAGGACAGGGACAGTAGGCACGCTGGTGCATTTAAGCACGTCCCTTACAGACCTCTTAGGAATGGGGTGAGGTCAACAGTAGACAGTTTAAGTTTAAGGATGACTGAGAATCTCTGCAGACTGGCAGCTGAAATGCACACGGATGTGCTGGCCTTTTCCAAAAAGAAAACAAAATAAAAACTCTCCGTGGTTGTGTCTCCCACGGCAAGGAGATTTGGAAAAACTGGAGAACTATTTTCTCTTGGAGTCTCCCTTCCCCCACCTTCAACAATTACAAATCACAGGTGCCCGGATCAGATTTCCTTTTTCATTACCTAAGCATAGAAAACATTCAAAGCTGCTCTTTTTTTTTTTTTTTTAATCCCGGCGACCTTTTTTTCTTTAATTCTGTAAACAAAATTAATAACAAAACATTTGGGAATTGCCAGTTAAAGGCATCGTACAGAAACATTTTATTATGCAAATGTCTAAATGAGTTACACGCATTTGCATCTGATTAAGGGCAAGTCCGTGTTATAATCTGATTACAAAGGGGGACTAAGTATTTTCTCTTGAAGATAACTGGTACAAAATCCAGTTTAAGAACCCCATTAAAGGAGGGGGAGGACCTTGAAAACAAGCAATCTAGATCTCTCCACTAGATTGATTTTACTATTAGAATAAAGTAGAGTAGAGTAGAGTAGAGTAGAGTAGAGTAGAGTAGAGTAGAGTAGAATAGAATAGAATAGAATAGAATAGAATAGAATAGAATAGAATAGAATAGAATAATGAATGGAATGGAATGGAATGGAATGGAATGGAATGGAATAGAATAGAATAGAATAGAATAGAATAGAATAGAATAGAATAGAATAGAATAGAATAGAATAGAATAGAATAGAATAGAATAGAATAATGAATGGAATGGAATGGAATGGAATGGAATAGGATAGGATAGGATAGGATAGGATAGGATAGGATAGGATAGAATAGAATAGAATAGAATAGAATAGAATAGAATAGAATAGAATAGAATAGAATAGAATAGAATAGAATAGAATAGAATAGAATAGAATAGAATAACAGAGTTGGAAGGGACCTTGGAGGTCTTCTGGTCCACCCCCCTGCTTAGGCAGGAAACCCTGCACCACTTCAGACAAATGGTTATCCAACATCTTCTTAAAAACTTCCAATGTTGGAGCATTCACAACTTCTGGAGGCAAGTTGTTTCACTGATGAATTGTTCTCACTGTCAGGAAATTTCTCCTTAGTTCCAGGTTGCTTGTCTCCTTGATTTATTTCCACCCATTGCTTCTTGTCCTGCCCTCAGGTGCTTTGGAGAATAGCTTAACTCCCTCTTCTTTGGGGCAGCCCCTGAGATATTGGAACCCTGCTATCATGTCTCCCCATGTCCTTCTTTTCATTAAACTAGACATGCAACAGTTCTTCATATGTTTTAGCCTCCAGTCCCCTAATCCTCTTTGTGGCTCTTCTCTGCACTTTTTCTAGAGTCTCCACATCTTTTTTTACATCGTGGCGACCAAAACTGATGTGCTCAGTTGGGTTCTGCTGTGTAGTTAATCCCTAAATGAAAGCTATAGTAGTTCCTTAGAATCATTCCTTCACTGCGAAAGGGTGGCTGGTTTCAAAATAATTTCAGTCTCTTGTACCATTGCATATACAAGTTGCGCTGGATGAAACCAAAAGTCTAATTCTTTCTAAATGTAGTACCTCCCACCGTGGTCAATAGAGACCTTTGGTCAGTCAACCAGGAAAATGTGGACATGAAAGCAATTTCAAGCTTCTAATCCCTGAAGCTTGCATAGCGTGGAGAGGCATCTTGCTTTCTGAATTGAAATAGAGACTTAGTTATGATTTATTAGATGTAGAGCCTGCAATTCATCTGGCAATTCAAGGTGGACTCATTCTCTCCTCTCCTATTTTTCCCCATAATAGCAATTCTGTTGAAGTCGGTTGGGGTGAGAGAGAGAGAGAGAGAGTGAGAGGCTCCAGGTCACCCGGAGAGCTTCCATAACTATGGAAGAACTAATCAGGGAGAGAAACAACTTAGAACTAAGGAGGAATTTCCTGACAGAACAATTAATCAGTGGAACAACTTGCCTCCAGAGGTTGTGAATGCTCCAACAATGGAAGTTTTTAAGACGAGATTGGATAAGCATTTCTCTGAAGTGGTGTAGGGTTTCCTGCCTAAGCAGTGGATTGGACTAGAAGACCTCCAAGGTCCCTTCCAACTCTTCTCTTCTCTTCTCTTCTCTTCTCTTCTCTTCTCTTCTCTTCTCTTCTCTTCTCTTCTCTTCTCTTCTCCTCTACTCTACTCTACTCTACTCTACTCTACTCTACTCTACTCTACTCTACTCTACTCTCTTGGACCAAAGCTGGATCTCCATGCTGCCAGTCCAACACCTTAACTACTATTCTACAATGGCTCTAAATCATGGTTAGTAGTCACTGGTGGATAAAGTGCATGGAGGTAATGCACTTTATCCATAGCTCATAGTATTGAGCTCAGAGCCTCAAATAGCTCAACCGGCTAATAGCCTGTTATTAAGATTCAGCTGTCTGCAATTATTGCAAGGTTCGAGGCTCAAGGTTGACTCAGCCTTCCATCCTTTCTAAGGTAGGTAAATTGAGGACCCAGTTGTGGGGGCAATAAGCTGACTTTGTATAAAATATACAAAAGTATGAAGGCTATTGCTTAACGCATTGTAAGCCGCCCTGAGTCTCCGGAGAAGGGCGGCATATAAATCTATTTTTTTAAAAAAATAGCATTATATGATTGTGTGTGTTTGAATCAGTATTGACTTCTGGTGATTGCCTGGGCAAGTCCTTGTAGCTTTCTTGGCGACGTTTTTCGTAGGGTTGAGAAAGAGGGAACAGCCCACAGTCACTCACCTGACTTTTATGCCTCAGGTGGAACTAGAACTCACAGTCACCTAGTATCTAGCCTTATGCCTTCCAGCGCAGTGGTGAAATGTAAAATTTGTTACTACCAGTTCTGTGGGCGTGGCTTGGTGGGGGATAATGTGACTGTGTAGGTGTGGCCATTTTTTTTTTACTTTTAAAACCATTTTTTCTACAACCTCTTCAGCCAAAGAGGTTGTAAAAAATGCTTTTAAAAGCCTCTGACGATCAGGCAACTCAACTGGGATCGTCAGAGGCTTTTAAAAGCATTTTTTCTACAACCTCTTCGAGAGGTTGTAGAAAAAATGCTTTTAAAAGCCTCTGACAATCCCAGCTGAGTTTTACCCCTGCTTCAGTGCTACACTAAATTGGCTCACAAAAGCTCTTTAGATATTTTTATTTTGTGGTATTGGCTTTTCTCAGTCAATTACTATTTTAAAAGTACTTCTCTTAGCTGGGGGGAAGGGGAGAGACAGAGAGAGAGAGAGAGATTAATTTTTCTATTTATATCCAATACTCAAAATAGCCAATATTGTAATTGTTCTACAGCTTCTGAGCTCTGATCTTTTTACACATACAGCTACATCTCAGCCTACTTGCTGACAGCCTATTGCACTGCTGAGCTAGTTAGTAAGTTCACAAGTAATTCTCTAACACTTCAATGGGGAAATCACCGACTTGAGAGATTTTATTTCCAACTGCTCACAGCTAAAAGTCACCTCTGAAATTAACATCAGGGTTTTTTTTTACCTCTTGAGCTTGTTCAGTCACTTGGGAGCCGTTGAAAAGAAGCAGACAAACAAAGACACACCCCACCACCATTTAGGCATTGTGTGATTTTATTTTCCCTAAATATAAGTATTACCCCAAAGGCAGTGGTGTGATTCAGCCAGTTCGTACCACTTCGGGAGAACCGGTTGTTAACTTTCTGAGCAGTTTGGTGAACTGCTTGTTGGAAGAAATCATTACAGCAGAGAACTGGTTGTTAAATTATTTGAATCCCACCACTTCCCAAAGGGTTATGCAGTTTAAACTTTTGCAAACAGATATAAATAGTATAAACAGTGGATTTAGTTGTAATTTTCTTATACAATGATTTGACTGGGTTTATTTAGAAGCATCAGTAAGCAGGGTAAGCAGCAGATCTTGAATTGAGTTTGTATCCATTTGTCATTTCACCTCTCTCTCTCTCTCTCTCTCTCTCTCTCTCTCTCTGTCTCTCTCTCTCTCTCTTTCTTTCTGTCTGTCTCTGTGTGTGTGTGTGTGTGTGTGTGTGTCTGTCTGTCTATCTGTCTGTTTGTCTCTTTCTTCTCTCTCTGTCTCTCTTTTTCTGTCTTTCTCTCTCTCTGCCTGCCTTTCTGTTTGTCTCTCTCTGTCTCTGTCTCTCTCTTCCCCCCGTCCCTCTCCCTCTCCCTCTCCCTCTCCCAGTGGTGGTATTCAGCCGCTTCGTACTGGTTCGGGCGAACTGGTAAAGGAGATCGCAGGTGGGCCCGCCCCCCCTTGTCCCAGTGCTATGCTGTCCTATTTAACCATGTTTTTGAGGCCAGGCACATATGTGGAAGGCACAAGTGGGCGGGGGGTAAAAATCTTTGAAACCCACCTCTGTCCTCTGTCCTCTGTCCTCTACCTCTATCATCTCTATCTCTATATCATCTCTATCTATGTCAGCTCTATCTCTATATTTATATTATCTATATCCATATGAACTATTTCTATCTTTATATGTGTGTGTTAGTGTATCCCATTCCTAAAAATGCATTGCTTAAGCCAACACAAATTATATTTACAAATCGCCTTCAATGTATTTTTTTTTGTTTAGAATGGATAAAATAATTGCTGTAACTATTCCACTTATTCCATCTATTTTGCCATGCAAATATATATATATATATATATATATATATATATATATATATATATATATATATATATATATATATATATATATATATATATATATATATATCATGATGTTCCCAGGCTGCCTATTATGTGCATCAGACTCAAAACTACTTTATATTTCATGGGCAAAAAAATGTGTTTTATAAGATAAGGAGCCTAGTTACATTTCCCCCATACCTATCAGAATAAATGAATGCAAATGGACAATTAAACTGGAAGCTCCATGTATCACAAAAGAAATTGTTTAGCATTTGGGATGACTGTAAGCCATTAGGATTACGAAAATGTCAACAGGATACCTTGATGTTTGAGTTATTAATTCAGTAGCTGCCACATTTATGCAGAGAGCATCCCTCCACTGTGACTTTGTAACGAGAGGAGAACCAAGATTACACAGCAGTCATTTTTCAAAGGAAAGTTTGAGTTTCCTTCCCTTGTACACAATCATGCAATTTTGTGCATGTTCTCTTTTCACCGTGTGGCAGAAGGTCATCCCTTCCCTTATGACATGGATGGACAGTTATGGCCTCTTTACGACTTGTGGACTTCGACTCCCAGAATGGCTGGAATTAGGAATTCTGGGTGTTGAAGTCCACAGGTCATAAAGGGACCATGTGTGCCCAATCTTGCCTTAATAGAGCCTGAGTGGCGTAGGAGGCTAATGCCTCCTACTAAAGGCAGCATTTAACATCCTGCTGCCTGCAATTACACCAGTTCGAATCTCCCCAGGCTCAAGGTTGACTCAGCCTTCCATTCTTTCTAAGGTGGGTAAATTGAGGACCCAGTTTGTGGGGGCAATAAGCTGACTTTGTATAAAATATACAAAAGTATGAAGGCTATTGCTTAATGCATTGTAAGCCGCCCTGAGTCTCCGGAGAAGGGCGGCATATAAATCAAATTTAAAAAAAAATGATTTCCTCACATGAAGCTAAAGCAACATGTCCTTGACTTTTGCTTTGTGTGTTGTGTTGCTCTCCTAATTTAATGATGACCTTCCTGCCAATAATGTGACGTGGTGGCTCAGTGGCTAAGATGCTGAGCTCGTCGATCGGAAGATTGGCAATTCAGCACTTGGAATCCCTAGTGCCGCGTAACAGGGTGAGCTCCCATGACTTGTCCCAGCTTCTGCCAACCTACCAGTTCGAAAGCAAGTAAAAAATGCAAGTAGAAAAACAGGGGCCACCTTTGGTGGGAAGGTAACAGCATTTTATGTGCCTTTGCCATTGAGTCATGCCGGCCACATGACCATGGAGATGTCTTCGGACAGCACTGGCTCTTTGGTTTGAAACAGAGATGAGCACCGCCCACTAGAGTCTAGCACGTATGTGCGAGGGAAACCTTTATCATTATCTTTTCTGCCAATAAACCATCCTGAGAAAAATCCAGGGAAATTTGATGAGCTGGGACCCCCATTACTGTATTTCTCTATGTATAAGACACCCCCATGTTTCATGTAGTTTCATCACTCTGCAGAAGGACTCAAATTTTTTTAAAACAAAATTATTCATTCGGAACGAAATGAGTTTTTACCCAAACGACAAATAAAAAACAATACAAGAATTATAATGAATATATTAGAGTATTATGAGGCCCACCCTGGAAAACAACTAGCTCTAATACTGGTGGATGCACAGAAGGCGTTTGACAACCTAAATTGGCAATTCCTAATTACTCAACTAACTACGATGAAATTTGGTGGAAAATTTATAGAAATGATTAAGGCAATTTATTCAAATCAAACAGCAAAAAGACCTAACAGAAAAAGTCAATATAAATAAAAGGGGTCAGGCAAGGATGCCCATTATCTCCCCTCCTCTTCATTCTTTCATTAGAAGTTTTACTGACTCAGGTAAGGGAGGATAAGGAAATAAAAGGGTTAAAAATATAAAAAAAGAGGAGTCTAAAACACCGGCCTTCTTGGTGCCAATTTTCTCCATTTTCTCTCCAACATCCTTGCCATCATTTGCACTTAATTCTACTGCAACCCATGAAGTGTTTGTTCCAAGGTCCAGTTGTTGGGTTCATAACATCACCAGCAAAACTATGTGAGTTTTTCCCAAGTTAGAGCAATGAATGGCCAAGAGGGGAAATTAATCTGAGGATAATGAAGGAAGGGAAGGACCTGTGAAGTCTACAAAAATGTGCAAGTGGTTTGAAAATGAGGTCTTTTTGACCCTTGCAGTGATGGATAGCTTCAACTCAACTATCTCTACGAAAACAACCTTAAAAAGATGGCATTCTTTTCTGATGGAGACCAAGATAAACCCCTGAGCGATGCCGTAGCTAACAAGCCTCCATTAGATCCATCTCTAGCTAGTGCTATCATCTCTCACTTTCTTGAACACACAATTATTTTTGTTAAAGCCAAGAGCATTTAATAGGATAATGAGTGAAACTAAATTGATGCATTAGCTCTGGGATTTTCACAAGGCTATTCACTGCACACCAGAAAAAGATTGTGGAGAGCTTTTACAAAGACGATGAACTCTGGTGGAGTAAGAGATGCAACAGGCATCGCTTATTAGTACAGATCTCTGAAAATTAAAAGACAATGGCAACATTGGCTCCAAGTTATACGTGACAATACTTGTCATTTCTAACAGTCACAGTTATTAACTTGGCTTTGGCTATCGTAACAACTGTTCAGAAAGGTGAAGAAGCTACAATAAAGCTCAGTTCATAGATCAAATGAAAATCCTGGGGCCAAGTGGTGACATGGTTGTGCCATCACAGATTCACCCCCAGAGGTGAAATATTTCTACCTACAAAAACAATCTGGGTTTAGTCATGCTTAGAGCAAATCCAATGTAATTGTTTGGGGCAGTTTTGTAATTCTTAAGTTCTATAAATTTCAGTGGACCTGTTGTTTTTGTTTGGTTACTAAGTCATGTCCGATTCTTCATGACTCTATGGACCACAACACACCAGGCTCCCCGGCCTCCCTTCTGTCCCAGAATTGGGCCAAATTCCATTGCGTTGATGACACACTATCTAAGCATCTCTTCCTCTGCCCTCTCCCTTCTATTTTTCCCAACATCAGGGTCTTTTCTAAGGAGTCCTCTCTTCTCACTGATTTCCTATAGCATTTACTGATTTGATCTCCTTGCAATCCAAGGGTTTCTTTTAAGTGATCCTACCGTAGTTACAATAGGAATGCAGTGGCTCAGTGGCTAAGAGGCTAAGCTTGTCAATTGAAAGGTCGGCAGTTCAGCGGTTCGAATCCCTTGTGCCACCTAACGGGGTGAGCTCCCGTTACTTGTCCCAGCTTCTGCCAACCTAGCAGTTCAAAAGCACATAAAAAAATGCAAGGAAAAAAAAATAGGGACTACCTTTGGTGGGAAAGTAACAGCATTCTGTGCTCCTTTAGCGTAAGTCATGCCAGCCACATGATTATGGAGATGTCTTCGAACAGCGCTGGCTCTTTGGCTTTGAAACAGAGATGAGCACCGCCCCCTAGAGTCAGGAACGACTAGCACACATGTGCGAGGGGAACCTTTACCTTTACCTTTTACCCTAGTTACCCATGTTTCACCGAAAATAAGACCCTGCCTTATATTTTTTTGCCACTAAAATAAAGCACCAGGTCTTATTTTCAGGGGACGTCATCCACTGACTCACCTCACTTGCATGCATCCCTCCCTGGCCTCCTTTTCACTGTCAGAGGCCTTCAGGAACGTCTTTTGTGTTTGGTAAAGCCATCAAAACTTTCCTGAAGGCCTCTGCAGCTGATAACAGAGCTCCAGATTGGCTGCAGAGGCTTTCAAGGAAAGCCTTGATGTCTGCAGAGGAAATGGGCCAGTAAGGCAGGTGTCACAGTGTGAGAGGCCTGGCTGCAACTGTCCAAAGATAAGTTGTAGGGCAGCTCCACCCCACAATCTAGCTTACTTTTTATCTGTTCACCCTGGAGCGGACAGGGTCTTCATTAGGGCTTATTTTCAGGGTAGGTCGTATTTTTGGGAAGCACGGTAGACAGTTTGAAAACATAAGAGGGCACCTTCTCCATATTATGTACACATGTATACAAGACTGGGAGTTGAACCCTATTTGAACACTGACAATGCTTACAGCCTTGGTGGCACAGCAGATTAAAATGCTATTAAGTAGCACCAGCTTCCTGCAATTACTGGAAGTTCGAATCTCACCAGGCTCAAGGTTGACTCAGCCTTCCATCCTTCTGAGGTAGGTAAAATGAGGACCTGGACTGTGGGGGCAATAAGCTGACTTTGTATAAAAAAGAACAGCGGTTAGCGGGGGCCGAAAGCCCTACTAAGCAGGTATATACAAAAGTATGAAGGCAATTGCTTAATGCCTTGTAAGCCGCCCTGAGTCTCCGGAGAAGGGCGGCATATAAATCGAACGAATAAATAAATAGAAGAAACCTCTAGTGAATTCCTACAACTGACTGCTCAAACCAATTGCTTCGACCTACAGAATAACAGAACTGGAAGGGACCTTGGAGGTCTTCTAGTCCAACCCCTTGCACAATCAGGAACCCAGATACCATTTCAGACAGATGTTTGTCCAGTCTCTTCTTAAAAACCTCCAGTGTTGGAGCCACCTAGAACTTCAGGAGGCAAGTTGTTCCACTGATTAATTATTCTCCCTGTCAGGAAACTTCTCCTTAATTCCAGCTTCCTTCTCTTCTTGGTTGTTTCTTGTCCTGTCTTCAGGTGCTTTGGAAAATACGTTGACTCCCCCCTTCTTTGTGACAGCCCCTCAAATTGCAATAGCAATAGCATTTACATACCACTTCACGGTGTTTTTTACAGCCCTCTCTAAGCGGTTCACAAAGTCAGCCTATTGCCCCCAACAATCTGGGTCCTCGTTTTACTCACCTCGGAAGGATGGAGTCAACCTTGAGTCTGGTGAGATTCGATCTGACAAATTGCTGGCAGCCGGTGATCAGCAGAAGTAGCCTGCAGAACTGCACTCTAACCGTTGCCCAAACATTGGAAGACAGCTAGCATGTCACCTGTTTAATTATAGGGCCAATCTGACAATACTATACATGTATTGCATAGTATTACGGCCAAAAAAAGAAAAAAAACTCTGGTTCAGAGAGTTGTGGAAATCCAACCAGCTATGGTATATTCAATTAATTATAGTAAAATGTTAGTAAGAGCCTTGGTGGCACAGCAGATCAAAAGTACTGTTAACTTGCGCATTGTAAGACGCCCTGAGTCTTCGGAGAAGGGCGGCATATAAATCTAATTAAAAAAAAAAAAAACAACTAGCACCAGCTGCCTGCAATTACTGCAAGTTCAAATCTCACCAGGCTCAAGGTTGATTCAGCCTTCCATCCTTTCGAGGTAACTCGGCCATAAAGGTGTATAAATTGACATGCCTGCTTGAAGTTATTTCACTGGGGCAGCATGCAAATGTTGACAGTCAATCCCCACCATCATTCTAGCCACTGCAAGATGAAGAGCCTTGGTGGCGCAGCAGACTAAAGTGCTGTTAAGTAGCACTAGCTGCCTGCAATTGCTGCGAGTTCAAATCTCACCAGGCTCAAGGTTGATTCAGCCTTCCATCCTTTCGAGGTAGTTACAATGAGGACCCGGATTGTGGGGGCAATAAGCTGACTTTGTATAAAAAAAGAACACCGCTTGGGTGGGGGGGACGAAAGCCCTACTAAGCAGGTATATGCAAAAGTATGAAGGCTATTGCTTAACGCATTGTAAGCCGCCCTGAGTCTCCGATGAAGGGCGGCATATAAATCGATCCAATAAATAAATAAAGAAAGAAAGAAAGAAATAAAATAAATAAAAGAAGTGATGGTAATGTCTGCACCAGGTTAAGGAATGCCTGTTGATTCAAGCTATCCATAATATATTTATATCTCCTTCTGCCCTCTTAAGAACGAATGCGAGCTCCATGCCAACTTCTTATCTCTCAACTCCCAAGTTTGAAACCAATTGTAAACTTAAGTCCTGATGATCCGGATACGCTGTTCATCCGAGCGACAAGTTTTCAAGGGGGAAGCATACATTTGATAGTCCAGCTGCCAACTCTTAGCAATGACAAACACTTGTTTTGCTAGTGATGTACAATGTAAGCTGGTAATAAGATTGTCAGGGAAATCCCATTATCAAGTGATGGGTGAAAGGGAAGCTATCCACATATAGGATTCCTTCATATTTCAGCCCTGAGTGTTGTAATTCTTTTGGAGACTTTTATGAACTCTGTCCACGAGGGATATTAATGGTAGATGCCATGCCGTGTTACAGCAGCAATACCCTGCATTATTTATCTTACCAGGAATGTCTACAAAGTAGTCATAAATTTGACTTCTAATTTAGAGGGTAACTTGCTTTTAATTGTGCTTCATTAAAACCTCTTAAATAAGCGTGATCTGGGAGTATTTCTTTCATAAGAATTAAACCATTCTGCTGGGTGAAAACCTCAAAAATCAGACGGACCTTCTAAATGACACTGGATGACTCTGGAACACTTCACATTCCTGTTCTAAAGAGATAAAAATGATAAAGAGATTCTGTTTTCATATTCTTATCACCATGGTGTGATCCTTAATAAAGGCTCTTACTGAACTGGTCAGATCCTCTCTTCATTTCCTCCTAGTAATGCTCTTCTGCACTTCATTTTCCCAAATTCTTCTGAAACCTGGTTGCTATCCGTCCATCCGTCCATCCACCCACCCACCCACCCACCCACCCACCCACCCACCCACCCACCCACCCATCCATCCATCCATCCATCCATCCATCCATCCATCCATCTATCTATCTATCTATCTATCTATCTATCTATCTATCTATCTATCTATCATAGAAAGTTAGCACCTGCCCCTCTCCTAGAAAAATGAAATATTTTAGGAAATACTAAAAGGGCAGAATATTTCCCTTAAAAGGGAGGCAGAAAACCGGGGGACGGGGGGCACCTTTGTCAATGGGCCATTAAGGCCTGGGCCAGTCTATTCTACATAACAATCTCCTTCAGGCAGAGCCATTTTGCATCACCCAGCAAGATTCAACCAAACTTAGCACACAGACAACCTACAAAGCTAGCCATGACCTCTGATGGCAACCAATCAGAATACTCTTCCTGTGCCCCAGGAAGCTCAAAGCCGGAGAGGATATAAAACCTGGGGACTTTCAGCATCTCTCTCCTTTTTCTACCCAGGATCTCAAGCCATGTGACCCTGTTCATCAATAAATCTTTCTTTCTTTCTTTCTTTCTTTCTTTCTTTCTTTCTTTCTTTCTTTCTTTCTTTCTTTCTTTCTTTTTCTTTCTTTTTAATTTTTTTACCCCCCCCCAATAAACATATCTTAAATGTACAGTTTCTTATCTAACATACATATTTTCTTTCAACTTTCATATTAATACAATCTTCATCCTAAACAATTTAAGTATATTCGGGGTTGCTCTTCTACCATTTCATCTCCCTTGTTTTACAATCCTTCTGCTCCCTCTCCTCTCTTTCCTTTCCCTCCCTTCTTCTATCTATACTTCTACTTTCTTTCTTCCTGTCCTTCTCCTTCTCTCTTTCCCCTTCCTTTCCCCCACAACTCCCTTCTTCCTCCCTTCTAATCTTCTCGCCTACTCTTGTTTTCCCTCTTTCTTCCTCTCCTTTTCCCTTTCTTCTTTCCCTCTCTCTCCTTCCTCTCTTCTCTCCTCTATCCCCTCCATTCTCTCTATTGTTTTATTCATTTTTGATTTAGTATTTTCCAAAGTGGTATTCGAGCAATCCCGATTTTTACTTTCTTTTCAATTACTTTTTCATTTTACTAAATTCACACATATCATCATAAATGTACATTTATATAATAACATTTTCTTTCTCTCCACCCCCCCTTTCCCCTTTTCCATTTACACAGTTATCTTCTGGGTTTCTATTTCTTTTTTGTCTTCTCTCTCATTTACTTATACCTCATCTAATTTATTTCTCTATAATCTTTTATTCATATTTCTTTTCTAACCATACATAAAATTGTCCCCATGTCTTGAAATATGCCGATTCCTCTTTATCTTTTATTCTCAATGTTAACCTATTCATTTCTGCACATTTTAAAATCTTCTTCATTACCTCTCCTTCTAATGGGATTTTTTCTGTCTTCCAAAATAAGACAAGCAACTTCCATGAATCCAGTGTCTTTTTCCCCACTTGGAACTGAACCCTGAAGGATATTTCTTCCAACACTATATCTATCTATCTATCTATCTATCTATCTATCTATCTATCTATCTATCTATCTATCTATCTATCTATCTATCTATCTATCTATCATCTCTCTCTCTTTTTCTCTCTGTCAGGCTTGTGATTACAAACTCCAGTTAACTCCTTCTCGACTGGATTAGGTATAAATTGAAGTAGAGAAGATTTTTGGCAGGCTTCCAAGATTCTGTTCTTACAATACCTTAACTGCCTTGGAAGAGTTCCTGTGCAGTTCATTTCCTGATCTTACCTTCCTCAAAGGGCTGTTAAGTGCCCGATTTTTTTTTTCCTTTCAGAGGAAAGTTTTGGGTGGATAAAAAGAGGGCTGATAATATAGGTTGTGTGTTTGAGTGTGGGTTTCAGTAGGTGCCAGAGGTGGGTTTCAGTAGGTTCTGACCAGTTCTGGAGAACCGGTAGCGGAAATTTTGAGTAGTTCGGAGAACCGGTAGTAAAAATTCTGACTCACCCACCTCCATCTATTCTCTGCCTCCTGAGTCCCAGCTGATCAGGAGGAAACGGGGGTTTTTGCAGTATCCTTCCCCTGGATTGGGGTGGGAATGGACATTTTACAGTATCCTTCTCCTGCCACGCCCACCAAGCCACACCCACAGAACCGGTAGTAAAAATTTTTGAAACCCACACTGGTGTGTGCGTGTGTTTGCTAAAGCAAATACAAATTTTAAACTTGGAAACTGAACATAGAGACCTCTTCAGCAGTAAGCCAAAATAACATCCTTGTTGCCCTGTTTTTTTTTTCCCCTCGCTTATCTGCCCCCTGCTAGAGAAAGTTATTTTATCTCCGTCCTTTCCTGCCCTTACTTCATTTCATTACCTGTAATGGTTGTGAAAGGTTATTTCTTTTTTTCACAATGCCCTGGAGAGTTCTGGATTGAAAAGAAGCAGTGGGAGCCTCCATTTCTTGTTAACAAAGGAATGCAATTTCTGTAACATAAGAAGTAGGGAGAAAAAAAAGAAGTAGAATCAGAAGCAAAATGAGTTGCATTAGCCTTCAGCTAACAGCTCTCTTGCTCAGGTTCACACATTCACACATGAGCCATTGGATGCTTAATCCTCCTCTGTTTGTCTTTCTTTTTTCTTTTAAACAAACCACAATTGGATGTGCTTCTAGAAACATTAAGCTGAACGTTGTGATTTACACAATGCAAAGGCTAGATGAACACAATGCACTCTGCTGAACGTAAAACGAAATACTTATGGCTGAGACTAAGATGTAAACAAGCCCAGAGTTAGTTCCTTGTTATTCCATTCCAGTGAGCAATCTACAGTTTCCAAATTGGGTTTAAGAAATGGAATTTGCTTTCTTCCCATTGTTCAAGAGGTGAACGGACATGATATTCTGTCAACAATTCTTGTTTATAAGAATCCAGTTTTGGTCTAAGAAGAGATTAGATCATTTCAGTCTCTTATTCACTTACCTTGCTTGCATTTTTATACCAGCAATGCTTGGTTGATGTTAACTCTTACTAGTTCCCCCTCCCTCCCTCCCTCCCTCCCTCCCTCCCTCCCTCCCTCCCTCCCTCCCTTCCTTCCTTCCTTCCTTCCTTCCTTCCTTCCTTCCTTCCTTCCTTCTCCTCCCTCTCTCCCTTGAAAACAAAAAGAGGAGAAAGATATACTTTTGAATTTAGTTGTTTTTTGACACAATGGGGAGCAGGATTTTCCCTTTTCCCCCCCACCAGATGCGTGATTCAAACACAAAATAGGCATTTTACAGCAAACGCCTGGAAGCTTCACTCCTCTGTAGTCTCCTTAGCATAGATTTCCTCATGTTTAGCAGCAGCTCTGATTGAAGTTGGTGGCAAACTCAACCCCAAAAATTTCTCGGATGTATGGATCAGCCATCCTAAGATCCTTCCTTATTGAGACGTGATTGTCAGGGATCAACGGTGCTCCGCATCAAGCTAAGCCACAAACTCATTTTCCCTTGTCATTTCTTATGATTTAGCTATCATTTCACCATGTCTTCTCTCTCTCTCTCCGCAGTCACATCTGCTTCAAGTTGACAGGATGTTCATTTGCATTTCCATGGTGTGGTGAGTCGATTCTTGCTACTTTTGATTTAAAAAAAAAAAAAAGAATAACAGAGTTTGAAGGAACTTTGGAGCTCTTCTAATTCAACCCCCTGCTTAGGCCCATTTTTCGCCCTCCCCAGGCTCCAGAGGCTTTCTTGGAGTCTGGGATGGGTGAAAATGGCCTTCCCCATGCCCCGGAGGCCCTCCAGAGGTTGGAAACGGCTCGTTTTCCAACTTCCAGTGGGCCCAGAAGGTCTGAAAATCAACTGGCGCTGAGTTAGGGCAATGCTTGCATGCCCACAGATATGGCTCCATGTGCCACCTGTGGCAATGTGCAATAGGCTCACCATCACGGCCCTATACCATTGCAGACAAATGGTTGTCCGATCTCTTCTTAAAAGCCTCCAATTTCTTCTTAGTTCTAACTTGGTTCTCTCCTTGATTAGTTTCCATCCCAGAGGTGAAACTCAACAGGTAAGTAGAACCCACCCCTGGTCCTTATTCTAGTCAGCCTTAGACAGGGGTGAAATCCAGCAGGTTCTGACAGGTTCTGGAGAACTGGTAGCGGAAATTTTGAGCAGTTCGGAGAACCGGTAGCGGAAATTTTGAGCAGTTCGGAGAACCGGTAGCGGAAATTTTGAGCAGTTCGGAGAACCGGTAGCAGAAATTTTGAGAAGTTTGGAGAACCAGCAAATACCAGCTCTGGGGCCACGGTGGGAATGGAGATTTTGCAATATCCTTCCCCCAGGAGTGGGGATGGAATGGGGATTTTGCCGTATCCTTCCCCTGGAATGGGATGGGAATGGTGATTTTGCAGTATCCTTCCCCTGCCACGCCCACCAAGCCATGCCCACCAAGCCACACCCACACCCACCAAGCCACGCCCATGGAACCAGTAGTAAAAAAAATTGGATTTCACCACTGTTCCATCCATATCAGTATCCAAAGTGTAAACATATTTGGAATGGTAAAAGAAAGAAAGAAAGAAAGAAAGAAAGAAAGAAAGAAAGAAAGAAAGAAAGAAAGAAAGAAAGAAAGAAAGAAAGAAAGAAAGAAAGAAAGAAAGAAAGAAAGAAATGAGTTAATGTTGTCTGACTGGTGAGATTTCAGATTTTAAGCCAGCATTCCACTTGCATTTGCATCCAGATTATATAATGCTTTGGACTACAAATGTGATTTGTCTCCTCACAAACCACCAACTGTTCAGATCACAGATCACCCATGGGGTGCTAAATAGTTGTTTGCCATCTAGCTAATTTCAAACCTATTTATCAATGTCTGCCATCAAGCCACACAGCACAGCATGGCAAGTAATATTGGGGTGAATCCAATCTCAACAGTCCAAAATGGTTTATGGCTTAGCATGTTCCATATATGCCGTGATTTTTAGTAAAAATGACAGATAAAATCAATCACAGGTGAGCACAGTTGTGGTTGTGATTTATTTATTAAACGATGGGTTAGTGTGAATGTAGGAGAGAAAGACCTTGAGGGACAGGGTGAGGAAAAGTTACAAACTCGATTGCAGGAAATACGACTTCAGGCAACTCAGCTGGGATCGTCAGAGGCTTTTAAAAGAAAAAAAGCCTCTGCCGATTAGGCAACTCAGCTGGGATCGTCAGAGGCTTTTAAAAGAAAAAAAAAGCCTCTGCCGATTAGGCAACTCAGCTTGGATCGTCAGAGGCATTTAAAAGAAAAAAAAAAGCCTCTGCCTATTAGGCAACTCAGCTGGGATCGTCAGAGGCTTTTAAAAGAAAAAAAGCCTCTGCTGATAAAGCAACTTAGCTTGGATCGTCAGAGGCTTTTAAAAGCATTTTTTCTACAACCTCTGAAGAGGTTACTTTTAAAAGCATTTTTTTGACTGAAGAGGTTGTAGAAAAAATGTTTTTAATTTTTTTTTAAAAAAGCCTCTGATGATTGCATGGCTCAGCTGGCCATGGGGGAGGGGGCAGGGATTTTTGCTACCGGTTCTCCGAACCACCCGCCTACATCGCTACCGGATTGGGTGATCCGGTCCGAACCGGGAGCATTTCACCTTGACCTCACCCCATTCCTAAGAGCTCCGTAAAGGGGGACGTGCATAAGTGCACCAGCGTGCCTATTGTCCCTGTCTTACTGTCCCCATCTATCTGTATTTACTTCCTTTGATCATGTTTATGTTCATACCTATACTTGTTATCTTGTCTGACAAACAAATAACAAACAAAAAAACAAACAAATATATGCGGCATACAGAATGGTCAGAGAAGAGATGGCATAGCCCACAGCTGCCTAATAGGAAGAGTGGCTCAGAAGGGCTCCTACCCAGCTTCTCAGGCTATTCAAGAGATGGTAAGACTGGTACTTTCAGATTTGCAAGAATCTGTTCATGCAGTCTTACAATAAAGAAAAACTAGTCATCTGGTCACGTTTCTTGTCTGATTCACCTGGTATGGCTGACATCAATCTCGTAAGTCTCAAAGTGCAAATCTCTCACTGTCTCTTTCCTCCTCATCTTCTTTTAATGACCCCATAATTCCTTGCGGGATGTCGTCTGGGCAACTGAATGGAGCTAGCAGAGTGTTTTAATGGCCGGATGCCCTTCCTGTCACCAATGCGGAGTTCTGTTCAGCAGATACATTCTCATCGTGCCCAGAGAGAGAAATATCTGCCTCTACCTAGGATCGAACTCACAGCCTCCTGATTGTGAGGCGAAATCTCCACCTCTGGGCCACCACACAATTCCTTCTAAGTCTCTTTCTCCACCCATTATTCAGCGGTGGGCTTTATCCTCTCTTATCTGACCGTTCTTTAGGCAATCTTTCTTCATCCCATCCGTTAAAGTCTTTCTCACATACCATTATAGTTAGTTTCTTAGCTGGCTGGCTGGGGAATAACGCGAGTCCAGATATCTTCAAGTTACCAAGGTTGAGAAATGCTACTCTGCACCTATAAGCAGGCGGCCCAGACCAATGGACCTTCTGGGAGCAGATTTCCTAACCCTACTGTGAATTCCTAGGGGAAAGTCCTGCCATCTGGCTGAGATCTATAACCTCCTTGCCTTCCCATTGTGACTGTAGATTCTGGAAGAAGATTTGCAATAATTCAACGATAAATCTCTTCATTCTTTGTCATGAAAAATCCCAGCATGTTTTATGCCTTTTTGGCTGACATTTAATATCTGAAAACCCAGCTGTTACTCTGATACTATCAGCCAGAGACAGATCAAAACACTTACTGGTGTCTGCCTGCTGTCATATCAGCACAAAGCAATCACATCTCTGAAATTCTAGATCCGTGATGGCAAACCTATGCCACGCGTGCCAGAGGTGGCATGCAGAACCCTCTCTGTGGGCACGCATGCTGTTGCCCCGGCTCAGCCAGCTCGTTGACAGGTTTCTGACATGCACATGCATGCCGGCCAGCTGGTTGTCGGGTTTCCGAGGCATGCATGCACACCAGCCAGCTGGTTGAAAGGTTTCTGAGGCATGCATGCGCACTGGCCAGCTGTTTGTCAGTTTCCGTGGCATGCATGCACATCAGCCAGCTGGTTGTCAGGTTTCCAAGGCATGCATGCAAACTGGCCAGCTGGTCATCAGCTTTCTGAGGCACGCATGTGCACTGGCTAGCTGATCGTCAGATTTCTGAGGCATGCATGCACAACGGCCAGCTGGTCATCAGCTTTCTGAGGCACACATGTGCGCTGGCCAGCTGGTTGTCAGTTTTCTGAGGCATGCATGCAAACCGGCCAGCTGGTCATTAGGTTTCTGAGGCACACATGTGCACTGGCCAGCTGGTTGTCAGTTTTCTGAGGCATGCATGCAAACCGGCCAGCTGGTCATTAGGTTTCTGAGGCACACATGTGCACTGGCCAGCTGGTTGTCAGTTTCTGTGGCATGCATGCACACCAGCCAGCTGGTTGTCAGGTTTCCAAGGCATGCATGCAAACTGGCCAGCTGGTCATCAGCTTTCTGAGGCACGCATGTGCATTGGCTAGCTGATCGTCAGATTTCTGAGGCATGCATGCACAACGGCCAGCTGGTCATCAGATTTCTGAGGCATGCATGCAAACCGGCCAGCTGGTCATTAGGTTTCTGAGGCACACATGTGCACTGGCCAGCTGGTTGTGAGTTTCCGTGGCATGCATGCACACCAGCCAGCTGGTTGTCAGGTTTCCAAGGCATGCATGCAAACTGGCCAGCTGGTCATCAGCTTTCTGAGGCACGCATGTGCACTGGCTAGCTGATCATCAGATTTCTGAGGCATGCATGCACAACGGCCAGCTGGTCATCAGATTTCTGAGGCATGCATGCAAACCGGCCAGCTGGTCATTAGGTTTCTGAGGCACACATGTGCACTGGCCAGCTGGTTGTGAGTTTCCGTGGCATGCATGCACACCAGCCAGCTGGTTGTCAGGTTTCCAAGGCATGCATGCAAACTGGCCAGCTGGTCATCAGCTTTCTGAGGCACACATGTGCACTGGCCAGCTGGTTGTCAGTTTCCGTGGCATGCATGCACACCAGCCAGCTGGTTGAAAGGTTTCTGAGGCACGCATGCGCACTGGCCAGCTGGTCATCAGCTTTCTGAGGCACGCATGTGCACTGGCTAGCTGATCGTCAGATTTTTGAGGCATGCATGCAAACTGGCCAGCTGGTCATCAGCTTTCTGAGGCACGCATGTGCACTGGCTAGCTGATCGTCGGATTTCTGAGGCAGGCATGCACAACGGCCAGCTGGTCATCAGATTTCTGAGGCATGCATGCAAACTGGCCAGCTGGTCATCAGCTTTCTGAGGCATGCATGTGCACTGGCTAGCTGATCGTCAGATTTCTGAGGCATGCATGCAAATTGGCCAGCTGGTCATCAGCTTTCTGAGGCATGCATGTGCACTGGCTAGCTAGTTGTCAGCTTTCCGAGGCATGCATGCACAACGGCCAGCTGGTCATTGAGTTTCTGGAGCTCTGGCATGCAAGCATACAAGTGCCTTCAAGTTTGGGCACTCTGTGCCTAAAAGGTCCACTATCACTATTCTAGATAGTCTCCCCCTGAGGGAAGATAGGGTGAAGATCTCACCATTCCTCCAGATCTTTTTCTGGAGCATACAGTATGTTGAATCAATTACATTCTCATAGGAGCTATAGTTTGGATTGAAGCAGGACTAAAACTGTCAAGAACATTGACATAAGATAGTGATTTAATCTCCTTCCAACTGGCTTTCAAGTATAGTCATATAAGAAAAATCAAATTCAGATTAGAGTGGTTTGCAGTGATAGCGTACATCACTGAAAAAAGTAATAGTGGAATTGAGATACAAAGGATTTTCCAAGCAATTCATCTCAAATGTCAATAAAAAAATGATGATTTATCCAATGGCCATTTCTCATTGTAATACCAGTGAGTTCCATAATTACCAAATGCTCTTTTGATGGGGAGTGAGGTCATTGCAATCTATTTTCCTGTCTGGCTATATCATTATAAAATATTTTCATTAAATTTAATTCCATTTTCATTTGATTGAGAGAGGATTGGGTTCTCTTCCTCTCATTTCTTCCACTCCTTTAAAGCCTTCATATCCAGATTAGAATCGTTGTCCAACAAAAGTGATTTCCACTTCTTTGGCAATATATCTGACCACACATCTTAAAGAAATGAAGACCAACAAAAAACGATCAAAGCAGGGACAATGGGCATAGCATTCTCTCCTTCCAAACGGTGCTCAAAATGTAGCTAAAATTCTCCATCTTCTAGACCAAGCAAAGTCATGTAAAGACTCTTTCAAATTGAGCCCATGTCTATATCCATGTTGGTTTGGGGAAAGCAATACAGAAATGACATTCATTCATTCATATCCCACCTTTATTATTTTTATAAATCAGGGATCACCAACCTTTCCGACATCAGGGACCACTAAATTCATAATTTTAAGCGGTCTTGTGGACCGCTAAGATGATCTACCTAATGACCGGCTGGCTAGGTAGTCATGTGACTGGGTGGGTGTGGTCAACTCAATGTCACTCACGTCAAGGGGCGCCTTGCCAGCCTCTACTTGCCCCTCCCCTCCCAGCCATTCCTCGCCTCCCCGCCCAGGCTCCTTAGGTCCCCAACAGGAAGCAGTTCTTGGAGCTAAGCAGCTACCATGAGAAAAAGTTGGCAAAACAGCTGGCTCAGTTCAAATTGGATCTGACCGAGAAGAAGGCTCAGCAGAAGCACCTCACTGAGGACTACGAGCTTAGGCTTTCCAAGCACAGGGAAGACCTGCGGGAGTGCAAGGCCAAGTACCAGCGCCTGGAGGCTCAGCAGGCTGAGATGGTCAGCCAGTTCCAGGCCATGATGCAGTCCCACTGGAACAAGGCCCTCCGGCACTTTGCCACCACCGGTGCTTCCCTCCAGCCTTCACCCAAAACTCCATACCAGGAGGCTGAAACAGACCCCAGGTTGGAATTTCGGCTCCCCTCTGACCCACACAAAAAGACCCCGAAGGGGGAGACTCTCTACAGCAACAGAAACGTTCATTACATGTATCCAGCCCAGGGGCCGTACTTTGAGGACCCCTGATTTAGTGCAATATAAAAAATGCAAATAATTTTTCTGCAGACCACCAAAATTTTCTCACAGACCACCAATGGTCCATGGACCACCAGTTGGTGACCACTGTTATAAATAACTCAAAGTGGTAAACACACATCATACTCCTTCCTCCTACCTATTTTTCCCAACAAGAACAATCCTGTCGGCTTTCAAGTCCAAGACGGGACTAGAACTCACAGTCTCCTGGTGACCAGCCCAAAGTTGTTCTCACCTAGGCTTCCTGAGACCGTAAAAAGCACATGATTAGTCCCAAAACCCTTCTTTTTATTTCAACGGCTATGAGTTCATTCACAACCCATAATGAGTCACAAATAGTTTGTAAAGAGTCTGACAGACGTCTGCCACAGTCCTTCGGGATAAGGCTGATGAGTACCCACCTTTATCTCTCTTGACATGCTGCCAAAGACCTAATTGTTAATTAGCTTTGCAAATATTTATTATTAATGATAATAAATAATAATAATAATAAAGGCCTCAGGGAGCACAGAGTCAAAATGGAGCTTCAGAATTTAAACCAACCAGAACAAACAAAGTTGCTTCCTGCAAAAGCTCATGCGCCTTTTGCTCCTCCTTTATGTCTTATGGGAGGGGCCAATCATCTCCAAGTCCTACTCCTGAGTTGTCCCTTTTGTCTTAACTGTTCTTGCCTTCTGGCAGCTCTGTTCATGTGTGCACTGGGAACAGGCTCCCGCAGTTCCTCTGCCTCACTGATGTCCAACTCTGGAGGCATTGGAGGCAGCACATAACTCCCAGATGGCCCTGGCCCCCTCTCTGCCTCCAATGCAGAGCCCTCGTCCGAGCCTTCCCCAGACTCCAGGACTGGCCCATGTTCCTCCCTTACTGGCCGACTCTGCTGCCAGCTCCACAGGCCTCCGGCAGACCACAACACAAGTCAACCACCTAGCTTTCATGCCTAAGGCGGGATTAGAACTCCCCTTCTCCTAGCGAATGGCTCAAAGTCACCTAGCCAGCTTCCATGACTAAGGTGGAACTAGAACTCCAAATCTCCTGGTGATTGGCTGAAAGTCATCCAGCTAGCTTTCATGCCTAAGGTGGGACTAGAACTCACCTTCTCCTAGTTTCTGGCCTGATGCCTTAAACAGTAGACCAAACTGGCTCTCTTTCACGGTTTATTTCTTCCCGGTGTTTGTTTTAATTTCCCCATCTTGAATATTTTAATTTTATTTTCATAGTCCATATCCAAAACCTAAAGACGACCAGCTCTGCAGATCTTTTGGGATCCTTCAAGGTCAATCCACTTCAGGTTCTGCCACTTGCTATAGAGCAAGAACTTAGCTGGTGAAGTTCATCGATACCCTGATAAGATGTTTCTGCTTTGTTCTACAGAAAGAGATAGCCTCCGTTCCCCAACTGCCTCTAATTGATGAGTCTAATCCCTGCTTGGTCCTCTAAATCTCTTTGTTACTATAGTTTCCAGCATTTAGCAAGTCATTATCCTTCTTTGAAGTATTCGGAGATAAAAGCGATGGGGACAACTTGGATAGGAAAAGGATAACATCTATCTGTCACCCTCAAAGATGCTTCAGAATACAAAGAACTGACCCATTATTTCTCTGGGGGTGTGTGTGAAATAATTCTCCAGTGGTAGCCATTCTTCAGAATTGCCATTAGGACAAATTGTCCTAGCTCCCCCCACCCCCAAACACACACACACACACACACACACACACACATTTTGCTACCTTTTTTTTTTCCAAAAAAGGGAGGAAGAACGGTCTCTGTTGCCTAGCAACATCCTTCTCCAGTATGTTGTCAAGAGGCCAGAATAGTATGTTAGAAAAAAAATTCGGGAGGGGTGTTCCTCTTTAAGGGACTCAGTGGCTAAGACGCTGAGCTTGTTGATTGAAAGTTCAGCGGTTCGAATCCCTAGTGCCGCGTAACGGGCTGAGCTCCCATTACTTGTCCCAGCTTCTGCCAGCTTAGCAGTTCGAAAGTCCGTAAAAAAGGCAAGTAGAAAAATAGGGACCACCTTTGGTGGGAAGGGAACAGCGTTCCGTGCGCCTGTGGCATTGAGCCATGCCAGCCACATGACCATGGAGATATCTTCGGACAGCGCTGGCTCTTCGGCTTTGAAATGGAGTGGAGCACCGCCCCCTAGAGTTGAGAACGACTAGCACATACGTGCGAGGGGAACCTTTACCTTTTAATCTGGTGAAAAGAAGGACTAGGGGTGACATGATAGCAATCAAACTATTCTCCAAAGCACTAGAAGGCAAGACAAGAAACAATGGATGGAAACTAATTAAGGAGAGAAGCAACTTAAAACTGAGGAGAAATTTCCTGGCAGAACAATTAACACACACACACACACACACACACACATACACACACACCAGTGGTGGATTTCAATTTTTTTTACTACTGGTTCTGTGGGCGTGGCTTGGTGGGCGTGGCATGCCTTAGTGGGTGTGGCTTGATGGGTGTGGCATGCCTTAGTGGGTGTGGCTTGATGGGTGTGGCAGGGGAAGGATACTGTAAAATCTCCATTCCCACCCCACTCCAGGGAAAGGATACTGCAAAATCTCCATTCCTTCCCCACTCCAAGGGAAGGATACTGCAAAATCTCCATTTCCTCCCAATCAGCTGGGACTTGGGAGTCAGAGAATAGATGGGGGCGGGGCCAGTCAGAATTTTTACTACTGGTTCTCCGAACTATTCAAAATTTCCGCTACCGATTCTCCTGAACTAATCAGAACCTACTGAAATGCACCTCTGATGCACACATATATATATCCATCCAAGAATAACTATGCTTTGGAAGAGGCCGTTGCAGAGAAAAATGAGGGTTTTCTCCATGTCTTTGCATATTTGAGATTAAAGCTGTTGTCAACCCCTTTCTCTCTAGACCTTATTTTTCAACGGCTGTCATATTACTTTCTCCATCGTTACATTTCATTCTCCATCCATCTTCTCTTCCTGGTCTTTTGTCGATAGCGTGATGAATTAATACTCTCCAAGAATCTTACTTGCAAATCCTCAAATAGTTTCTTCCACTGGAAAAGAACGCTGGGTTTTTTGTTTTGTTTTGTTTTAGTTTTTTGTGTACGATACTCAGGATGCTTAAAACTTTCTTTAAATTTCATTGGATGGAATTTTTGAGTTTACTTCCCTTGTAGAAGGAGTCAGAGGATGCTATCGGTGATCTTCCTCTCCAGAATTTATCCCCTCATTGCCCCATGGTCTGTATGACTGCTCATACATCCTAATTTGGAACATTTCTAAGAAAGGATTACAATCAGTTAGAATAGAGCCGGAGGGACCTTGGAGGACTTCTAGTCTAACCCCCTCTGCTTAAACAGGAGACCCTATATACCAGTGATGACTAACCTTTTTGCCATCGTGTGCCAAAAGCGTGGGGAGTGTGTGTGTGTGTGGGGGGTCACACACACGTGTGTCCACATCCATAATTCTATGCGTCCTGCCCCCCCACCCCCATGTCCCCCCTGCTTTTGGCACGCGATGGCATGGTTCACCCAGTAGGCCCATTTTTTGCTCTCTCCAGGCTCCAGAGCCTTTTTAGGAGCCTGGGGAGGGCAAAAATAGCCTTTCCCATCCTCCCAGAGGCCCTCCGGAGGCTGGAAACAGCATGTTTCCTGACTTCTGGTGGGCCCAGAAGACCTGAAAATCAACTGGCCAGCGCACGCATGCATGCCGGAGCTGAGCTCATGTGCCCACCAATATGGCTCCACGTAGCACCTGTGGCACCCGTGCCATAGGTTCGCCATAAAGGCCCTATACCATTTCAGAGAGGTGGCTGTCCAGTCTCTTCTTAAAAACCTCCAGTGATGAAGCCTACAACTTCTGAAGGCAAGCTGTCCTCACTGTTAGGAAGTTTCTCCTTAATTCCAAGTTGCTTCTCTCCTTGAGTAGTTTCCATCCATTGTTTCTTGTCTTGGCTTTTGGTGCTTTGGAAAACAAGTTGACCCCCCCACCCTCTTCTTTGGGGCAGCACCCCAAATACTGGAATACCATTCACATGTCACCCTTAGTCCTTCTTTTCTCAAGATTGGCCAAACCCAATTCCTGCAATTGTTCTTCATATGTTTTTGTCTCCAGGCCTTTAATCATCTTAGTTGCTCTTCTCTGAACTCTCAACATCTTTTTTGTAACGTGGTGACCAAGTCTGGATGCAGTATTCACCATAAAGATGTTTTCTCTTGGGGTTTAACTGAAATCTAGAAATCCTGGGATGTCAGGGTTCCAACAGATGTCCTAATTAAATCATGAGCCTCGAGCTGAGATTCAAAAGAAATCTAGTTATTTATTAGGAGCTTCATGTCCGCACGTTCCAAGTGAAGCCAACTCTGACCCCAAGTAATTTACAGCCCAGGCTTAACCCTGTTTCCCCCTCTCCCCAGAGTGTGTCATCAGTCACATTCACCAATGGAGCAATTTTGCGGGTTGTAGAGATCACTCCCCTCCGGCTGCTGTGGGTAACCCTGGGAGACAGCCTTGAGAGAGATATGTCTGGAATGTGCTTTTTGTTTTTGGTTGCTGTGCTGCTTCACGGGCTCCCATCCCCCTTGCCTATGGCAACTCGAGAGCAGGCCAGGGATGCTTTGCGAGTTGACATGGGAGCCCGTAGGTTGTTGAGCAGATGATTGTGAAATGAATTATAGGAGATGGGTGTAGAACCCTTGACCATTTCATCATGAGATCTTAGTGCAGAAACACTCTGTTCCTGAAAAGACATTCTTTCTTCTAGGGAACAAACTGAGAAGAATAGCTAAATTTGATAGAGGGGCTCTGTGAGTGCAATTATTTTACTGATTTTAGAAGAACTATTTTCCATAATCAGATCAATGGCAATTCAAGAAAGTGTTTGCAATTGGCCCTACGTTGGAAAAAAGACAAGGCTTTTTATCAACACTGAAGTGTTGCCTTTAGTGTAAAAAGAAACAAGTATTTTTCATTGCATTTCATTAAGTTGTCAGCATCTATTAAGGGGTATATAATGATATGCAGAATTACTACCAGAATTACGAGGGAGTCCTTCACTTACAGCTACGATGGAATGTCATTATAAGTCATGATGGTTGTAAAGAGAGACACTCCTGCGACCACACCTACTAATTTTAAGTTTTTGTGACAGTTATTAAGTGGTCATTAAGGGAATCAATATATTCCTATGGGTGTTTTTTTATATATCAGAAACTTTCTGAAAAAGCCAGAAACGGGCAAAAATACATTGTAAATCGTGACTACATGACTGTGGAATGCTACAGCCCATGGTAAAAGTGAGCCAAATGTCAAGCACCCGAAATGCAGTCATGTGATTGTGGTGTGTGTGTGTGTGTTTGTTTATGTGTGTTTATATCAGTGGTGAAATCCATTTTTTTTTACTACCGGGGTCTGTGGGTGTGGCTTGGTGGGCATAGCAGGGGAAAGATACTGCAAAATCTCCATTCCCACCGCACTCCAGGGGAAAGGATATTGCAAAATCTCCATTCTCACCCCACTCCAGGGGAAAGATACTGTAAAATCTCCATTCCCACCCCACTCCAGGGGAAAGGATATTGCAAAATCTCCATTCTCACCCCACTCCAGGGGAAAGATACTGTAAAATCTCCATTCCCACCCCACTCCAGGGGGAAGAATATTGCAAAATCTCCATTCCCACTCCACTCCAGGAGAAAGATACTGCAAAACCCCATTCTCTCCCCACTCCAGGGGAAGGATACTGCAAAATCCCCATTCCCTCCCCACTCTGAGGCCAGCCAGAGGTGGTATTTGCTGGTTCTCCAAACTACTCAAAATCTCTGCTACCGGTTCTCCAGAACCTGTCATAACCTGCTGGATTTCACCCCTGATATGTATGTATGTTAGAACTCCAGAATTGAGTCCTAAGTAGCTCTTGGGGAGTGGAGGGTTGATTATAATGTTGAACAGTCTCTAAGCAGCTGGTCATGAAGCAAGGACTACTTGTAAGCACATGACAAGAAAAAAGCACAAGAGGCGAAATGGGAACAATATTCAGTTTTTCGAGCCTAAAGATCCATGGGGAACATTTCAAACTTGTGGACGCTTGATAACACTCGAAATAAAATGGCTGGATTTTCTAGGAGGAAGTACACTTCTTGGACCTGCTTATTCCTCTCCCCAACACCCAAAAGCAGAATAAGCCGAGCAATAGAGAAATCCAGAACTATGCAAAGTAAAACCTTACATATGATTGCTTATGTTCAGTGGTTGGCTGCTGCCAGTTCAGACCAGTTCGGACCAGTTCGGACCAGTTCAGGGGAACCGGTAGTTCTGACAATCAGCTGGCCGTGTCCACCCACCCCCACCCTATCCTGTCCGATAGTTCCTTCTTTCTGACTCAACTGATTCATGCAGCACAGCTGATTTCCATTTCTCCGCTATTCTACTTACCGGGGCATTTTACATATAATCACGGCAGCTAGGTTATCATTAGAGCAATTGTGGAAATGTGATTGCTTGTCAACAGAACAGGAAGCAATACAAAAAATATTTGCATGCGCAGAAATGGACAAATTAACTTTACAACTAAAAGATAAGGAGGACTCAGATTATTATATTATATGGAATAAATGGTACCAGTGGACAAAACAGAGGAAGAGGAAAAAATGAGTAAAGATGGAATCTAGAAGAAATTAACGCAATTAAAAACAGCACTGTCAGATTATTGGGTGTATGTATATATGTATATGTAAATAATAATAATAATAATAATAATAATAATAATAATAATAATAATAATAATAATAATAATAAGGTAAGCAGCTGAGCCTTAAATTGTTGTATTTTGAACACTGCGCACAAGCGCATTAGGAACGCTCACGCTCACGGAACTGGTTGTTAAACCAGTTGCAGCCCACCACTGCTTATGTTCCATCATCTACCCCAGATGTCTTGAGCCGGTAATCTCAAGGCTTCTTCCAGAACAGTGGTCACCAACTGGGTGATCCGTAGACCACTGGTGATCTGCGAGAAAAGGTTGGTGGTCCACAGAAAAATTATTTGCATTTTTTATATTGCACTAAATCAGGGGTCCTCAAAGTACGGCCTCTGGGCTGGATACATACAATAAATGTTTGGGTTGCTGCAGAGAGTCTCCCCCATCGTGCGGGTTGGAGGGAGGGAGAAATTCTGACTTGGGATCTGCTTCAGCCTCCTGATGTGAGGCTTTGGGCGAAGGCTGAAGGGAAGCGCCACTGGTGGCGAAGAGCCGGAGGACCTTGTTCCAGTGGGACTGCATCATGGCTTGGAACTGCCTGACCATCTCAGCCCGCTGAGCCTCCAGGCGCCGGTACCTGGCCTTGCACTTCCGCAGGTCTTCCCTCTGCTTGGAAAGCCTATGCTCCTGGTCCTTAGTGAGGTGCTTCTGCTGAGCTTCCTTCTCAGCCAGATCCAATTTGAATTGAGCCAGCTGTTTTGCCCACTCTTTGTCATGGAGGCTGCTTAGCTCCAACAACTGCTTCCTGTTGGGGCCCTAAGGAGCCCAGGCAGGAAGGCAAGGAGTGGCTGGGAGGGGAGGGGCGAGTAGAGGCTGGCAAGGCGCCCCTTGATGTGAGTGACATCGAATTGGCCACGCCCACCCAGTCACATGACTACGTAGCCATGCCCACCCAGCCAGTCATTAGGCAAATCATCTTAGCGGTCCGCGGGATTTAAAATTAAATTTAAAATTATGAATTTAGTGGTCCATGAGGTCCGAAAGGTTGGTGACCCCTATTCCAGATGACTCGAAACAGTAACATGATTGAAAAATAGCCCCGTGAGTTATATTTAATGAATTAATCAATTACCTTTAAAATTAATTCGAATCAAATCACATAGAGGCCTGCGTTCTTCTAGGTTCAGGCTGTGCGGTAAATCACAGTTATAAAGCATATGAATTATGGTAATACAATTTGGAAATATATCCCCCAAAATCTGGCAGGCTTCCCTGTCTCATCAGGCTAGCAGTACCGAAGCCTCTGGGTGGACAATTTTCCTTTCCAGCACATCAGCTGAGTAAAGACTTTTCAAGTAGAAAATGTCTGAATTAGCAAAGCTGTTTTATTCTCGTTCCCTACGTGAAAGTTTGCTCCCCATCTGACTCTTGTAAACACTTCAGGAAAAAAAAACGCATTTAGGGTTGGGAGAAATTAAGCAGTGACACTTTGGGGAAATTGATAACAAATAGTCACACCATCACTGCTTTTTAACCTCACCAGTATATTAAGACAAAGTAAACATCAGGGAGATTACAAGAAAAAGAGGCAGATTTAGTGGCGGGAGAAAATATTCAATATGCAGAACAAATGCAGCATAAATCTACATACTGCTAATGGGGAACACTTTCTAGAAGCACCATCCAGGCTGAATATTAAGTGCAGTAAACAGGAATCATAACAGAGGGCTTTTTTCCCCCTTTTTTTTCACTGCCAGGAATGATATTACAGGAATCACGAAGCAAAGGTGCTCCTGTCATCCCTCAAGATATAGATCAATGGGAAAAGTGTAAGGTAGTTCAGTTAGAAAGGTTGTTCATTCAAAACACATCTCAGTGTTCAACTCCATTGATGAGTTGGACACCAGGAGCCTTGTAAAATTCCTTCCTAGATTCGTAGGCCAAGAAACGGGAAAGAAAGATTTCTCGGAGTTACTCCAGGGAGTGGATAATTTTTATTTATTTATATAGTAGAGGTCCCCAACCGCCAGGCCATGGACTCAGAGGTAGGAATCTACTGGATCAGACCGGTTCGGATGAAGTGGTAGCTCCGATGATCAGCTGGGAGCGAACCGGTTCGCTCCGATGATCACGTTGTTATGGAATGAAGTGACCAAACAAGATCCCTTAGTCAGCCAGAGAGAGAGTTTATTGTGCAATAGGTTCAGAGAAGTTTATGTACCTACGGATCCGAACAATTTGATAATTCTAAGAATTCTTAGAATTCTAATTCTAAGACCACAGTTTTATACTGTTTCAAACAAAGGATTCTGCTAACACAGCAATTTTCCATATATGGTTAACATACATCCGTTACGTTTAATTGACATTTCCTTATTACTAAAGCTTGCCAAAGAATTATAATTCTTACTGTAACTTACTGGAGCATGAATCTGAATTATCTTTTGTTGATGGATGAATTCCAACCAGGTGGACATCCTTGGCCTTAACCTTTACACTATTTGTCATTTGAATCCTCCCTATACTCTGACAAACTAGGGGGCCCCTTAGAGTATCAAAGGATTTTAAGCTGAGCTTGTACTTTCTCTAATCGGATGCATATCCTGCTTTCAGAATATAGTTGCTTTTAGAATATAGTGAATAGAAAGTTTTCCAGTGGTCATCTAGCAGATCCCGCTTCAGCTACATTAACGTCAGCCTGCCAACCCTCCCCTGAGCTTTACTTACTTTTATCTTCTCAGCTGATCGGCATGGCAGATCAGATTGCCGTGCCTGAGCTGTAACCCAAGTAGTAACACAGAAGGTTAGTATTTGTAAAACTACTTTGCATGTGTGAAGCTCGCTATCACCGAACCTGTTGTTAAACCGGCAGAATACCACTATTGCATGGACTGGTACAGTGTCTATTAGGAACCAAGCCGCACAGCTGGAGTTGAGTGGCAGGAAAGCATTTTTTTAAAATTTGATTTATATGCCGCCCTTCTCCGGAGACTCAGGGCGGCTTACAATGCGTTAAGCAATAGCCTTCATACTTATATATATATATTTATACAAAGTCAACTTATTGCCCCCACAAACTGGATCCTCAATTTACCCACTTTAGAAAGGATGGAAGGCTGAGTCGACCTTGAGCCTGGCTAGGATTGAACTCGCAGAATTGCAGGCAGCTGGATGTTAATTGCTGCCTTTAGTAGGAGGCATTAGCCCCCTACACTACTCAGGCTCCTATACTGATTTGAATCAGTATAGAGCTGGAAGTGAGCCAAATGCCAAGCACCCAAAATGCAGTCATTTGATTGTGTGGTGTGTGTGTATGTTTGTTTGTTTGTGTATGCATCGGGGTGAAATCCAATTTTTTTTACTACCTGTTCTGTGGGCGTGGCTTGGTGGGCATGGCAGGGGAAGGATACTGCAAAATCTCCATTCCCTCCCCACTCCTGAGGGAAGGATACTGCAAAACCCCCATTCCCTCCCCACTCCTGGGGGAAGGATATTGCAAAATCTCCATTCCCACCCCACTCTGGGGCCAGCTGGAGGTGGTATTTGCCAGTTCTCTGAACTACTCAAAATTTCCGCTACCGGTTCTCCAGAACCTGTCAGAACCTGCTGGATTTCACCCCTGCGTTGTTTATAGCCCACAATTAATGTGCTGGCTAGGGACAGGACTTTATTTATTTATTTATTTATTTATTTATTTATTTATTTATTTATTTATTTATTTATTTATTTATTTATTTATTTATTTATTTATTTATTTATTTATTTGCCTTTCTCCCGACTTTATTTATTTATTTATTTATTTATTTATTTATTTATTTATTTATTTATTTATTTATTTATTTATTTATTTATTTATTTATTTATTTATTTATTTATTTATTTATTTATCTGCCTTTCTCCCGAGAGACTCAGGGGGGTGTACAGCCAACTTAAAACACAGAAATATAAACTTTAAAACAATTTTAAAAGATATTAAATATTTTGGCCCACATCAATTTAAAATAAATTCCCTGTTAAACATTTAAAATTTCGACAAGGCAAATCAGATTAAAACATTTTTATAAAACATTAGGCTAGCCCGGCTCGATGAAATAAAAACATCTTGAGGGCCCGGTGGAAGGTGTGTAAGTCGGATATCCTCCGTATCTGGAGGCGGGGGGGGGGGGCAGACTTAAAGTTACAGGGCATCAGCAATACAATCACTGGCCATTTTGTAGGCAGTTGTCTTCTCACAGGAAGCCACATCCTTTGATCTTCTTCTGTAAAGCAGGCATGATATGGGGGGGTGGGATGGTAGGACTTATTTCAAGCTCTTTGAAATCCCCAAGAAAATTCTAGGGATGCTAATGGGATAGTTTTAAGTTGCTGATGTGCTTTCAGGGGAAAACCACGTTAAATAAAAGATATGGAAGAGAGGTGGGGGGAGTCAACTCTGCAAAGTAAGTAGACCATCTGCCACTTTACAAAAAAAAAAAAAAAAAAAAGCTTGAAAACACCACCGAAAGAATTAATAAAATAGCTCTCGAAGCAGCCTGAGAATTTAGTCGAAAACAAAAGCCTCTCTTATGAGATGGGGAGGCGGGGGGAGATTATTCTGGAAATGGGAAAACAGATTTCAATGCAGAAATATTCAACCTCTGAGCTTTCTCGTTCTCCTGAGATTCGTCCCACAGTTGCTTCACAAATGGGATCTGGGATTCTTACATCTAAACTTACTTCTAAGGAGGACAGTGAGGACCACGTAGGAGTGAAGATTCTCCAGTGGGGATATCTGCTATAACGGCCTCTTTATGGAGACTCAGAGACTACCTTCTTCAGGTGTTATTTCATTGCTTCACAAGGGGAAGACATCACAGAATTTAGATCATCATGTGGGAATTCATCCCATTTTCTGGATCACAGGATGCTCAGAGCTCTTCTTGCTAGAAGAGGGGGGCAAAAAGAAAGGGGAGTCAAGCTATTCTCCAAAGCACCTGAGGGCAAGACAAGAAGCAATGGGTGGAAACTAATGAAGGAGAGAAGCAACTTAGAACTAAGGAGAAATTTCCTGACAGTTAGAACAATTAGAAAAAAAAGAGCTGAGGTGGCGCAGCAGTTAGAGTGCAGTACTGCAGCTACTTCAGCTGACTGCTAGTTCAGAGATCAGTGGATCAAATCTCACCGGCTCAAGGTTGACTCAGCCTTCCAGCCTTCCAAGGTGGGTAAAATGAAGACCCAGATTGTTGGGGGCAATATGCTATTCAGTATACTGTCTTTGGTGTAAGCCACCCAGAATCCTCGGAGAGTGGGCGGCATAGAAATATGACAAATAAAATAAAATAAAATAAAATAAAATAAAATAAAATAAAATAAAATAAAATAAAATAAAATAAAATAAAATAAATAATCAGTGGAACAACTTGCCTCCAGAAGTTTTTAAGAAGATGTTGGATAACCATTTGTCTGAAGTGGTGTAGGGTTTCCTGCCTAAGCAGGGGGTTGGACTAGAAGACCTCCAAGGTCCCTTCCAACTCTGTTATTCTATTCTATTCTATTCTATTCTATTCTATTCTATTCTATTCTATTCTATTCTATTCTATTCTATTCTATTCTATTCTATTCTACTTCTATTCTACTTCTATTATTATTATTATTCTATTCTACTCTACTCTACTCTACTCTACTCTACCCTATCACCATGCACCAAATGCGAGGCACGCAGGCAGTGCACACCAAAAAGAGGTATGGGGTAAGTAGAACCATGTGCGGAGGTGGGTGGGTGGGTGAACAGCTGTGGTGCACGATCTTTTTTTTTAACTTTTAAAAGTTTTTTTAGGTGCTTTTGAGGTGCACTCGGAGGCTCCAGCTGGTCCAGAATGCAGCCATGCAGGTGATTACGGGAGCAACCTGGCGCTCCCACATAACACCTCTCCTGCGCGAGCTGCACTGGCTCCCGGTGATCTTCCGGCTGCGCTTCAAGGTGTTGGTTCTCACCTTTAAAGCGCTCCATGGCTTAGAGCCAGGGTATTTGCGAGACCGCCTGCTGCTACCAATAACCTCCCACCGGCCAATACGCTCACACAGAGAGGGCCTCCTCAGGGTGCCATCGGCCAAACAATGTCACCCACAACTTCTGGAGGCAAGTCTTTCCCCTGATTAATTGTTCTGTCAGGAAATTTCTCCTCAGTTTTAGGTTGCTTCTCTCCTTGGTTACTTTCCACCCATTGCTTCTTGTCCTGCCCTCAGGTGCTATCATCTCACCCCTAGTCTTTCTTTTTACCAGACTAAAAGGTAAAGGTAAAGGTTCCCCTCGCACACAGTGGAGGGATTCAGCCGGTTCGCATTACTTCGAGAGAACCGGTTGTTAACTTTCTGAGCAGTTTGACGAACTGGTTGTTGGAAGAAATCATTAGGGCAGAGAATCAGTTGTTAAATTATTTGAATCCCACCACTGGTGCTAGTCATTCCCGACTCTAGGGGGAAATGCTCCAGGGGTGGGTTCTACTTATCTTTACTACCAGTTCGCAATGGGGCCCAGCATGCACACTCACTTCTGTGCATGCACAGAAGCGTTTTAATGACGTCGGGGTGGGTGGGCGGAGCCTCCTCCAGTTTTACTACCAGTTGTATAAAACCGGTCCGCAACCCTCCACTGCGGTGCTCATCTCAGTTTCAAAGCCGAAGAGCCAGCGCTGTCCGAAGACGTCTCTGTGGTCATGTGGCTGGCATGACTCAACGCCAAAGGCGCACAGAACGCTGTTACCTTCCCACCAAAGGTGGTCCCTGTTTTTTCTACTTGCATTTTTTACCTTCTTTCGAACTGCTAGGTTGGCAGAAGCTGGGACAAGTCACGGGAGCTCACCCCGTTACGCGGCATTAGGGATTCGAACCGCTGAACTGCCGACCTTTTGATCGTCAAGCTCAGCAACATATCCAATTCCCGCAGTGGCTCTTCCTATGTTTTAGCCTCTAGTCCCTTAATCATTTTTCTTGCTCTTCGCTGCATACTTTCCAGAGTCTCAACATTCTTTTTTGGTATTGTAGCAACCATAACTGGATGCAGTATTCTAGATGTGCTTTTACCAAGGCATTATAAAGCGGCAAGAAGAACTGGGCCATACAGAGAAGTCCTTTTGCGTGTCCTGAGGGCTGCTGTTTCATGCAGAGGAATGGGGGAAAGGGGGGAATGATGCTTTAGGTAGGATTTTAGCTCTGCCTATTGTGATGAGTTTGATCTGTTGTTGTTTTTTTTTTCCAGCTGTGTTTATTTACACTCACTTGCTTGCACCTTGTTTAAACAGAGGCAGAAGAATTTCAAATAAAGGCCTTAAATGTTATGGTGCATGCTGCAGTGTTTTGAAGCCGTCCTGCTAAACTCCTCGCTGGAGCCAATTTGACTGCCTTTCAACAGCTCAAGGAGGGGGTGTGGGGTGGGAAAAACGACGTGTCTGTGTGTGAACCAACCCAACTCATTCCTGGGCTCTGCCTCTTCTGCCCCCATCAAGGAAGGGCAGCAGGTTTAGCCAGAAGTAGGCTAAGGTATGGGGGCAAAATCTCCAGGCAAATGGCTGTTTTTATCACAAGCATTTGAGAACACTTTTTTTTTTAAAATGCTTAGAGCTTTTTGCACTACTTTATTATGCTGCTGGCTTTACTTTGATGTATGTTCTGCATAGATCTTTTTTTAAAAAAAATCTGTTGCAATGCTTTTAGAAATGGAAGTAGTTGTTCATTGTTTTGTATGTTCTGTCTTGGATGTACTTGTCCACTGGGAGGGAGGGAGGGAGGGAGGGAGGGAGGAAGGAAGGAAGGAAGGAAGGAAGGAAGGAAGGAAGGAAGGAAGGAAGGAAGGAAATTAGAATTATAGAAAAACATATTCCTCTTAGCCGGCTAAGCTTTCAGGAGAAGGGGAAGGGAGAGGGGGAAGGGGAGGGGGAGGAGGAGGAGGAGGAGGAAGGAAGAGGAGGAGGAGGAGGAGAAGGTGGTGGTGGAGGGGGAGGAGAAGAAGAGAAAGAGGAAGAGGAAGAAGAAGAGGAGGAGGAGGAGGAAGGGGGAAGAAGAAGAAGAAGAAGAAGAAGAAGAAGAAGAAGAAGAAGAAGAAGAAGAAGAAGAAGAAGAAGAGGAGGAGGAGGAGGAGGAGGAGGAGGAGGAGGAGGAGGAGGAGGAGGAGGAGGAGGAGGAGGAGGAGGAGGTAGGAAGAAGGAGGAGGAGGAAGAGGAGGAGGAGGAGGAGGAGGAGAAGGTGGTGGTGGAGGGGGAGGAGAAGAAGAGGAAGAAGAAGAGGAGGAGGAGGAGGAAGGGGGAAGAAGAAGAAGAAGAAGAAGAAGAAGAAGAAGAAGAAGAAGAAGAAGAAGAGGAGGAGGAGGAGGAGGAGGAGGAGGAGGAGGAGGAGGAGGAGGAGGAGGAGGAGGAGGAGGAGGAGGAGGAGGAGGAGGAGGAGGAGGAGGAGGAGATGGAGATCTTTAGCACTTGGTAAATTTACATTCTCTGGAAATCTTTCTGCCTATTCAGCTGTGATGGGTTCAGTAATATGACATGGGTAGTGTAGTTGAAAGGAACTGTTTCACAAGAAGTGCATTCCATACACTCATTAACTTAAAGAAGGCCCAAAGCAATACAATAAAACTCAGTTTACCACACTTCAGGACAACAAACTTTGGATGCACTGAGACAGTTTTTGACCAGAATTTACTTAGAACTAACGACCAATCCTTGCATCCAAAGTTGTCCAGATGAAGCACTTAAATTTTCATCAGCTTTCATTATCTTTGCATCCCTGAATGATTTTATAGACTAGCTGAAACTCCCCGCCTATGAGCTAGCAATCTATGCCTCCAGAGCCTGTCTCTATAGGACTCCAATATTCTACCATCAAATCCTGATTAAGTTGCAGATGTGTCTGAATTATCATTATTAAATAAAGATGTTGGACTACACCTCACAAAGCCCTGCAGCTTCCTTACCGCTATTTCCTAAAGCAGATATATTTTATGTCTATCTTCTTCACATCCTGGGTATCTGCGCGCAGATAAAATGCCTAATTCTCGGTCAGATCACAGCAGTATGTTCTAAAAGAAATTGAGGATAATAAGCAAGGGAAGATGGGAGGTAATCAAATTTGTGTTCTTATTTGGGAAAGATTAGGAGTTTGTCAACATTCCAAGTATATGGGTTTCTTTTTTCTGATAAAAGTCATCCAGATTGTAGTGAGCAAATAATCAAAGAACTCAAGATACTTTACTTAGTAAATAACCAAGAACAGCTACAATAGAATAGAATAGAATAGAGTAGAGTAGAGTAGAGTAGAGTAGAGTAGAGTAGAGTAGAGTAGAGTAGAGTAGAATTCTTTATTGGCCAAGTGTGATTGGACACAAGGAATTTGTCTTGGTGCATACACTCTCAGCGTACATAAAGAAAAGATACATTCATCAAGAATCATAAGGTACAACACTTAATGATAGTCATAGGGCACAGATAAGCAATCCGGAAACAATCAATATCAATATAAATCGTAAGGATACAAGCAACAAAGTTATAGTCATAACAGTCATAAGTGGAAGGAGATGGGTGATGAGAATAATACCCTGGGATATTTTAAATTGTAATGTGGATTGTTTTAAATTTTGGGCCAAATTTATATAATTCTTTTAATAATTTTAAATTTTGTATTGGAATGTTTTTTATTCTTGGCTGTGTACCGCCCTGAATCCAGCAGGAGAAGGGCGGTATACAAATTTAAATAAATAAATAATGAGAAGATTAATAGTAGTGCAGATTTAGTAAATAGTTTAGTAAATGCGATGCGATGCGATGCGATGCGATGCGATGCGATACGATACGATACGATACGATACGATACGATACGATACGATACGATACGATACGATACGATACGATACAATACAATACAATACAATACAATGCATAGGGGATTCTCCAGCATCTGTGTGATACAATGAGCTTGAACTCTATAGCCCATGGTTGACTGTGGGGTCCTTGGTGTTTTCTGAATGTGGTTATTTTCATTGGAGACATTTCATGATCCAACTAGGTAATTTTATTTTTTTTTAATTTTAATTTGATTTATGTACCGCCCTTCTCCGGAGACTCAGGGCAGCTTACAATGCGTGAAGCAATAGCCTTCATACTTTTGTATATTTTACAAAGTCATCTTATTGCCCTCCACAAACTGGGTCCTCAATTTACCTACCTTAGAAAGGATGGAAGGCTGAGTCAACCTTGAGCTTGGTGAGATTCGAACTTACAGTAATTGCAGACAGCTGGAGTTAAATTACAATGCATTACTCTGCTGAGCTATCAAGGCTAATAACATCAAGAGTTGTGGTGGCACAGTGGTTAGAATGCTATACTGCAGGCTATTTCTGCTGACTGCCGGCCGACTGCAGTTAGGCAGTTCAAGTTTCACTGCCTCAAGATTGACTCCCTTCCTTCTGAGGTCAGTAAAATGATTGTTGGGGGAAAGATGGTGACTCTGTAAACCACTTAAAAAGGGCTGTAGAGGACTGTGAAGCATTTTATAAGTCTAAGTATTACTGCTATTGCTATCACCAGTCTATCATTGACACTGATGATGTTACTTAGTTGGGTTATGAAATAGTCAATGACCTGGTCTGCAAGAAAATAACCACACTCAGAAACTCCACAGTCAACCATGAGCTACAAATGTTCTCGTCTATTGGTAGAACTAGCTTGGTTTTCTCTAAAGGCGTTGAGATGAATGGATACTAAGATAAGAGTGTAATCGTGCTCTCTGCTTCTTGAAACAAGAGTAAGGCATGAAAGCTGGCTGGTGACTTTAGGCCAATCATCAGGAGATAGTGAGTTCTAGTCCTGCCTTAGGCATGAAAGCCAATTGGATGACTGTGCCAATCACTAGGAGATAGTGAGTTCTAGTCCTGCCTTAGGCCCAAAAGCTGACTGGGTGACTTCAGGCCAATCTCTCTCTCTCAGCCCAATGCACTTAACAGTGTGTTGTTGGGAATGGGGAATAGGAGGAGGAAGGGGGTATGATGTTATATTTGCCACCTTGAGTTACTTATAAAGTAATAAAGAAAGGATTAAAAAAACCTAAATAAATAAAATAAATAAAATAGGGCGGGCCCAACCTACCCTCCAGTTTTCACATATCCTGGCAGTTCAGGTGGAATTGTCCACCTGATTTGGAGCTGAACAATTCCATCTGAAGTGTGAAAACCAGTAGCTGGTTAAATTGCGAACCTAATCAAGATGGATAGACACAGAGAGAGACATTTTCAGTATGACTTTCATGCATCACAGTGAAAAAAAGAGGCTAGTGAGCAAACAGTGATATGAGTTGGAAACTAATTTCTTCATTTTGTTCTATTAATGTAGCCCCACTTTCTTTTCACTCCTTCCTTTCATCCATCTAACTAACTGGAGTCCAACCCATGATGGAAGTGTAAGATTTGTTATTAAGGTGTGAGGAACTTGATTAGTGGCCAATATTTTATGTTAATGCGGGCCTCTTGTGATGGCATCAAATATCCAAAGCTTTATAATCCCACATTTTCTCATCAGTATGAAAATGACTAATATCGATAAGAATGATTAGATTTTTTTTTTTAAACCATCCATCACTGTCTAGGTCACTTTTCTTGCTATCCTTAGGAGTGTCACATTTCAACCTCATAAAATCCATGGCAGGAGAAATTAAATCCATTCCCTCTTAATACAATAAATCAACAGATTAATTTCCTGTTTAATCAATTCCTGCCATGTTTCAGAAATGAATTTTTCTTTTTTTTTTTTTAAATAGGAAAGGCAACGAGGAGAGAGAGATTCTCCCAATGATTGTCAAGTCTTTATATTCAGCAGCTCTTCATTTTCAATATATAATGCATATCTTTTAAAAGGAAAATATTGTGATGGAAGGACCACGTATTCCAGTAAAATGGAAGACTTTCTTTCAATAATGTTTAATAATGTTAGCAATATTTTTGAGGCAATTTAACTTAACTAAATATTTTTAAGTTAACATTTATTTATTTATTTATTTATTTATTTATTTATTGGTTCGCTTTATATGCCGCCCTTCTCCGGAGACTCAGGGAGGCTTACAATGCGTTTAAGCAATACTTTTGTATGTATCTGCTTAGTAGGGCTTTCTGCCCCCCCCCCCCCCCCAAGCAGTGTTCTTTTTTATACAAAGTCAGCTTATTACCCCCACAATCCGGATCCTCATTTTACCTATCTCGGAAGGATGGAAGGCTGAGTCAACCTTGAGCCTGGTGAGATTCGAACTTGCAGTAATTGCAGGCAGCTGGTGTCACTTAACACCATTTTAATCTGCTGTGCCATAAGGACTGCAAAAGAATCTACAAGATCAGATCCCATTATTGGCCATCACTAATATTACTCATGGCTTTGTTGATCATCTATCTGTCTGTCTGTCTGTCTATCTGTCTGTCTGTCTGTCTATCTATCCATCCCTCTATCTATCTATCTATCTATCTCTCATCTACCTACCTACCTACCAGTGGTGGGTTGCCCCCAGTTTGGACCAGTTTGCAAGAACCAGGAGTAAAACTTGCAGGAGGCCCTGCCCAGTGCCCCAGACGTCGTCATCAGAGATCTGCGCATGCGCAGAAGTGAGCGTGCATGCACGATCCCATTGCAATCCCATTGCGAACCGGTAGTAAAGCTAAGTAGAATCCACCTCTGCTACCTACCTATCTACACACTCACAATACCACATGGCAACAATTAGGTCTTGAACACAGGCCTGCTGATTGTCAGCCCAGCATCCTAAGCAGGTGAGCCACCACATCAACTCAACTCAACTCAACTCAACCCATCTCAACTCAACCCAACTCAACTCAACTCAACTCAACTCAACTCAACTCAACTCAACCCATCTCAGCTCAAAGGTAAACTAATTTAGTAGGGAAATGAAGCATTCATCCTCCAGTTGTATAAAGTGAGGAAGCAATAAGAGGGATGAACTTGCAAATTAGAAACTTTCAATAGACAAATGCCCCCATTAGCATGGGTAATTTACAGATGTCCATAAATCATACCCACGCAGGAGCACAATGCATCAAGCACTAGGACAGATTTACAGGCCAACGTCAGTGTCAGTGAGCAAAAGATTCCAGTTCCAGAATAAATATTTGGTAAGAAGGAAGTCCCAACAAAGAGCAACTCTATGAATGCATGGGTGGATGAGTGGAGATGATACATCAGCTCACAAACACCAGTGACTGGATAACTCAATCTGTCAACACATCTTTTCACACATCTATTCCTCCCCTCTTTCCACTCACTAAATTTCTTGTCTGAACAAAGCTGTAATCACGGAGGAACTCATTGTTAAATTATGTTAGAAACCAGCCTGACCCAATCATTTCCATTGCTGGAAGTAATTCATAAGTGTGATAGTTTCATTATCGGATACCTCACACTACATGCCCGGTGAAGAATGCTGCTTGCACATGATAAATAGGAGGTATGTGCCAATGAATAATGCAATGTTATGGATGGATGATGTGCCGCGGAATAAACATAGATGCTAATGTCCTTGGATGTAGCGGTAGGCTTTGACTTCCTGCTCCCCTTCAAGGCAGCAGGTGGGAAGATGAAACATGGAAAGGAGGTGAAATTATAAATCTGCAGACTGAGAATGTGGGGCACGAGGACGCCCATCCAGGAAAGAAAAATCAAGACATGGAAACGTCTCGCGGTTGTCCCCCTAAGCAGCCACCGGCACCAATTTCACACAAGATTAGATCGCAGACAATGCTATGAAGTGATGTTTGAATGAAGGCAAATTTCCCGAAGAAAGACCCCTATAGCAACAGCACTTAGACTTATATACCATATACTAAGAATTTATATACACTTTTGGCTGCATTAACAGAGGGATAGAACCAAGATCACATGAAGTCTTAATACACTTTATAAGGCCTTGGTGAGGCCACACTTGGAATATTTGCATCCAGTTTTGGATGTAAAAAAATATTTGCATCCAGTTTTGGATGTAAAAAAGATGTGGAGACTCTAGAAAGAGTGCAGAGAAGAGGAACAAAGATGATTAAGGGACTGGAAGATAAAACATATGAGGAATGGTTGCAGGAACTGGGTATGTCTAGTTTGATGAAAAGAAGGACTAGGGGAGACATGATAGCAGTCTTCCAATATCTCAGAGGCTGCCACAAAGAAGAGGGAGTCAAACTATTCTCCAAAGCACCTGAGGGTAGAACAAGAACAAGGCCTTGAGTGATTTGAAATGTTATGGTGCATGCTGCATTGTTTTGAAACCATCCTGCTAAACTCACTGGAGCCAATTTGACTGCCTTTCAACAGCTCAAGGAAGGGAGAAGGACAAGAAGCAATGGGTGGAAACTAGTCAAGGAGAGAAGCAACTTAGAACTAAGGAGAAATTTCCTGACAGTTAGAACAATTAATCAGCGGAACAACTGGCCTCCAGAAGTTCTGAATGCTCCAACACTGGAAGTTTTTAAGAAGAGGTTGGATAACCATTTGTCTGAAGTGGTGTAGGGCTTCCTGCCTAAGCAGGGGGTTGGACTAGAAGACCTCCAAGGTCCTTTCCAACTCTGCTATTCTATTCTATTCTATTCTATTCTATTCTATTCTATTCTATTCTATTCTATTCTATTCTATTCTATTCTATTCTATTCTATTCTATTCTAAAGTGGTTTTCAGAGAGCAACCTATTGCCCCCAATGATCTGGATCCTTATTTTACTGACCTCAGAAGGGCAGAAGACTTGAGCCAGTCAGTGTCGAACTTCTTGTAGTCAGCAGAACTAGTCTGCAATACTGCTTTCTAACCACTGTGACACCATAGCTCTATGGAAGGTCATGGCACATCCATCAGAAACATTGCCAGTAGAAGAGAATATTTATAATTTAGGGTTGAACTGTGGAGGATCTCCTTGGAGATCTGTCAGCTTGGATGTTTTCTTGCAAATGTTTCATTACCCAACTAGATAACATCATCAGTGGTAGAAGGCCAACCCACTTCCTTCTAGTACCAATGGTGTTACCAAGTTGGCTAATGGAATGTCTCAAGAAAATAACCAAGCTCAGAGAGCACTAAGGGCCCCTTGGGCCCCACAGAAATATGACCTCGGAATGCTACAGCTTGAAGACACTAGGCTCCAAAAGAACAGTCACATTCACCATATTACACATGTATGGGGTTATGAGTGAGATCTAAATTAGAACATCTTTGTAGACTATTAGATCTACAATCTCCGATAGGGTTCGCAATCTGGGTGTCCTCCTGGATTCCTGGCTGTCCTTGGATGATCATGTGACGGCCGTAACCAAGGGGGCTTTCACTCAGGTATGTCTTGTGCTCCAGTTGCACCCTTTCCTAGACTGAGATGGCCTCGCCACGGTCACTCATGCCCTTGTTACTTCTCGGTTGGATTACTGTAATGCCCTCTACATGGGCCTGCCCTTGGGATGCACCCAGAGGCTCCAGCTCGTCCAGAATGTGGCCGCGCGGAGCAGTTACAGGGGCTTCTCGTTACTCCCATGTAACACCTCTCCTGCGTGAGTTGCACTGGCTTCCGATGGCTCTCCGGGTTCATTTCAAGGTGCTGGTGCTCACCTTTAAAGCCCTATGTGGCTTAGGCCCGGGGTACTTGCAGGGCCATCATCCCGGCGCTCTTACAGAGCAGGCTTCCTCAGGGTGCCATCAGCCAAACAATGTCGGCTGGTGACCCCCCAGGGGGAGAGCGTTCTCTGTCGGAGTGCCGACCCTCTGGAATGTTTTGCCCACCGAGCTCAGGACAGCCCCCGACCTCCTTTCCTTTCGCCGCAAACTGAAGACGTGGCTCTATCACCAAATGGACTGATCCGTTGGGGGTTTGTTCACTGTAATAATTTTAATTTGGTTTTAATGGGGATTTTAACCTGTATTGTGGTTTGTATTATTGATTGTTCTTCTGTAAGCCGCCCTGAGTCCTTCGGGAGAACGGCGGCATATAAATCGCAATAATAAATAAAAGATAGGTTGTATTTCTTATTCACTTGTGGCATCCCTTATTTTACAAGACCTCTTCCAATGCAACAGTGCATTGTAAATATTCTGGTAGCAAGCCAAGGTTGTACGATTTTAATGAGCCTTTGACCCCTAATAGTCTTGAGTGGGTTCATCTTCTATATTTAATTTTGGGTGTTATGATACATTTTGAATTAGTTCATTTCTATATGGATCTCAGGGACATGGTGGCTCAGTGGCTAAGATGCTGAGCTTGTTGATCAAAAGGTCGGCAGTTCAGCGGTTCGAATCCCTAGTGCCGTATAACGGGGTGAGCTCCCATCACTTGTCCCACTTATGATTGCCATAATATAAAAAAATGATGTTGAGACTGGAAAGAGTGCAAAGAAGAGCAAGAAAGATGATTAAGGGACTAGAGGCTAAAACATATGAAGAACCATTGCGGGAATTGGATATGTCACTGAGCTTGTCAGTTGAAAGGTCGGCAGTTCAGCGGTTCGAATCCCTAGTGCCGTGTACCAGGGTGAGCTCCCGTGACTTGTCCCAGCTTCTGCCAACCTAGCAGTTCGAAAGCACGTAAAAAATGCAAGTAGAAAAATAGGGAACACCTTTGGTGGGAAGAGAAAAGCGTACCGTGCGCCTTTGGCATTGAGTCATTCCAGCCACGTGACCACCGAGATGTCTTCGGACAGCACTGGCTCTTTGGCTTTGAAACAGAGATGAGCACCGACCCCTAGAATTGGAAACGACTAGCACATATGTGCGAGGGGAACCTTTACCTTATATGGTTCTCAGTCTTCTAGGTTTGGAGTAGTTTATAAGCAGTGTGAATGGATGGATTGATGGATGGATGGATGGATGGATTCATTTAAGAGCCCAGACAAATAGATATGGGATCTTCCTCCCCCAATTCATGCAAGGTTTTTTTTTAAAAAAATCTCATGATTATCATTCACCTTGAAATGAAAAGGCCCTTTTTTCATCTTTCCTTTCCTGAACTTTCTAAGTAAATCTGACAACCGCTAATAGGATGGAAGAACCGTATTATTGTCGTTATTAAGTTGTAAGATTCAATTCTCAGTTGAATTACTATGTGTGGAATGAAGGCAGTCTTCTGAGGCATCCGATCTACTTGATAAAACATGCATTTTCACGAGAGCAGGAATTTGATAAAAAGTTTAGGGCTCCATCTAAAGCATTGATTTTAGCATTATGCAAGTGAGAATAGGCCGAGTATTTTGTAAAAGGAATCATTTTCTCATACTGAAGAAAACTGTTTTCTCTCCTTCCGTGCTGCTAAAGCTAAAGCTTTTATTTCTGTGTTTTTTTTTTTTAAAAAAAATCATACCATGGTTTGCCTTTCATGGATGCCAGATCTGGAATGGTGGTTACCTGAATAGAGAAATAATAGGTCTATAAAGTAAGACCACATCTAGAATACTGCATCCAGTTTTGGTCACCACATTATAAAAAAGATGTTGAGACTCTAGAAAAAGCACAGAGAAGAGCAACCAGGATGATTAGGGGACTGGAGGCTAAAACATACAATGAACAGTTGCAGGAACTGGGCAATGGCTAGTCTAGTGAAGAGAAGGACCAGGGGAGACAGGATAGCAGTCTTCTAATACTTGAGGGGCTGCCACAGAGAGGAAGGCTGGAAATCAATATTGGGGACCAACCAATCACATAATCTTCCTTAGAAGATCATCAAGCTGATGACCCTGCTACTTGAGATACTAAAGGTGTATGTCTCCATTCCATGTCTCAATAATGCAATCCCTAGAATGCAGAAGTTAGCCACGAAAAAGACTGGCTACTGGCAAGGGAAGGTTGATTGATTGATTGATTGATTGATTGATTGATTGATTCGATTTATATGCCACTCTTCTCCGGAGACTCAGGACGGCTTACAATGCGTTAAGCATTGGTTTCTAACAAGAGCTGAAGTTTTGCAGGATCAGAAAGATATCAAGTTTGCTAAGCTTCGGGTGATCCTGGATGGACACTCTAGAAAACATTTACCAATAGTTGCAGGTGTTGGAATAATTTTGATAATGGGTTTATTCCGAAGCCATGTACCTTTTTATTTTATTTTATTATAGTATTTAATTTTTATTTTATTTTTTATTGTTAATCTAATCTTGCATAGCTTCTTCTCCAGTAATATTACACTACTAACCAGAGCATACAAAACATTTGCTAGACCAATTCTTGAATACAGCTCATCTGTCTGGAACCCACGCTACATATCGGACATAAATACAATCGAAAGAGTCCAGAGATATTTTATGAGAAGAGTCCTCCATTCCTCTACCCGCAATAGAAAACCTTATGCCAGCAAACTCCAAATTTTAGGCTTAGACAACTTAGAACTACGCCAACTTTGGTCTGACCTAAGCATAGTACATAAAATTATCAGCCACAATGTCCTTCCTGTCAATGACTACTTCAGCTTCAACCACAACAATACCACAGCAAATAATAGATACAAACTCAAGGTAAACTGCTCCAAACTCGATTGCAGAAGATATGACTTCAGCAACAGAGTGGTCAATGCCTAGAATGCACTACCTGACTCTGTAGTTTCTTCCCCAAACCCCCAAACCTTTAACCTTAAACTGTCTACTGTTGACCTCACCCCATTCCTAAGAGGTCTGTAAGGGATGTGTATAAGTGCACCAGCGTGCCTATCATCCCTGTCCTAATATTCCTTTTTACTTACTCTTTTCATGTATTCAACTTATGTTTATACTTTTACCTGCTATCTTATATATGCTTGACTAAATAAATAAATAAACAAACAAACAAACAAATAAATCTTGGAGGTGTCTGTGAATTCATTGCTCTTCAATGTGCATCACCTTGAATGGTTGAAGAATGTGGAGCATTAGTACGTGGCATGATTTAACGCTGTCATGGCTGTTTCCCGGCAATCTGGGTGAAAACCAGAGGACTGATTTCATGACCAAATATGAAGATAAACGAACCATTTTCTGTTTATTGTTGGTCAGAGTCTTACTAGGCTGTGCAAGTGAATCCTGCATAATCCAACTTTATCCTTTCACTTATTGAGACAAATTAATTTCATGTTCCTAGATGGGCTCTATTATTTAATTACATTTATTGGGCTGCCCATCTAAGAAAAAGTGACTCTGGTCCATGCACAACCGTCGTTAAATAGGATAGAGGTGGGATTCAAATAATTTAACAACCGGTTCTCTGCCCTAGTGACTGGCTGGGTGGGTGTGGCCATGGAGGGGGTGGCCAGGGAGTGTAACAGGCAGCACTTGGCCTCCTACACCCCCTTGGAAGCAAAAACAAGCTGCTGGGGGCCATGCTGCGCCCCCCGTGCCCCATTTTGGGCCTAGTAGGCCTCCCTGCACTTACCTGGGAGCTGAAACGGGGTGTGTGGGGACTCCTGAATGGGGCGGGGTGGGCAGGGGAAGGGAGGGGCCAGACAGCAATTTAACAACCGGTTCACCTCAAACCGGCCTGAACCGGCGGAATCCCATCACTGAAATAGGACCTTTAAGCAATAGCCTTTCTCTCCAGCAGGAGGAAAGGGCACCAGACTGAGCAGGCCTCACCTCACGATTTGTCTACATGTTCCCATCATTTCTGAATGGTTTCTATCACATGGCCATGATAGATACATTATTTTTTTTTTAAAAAAAGAAACTAATTGTACGTGACCATCAGAGGTTGATTTAGCACCAGACGAATGGGCTACCATTCTTGGTCCATTCTGTCTCCATCCAAGGACACTTGTCGGGTTGTTTTTCATTCTTATCAGGAAGCAAACCTCTCCTTTGAGGGTGGCAGGTCATCCCATCTTTCAACCAACTTTGCCTGTGGAACTGTGACCAGAGGTAATGAAAAGGTTCAGCCTACCTGCACAGAATGAGCTATGGAAGGCAGGTGCAGAAGTGACAGATTTTTAACTGGCATGATTCATTCTGTCCTGCCCCAGCTCTGGATTCCCAAGGGTTGTGACACACACCAATGGTCCTTGTCAAAGTTATAACATACCAAGAATAAACAAAGTCTGGCAAAGGTTGGCAACCAGCCCAGAAGACAAGATACGATAAGACACTTACTCTTCAAAAATGCTCCTTAATAATTACACGTTGTTTCCAGCAAGAAATTACTAACTGTGTGTTAGTAGTTTTTAGTAAGTTAGTAGTAGTTACTAACTTAAATAGGCTAAGGGAGTGGCCAATTATCCTCAAACCTCACTCTCGAGGAGACCTCCTCCTCCTGAGTAGCCACTCCTGCCTTTTGGCAGCCCTGCGTGCTCGAGCATTGAGGAGAGGCTCCTCCACTTCACTCTCTCCACTTGAAGGAGCCTCTGGAGGTTCTGAAGGCCCAGGCTGAGTCTCTGCCTCTGGCACCACATCCTCTTCAGCCTCTTCGCTGGCTGACACAAGCGCTGGCTGTGCAGGCTGCTGGCACGACACCACACCAACCTCCTCGACATCAGGATCAGCCATGATCTGTGCAGGCCACTGGCGGGCCACAACACATTCTTCCTCTCAAACTCTGGGGGGGAAAAGTCAGATTTTTTTTTCTAGACTGCCTGTATTAGTATTATTTTTGAAAATAATTGAAGGGGAGGGACATACATAATACTTCTTCCTCATATTTTCCCCACAGCAATACTGTGAGGTGGGTTGAGATGATAAAGAGTGACTGGATCAAAGTCAGCCATGTGGCTTTCATGTGGGACTAGAAATCACTATCTCCTGGTGATTGTACCAAAATCACCCACTTGACTTTTATCCCTAAGGCAGGACTAGAACTCATGTCTACTGGTTATTGGTTCAAAGCCACCCAAATGCCTTTCATGCCTAAGGTGAAACTAGAATTCACAGTTTCCTAGTGATTGGCTCAAAATCACCCAATTGGCTTTTATGCCTAATGTGGGACTAGAACTCATAATCTCCTGGTGACTGGACCAAAATCACCCAGCTGGCTTTCAACACCAATCATCAGGAGACTGAATACCCATAATAAAGGCAGGATAAGAATCTAATTGATAAATGATGGAGGTCACAGTCTATGCAAACCAACCATTTTGGAGAAAAAGGCCATCTATTTCACTCCGATTGGGACAAAACCTCAACATCTCTTGATTTCCTCATTAAAATTTTGTCTCGTGGCCACGCAGAATCAGGAGTGTGGGTGAACTGGTATCTCCGAGGATCAGCTGGGAATGAACTGGTTAGCTACGACAATCAGGTCGGCCCACCTACCCACCCCTGTGTTTTACTTACCTTTATCTTCTCAGCTGATTGATGCGGCAGAGCGGATTGCGTGCCTCAGCTGTGTTACTCCCAAGTGGTAACACAGAAGGTTAGTATTTATTTATTATTATTTATTTATTAGTTCAATTTATATGCCGCCCTTTTCCGGAGACTCAGGGCGGCTTACAATGCGTTAAGCAATAGCCTTCATACTTTTGTATATACCTGCTTCGTAGGGCTTTCACACACACACACACACACACACACACACACACACACACAAAGCAGTGTTCTTTTTTATACAAAGTCATCTTATTGCCCCCACAATCCGGGTCCTTATTTTACCTACCTCGGAAGGATGGAAGGCTGAGTCAACCTTGAGCCTGGTGAGATTCGAACTTGCAGTAATTGCAGGCATCTGGTGCTACTTAACAGCACTTTAGTCTGCTGCGCCACCAAGGCTCTATTTGTATTGTAAAACTGTGTTGTACAATTTGCACTGTACAAACTCTATTTGTATTTGTAAAACTGTGCATGCACACGCAGCTCGTGGTCACCGATGCAGTTGTTAAACCGGCGGCATCCCATCACTGCATAGAATCAGTGGTGGGTTGCCCCCGGTTCGGTCCAGTTTGCAAGAACTGATAGTAAAACCAGCAGGAGGCCCCGTCCACCGCTGCGGATGTCATCATCGGCAATCTGCATACGCAGAAGCAAGGCGCACAAGCGAGCAAAGCGAGCTCGCATGCTCGATCCTGTTGTGAATGGGTAGTAAAGGTAAATAAACCCACCCCTGCATAGAATCCATTCCTCAATTGCTCAACTGAGCTACAAGTCCTATGTGTTTCATTCACCTTCCGAAAAGAAAAGGAAAACTAGATTAAAAACCAAAGTGAAAACTGGAATACTGTACTGTACTTTAAGATCTATTCCTTACTCCCACAGAGCACCTCCTGAAATATGTTCACAAATTTAGGCCTGACCTGCAGCTTGTTAATTAGTCTTCTTCTTGATCAGCGGTGCCAACCTGCTCCTTGGGAGGTCAGCTGCTCGGTAAAAAAAAGCCAGCGGAAGAACCAGCCTATCTAATGAACTGTTTAAAATAAGTACCAATTAAAGCATTAAACAAGTTCTTCTCGGGGAACCAGCCAAACATTTCACATTGCTAGTTATTAAATTAGGAATTGTATCAGGACTACACACCAAAAAGCCATTAATGCTTTTTGCAGCTCCAAGGGCATGTTTATTGCAGATAAAAATGAGAGGGGGGGGGAAGTAACTTGGGAACGGCAGTGGAAGTATACTTAAAAATGGGCTTCTAGCTATTCCGCTTGGCCGTAGTAATTCATTTGATTGGCCACTGAAATTGGCCAGGAAGAAAAATAGAATTGAAATTAAGTCTTTCACTCATCTCCTTTATGTGTTATGTACCGTATTTTTCGGAGTATAAGACGCACCGGAGTATAAGACGCAGCTTAGTTTTTGGGGAGGAAAATAGGGGGGAAAAAGATCTGCCTACCAGATACTCATCTGGCTAGCATCCTTAGCAGTGGTGGGTTGTCCCTGGTTTGCACCGGTTCTATAGAACAGGTAGTAAAACCGGTGTGAGGCTCCACCCACCGACCCTGACATCATCAAAATGCTACTGACATCATCAAAATGCTACTGCACATGTGCGTGCATGGCCCCATTGCAAACCGGTAGTAAAGGTAAGTAGAACCCACCCCTGGTCCTTATTCTGGTCAGCCTTAGCCAGGGGTGAAATCTAGCAGGTTCTGACAAGTTCTGGAGAACTGGTAGCGGAAATTTTGAGCAGTTCGGAGAACCGGTAGCGGAAATTTTGAGAAGTTTGGAGAACCAGCAAATACCACCTCCATGTTGTGGCCCCGTCCTCTGAGCCTATCCCTTTGGAGGAAGGCAACTCTGAGCAGGAGGAAGAGGAGCCAGCCAGATCTCCCAGCCCTCCCCCTCTGGCACCGGCTCAGGTGCCAGCTGAAAGAGAGCCAAGTAGTGGGGAAACAGGTGTCTCAGATGAGAGTGAGGGAGAGACGTCATTCCTGGACGCACGCCAAAGAAGGCGAGAGAAAAGGGTACTGCAGCTGCGGCGTATGAGGAAATCCTGAGTCATTGGATTGGAGTCATAGGATCCATGACTCACTGGACCACACCCAGAAGCATATCTATTTAAGACAGTACAATGGGTCACGAAGTTCGTGACGAACAAAGCTAACTGCACAGCTAAACAAACGGAGCAACCTCGTAGTCTTGGAAGCTGGATGAACGGCAAAGCTACGTAGGTGATTTTCTTGTTTGTGTAAACCAATAAAGTCCTTGGCAGACGGTGTGCATATCGCTGCCAAGGTTGAGATAAGAACTGCAGAGTGTGCCAAGTGAGTCTTAACCCTCGGCTGGCTGTGTTTTTGTGGGTCTCTGAAGGGGGGGGGACAGATCATCTTGTTCGTCACCCAAAACTCCATCGTTAACCCACGATGGACCAACAGCTGCAGCAGCAGGTACAGCAGATGCTGGAGGCCAATCAACTTCTGCAACAGCAAGTAGCACAGCTAACTGCACAACTTGCTTTGGGAAATGCTCCTGTAGCAGCTCCACCTGCTCCCCTTCCCCGTCCAAGATGCCCAGTGAACATGCCAGATAAGTTTTCTGGACAGCAGGAAATGTTCCCGGCCTTCTTGGGACAGTGCCAGCTGTACATGGCAATGCGGCCGGAGGATTTTCCGGATGACCGGGTTCAGGTGGCTTTTATTATCAGCTCCCTCTCTGGCACTGCCGCCCGATGGGCCACGCCCCTGTTGCTGCAAGACAGCCCCTTGCTTCTGGACTATCAGGGCTTTTTGCAACACCTGCGCACCATGTTTGAGGACCCCCTCCGGGTGCAGACGGCAGCGAGGCGCATCAAAGACCTCCGCCAAGGCAAGCGCCCCCTGCAGGACTATATTGCGGAGTTCCGATTGCTAGGCCAGGATTCGGCCTGGAATGAGGCGGCGCTGATGGATGCCTTCCAGGACGGCCTCTGCGATGAGATGCAGGACGAGCTGGTTCGGGTGGAGGCGCCACAGACCCTGGACACGCTGGTGACCCAATGCCTGCGCATCGATGCCCGCCTACAACGGCGACGGCCCCGTAGGGCTCTTCCGGAACCACCGACAGTGCCGGCACCCCCGCGTTTCGTACCAACAGCGCCCCGGACCGTACCGCGTTTGGTGGCGACGGCTGAGGAGCCCATGGAGCTCGGAGCAGCCAGACCTCAACTGACGGCCCAGGAGCGGATGCGGAGACGCCAAGGGGGGTTGTGCCTCTATTGCGGCGAGGCTGGACATTTCGCCGCCTCGTGTCCCCGGAAGCGGAGTGGATCGCTCAAGCCTGTTCCGGAGCCTCGGCGTGACCAGCCGGGAAACGGGTCAGGCCTGGCCTAGGGGAAACTCTGGGTCAGGCAGGTGACCATGCCCCGCCGGAGGCGGCGGCTGTGGACTGTGAGCCCCCTCGGCACCTGATTTTGAACACCCGGGTGTTGTTGGCTAACCGGTCGGAGGGGCTCCAGGCGCACGCGCTGGTGGACTCGGGGGCCACCACGAACTTTATGGACCAGGCCTTTGTGGCCCATTACAAGGTTCCCTTGGTTCCAGTGGACCCTCCGTTGAGGGTCGAAACTATTGATGGGCGGGAACTTGTGGCGGGGCCCATCAACTTCGCTACTCAGCCCTTGCGCCTTGCCATTGGGAACCATGAGGAGGCGATCCAGTTTTACGTGACGGCGGACCTGCACTTCCCCTTGGTCCTGGGGATGGCCTGGCTTCGGGCGCACGACCCTCAGGTGGCGTGGTCGAGAAATGCCATCTCGTTCCCCAGCCTGCAGTGTGTCGACCACCTTCGCCACACCTGTGCCGGCCAGGACGTCTCTGCCCCGAACGTCTCCTTGCCTCCGGAGCTGACATCCTTCGCCGACGTGTTCAGCGAGAAGGAGGCGGATCGCTTGCCCCCGCACCGACCCTACGACTGCGCGGTGGACTTGATGCCCAACGCGCCCCTGCCCTCGGGACGCCTGTACTCCATGTCGGAGCCCGAGCTGGCCGCCTTACGGGACTTTCTGGACAAGAACCTGGCCCGTGGGTTCATCCGGCCTTCGACCTCCCCGCTCTCGGCCCCAGTCCTCTTCGTGAAAAAGAAGACGGGGGACTTGCGCCTGTGTTGCGACTACCGGCGCTTGAATGCCATCACGGTACGGAATCGCTATCCCCTGCCGCTGATCCCGGAGCTGATGGAGAGGTTGCGGGAGGCCTCAATTTTCACCAAGCTCGACCTCCGGGGAGCCTACAACCTGGTGCGGATGCGAGAGGGGGACGAGTGGAAGACGGCATTTGGCACCCGATACGGACACTTTGAATATACCGTCATGCCGTTCGGGTTGACCAACGCCCCCGCGGTCTTCCAGCACTTGATGAACGACGTGTTCCGGGACATGCTGGATCGGTTCGTGGTGATCTACCTGGATGATATTTTGATCTATTCCCGGACCCCGGAGAGTCACCTCCAGCATGTCTGCCAGGTCCTGCAGCGCCTGCGGGAGCACCAGCTCTATGCGAAGTTGGAGAAATGTTACTTCTTCCAGACTTCCATAGAGTTCCTCGGGCACATCATCACCCCCGAGGGCATCGCGATGGACCCACACAAGGTGGCGGCCTTGCGCAGTTGGGAACCCCCGCGTCGGGTGAAGGACGTCCAGCGTCTGTTGGGATTCGCCAACTACTACCGGACCTTCATCCCGGGCTTTGCCACCCTGACCGTGCCGTTGACCCAGCTCCTTCGGAAGAAGGTTCCGTTCCAGTGGGGGCCCCCGCAGCAGCAGGCCTTCGAGGTTCTCAAGCAGGCCTTTGTCACGGAGCCGGTCCTGAGGCACCCCGATCCACACCGTCCGTTCGTGGTTGAGACAGACGCGTCCAACGTGGCGATTGGAGCGGTGCTGCTACAGGCTCCGGTGGATGGTGGCACTCTTTTTCCCTGCGCTTACTACTCCCGGAAACTCACTCCTTCCGAGCGCAACTACACCATCTGGGAAAAGGAGTTGCTGGCTATCAAGGCCGCGTTCGAGGCTTGGCGACATCACCTCGAGGGGGCCCGACACCAGGTGGAGGTGCGGACGGACCATCAGAACCTGGAGCACCTCACCACGGCCAGGAATTTGAACCAGCGGCAGATCCGGTGGTCGTTGTTTTTCGCCCGGTTCAACTTCCACGTCACATACATTCCGAGCCACCTCAACCAGAGGGCGGACGCGCTATCCCGTAAGCCGGAATACTTTTGCCCAAAGGACTCCCTTTCCCCCCGGACGGTGCTGCCAGCGGACTCCTTGGCCGCGGTCCAGGAACCGGTGGACCTGCGGACTCAGGTGCTGGAAGCGCAGCGACGGGACGACTGGTCGCAGCAGCGGAGAGCGGACGTCGGCCCCGCGTCCCCATGGACCGTGGAGGAGGGCTTGCTCAGGCACCGGGGTCGGCTGTACGTGCCCACAAGTCCGCTCCGAGCCCTCGTCATGAACCAGTGCCATGACAACCCCGCGGCGGGGCACTTCGGCTTCTTTAAGACCTTGAACCTAGTGACGCGGACTTTTTGGTGGCCTCGGGTACGGCACGACGTGCACGCCTACGTGACGTCCTGTGTGCCATGCCGACAGGCCAAAGCCGCGTCCGGCCCCCCTCCTGGACTCCTCCAGCCGCTGCCGACACCGGAGAGACCGTGGGGAGCCATCTCCATGGACTTCCTGACTGACCTGCCCCTGTCCGCTACGTTCACGACCGTCCTCGTGGTGGTGGATGCGCTCACGAAGATGGCACATTTCATCCCGTGCCGCGGCCTGCCCTCAGCTCGTACCACGGCTCGCCTGTTCCTGCAACACATCTTCCGCCTCCACGGCCTGCCGGACCGGGTGGTTTCGGATCGCGGGGCCCAGTTCACGGCCCGCTTCTGGAAAAGCCTGATGGCTGCGCTGGAGGTGCAGGTGTGCCTGTCGTCATCACACCACCCGGAGACTGACGGGGGCACGGAGAAGGTCATTGGCATACTGGAGCAGTACCTCCGCTGTTTTGTCAACCAGCAGCAGGACAACTGGGCCGAGTACCTTCCCCTGGCGGAGTTCGCTTTTAACAACTCCCAACATACCTCCACCCAGATGACACCGTTCCATGCCAACGTCGGGTACCATCCACGTTTTTTTCCGTTGACCATCATGGACTCCCCTGTTCCTGAGACCCGGGACTTCCTCTCGGAGCTGCAGGCGGTGCAGCAACTGGTGCGGCGGCAGCTGATCCGGGCGAAAGAGGACTATAAACGGTTCGCCGATCGCGGCCGCCGGGCGACGCCACCGCTGGAAGTTGGAGATCGGGTGTGGCTGTCCACGAAACACCTCCCCACGGACCAGCCGGTGAGGAAACTGGCCCACCGCTTTATCGGTCCCTTCCCCATCGAGGCGGTCATCAACCCGGTGGCCTATCGGTTGACTCTACCCCGCTCCATGCGGCTCCACCCCGTTTTTCATCGGTCCCTCCTGGTCCCTGAGACTCCCACTAGCCGTCTCCGCCGCCCGCCGCCGCCTGCCCCCCCAGCCGCAGCCGACGAGGACGACGCCTCGACGTATGAGGTGGACAGTATTCGGGACTCCCGTTGGCTGAAGGGGCGCTTCCAATACCTCATCGCTTGGAAAGGGTACGGGGCCGAGGATTTCACCTGGGTGGACGCATCTGCCGTTCAGGCCCCTGACCTGGTGCGGACTTTCCACGAACAGTTCCCGTCCCGACCCCATCCCGACCGTCAGACCCGGGGGAAGGGCCCTGCGGTGGGGGATAGTGTTGTGGCCCCGTCCTCTGAGCCTATCCCTTTGGAGGAAGGCAACTCTGAGCAGGAGGAAGAGGAGCCAGCCAGATCTCCCAGCCCTCCCCCTCTGGCACCGGCTCAGGTGCCAGCTGAAAGAGAGCCAAGTAGTGGGGAAACAGGTGTCTCAGATGAGAGTGAGGGAGAGACGTCATTCCTGGACGCACGCCAAAGAAGGCGAGAGAAAAGGGTACTGCAGCTGCGGCGTATGAGGAAATCCTGAGTCATTGGATTGGAGTCATAGGATCCATGACTCACTGGACCACACCCAGAAGCATATCTATTTAAGACAGTACAATGGGTCACGAAGTTCGTGACGAACAAAGCTAACTGCACAGCTAAACAAACGGAGCAACCTCGTAGTCTTGGAAGCTGGATGAACGGCAAAGCTACGTAGGTGATTTTCTTGTTTGTGTAAACCAATAAAGTCCTTGGCAGACGGTGTGCATATCGCTGCCAAGGTTGAGATAAGAACTGCAGAGTGTGCCAAGTGAGTCTTAACCCTCGGCTGGCTGTGTTTTTGTGGGTCTCTGAAGGGGGGGGACAGATCACTCCAGGGGCCACGGTGGGAATGGAGATTTTGCAGTATCCTTCCCCTGGAGTGGGGTGGGAATGGGGATTTTGCAGTATCCTTCCCCTGGAGTGGGATGGGAATGGAGATTTTGCAGTATCCTTCCCCTGCCACACCCACCAACCCATGCCCACCAAGCAACACCACGCCCACCAAGCCACGCCTACAGAACTGGTAGTAAACAAATTTGGATTTCACCACTGGCACATTAATTTGCTGGTTTTTTTATCCCCTGCTTGGGGATAGAAAACAGCTTCTAAGGCACAGCTGAGAGGAAGCAGCAGTGAGAAAAGCAGGCAAAGCACGGGGGTGGGATGGGTAGGAGGGAGGGAGATCGCTTCACTCAGCTAGCGCCTAGTTAGGGCTGAAAAAAAGCTTCTAAAGAACAGCTGAGAGTCAGAGCAAGGCATGGAGATGCTTCACTCACTAGCGCCTCATTAAAGGTAGTGCCTCGTTAGCGCCTTGTTAAGGTTGAAAAAAAGCTTCGAAAAAGCTACATTTGGAGTATAAGACGCACCCAAATTTTCAGCCTCTTTTAGGGGGGAAAAAGGTGTGTCTTATACTCCAAAAAATATGGTATCTAAACTCTGATGGGCCACATCAAAAGATGCTTTATTGCAAAAAAGAGATATCCTTTTTTTGAGTTCACCTGTGCAAGGTTTAATTTCCAAAAGCCGGCATTATGAATTCTTACAATATTCACCATTCTCGAGGTGTGCTTTTTTTTTTTTTTTTAATGCCTGGCTGCCTTATTTCCATGCATTTCATACTTTTATGTATCTTCTCCAGCTGCCAAACGCCATCAATTCAACAGGGTAGCCTAAAGCAAAATAAACAAGGATGAAACCAACTTCTGTAGCTGTTGCAGGTTCCCAAAAAAGTTGGGGCTGGTTCAAAGAGCTCCTGAGATGGTTTGTTTACCTTCCCATACCTTCCATTTTGGGGAGATCAACTCTGAAGCAAGGCAAGGCCCTTCTGCAAAATAGCAGCGGGAACCAAATTTGTTCACCTATTTGGAATTTCAAAAAAAGATTCCTTACTTACAGTAAGATAAAAATATAGGATTCCTTCCCCCCCCCCCCCCCACATCAGTAAGGATTGTGGTTTGGCCTGTTAGCCTCAGAGGAAATGAACCATATGGGCAACTTTAATTAGTTTACCGTCAACTGTCTGACTAGTGACCCCCAAGTAAGCAAACACTCTCGGGAGCTTTGAATTCCCAAAAGAAAGACTTTATCCGATACACCATTTTGGTACTGAAGAATCAAAACTATCTCTGGTTTTCCCACACAAGTGCTTGCCTAGTTCAGGGGTCAGCAACCTGTGGCTCTTTCATCCCTCTGTTGCAGCTCCCTGTCTCCGGTTGGCTCCACAATTGATAGGTTAGGACAAGTAGAGGAAAAAGAATGCTGCACTAGGAGGATATTCTATGGTGGAGGAACCGGACTTCTGGTTGGCTCCAGAATTGAACAGGGGGCTCCTGGTTAGGACCTTTGTGGCCCTTTGAGTATTTAAGGTTGCCTACCCCTGGCCTAGTTAAACAATGACTTCCCTTTCTCCCCACCCCTAGATAAACACCTTGTCCAATTATGAGACGTCCTTTTGTTATGGGAACAGTCCAGCTACTTCTTAAGCACCTGCAGCGGTGACCTTGATGGTTTCCAGGCAGTGGTGGAATCCTCCAGGTTTAACAATCGGATCGCGCAATTTGCTATGGGATTTGAGGGACATATGGGTGCAGGGGAAGAGACGTCGACTTTCTTTTGGGTGGGGAAAACCTGGAAGCTTTTAGATTCGGGTTTTCCCAGATGTGCCAATATGACATCTCTAATAAAATGGAACTTTGAGGAACTTTTTGCCTTGGAGTTTTCTTTTGTTGGGGTCTTCTCCAGCACCAGAGTTCAAAGGCCTCAATTCTTTGGCGCTTATCTTTTCTTGTGGTCCAACTGAAAACATATTACCATTAAAATTAGGAAAGATAGCTTAGGGAGGAGAATATACAATGAGATGGAAGTAGAATCTTCTCTTAATCCATTAACTTCCTCCAATATGGAACACAGCCATTAGGACCCCAGGCCAAACACTAAGCCTGGTTTTAAGGGCCTTCCACAAGGCCAAGAATGTAGTTATATATAATTTCCTGCTATACTCACAAATATTATAGGTGTCTACACAATAAACTTTTAATAACTTTGTTAACATATTTCCAGGACAACAGAATTCTTGCACACCCTGTTACCACCTACAAGGGAGCAGATGTTTGCATACAGAACATCAATAGATGGGGTCTTGGACAATTCACCCTGGACAATTTGCCCCAGTCGTCTTTCCCTGGCTGTCTTGCCTTGGCCAACTTGCTTTGGCCAACTCACTGCAGGACAACTCAACACAGGATAACTCAAGAGAGGAACAAGTGAATTGTGGTGGCCCTTGTCTTGTTTTAGGTTTGGACCTTCTCAAGTTAGAAGTCCTCAAGGCTGGGGTGAGCTCCAGTTCTGCTTGTCCCTCTCTTGAGCTGGCGGGGATGAGTTGCCCGACTGAGGATGAACCTTGCCAGCAAAATATTATCTCCATCCATCTCAATCCCTGTTGCCCACAAACTCCTGTTGGTATTATTGTTTTATTTGTTTTGCTATCACTTTACTGTCTAGACTTATTAATGCGTGTGGTTGATATTAAGCTCCGGCCTTTAGCTGTCATGACAACTTCATTCATTAATTTTGTTTTCTTGGAAACAAGGGAGAAGTGGGTTGTCATTGGGATTCCTAGTCTCCCAGTTCAATTTACACTTCAAGGTATTTTTTTAGGGGGGGTGTGTGGTTTGCCTTCATAGTATAAATCAAATTCAACCCTGCTTAGCTTTTCTAGAATCAGCCAAGGTCAGTTAAATATTGTCATCTGTTATGTAGAAAAGTGGATCACAAAGACTTCAGTTTTCTGCTGGCCAAGAGTTTCCACAATGAAGCAAATGTTTAAATGTGAAATTCTTATCTACAGATTGATTTATTCCCTTTTTACCACACTGGAGAATTTTATCCTCTGCTTATATTACCTGGCTAGGGTATATCATAAATTTTTACATGGCAGCATCCTACCACAAATTATTGGTGTGTGTAGATCGCACAACCAGATGCATACAATTTCCCTCGTCTGCTTGAGGCATTGCCAAAATTGACAAAAACCGCTTCGACCCTGATTCATTGTGATTAGCATCTTTACTACAGCCTAACCAATTAACAGTTGAGGGGTGTGCAATCTATCACAAAGCTAAGTTAAGACAAAAATGCTATGGAGGTAGGCCAACTCCTTGGTGCTCAACCGTTAGCTTTCTAATGAATTGACACAATGTTTATCTCCGAAATGGCAGAAGACATCTTGAATTAGAGATTTTGTGGGAGTCAAATTGTGGAGTTGTGCTATTCAATCTCCTCTTGCCATTAAGTATGGGGGTGGGTGGGAAATTATATGTATTCAGACTTTACTATATACTTTTCATAGACTAACAGAATAACAGAGGTGGAGGGGACTTGGGGGTCTTCTAGTCCAACCCCTTACTCAGGCAGGAAATCCTATTTCAGACAAATGGTTGTCCGATCTCTTCTTGAAAATCTGGAGCACCCACAGTTTCTGGAGGCAAGTTGTTCTACTGATTAATTGTTCTCACTGTCAGGAAAGTTCTCCTTAGTCCTAGATTGGCTCTCTCCTTGACTGGTTTTCATCCATTGCTTCTTGTCCTGCTTTCAGGTGCTTTGGAGAATAATTCCCAGACTGAATTCTCAGACTTCTCTGTGTCTATTCAGCCTACAAGTTTCAAAGACTATGTCAGGGTTCCAAGTAACATCCCCAACGAAAGAAATTGACACATCTGGGAAAACCCGAATCTGAAAGCTTCCAGGTTTTCCCCACCCAAAGGAAAGTTCAAATCTCTGCCCAACACCCAAAAGTCCATCACATGGTCCAATCAAACATCATTCCAACTCGAGAAGTCTCCCAGTTCCAGCCTTCCAGGTGCAGGGCAAGGTGTCCTTGACTTCCTGAGAAAGGAATGTTATTTTGACTATATATCACCCTGGCTCCATACAATCTCCCCTCACAGTTTCCCACAGTAGTAAATGTGGCAGGTCTGAAGGCCTAATACAAAAGATGGCTTCTAGGCCTGACAGACTGAAAATCTCATTGTTACAATGGTCCAGATGGAGGAATCCTTTAAAGAGAGAGTAGCAGCTTTGTTTGGGTCTCCAGTCTTGGTTCCTGTCACTACGGACAACCTCTGATTAAAGCAGGAGGGTACAGCTTCCATTGATTTGTGGGTCACACCAGATACTATCAAGGGCTTTAGGTAAGCAATATTTTGCCTATTAACTGGCATAACCCTTTCCCTCCATCCTCAATCTGCACTAACAGAATCTGAAAATGTTAGTCCCACCCAGTGGTGAAATCCAAAAATTTTTATTACCGGTTTTGTGGGCATGGCTTGATGGGTGTGGTGTGGCTTGGTGGGCGTGGCATGGCTTGGTGAGCGTGGCTTGGTGGGCATGGCTTGGTGGGCATGGCAGGGGAAGGATACTGCAAAATCTCCATTCCCACCCCCCTCTGGGGCCAGTCGGAGGTGGTATTTGTCAGTTCTCCAAACTACTCAAAATTTCCACAACCGGTTCTCCGAACTACTCAAAATTTCTGCTACCGGATCTCCAGAACCTGTCAGAACCTGCTGGATTTCACCCCTGGTTCCACCCAATATTAGAAGATGATTCTAGGTACCACCACATTGATGATCAGAGCTTTGCCCCCTGCGACCTAAAATGAAGCATCCCCACTCTTGCTCTACACATTAGATAGCTGGTGAATCATCAAGGCCCTATAGATCCTGTTTCCACCAGCTTCTATTTGTTGAGTCTCTTGAATCGCCTTCTCTATTAAGCAAGCATTTGTGGTAGGTCTCAAGGTAAATCTAATCTCTCCTTAAAATCGGTAGAGATTCTCGGTCATCCAGGTCATGTTTCTCCCCAGCACCTTGTCCCAAGAGTGCTTTTTTCAAAAGGCAACTGAACTTTCTTGGTTTTTCCTTGAAGACATTTTGCTTCTCATCCAAGAAGCTTCTTCAGCTCTGACTGGATAGTGGGGGAATGGAAGGATTTATGTTCCTTGCAGACAGCTGGTCATTTGCATCCTTTGAGAGGGTCGTTGAAGAACTTGGAGGTTTATCTGTGTCCTCAGGATCACCTGAGTGATGCTCCTGGTTCCTGTAGCCTGCAATTTTTCCCTCTGGAGATGCATTCCTACTTCCACACCATTCCAAGGGCATTCATCCCAAATTGGAAAACTAAAAGTCTGTAGAGATTCTCCATCATCCAGGTCATAGTTGTCCCAAAGGAACTGAGAACGATCGCCGACCTCCGGACTTTTCGTCGGGCTTTGAAAACTCATCTTTTCCAACTTGCCGGTCTAGCCTGATCCTTTCTAATTTTAAAATTTTTTAGAGCTTTTAGATTGATATATTTTAATATCTATTGTTTTAAATTTCTCAGCCAAATTTATTTTTGCTTTTAGAATCATTTTAACTTTTATGTATTGGTTTTTATTCCGCTGTTCACCGCCCTGAGTCCGTAAGGAGAAGGGTGGTATATAAGTCTAATTAATAAATAAGTAATAAATAAATAAAGGTGCTTTTTTTCAGAAGGCAACTGGACTTTCTGATTTTTTTTCTTTTGAAGACCTCTCCTTGTAAGACAAAATGAAATTAGTCATCCAATGCTGAGCAGAAGACCTTTCAGGGTGCCCTCTTAAAGCCCTCCTTGGCCAGCTAAGCTCCAGCACCCATACCGAGTGATTTTCTAGGGGTTGGAGAAGCAGGATCCTAACCCCATCCAAAGAACCCCACCCAACTTGAAACGGCAGCACCAACAAGCATTCCCTTACTCTTGATACCTGTTGTTCTTCGAATGCATAATGCTGTTGCTTCAACTTCTGCTAATATTGCCTTTGAGGCCTCGTGAGAATCAGTGGTGGGCAAGGGTTACCCTAATTGTTTAATACTCCTTCAAGAAATATGTCGGCGAATGCAAATCAGCTTATTGCACGTTTTAATGGTGCATCAGTGCATATTTTAAAAATTCAGCGAGGACCTCTGCTAATTTAGGAATCACGCTGTGTTCAAATGGGTCTGGTTTTGTTTTTGTGGTTTTTTTTAATTTGCGGGGGATTTTTTGTTTGAAGGGGAAGCTTGCTTACAACCAGTTCCAGAGACAAAGAGAATATTCTTTAACACGGACTGCCTTCTCAGCGACTAGAACAGAGGTGATATTCAGACTGGTTCCGGAAAACCGGTAGCGGAAATCGCGGGTGGGCCTGTCCACCCACCCCGGCTCTATGCCGTCCTCTTTCGGCACATTTTTGGAAGGTGTGCGCACAAGCAAAACACATGAGCAGAAGGCCAGGAGCATGCACAGAAGGCATGCAAATGCACGAAGAGAGTGTGCATACGTGGGGTGAACAGGTGGTGGTAAGCACATGTGAAACCCACCGCTGAACTGAAAACATATGATACTCCATCTAACTCTGTCTAAAAAACACAAATCAACATTTCCAATAGGGTAGGCCAAGGGTCTGCAACCTTCAATACTCAAAGAGCCATTTGGACCCGTTTCCCCACAGAAAAGAAAACACCGGGAGCCACAAAACCTGGGTGGGCGTGGCCATCTCGATACCACTCGCTTCCACCAGTCACATGACCAACCCCCTGCCATGCCTACCCAGCTGGTCATTAGGGCAGAGAACCGGGAACCACAAAATCCTTTTGACATCTCTCTCTCTCTCCCCTCCCTCCCTCCTTCTCTCTCTCTCCCCCCTCCCTCTCTCTATGTATCTCTCTATTTATTTATTTATTGGTTCGATTTATATGCTGCCCTTCTCCGGAGACTCTGGGCGGCTTACAATACGTTAAGCAATAGCCTTCGTACTTTTTATATATACCTGCTTAGTAGGGCTTTTGCCCCCCGCCCAAGCAGTGTTCTTTTTTTTTTATTTTTTTATTTATTATTTATTAATTAGACTTATATAACGCCCTTCTCCTTGCCGACTCAGGGTGGTGAACAGCCGAATAAAAACCAGTACACAAAAGTTAAAATATTATAAAAACAAATATAAATTTGGCTGAGAATTAAAACAGATAAATATTAAAATGAATATCAAACTCTAAAAAATTTTAAAATTTTTTAGCAGGGATCAGGCTAAGCCGGCAACTTTGACTTATACAAAGTCAGCTTATTGCCCCCACAATCCGGGTCCTCATTTTACCTACCTCAGAAGGATGGAAGGCTGAGTCAACCTTGAGCCTGGTGAGATTCGGACTCACAGTAATTGCAGGCAGCTGGCAGCTAAGTGCTAATTAACAGGCACTTTAGTGTGCCAAGCCACCAAGGCTCTCTATGTCTCTTTCTATTTCTCTCTCTCTCTCTCTCTCCCCCTCTCTCTGTATCTCTATGTCTCTGCCCTGGCCGCTTCTCCATTCCCAGCCGTCATCCTTACCTTCTCAAGCCAGGCAAGGAGTGACTAGGAAGGGAGGGCGAGGGGCGGGGCCACCCAATAGTGTGGGATCACCTGACAGGGAGCTACAGCAGAGGGCCCAAAGAGACGCATGCAGCTTCGGGGCCACAGGTTGCTGACCCCTGGGGTAGGCAGACATTTCTTGACCCTTTCCCAATGTCTGTCCCACTTTGCCGGAGCTGCCATTCTGGCAGGGATGGAGCCAAACAGATTGCGCCACTCCACATTCCAGCCCGGGAATCCTTGCCTTTCTCTGCCTGCTTCCTCCTGATGACAGCTGTTGGTTCCCTTTTCTGCCCACTGTTCTGGGGCCGCCATCCCTTCCAGTACTGCCAGATGTGCTACTGCCCCTCAGCTGAGAGGCGGACAGGACCACATCTGCACAGACGCCACACCGGCTACAATAGTCAGCATTAATCAGGACTTACCGAGCATATCCTCGGCTCAACAGCCCCGACGGCCCAGAACTAATTGCAGCTTGCTAGCCCAGGAGGGATGCAGCTGGAGCTCTCCATCGGAAGCAGGGTTTGGGAGTGGAGTAGCGGGGTGGAGTAGCAGGGTGGGGCACGATGGGTTTAAAATGGTGGTGGGAGCACGAAGAGGCTAGAGCTGACAATATTTCACTGGAACTGCACTGGGTGATTGTTGGAGCGTGCCAGATCGCGGAAACTAAAGCTTTACAACAACTTCCACCCTGCTGTCTGCTGTATCCTTTCTCATCCTGATCCGGAACTTGACACCCACATTATTATGTCTGCTCAAATAGTTTGGAAATAATTTTTGGTCTTTACATTCTATGATCTGTGTATATCTTCACTAGTCTTGGTCATTTCAAGAAAGGAATATTCAGACGGTTCTCTGATTTAGAGAAAGAGAAGACATCCCTAACACCCTGATTTCCAGTAAATCCAACAGCTGTCTTCATCCATCTCACCTACCCACAATTCATTTATCTCCAGGGCATGTTTTACATCCAAATGTAGGGTTCTTTCCAGATTTATTCGTGCTTAGAGGTGACCCCTTGTAATCAATGGGATTTCAGTTAATTAGCTCCAGTTTGCCCTGAGATTAGTGAATTCTCTCTAAAGATGTGTGGCTCACAATATGCTAACTCCAAACGCAGCTTGCTTTTAACTTAGAGTATGATCTGTACTCGGCTATTGAGGTTTATAAATCACGGATCGTGACACGCTGCTTGATGTGAATGTAGCCAATTGGGGTTTGTGCAGCAAAGAAGAAGCTAAAGATTTAAACATCCTTGCTTAGGCTAGTTTTAGACTAGGTCTGGATCCATCCCACTGCAGTAGAAAAATTATCTGGTGGTCCAAATCTAGAACCCCCATATTTTCACAAGAAGTTGCTTCTACCCTCATGCATCCATCATGTCAAACAGAGAGGTCTAGAGATGAACTAGACCTTGAGTTGGAATGATGTTTGATTGGACCATGTGATGGACTTGTGGGTGTTGGGCAGAGAACCTCTAGCTAAGATTCTGTGCAGTTCGGAGAACCCCCAAATCCCACTTCTGGCTGGGCCCATCCTCACCGCCCCTCCAAGGAGTCCCCACACGGTCCATTTTGGATGCAAGTAAGTGCAGGGTGCATGCGGAGGTTTAGAGAAGGCAAAAAATGGGCCTACCGGAAATTTGGGATGGCCAGAAACGGGCCCATTTCCAGGCTCCAGAGGGCCTCTGCAGCCTGGGGAGGCCTTTTTTGACCTCCCGGAGGCGCGAAGAAAGCCTCCGGAACCCGAGGAGGGTAAAAATCCCCACCCCCACCCCCGCTGTGGTGCAGGAGGCCGACACGCCCACTCAGCAACCAGGCTAAAATTTTTGAAGCCTCCCCCTCCCCCCAGTTAAGGGAACTAGGTATGTCTAGCTTGGTTCATGATAGCTGTCTTCCAGGACTTGAGGGGTAGTGACAGATAGAGAATTTATTATTTATTTATTTATTGGTTCGATTTATATGCCGCTCTTCTCCGGAGACTCAGGGCGGCTTACAATGCGTTAAGCAATAGCCTCCATACTTTTGTATCTACCTGCTTAGTAGGGCTTTTGGGCCCCCCTAAGCGGTGTTCTTTTTTATACAAAGTCAGCTTATTGCCCCCACAATCCGGGTCCTCATTTTACCTACCTCGGAAGGATGGAAGGCTGAGTCAAACTTGAGATTCGAACTTGCAGTAATTGCAGGCAGCTGGTGTCACTTAACAGCACTTTAGTCTGCTGCGCCACCAAGACTCTAGGGGGTTGACTAGTTCTCCAAAGCACTTGAGGGCAGGATGGCAAGCAAAAGGGGGAAGCTAATTAAAGAGAGATCCAACTTGGAATTAAAGAGCAATTGCCCAATAGTGAGAATAATTAATCAATGGAACAGCTTGCCTGAGAGGTGGGGTTCAAAATTTTTTACTACTGGTTCTGTGGGTGTGGCTTGGTGGGCATGGCAGGGGAAGGTTACTGCAAAATCCCCATTTCCTCCCGATCAGCTGGGAATTGGGAGGCAGAGAATAGATGGGGGGCGGGGCCAGTCGGAATTTTTAGTACCGGTTCTCCGAACTACTCAAAATGTCTGCTACCAGTTCGTTAGAACTGGTCAGAACCTGCTGAAACCCACCTCTGGCTTGGCTACTCGTATTGTGGCTGTTCCATTGCTGGAGGTTTTCAAGAATAGACTGAACAACCATTGTCCTGAATGGTATAAGATTACCTGCCTTGAGTAAAGGGTTGGACTAGAAGACCTCCAAGGTCCCTTCCAGCCCTGTGATCTCATCCTAGGAATTTTCTTTCCATCACCCGCTGCTCTAAGCCAAAGCGGTCTTTGAACAGGGCAGGCCTTTCTATATTGCTATCCTTCCATTCCTCATTTCATTTCTTCTTCTCCCCCACCCCCTTTTGAGCAACTAAATTGTTTCCTTAGCTCGGGACAACGGCGATATTAAAATAAGGAGCTTGACACAAAACTGTTGAGATGTTCTATTGTCCTATTTGTGGAGCTTTCATCCATCTGGGGATCGATTATTAGGTTCATATATTTCCACTCTTTAGCTCCCGATGTTTATTTGCATAAAAACTAATAAATATGTATTCATATGTTGGAGAGGGGTGGGAGTAATTGCAGATGAATTGAGCAAGCCTTTCCCCTCTCCTTTGCTGACGCGCTATTTCTGAAATTATGGGCTGCGTGAATCTTAGCGAAGCAGAATGCTTAGCTCGGTCCTTTTATTACCGCTGGAATTGATTATTGTCATTCTTGGTTCTTTGTATTGCTTGATAATTCACCCATGATGTTCCAAAAACGGGATGGTGAGACCGGTTGCAATGTCTATGGCGATTCTCAGTCATCCAGATCAGGGATGGGCTGCTGGGGGTTCGAGAGAACCTCTAGCTAAGATTCTGTGCAGTTCGGAGAAACCCCAAATCCCACTCCTGGCTGGCTCCGTCCACCCCACCCTGCCCCTCCCCATGCAGGTAAGTGCAGGGTGCCCATAGAGGCTCAGGGAGGGTGAAAAAAAGGCCTACCAGAAGTTCAGGAAGGCCAGAAACGGGCCTCCAGGGGGCCTCCAAAGCCTGGGGAGGGCATTTTTGCCTTCCTAGAGGCTCGAGGAAAGCCTCCAGAGCCCAGGGAAGGCAAAAATGCCTTCCCCTCCCCCCATGGTGCAGGAGGCTGACTATGCCACGCCCACCATGGCCACACCCACCCAGGAACCAGGCAGAGAACCCCTTGCTAAATTTTTTGAAGCTCACCCCTGCATCCACCACATGGTTGTCCCAAAGCTGCTTTTTCAAAAGGCAACTGAACTTTCTTGGTTTTTCCTTGAAGACGTTTTGCTTCTCATCCAAGAAGCTTCTTCCACTCTGATGGGACAGTGGGGAAATGGAAGGATTTATATCCCTTGCAGACAGATGGCCATTTGCATCCTTTTAGAAGGTCCTGGTTCCTATAGTCTGCAACCAAGAAAGTCCAGTTGCCTTTTGAAAAGGAACCTTTGGGGCTGGTGCAAATGTTGGAAATAGGAGGATCTTTTCTCCATCATTTTTCCAGAGTTATCAGTCCATGGTTATCAGAGCCGTGGTGGTGCAATGGTCAAAATGCAGTACTACAGGCTACTTCTGCAGTACTTGCCGGCTGTCTGCAATTTGGCAGTTTGATCCTGAGTCAAGGTTGACTCAGCCTTCCATCCTTTTAAGGTGGGTAAAATGAGGACCCAGATTGTTGGGGACAAGAGGCTGACTCTGTAAACTGCTTAGAGAGGGCTATAAAAGCGGTGTGAAGCGGTATATAAGTCTAAGTGCTATTGCTATTGCTTTGCTCTTCCTTTTCCTTCCTTCCTTCCTTCCCTCCCTCCCTCCTCCCTCCCTCCCTCCATGGTGCACAATGGTTAGAATGCAGTATTGCAGACTAAGTCTGCCCACAGCCTGGAGTTCAATCTTGACTGGCTCCAGGTTGACTCAGCCTTTCAAGGTTGGTAAAACAAGAATCCAAATTGTTGGGGGGCAAGAGGCTGACTCTGTAAACCACTTAGAGAGGGCTGTAAAAGCACTGTGAAGCGGTATATCAGTCTAAGTGCTATTGCTATCTTCCTTCCTTCCTTCCTTCCTTCCTTCCTTCCTTCCTTCCTTCCTTCCTTCCTTCCTTCCCTCCCTCCCTCCCTCCCTCCTTCCCTCCCTCCCTTCCATCCATCTATGGTGTATAATGGTTAGAATGCAGTATTGCAGACTAAGTCTGCCCACAGCCCACAGTTCAATCTTGACCGGCTCCAGGTTGGTAAAACGAGAACCCAAATTGTTGAGGTTCAAGAGGCTGACTCTATGCTATTGCTATTTGGAATTGATTTTAAGCAGGATTTCCTCCCCACCCCCACCCCCTTGTATCAATCCTGTTTGGATGTTCACATCTGCCTATTTAACTCAGCTGGCAATACTATCATAGGAAAGCCTGCCATTTATTAGAAAATGACTTCTTTTTCTGAAGTTGCTTTTTTAGCACCCCGGGTGGGCAAATCTCCAGCAACCCAAAACGTGGTCAAGTGATAGGTTAGATCTGTAATAGCTCGTTGGGTCATTTCCTCCTTTAAGCAGGATAAATGGCTTCAAGAATGCTATTAATGGATGCAGGAATAAGCTGTGTGGAGTTCATACATCATATGGAACGAAGAAGATCGAGTGGCGAGCGGCGACGGCGGTGAGAGGGTGCTGGCAGCTGGTGGTGGTCTGAGGGCGCTGGTGGATGTGGTGAAGCCCTCAGCATCCCCCCCCCATCCCGCCTGTCCTCCGCTGGCCCTCCAACCCTATGCCTATTTACCAGCAATTTGGGCTTTGGACTCCGGCTTCCCTTAGCCTTGTCTAGCAGCTTTCCACCTTTCTGCTAGTTGCCCTCCGCTTGCCCTCCGCTGGCCCTTAAATTAAGCTTGCTTCTCCATTAGCTGCCTGTGCCTGGACTCCTGGCCTTTTACCATCTTCTGTGCAGTATTTCATCATCCGCTGGCTGGCCATTAGAAGACAGGCCAGCTCACGGGAGGAACTGTGGAGCCGATTCTGTTTTCCATCTTGAGGGGGTGCCACATCGCAGGACGAATTCGCCAGGCCACGGTGAGAGAGTGGCCTTGGACTTTCCAACGCGCCTGCTGAGTGGACCACCGTGAGAGGGTGGTCTGGACACTCCCTCCCTTGAGACAGAATGCAGAGACTCTTTGGCCGCTACCGTGAGAGGGTAGTGGCGTTTTTCTCCTGTTTGGTCTGGTTTCTGCTTCAGGACATTATTTCGAACTATGATCATGGACCTTTGCCATGCCACTATTTCTGGCCCACTTCTGCTGGATGCTTCCTAGGTCGACGCTTCTTGCCCTGCGAGATTCCCCCCTCTCGCGGGTTTGGCCCTCCACACTATCGAGGGCCTACCTTAATGATGGGTTTTGGGACCCCGAGAGGTGGCATGTCGCGAAGAGGGGATTGAGGGGTTTTTTAAGGAATTTTTTAAGGGGTGTTTTAGGGGGTTCTGGGGTGGGGGAGGGAGCGGGTTTGGGGGGAAACCCGGGGGGGAAAGGGATAGGCCCGACAGTCTTTGATGCCACGGGGGGCTTAGTTTCTGGAGGCAAGAGGGCTCTCAATGAGCCCTCTGTTGAGGGTGGTGTGATAACTACGTTATGTGGGAGGGGCAGATATGGCGAGAGCAGGGGACCATATCATGTGTTGGGGGCGCGCACTCGCTGTCTTCGAGCGATTGCGCGCCCCGGTCCCCGGAGCTATTCCTGTTCCCCGGGTTGTTTAGAGTCTCAGGACCCGGGGCTCCGGCTGTTGTTATGCAATGCGAGGTCCGTGGTAAACAAAGCCCCCCTCATATGTGATCTTCTTGAAGAGGGGGGTGCGGACCTGGCCGGTATTACCGAGACCTGGTTGGGCCACGAGGGGGGAGTTCCCCTCGTGGAGATGTGCCCACCGGGTTTCTTTGCATTCCACCAGCCGAGAGCCCAGGGCAGGGGTGGGGGAGTAGCGGTTATTATTAAGGAAGGTCTGGGTCCGAGGGAGGCCACTGTACCTCAGATAGCCGGGTGTGAGTCCGCCTTTGTGAGATGGGGTCCCGGTGGGCAGATGGGTCTGTTAGTCACGTACCTGGCTCCCTGCCACGTGGCAACGACCCTGCCCGAGCTTCTCAATGTTATAGCCGAGGTGGCGGTTGATACCCCCAAGCTTATAGTTATGGGGGATTTCAACCTGCCATCTATCGGCGAGACATCTGAGATGGCTCGGGAGTTCATGGCTTCCATGACGGCCATGGACCTGACCCAGGTAATTCAGGGCCCGACTCACATTGGTGGACACACCCTGGACTTGGTTTTTGTCTCTGGTCAGTGGCTGAGTGGTCTTGATATTGGGGATATAGGTGTTGAACCCTTGTCATGGACTGACCACTCGCTCCTTCGTCTCGACTTTCTGACCGTTACACCCCATCGCAGGGAGGCGGAACCAACTAGGTGGTTCCGCCCCAGGCGCCTGATGGATCCTGATAGGTTCCAGACGGAGCTTGGGACATTTCCTGAGACACTGACACGCGACTCGGCTGAGGACCTGGTGGCTGCCTGGGATAGGGCAGCCGGTGGGGCCTTGGACCGGGTCGCGCCTTTGCGGCCTCTGACCCGGCGCCGAACTCACCTATCTCCTTGGTTTACCGAGGAGCTAAGGGAGATGAAGCGCCGGAAAAGACGCCTAGAGAGTGGTTGGAGGGCTAGTCGCTCTGAATCCGACTTAACACTAGTAAGAGCTCATATTAAGACTTACTTAGTGGCAATAAAAGCGGCGAAATCTAATTATTTCACCGCTCTTATTGCGTCATCAGATAATCGCCCAGCCGCCCTGTTTAGGGTGACCCGCTCCCTCCTTCACCTGGGAGCGCGGGAGGACCCCTTGCAGGGTCGTGCTGAGGATTTTGTTCAATATCTGGATGATAAAATAACTCAGATTTGGGATGAGCTGGCCTCTGACTGGGTTAGTTCGGGCGAGGTGACTGAGCCCAGTCTTGAGAGTGTTATCTGGGCTGAGTTCGATCCTGTGGCTCCTGAGGACGTGGACAGGATCCTGGGTAGACTGAATGCTACCACATGTTTGTTGGACCCGTGTCCCTCCTGGCTGGTGCTGGCCTCCCGGGAGGTTACACGAGGCTGGCTCCAGGAGATTATAAATGCTTCTTTGAGTGAGGGTGTCCTTCCGCCTGCCTTGAAGGAGGTGGTGGTGAGGCCCCTCCTCAAGAAGCCCTCCCTGGACCCGGCTGTTTTGGTAAATTACCGTCCTGTCTCCAACCTTCCCTTTTTAGCGAAGGTTGTTGAGAGTGTGGTGGCGCGGCAGCTCCCCCGGTACCTGGATGAAGCTGTCTATTTAGACCCGCTCCAGTCCGGCTTCAGGCCTGGTTACAGCACCGAAATGGCATTGGTCGCGTTGGTGGATGATCTCTGGAGGGCCCGGGGTAGGGGGTACTCCTCTATCCTGGTGCTGTTAGACCTCTCAGCGGCTTTTGATACCATCGACCATGGTATCATGTTGCGCCGGTTGGAGGGATTGGGGGTGGGGGGCACCGTTCTGCGGTGGTTCTCCTCCTACCTCTCCGACCGGTTGCAATCGGTGTTGACAGGGGGGCAGCGGTCGACCCCGAGGCGCCTAGTGTGTGGGGTGCCACAAGGGTCGGTCCTCTCGCCCCTTCTGTTCAACATCTATGTAAAGCCGCTGGGTGAGATCATCCGTGGTTTTGGGGTGGAATTCCATCAGTACGCTGATGATACTCAGCTGTACATTTCCACCCCAGACCACCCCAACGATGCCGTGGAAGTGATGTCCCAGTGCCTTGAAGCTGTGCGGGTCTGGATGGGGAGAAACAGGCTTCGACTCAACCCCTCCAAGACTGAGTGGCTGTGGATGCCGGCGTCCCGATATAGCCAACTGACTCCATCGTTGGTTATTGGGGGCGAATCATTGGCCCCCACGGAAAGGGTGCGCAACTTGGGCGTCCTCCTGGATCCACGGCTGTCATTAGAGGATCATACGACGGCTGTGGCCAGGGGGGCTTTTTATCAGGTCCGCCTGATACGCCAGTTGCGGCCCTTTCTAGATCGGGACTCCCTGCGCACAGTCACTCAGGCGCTCGTCACGTCTCGCTTGGACTACTGTAATGCTCTCTACATGGGGCTCCCCTTGGGATGCATCCGGAGGCTTCAACTGGTACAGAATGCGGCCGCGCGGGGGATTATGGGAGCGACAGGGCGCTCCCACGTGACACCTCTCCTGCGTGAGCTGCATTGGTTGCCGGTTGATTTCCGGGTGCGTTTCAAGGTGTTGGTAATCACCTTTAAAGCGCTCCATGGCTTAGGACCAGGGTACTTACGGGACCGCCTTCTGCCACCTATTGCCTCCCACCGGCCGGTTCGCTCCCACAGAGAGGGCCTCCTCAGGGTGCCGTCAGCCAGACAGTGCCGGCTGGCGACCCCCAGGGGGAGAGCATTCTCTGTGGTAGCCCCCACCCTCTGGAACGATCTCCCTCCAGATCTGAGAACTATTGCTGACCTCCGGACTTTTCGTCGGGCGTTGAAGACCCATTTCTTCCAACTTGCCGGACTTGCCTGATCCCTCCTATTTTTAAATATTTTAAATTTTAAATTATTTTAAATTATGTAAATTTCTAGAGTTTTAGTTTTATTGATATATTTACAGCCTAAATTTATATGGACTTTTAGAACATTTTAACTTACTATATTGTTATTGGTTTTAAATTGGCTGTTCACCGCCCTGAGTCCGGTAGGAGAAGGGCGGTATAGAAATTCGATTAATAAATAAATAAATAAATATTAAACCATAGCTTAATAAGTTCTTGCTGAAGAGGCTACAATGTCTTGAGCTCAAGAAATTTACTTAACCAGACAAAGGAGGTGATGGGTTGGGCAACATGCATATCATAGGGCTGGAAGGAGCTTTAAAGACCTTCTATCTAACCCCCATGCTCAAGACATGGTTGTCCAATCTTTTCTTGAAAAACTGGTGTTTGTAATATGTAATTGCCAGGGTCAAAAATTAGCAGGGGCGAGGAGTAGGGGACCTTTTTCATTATGTCACCAATCCTGTGTGAGCTGCGTTAGTTGCCAGTTGGGTTCTGGGTGCAACCAATCCAAAGTGCTTTAAAGCTGTTCATAGGATAGGTCAGTGATGGCTAACCTTTTTGCCATTGTGTGCCAAAAGTGGGGGCAGGGGGGGTCATGCGCACACATGCCCACACCCATAATTCAATGCCCCCCGTGCTCCCCCTGCTTTTGGCACGCAATGGCAAAAAGGTTACCAGTGAGCCCATTAGGCCGATTTTTTTGCCCTTCCCAGGCTCCAAAGGCTTTCTTGGGGCCTGGAGAGAGCGAAAACAGCCCTCCCTGCCCCACCCGGAGGCCCTCTGGAGACCGGAAATGGCCTGTTTCCTGACTTCCGGTGGGCTGGAAGGCCTGAAAATCAGCTGGCTGGCGCAGCTAGGGCAGTGCTCGCGTGCCCACAGATATGGCTCCATGTGCCACCTGTGGCACGTGTGCTATAAGTTCACCATCACGGGCATAGGTGCTGGTTACCTGAAGGACCCATTGTTTCTGCTCAGGTGGTACATTCCAGTAGGACAGATTACACTTTTTTTAAAAGCTCAGTTTAAAGGCAAATTTGGATTTGAGGTCCAAATGCATATTGAATTATGTGGGGACACTCCCACTGTATCTGTCTACAGATGCCTCTTTTCCAAAAATTGCACAGATGACCTGTCAAGAAAAGAAATGTTTGATTTAAGGAGTTGCAGAGAGGTGCTAGGGAAACCCTTCCTCCCCCTTCCAAGTGCCTTCGGAACTTGAAATGCTCCACAGCATTACTACATAAATAGAATTAAACTTTACATTCCATAATTGCCAAGGGCTTCAATACTCACCCGTGAATCTGCACAGACTTAAACCATCACATTAAAAGGATGGATGGATAGATGGATGGATGATGGAGGAGTTTGAGATAGATGATAGATAGATAGATAGATAGATAGATAGATAGATAGATAGATAGATAGATAGATAGATAGATAGATAGATAGATAATAAATATAGATAGATAGATGATAGATATGGGAGGGAAGGGGGAAAGAAAGGGAGATGATAGATAGGTAGATAGGTAGATAGGTAGATAGGTAGATAGATAGATAGATAGATAGATAGATAGATAGATAGATAGATAGATAGATAGATAGATAAGAGAGAGAGAGAGATGATATGGGAGGGAGGGAGGGAAAGAAAGAGAGATAGATAAAAGGATAGTTAGATAGATAGATAGATAGATAGATAGATAGATAGATAGATAGATAGATAGATGATAGATAGATAGATAGATAGATAGATAGATAGATAGATAGATAGATAGATAGATAGATAGATAGATAGATAGAGATGGATGGAGAGAGAGAGAGAGGCAGGCAGGCAGGCAGACATAATGTAAAATAATCCTGTAGATCTTTAAGGTTGTGACGCTGGTTCTTTGGAATGCCTCTTCATTAGAAGCCCACTAAGATGTCAATTGAAGACCCCTTTATCTCAGCCTTAACGGATCTCATCCAGTTGCTGCCTCAAACCAAGGATGAATTGAACTTTTGAATTCTGCCCACAATGAATTCTGCTTGGTCATATAACCTGGTCACTTTTTTTTGGGGGGGGGGGGGACAGAATCTATCCCTTGACTTCTCCCCATTTTTCTTTTTCTTTTTTTAATGTACCGTGAGTCTCACAAAGTTTCCTTGCCCTCGTTTCCTCCCATGAAGCTGCAGAGTCCAGGAAGAGAGCCGTCTTATAAAACATCAGCTCCTACGGCTGGCTTTTGAGATTCCATGATGAATGAGGTGTGAATACTTATGAGTCTCTATGATAGATGTAAAGAGCTGATTAAACCATATTTGGTCTGCCATGTTAAATAATTGAGCAATTCTCCCAGCACAGTATATGAGCAGACTTGTGAGGTCTATAAATCAAGGTGAAGCAAATAAATAAAACTCAAGAGGAATGGTTATAATAATAGCGCTATTTACAATGTCCCTATTTTGAATCTCCTACCTACATAAGGGTAGGACTGGCAAAGATTTAGCGAGTTGCAAATGACACCAAATGGAACTAGTGATTCAGCCATGGACCTAGTGGATTTCCATGGCATGGAGATAGCTTTTGGTCCCTGTTATTGCTGCCCAGCATTCAGTACCATACATTGCAGCAGTGTGGATGGTTGTTTTATAAATCTTAGATTTAAGCCGGGTTGGCATTCGTCTGTCATATAACACACCGGTGAGTTCTTGCCAATGCATCCAGGATGCATTCTTAACCTTTTCACCTCCACACCCATATTTTAAGCGATTCCTAAATATTTATCAGAGTTGGATCCAGTCAGATCTTTGGTACCTAAATAAGGAAGAGTTTGGTCTAACTCCCAAATTTATTTAAACATTTAATAAATAAGGTACAGAAGGATCTTGATAGACTCAAACATTGGGTGCTATCAAACAAAGTGAAATTCCATGGTGAAAAAAGTAAGATTCTACATTTAGGCATGAAAAACAAAATGCACAGGTACCGTATAGGTGGTACCTCACTCACTAGTAGTAATTGTGAGAGGGATCTTGGAGTCCTAGTGGACAACCATTTAAACAAGAGCCAGCCGTGTGCAGCAGCTGCCAAAAAAGCCAACACAATTCTAAGCTGCATAAACAGTGGGATAGAATCAAGATCACGTGAAGTGTTAATACCGCTTTATAAGGCCTTGGTGAGGCCATACTTGGAATATTTGCATCCAGTTTTGGTCTCCACGATGTAAAAAAGATGTGGAGACTCTAGAAAGAGTGCAGAGAAGAGCAACAAAGACGATGAGGGGACTGGAGGCTAAAACATATGAAGAACAGGTGCAGGAACTGGGTATGTCTAGTTTGATGAAGAGAAGGACTAGGGGAGACATAATAGCAGTCTTCCAATATCTCAGGGGCTGCCACAAAAAAGAGGGAGTCAAGCTATTCTCCAGAGCACCTGAAGGCAGGACAAGAAGCAATGGCTGGAAACTAATCAAGGAGAGAAGCAACTTAGATCTAAGGAGAAATTTCCCGACAGTGAGAATAATTAATCAGTGGAACAACTTGCCTCCCGAAGTTGTAAATTCTCCAACACTGGAGGTTTTAAAGATGATGTTGGATAACCATTTGTCTGAAGTGGTGTAGGGTTTCCTGCCTAAGTAGAGGGTTGGACTAAAAGACCTCCAAGGTCCCTTCCAAGTCAGTTTTTCTATTATCTGTCCTTTCCTTTGGATGACTTGCTTGGCTCATGTTTGGGAACAGGAATGGGGAGGTGATGAAGAATTTAGCTCTCTCTTGAGAAGGAAACGGAAATACTTAGTAAAATGGCGAAACTAGAAAGCACAAGGAAGAGATGAAGTTAAGAGGTGGACAAGGAATGGCTCGGACCCATTTACACGATTCTGTTACTTCCGTGTTTTACATTTGTTCCTTTTTTCCATTTCGAGACTCTTTCCCAATAAACCCTCACAGGTGGTCTCAGCGTGCTGTGTGTGGCTGTGATGAATTTAGAAGGGAGCGTATTATGGGATGCACTGACAGTTCTGACCCAACGACAGTGATTTTTCGGTATACACGGAGTGCGATATTGCAGCGTGGAGGGAGAGGAGCGGATTCCAGTAGCAATTCCTTTTCTCCATGACTAGGTAATTTCACACACATCAGCTCAATAATAATAAAAAAAAGAATCAACCGAGAGGGCTCCGCACAACTATTCCATTCATTTATGAAGCCTTGTAGGGCCGCAGATTCACTCAGCTGTAAACAAGGAACGAGACAATTGGAATATTTGCAGTGACAGGGACTTCTTAATCCTTCGCAGGCTCATTTTCGGCCCCCGACAGTGTCATATTCAAGAAACAGAATTGGCTTATTTGTCTGGAATTTGGTCAAGTCCGAATATTCTGCAGAATCACCTTGTTTTTTCTTTAAATTGCTTCTCTTGTTTATTTATATATATATTTTTATTATATACAATAGAAAACAGAGAAGAAAAAAATAGGAAATTAAGGGAGGGAAAGAGAGCTGGGAAAAGGGGGTGTGAGATACATGGAGAAAGAAAAAAATAACATTGACTTCCATCTCTTCTTAGCACAACACAAGATGAACACATGCCAATTTCACCTTTTTGCTTTTACACATTCATATATAAATTATTAGCCATTCCTATAACACCAAAAAAAGGGACTCAATGGCCCAGAGGCTAAGGTGCTGAGCTTGTTGATCGAAAGGTTGGCACTTCAGCGGTTTGAATCCCTAGTGCCACATAACGGGGTGAGCTCCCGTTACTCATCCCAGCTTCTGCCAACCTAGCAGTTTGAAAGCATGTAAAAAATGCAAGTATAAAAATAGGGACCCCCTTGGGTGGGAAGGTAACAGAGCTCCGTGCGCCTTTGGCGTTGAGTCATGCTGGCCACATGACCACGGAGACATCTTCGGACAGCGCTGGCTCTTCAGCTTATAAATGGAGATGAACACTGTCCCCTAGAGTAGGGAACGACTAGCAAATATGTGCTAGGGGGAAACCTTTAGCTTTACCTTTATAATGCCAAATCTTTCTAATCAACAAAACCAAAGTTAGTTTCATTTTTTTTTCTCTTCACAAGCACAAATTCCAGAAGTGATATCCAAATGAAAACTAATTTTCCTCTTTAATAAAATAATCAATTTAACCATTCCTGCTTTATCTTCCTTGCTAAGGAAATAATGTGTTATTTCTATTTGCACCTAGTAACCTTTGTGAACTGTCACCATTTTTCTTTACAACATTCATTGCATTCTTTCAAATTCTTTGACCTTACTGGAAAAAAAGGGGGAGGAGCCTTATTTTTCACTCATTTTTTTCCTTCGAAGTACTAAACATTTAAAAAAAAGAAGAAGAAAAAAACCACTTTTGTCTTTCCTTCCTTTAAATCAAAACTTTCTAATGGGTCTTTTTCTTTGACTCGCTTAACAACAGAAATTTGGGGACCACTTGTATAATATCTCCCAGAAACTGATCTTTCTGTGTTATGGATAAACTAAACGAATGAACATTGTAAAAATGATGTGGAGACTCTAGAAAGAGTGAAGAGAAGAGCAAGCAGGATGATTAGGGGACTGGAGGCTAAAACATACGATGAATATTTGCAGAAACTGGGCATGGCTAGTCTAGTGAAGAGGAGGACCAAGGGAGACAGGAGAGCATCTTCCAATATTTAAGGGGCTGCCACAAAGAGGAAGGGGTCAAGCTATTTTCCAAAGCACCCGAAAGCCAGACCAGGAATAACAGATGGAAACTGATCAAGGAGAGATTCAACCTGGAAATAAGGAGGAATTTCCTGACAGGGAGAACAATCAACCCATGGAACAGAAGTTGCCTTCAGAAGTTGTGGGAGCTTCATCCCTGGAAGCTTTCAAGAAGAGAATGGACTGCCATTTGTTTTTTCTACAACCTCTTTGGTCAAAAAATGCTTTTAAAAGTAAAAAAAAAAAGCCTCTGATAATCGTGCAGCTCAGCTGGGATCATCAAAGGCTTTTAAAAGGAAAAAAAAACCCTTTTTTTATTTTAAATGCCTCTGACGATCCCAGCTGAGTTGCCTGATCAGCAGAGGCTTTTTTAAAAAAGCCTCTGCCGATCAGGCAACTCAGCTGGGATCGTCAGAGCCTTTTGAAAGCATTTTTTTTACAACCTCTTCACCAAGGTTGTAGAAAAAATGCTTTTAAAAGTAAAAAAAAAATGGCCACACCCACCCAATCACATTACCCCCTCCCCCACCAAGCCACGCCCACAGAACCGGTGGTAACAAATTTTAGATTTCACCACTGGTTTAGAGGAGTTCATGTATTGGACATCTTCAGGAAGGTTTGGCAAATCTTGAAGGCAATGTCCTTCTGGCTGCCATTGCTTCTAGACCCATGATAGCAAATCGATGGCATGCATGCCCAAAATGGCACATAGAGCCATGTCGCCTGGCACATGAGGCATCGCCCAGTCCCCTTCTGGGTTTTTGACGCACATGGGCTCTCAGTGATCAACTGGCCCTCGTGCATGTGGCAATGCCGGAAACTGGAAGAGGAACAGGCTGTTTTCCTGTGTGATCAGAAGCGCCAGTCAGCTGACCTGGAAGACTAGCTGGCTGGTGCACACAGGAAGCCGGAAGTTGATTTTTGGGCATGTACACACACCCTGGGCAGCTTCTCTTCTGTGGCGCACCGCAGATGAGTGTGCGCAGTTCGCCATCACTGTTCTAGACTGTTGTGTCGGAGGAAACAGTTGTGACAAATGCAGACCACAAGTGATGTGCAAAGCTTCTGGAGGATATTTGTTAATTTCAAATGGAGTTAGGAAGGATCATTTGCAATGAGAACAAGGAGCATTAAGACACCTGGAAACCCAACAAGGAGCTTTTATGGCTTCCTTCTTTTATTTTCCTTTATGTACACTGAGAGCATATGCACCAAGATAAATTCCTTGTGTGTCCAATCACACTTGGCCAATAAAGAATTCTATTCTATTCTATTCTATTCTATTCTATTCTATTCTATTCTATTCTATTCTATTCTATTCTATTCTATTCTATTCTATTCTACTCTACTCTACTCTACTCTACTCTACTCTACTCTACTCTACTCTATTCTATTCTATTCTATTGAAACAATGGTGTCTTACTTCGTCATTTGTTATCTTAGTTTCCCAAGCTGGGAAGTGCATTCTCGGGGATAAATTGCACAAGCTACTAATGATTGGTTTGGGAGAAATGATGAACAGAGGCAGCAACAGGCAAATTTAGAGGCATGAAAAGATTAGAGATTGTTCGGTTTATTCTTAACAAGGTCTAAGGGGAACTAAACCGGTACAATTTATATACTCTAAAGCAGGAGAGGAAAAGGCAGCCTATGCCAGCTTGGGGTAGGTTTTGGAGCTTCTACTCTGTGCATTCCTCAAATGCCACTATAACTAAATATAAACAGATCATTATAAATAAGCACAAACGAAGTACAAAAAAAATAAAAAGATAAAAGATAAAAGAAGGAAGCCTGGTTGAAAATATTTGCACACTAAAGGGACTAAGAGACCAGGCAGCATTCTGGCTGAAGAGGTGTAAAAACCGTTCTGATCGTTTTACTTGTTCATTCGGTGCTTTGCCGTTTTCTTGGCTTTCTTGCCGATTAGTGCTATAGATTTGGGATGGTTACAGATGGATCCCATAAAATGACAAACACCGCTCCAATGTGACATTTGGAAAGGGAATCCAGATCCTCGCTGTACATCAAACGGATATTATCTTTGAGTATATCTCTAATAACCAAGAAATGGGATAGATTAATTTGGAGCTGGAATTCATCTTGCAGCTGTACTTGGAGCTTAATTACCCAAGAGCTTGCATAGTTAAACAACTGCTTCTCCTTCCCCCACCCACAGTCCGTCAAGGTGGGGGAAATACCATCTCTGTCAGATGGTAGAAGGCAGCTGTTGAGTCATCCTGCAGAGGTGATGGGAAGATGGGCTCTGTGCTACTAGCTTCACGCCATCATCCCAATAAGGTAGATCGAACTAAGAAACCTGTGAAAAAGGGTAGACCTATGGCCTTTGACCTGTGGTGCTAGAAGTGACTATTATGTATCCCATGGATTGCAAAAACAAAACCCCCAAAACCCAAAGAAGTCCTAGATCAGTGATGGTGAACCTTTTTGGCACCGAGTGCCCAAACTGGAATGTGCATGCATGCACATGTGTGTACATGCACTGGAACACTGGAAACCCAAAGACCAGCTGGCTGGCAGATGCATGCCTGTTTTTTAGCCATTTTGGGGGGCATTTTAAGGCTGTTTTTCGGTCATTTTCAGGCTGAATGTTTTCAGAAGCAATGGATGGAAACTAATCAAGGAGAGAAGCAACTTAGAACTAAGGAGAAATTTCCTGACAGTTAGAACAATTAATCAGTGGAGTAACTTGCCTGCAGGAGTTGTGAATGCTCCAACACTGGAAGTTTTTAAGAAGAGGTTGGATAACCGTTTGTCTGAAGTGGTGGAGGGTTTCCTGCCTAAGCAGGGGGTTGGACTAGAAGACCTCCAAGGTCCCTTCCAACTCTGTCATTCTATTCTATTCTAGATTTTTCTGGGAAGACACCTTTAACAATGGCTGCAGAAAATGGACGAAAACACATAAAACCTCCTGTTGCCAACTGAAGCAAGATGTCTTGGGTTTTTCAGGCTGTTCTCATTAGCAGATTTATTGCAATGGCTGGGATGGTGCAACTCAACTCAACTATTTCTCACTTAGAAATCAGTCTATCCTGGGTACATTAGAACCAGCCTTTCTGATTTAATTCCTATGGTCCAGTGAAGAAACAGGTCTCTTAAGTGTTAATGGGAAGCTCGCAATAGGCTGTTTATGTAATAGTCTCCCAAATCTTTATCAGTTTGAGAATTGACTCTTATAATCATGAAGTCGCTTGGGGTGACATGAGTTCCACAGGTTATTTACCCTTGCATTTCTCCAAAATAGACTATCAAAATTGCTTTTCTGCCCTCCGTCTTTTTAGAGTGACTGGGACTAATGGGTTAGAGCCTTTGGACATCTGAGGGCTTAAGAGGCAAAATGACTGCCTTAAGGTTTACAGATTCATATAGCATCTTTCTCAACCCTTAAACTCCAGAATTTACTCAGTTATGTATTCATTTACCTGATTTTTATACACCTTTGTTATTTTACAAGTAACTCAAGAGAGCAAAAATGCCTAACATTCCTTCTTTCTCCTCTTTTCCTTTACAACAGCCATCCTGTGTGGTGGGTTGGTCTGAGGGAGAGGGACTGGCCCAAAGTCACTCAGCCAGTTTTAGGGTATAAGACAGAACTAGAACTCCCGGACTCCTGGTGATTGGCCCAAAGTCACCCCGCTCAATTTCCTGCCAAAAGCAGAACTAAAATTCACTGGCTCCTGATGAATGGTCGAAAGTCACCTAGCCAGCTTTTGGGTCTAATGCAGGACTAGAACTCCCAGTCTCCTGATGATTGAACCAAAGACACCCAGCTGAATTTCCTGCCAAAGGCAGGACTAAAATTCACTGGCTCCTGGTGATTGGCCCAAAGTCACCTAGCCATCTTTCGGGCCTAAGGCATGACTAGAACTCCCAGTCTCCTGGTGATTGACCCAAAGTCACCCAGCTGAATTCCCTGACAAAGGCAGGATTAAAATTCGCTGCCTCCTGATGAATGGCCTAAAATCACCGAGCCAGTTTTCGGGTCTAAAGCAGGACTAGAAATCCTAGTCTCCTGGTGATTGGCTCCAAGTCACCCAGCCAGCTTTCATGCCTAAGGCAGGACTAGAACTCCCAGTCTCCTGATGATTGACCCAAAGTCACTCAGCTGGATTTCCTGCCAAAAGCAGGACTAAAATTCACTGGCTCCTGGTGATTGGCCCAAAGTCACCTAGCCAGCTTCTGGGCCTGAGGAAGGACTAGAACTCCCAGTCTCCTGGTTTTTAACCCAACACCTTAACCACTACAGCGAACTGGCTCTCCTATCTCTCATAGTTGATCCCTGGCTCTGCCCCCTTTTGAGAGGGGACTTCGTAACAAGCCACAGCAAGCTCGACATAACCTTCCAAATTGTGTATAGAGTGAAAGCCTTCTCATTTGTGTCAGGAGGACGCAGAGAGCTAGAAACAATACTGAGCTACGCAAAATCCCGCTCAGATACAGAACAGCCTTCTACGGAGCTAGAGAAGGAGCGGGCCAACCTTTTCCCCTCCTCAGTAGGAGACAACTAACTGCTGAGAGCGAGAATGAGAGGAAGCGAAGCAATAAGGCAGGCAGGAACAGCTAAGTAAAAAAGGCAAGAGCATCTGGTGAGCACACTGCAGTGCAATATAAGGCCTGGCAAATTGCCTACCCTAATGATATCCTCAAGGCATGCTCGCAGTCTGTTTTTGGATGCTGATTTCTAGTTGCAATAAAGGAGAAATATCTCTCTGTGTGTCTCTTCCCCTCTCTGTCTCTGTCTGTGTCTCTCTGTTACTCCCTCTCTCTCTCTCCCTCTCTCTCCCCCTCTCTGTCTCTATCTCTTTCCCCCTCTCTGTCTCTCTCTCCCTCTCCCTCTCCCTCTCCCTTTCCCTCTCTCTCTCCCTCTCTGTCTCTCTCTCTCCTTCCCCCCTCTCTCTCCCACTGTCTGTCTCTCTCCCCCTCCCTCACCCTCCCCCCTCTGTCTCTGTCTCTCTCCCCTCTCTCCCCCTCTCCCTCCCTCTCCCCTCTCTCCCCCTCTCCTTCCCTCTCCCCCTCTCCCCCTCTCTCTGTCTTTCTCCCCCCTTTCCCCCTCTCTCTTACTTACTTTCTCTCTCTCTTTCCCTCTCTGTCTCTCTCTCTCCACTCTCTCTCCCACTCCCTCTCCCACTGTCTCTGTCTCTGTCTCTCCCTCTCTCCCCCACTCCCTCCCACTCCCCCCTCTCTCCCCCTCTCCCTCTCTATCTCTCTCTCCCTATCCCTCTCTGTCTCTCTGTCTCTCTCCCCCCTTCCCCCCTCTCTTTCTTTCTTCCTCTCTCTCTCTCCCTCTCTGTCTCTGTCTCTCTCTTTGTCAGGGAAGGCGAAGTGTGCTTCATTTTGCTTTTCAGATGGTCTGACTGCTGGGTACTTGGCAACCCCCTAAGCCAATTATTTCTGCTGCTGCTAATGATAACAATAATTTAGTGATAATGATAGCAGCGGCGGCAGCAACAATAATCATAATGACAACTTTTGGCCCATTAGCCAGATGTCCTTCTTGCAGGAGAATAGTCACAAAGCCAACTCCTGGGTAGTTGGAGACCTGCCTTGATGGGAATGGGGAATTAAGAGCTAGGGTGGCTTCCAAGCAAGATGGTCAGGAGGGGGAATGGGCCATATCATTGTCTATGGAAAAGGTGATGCAACCTCAGAAGGATCCCAGGAAATCTGATAAACAAACAAAAAAATATATATGCTGAAGCCTAGAAGGAGTGCAGAGAAGAGCAACCAAGAAGAGTCTGGAGGCTAAATTATATGATTTAACCCAATAACAGGTTAACAGATTTGGAAGAGACCTTGGAGGTCTTCTACCTAGACCAGGGGTCAGCAACCTGCGGCTCTGGAGCCGAATGTGGCTCTTTCACCTCTCTGCTGTGGCTCCCTTTCACTCAAAATATGTGTCACAACCGCCAATTTGCGACACCTGCTGGCACGTGATTTATTGAGCTTTTTAACCCCTGGTAGAGGCCAACCATGGATAAATCCAAGAAAAGAAAAGTTTCAGAAGAAAACATAACATTTAATTCAACTATATATGCTAGTTTTGTGGCCGCTCAAGAAATAGTCAGGCACGGGGAGGGTTTTGTGGCTCCCGGTGTTTTCTTTTCTGTGGGAAACAGGTCCAAATGGCTCTTTGAGTGTTTAAGGTTGCAGACCCCTGTTCTAGACCAACATCTGGCTCAAGCAGAGATTTAAGGGAATTTAGGTACATTTAGCCCAACAAAGAGGCATTAGGGGAGACATGCTAGCATCTTCCAATGCTTGAAGGCTGTCATAGGAAGAAGGCATCAATTTGTTCTCCAAAGTACCTGAGGGCAGGACAAGAAGCAATGGATGGAAGCTGGTCAGAGGGAGATCCAATCTGGAAATAAAGAGGAATTTCTTGGCAGTGAGAACTATTACGGTAATCAGTAGAACAGCTTGCTTCCCAGGAGCTGTGGAGACTCCATCGATGGAGGTTTCCAAGAAAAAGATTGGATAACCATCTACCCTGGATGGTCTAAGGGCTCCTGCCTTGGGCAGTGGATTGGACTAAAAGACTTCCAAGGCAGTGGTGAATTTTTTTTTACTACTGTTCTGTGGGTGTGGCTTGGTGGGCATGATGTGGCTTGGTGGCATGGCTTGGTGGGCATGGCAGGGGAAGGATAATCTGCAAAATCTCCATTTCTTCCCCGCTCCAGGGGAAGGATACTGCAAAATCCCCATTCCCTCCCCACTCTGGGGGGGGGGGAGGATACTGCAAAATCCCCATTTCCTCCCCACACCTGGGGAAAGGATATTGCAAAATCCCCATTCCCTCTCCACTCCAGGGGAAGGATACTGCAAAATCCCCATTCCCACCCCACTCTGGGGCCAGCCAGTGGTGATATTTGCCGGTTCTCCGAACTACACAAAATTTCCACTACCGGTTCTCCAGAACCTATCAAAACCTGCTGAATTTCACCCCTGCTCCAAGCTCTATTTCAGCCCTGTGATTTTATGACATCAGGGCACCTTGCAAATTATCAGATTGTTTGCTTTGGGTAGGGAAATGTTAACCATGAACAAAGCCCAATTTATGCGAAGCAACCTGCATCCTTCTAGAATCTGCTAATTAGACCTTTTGGGATTTGGTCATTGAGAGGCATCAAGGCTGTTACAGATGTTGTCTGTCGAGCACTTGGTGGCCCCCAGCCTTTGCCGGGCCCTCCATTAATCTGAAGGTTCTATCAAGGCATTTTCTTGAATAAGTAGGGCCTTTTTAATGGTTAGGATCAAAGCACAGGAGCTCACTTCCCTGCATGAGGATCATTTATCACAAACAGACTGTCCATCTTCTCTTTAATAAGGAAGTACTGCCTAAATGAGTTTTCTGCTTCAATTTCAGAGTCGCTCCATAAGATAAATTAAGGCGGCTGCCTTAATTTGCTCACTTAGTGTTTTCCATGGGTAAAAAACCTGTCTGGAGTTGAGTCTCCTATTTTAAACACAGTTTATTTATTTATTTATTAATCACATTTATATACCGCCCTACTCCCAGGGGGACTCAGGGCGGTGCACAGCCAGGATAAAAAACAGATAGTACAAACATTAAAACCCATTAAAATTATTAAATATTTTGGCCGAAACAATTTAAAACACCCCATTACAAAACAGATTAACAATTTAAAAAATTTAAAAGGGAGAGCTAGGCCAAGCCAGTCTGCTGGAATAAAAATGTTTTGAGAGCACGTTGAAATGTGCGCAGGTCCGGGATCCTCCGTATCTCCGGGGGAGCTCGTTCCAGATGGTAGGTGCCCCCACAGAGAAGGCTCTCCCCCTGGGGGCCGCCAGCTGACACTGTTTGGCTGACGGCACCCTGAGAAGCCCCTCTCTATGGGAGCGTACTGGTCGGTGAGAGTGAGAGGTGAGAGGCTGTTGGTAGCCGAAGGCGGTCTCATAAATACCCCGGTCCAATGCCATGGAGTGTAAATTTTGCTGCTTTACTTTCTTTACTGTCTGCTTTTCCACTCCTGCAGTAGTAACCCGGATGAAAAATGCGAAGAGAAGCCAGAATAAGGCAACTGAGATGCAATTATTACAGTGCCATAATGAATTTCTCTCTTTTTTGATGATAGCCAGTTAGCCCTCTAGAAATTATAACGCAGGAATGATTCCAGATATGCAAATGAAATCCATTTTAGCAGGGAGCTGGCATTGTTAGGCAGGGCTGCTAAATTTGTATGAGATCACTCTGTCCCTTTGAATGCTAGATTTGATCTGTATGCCGATGTATGAAAAGCTTTGTCTGTGGGGTCCTTGATGTTCTCTGAGCTTGATGTCTGTGGGAGCTTCTCAGTCCTCCAGCTCATGGTTGTCCCAAAGGTGTTTTTTTCAGGAGGCAACTGGATTTTCTGGTTTTTCTTTGAAGACATTTGAAGAGGCAAATCAGGCAACTCAGTTGGGATCGTCAGAGGCTTTTAAAAGGCTCTGAGGATCCCAGCTGAGCCACGTGATCATCAGAGGCTTTTTTTCTTTTCTTTTTTACTTTTAACAGCATTTTTTCAACCAAAGAGGTTGTAGAAAAAATGCTTTTAAAAGTTTAAAAAAAACAAAAAACCCACCTCTGATGATTTCACAGCTCAGATGGGCATGGGGGTGGGGGGCAGGGTTTTTTGCTACCGGTTCTCCGAACCACCCACCGTCATCGCTACTGGATCAGGTGATCCGGTCCGAACTGGAAGCATTTCACTCCTGATCTCGGTGCTTGACTAGATTATTTGATTTGGTTGGTAGGGAAAACATTGGAAGTGAATCGACATTACAGACATTTGAGGAAACTGAGAGCCACGGAGAACTTTTGGTTTTTTCCCCCTGATTCTCCTTCTTCATCTTCCTGTGATTCACTGCTGACTACCAACGCTTTCCCCAACATAAAATAATTAGAAAATGTTCTTGTGAAGTTAACCTCTTCTGAGCTCAATAAAAAAGTTTCTGCAAGGATGTGATTCAACACCACTGCTTGAAAGTTCTTCCTTTAGCATGGAGATGTGGACACAACTAATTATTATTATTTTTTTTGAAGAAGAAGACGATACAAGCTAAGTGTATCACCTGTACATATTAGTCACCATCTTTTATCTGGATTGCTTGTTACACAAGGTCTCTGAACAAAACACTCAACCTGGGCCACATTCGGCTTTTTGTGAGCTTATATACAGTCAGCTGTTAACACAATTATTTCAGTTCTCAAAAATTTGAGACAAGGAGGGGGAAAAAAATGTGTGGACAAGAGTTCATCTAATGATTCTTCAGTACCTTGTCAAAACAGATGGCCAATTAAGCAACATCAGTTTTCAAAAAAAACACAAAAAAACCCCCCATCAATTCAAACCATCCTAATTGGTTAGTGTAACTGATTTAATTAATCATGTGTCCTTGCTTGTACAGGAAAGTTTGAGCATTTTGTAAAGAAGAAAATTCAAGACAAAAAGATACGATTATAATTGGACAGTAATTCATATATAAACTCAACCTGATATATTTTTTTTCCTCTTTGCAACAGAGCTGAAGTTCTGTTTCTTCGTTTACCTAAAGCAAAATCTTTAACCACGATAGATAAAGAGTTAATCTCATTTCTGTCAGTGATTTCCTGATGATCTGTCCAGGGTTCTGAAATCTTACTATCTACTCATTGGTTTTACCCAATGTTTTTGTGGGTTTGGGGTCAATACTATTGAATCAAAATCTATGCTCTAAACTTCACTAAGATTTATTTCCTCTGGGGGGGGGGAATCTATTTTTACAGTATGGCCCAGGGGATAGGTGTTATGTAGTTGCATTTATTTTTCATTTCTCTGCCACTCCTAGTCTATTTGCAATTCCTAATCTGACAATCGGACTAATTAACTAACTAACCTAATTAACTAATTAACCCTAATGGGACTCATTGGAGAAGAGCCTAATGCTGGGAAAGATTGAGGGCAAAAGAAGAAGGGGACGGCAGAGAATGAGGTGGCTGGATGGAGTCACTGAAGCAGTCAGAGTGAGCTTAAATGGACTCCAGAAGATGGTAGAGGACAGGAAGGAGGAACGTTGTCCATGGGGTCATGATGGGTTGGACACGACTTCGCAACTGACAACAAAAACAAAAACAACAACAACAAATCTGACCAAAAAAAGGGAAGACGTTTCAGTACATTTTCAACTGAAATGTCCTTGAAGCACAGAAAGGAAGAATGGTTGAAAATTTGCAAATAGGATTCTCGTGTTACTTGTCAACTTATTTTTAAGGCAAATAAAGAAACCCTGTTTGCAGTTTTACCATTTTTCCCAATATATTCTTCTTTGGAAAAAAACAAACAATTAAACTAATGTTATGCACAACTCACATTCAAGATTTTTTAATACTTTACATTCAGCTTAATGAAAGAGATTCCTTTCAAATTTGATATTAAAGGAAAAGAATGGTTTGGAGAATTTTTTCCTGTCTGGAATTAGAATAGAATAGAAATTGGAATTAGAATTGAATTTATCCTTGCCAAAGGCCAAGTTTTAATTCCCTTTCTTCCCTTCTGTAATTCCTTTTCCAGAAATTTGCAGAGCTCTGGCTTTTCACGCCCAGGGGAAGTCATTTGGCTTTCCTCGCGGAAGGGTGGAGGGAAGTTAACTTTATTGGCACTGCTAATTGCATTTTCCCTGCATCTGGTAATAAATGTGATAAGAGAAACCGAATCACTTTCGAATAAAATGCTCCCAAACAAAAGCATTTGAGGAAGAACAAGTGTTTCTCTTTTATGAAGCTTTAGACCAGAATCTTAACCGCAAAACACAACTCTGCTTTTTTTGATATGCCTACATTTTCTCCTTCCGTAATTCTGAGTTTTAAAGCCTCACACCGGATGAGGCAAGCCTTGGGATTAAGACTAATATAATCCAAGCAGCTGATCACCCGAAGTTTTTTTAAAGAGATTGGTCAGCCATCCTTTAGAAGACCTCCAAGGTCCCTTCCAACTCTGTTATTCTGCTATTCTTTTTTCCTTCCTTCCTTCCTTCCCTCCTTCCTTCCTTCTCCTTCCCTTCCCTTCCCTTCCCTTCCCCTCCCTCCCTCCCTCCCTTCCCCTTCCCCTTCCCTTCCCTTCCCCTTCCTTCCTTCCTTCCTTCCTTCCTTCCTTCCTTCCTTCCTTCCTTCCTTCCTTCCTTCCTTCCTTCCTTCCTTCCTTCTCCTTCCCTTCCCTTCCCTTCTCTTCCCTCACTATCTCCCTCCCTTCCCCTTCCCCTTCCCTTCCCTTCCCTTCCCTCACTCCCTCCCTTCCCCTTCCCTCACTCCCTCTCTTCCCCTTCCCTTCCCTTCCCTCCCTCCCCCTCCCCTTCCCCTTCCTTCCTTCCTTCCTTCCTTCCTTCCTTCCTTCCTTCCTTCCTTCCTTCCTTCCTTTCTTCCTTCTGCTTCCCTTCCCTTCCCTTCCCTGCTCTTCCCTCCCTCCCTCCCTCCCTCCCTTCCCCTTCCCCTTCCCTTCCCTTCCTCCCTCCCTCCCTTCCTTTCCTCTCCATTACTGGAGGTATTTTGAAAGAGATTGGGCAGCCATTTGTTTGAAACAGAATAGGATCTCCTGCTTCAGCAGGGGGTTGGCCTAGAAGACCTCCAAGGTCCCTTCCAACCCTGTGATTCTGTTACGCTCTTTCTCCTTTTCTTAATATCAGGGCTGGGTGATTTGGCTCGGAAGGTCCGAAGCGCCCTATTTTTAAGTAATTTCGTTGTGTGCAGAAACTCCAGGGAGACGTCCTCTTTGCCCGCAGTACTTCTAGGTTTGGTTCTTTCCGCACTTTAGAATTGGATTTGTCTCTCAAGCCAGGCAAGAGGGAAGAAACTGGTAGGAATCCTGCATTTTTCGCTCCGCAGAACTTGAGGGGGAAGGCTTCTTTTATTAATCAACGCGCGGGCCTTTGATGAATACTTCATTTTGGAAACAGACACCATGTGCGCTTCTCTGTGCAGCTAAAGGCAACTAGAAAGACGGGATGAGTTCCTCGGACTAAACACCCCTCTTTGCTCGAGGAAGTAAGATTCACTTCGCTGGGGAAATCAACTAAATGAGATTTAGAAATCTGGGTAAGATTGAGAGCCAAACGTTTCCCAGTGAGCTGAGTGAGCCAGAGAAAAAAGCAGCTCAGTGCTATTAATACTTTTTGAAAGAGAAATAGTGCCAGGAATCCTTAAAGATAAAGGTTCCCCTCCCACATATGTGCTAGTCGTTCCCAACTCTAGGGGGCGGTGCTCATCAGTTTCAAAGCTGAACTGTCCAAAGATGTCTCCGTGGTCATGCGTCTTGCACATAATAACATGTCCTAATAAGCAGGTATATACAAAAGAATGAAGGCTATTGCTATAAGTGCATTGTAAGCCGCCCTGAGTCTTTGGAGGAGGACGGCATATAAATTGAACTAATAAATAAATAAACAAATAAATGACTAAACATCAAAGGCACATGGAATGCTGTTACCTTCCCACCAAAGGTGGTCCCCATTTTTCTACTTGTATTTTTACCTGCTTCTGAACTGCTAGGTTGGCAGAAGCTGGGACAAGTAACAGGAGCTCATCCCATTATGTGGCACTAGGGATTTGAACTGCTGAACTGCTAATCTTTTGATCGATAAGCTCAGGGTCTTAGTCATTGAGCCACTGTGTCCCTCATTCATATTTCTGTTCAGTAAGGAACACTTACCGAATGGAAATATGCAGTGAAATGTCACGAAGGATGTTAGGATATGGTATAAGCCTAACGGGTTGTCCAGGCAATATATGGACAATATATGTGTTCTATGACTTTAACATGAATATGTATTATATGACTTTAAGTAGTACTGCTGAGTCATTGTAATGCTGAGTCATTATATCCTAATTGGATAAGCTCTGTTGTAACTGTATTTAAGAAGGGAGCTGAAATGTAGCCATTGATGTTATGCTACCATCGCGTGTGGAGATGCTATCATCGTGGATGGATATGCTACCATCATGATTTGTTATCGGTGTGAACTTGCTGTTTATTACCTCCTGCTGTTTTGTATGGTAAGAAGATTTCTGTAACTCTGGACTGATTTGAATGGCTAAAGACTTGGATTGATTAAAGACTACGCAATTGTTTTTCACTACAAAGTAAAAACTTTGATAAACCACTTTGTATGTATTTTATTCATTGCTGTCAGCACCATTTCTCTGTGCTCTACATTCTGCTGGTTGGTTAACACAACAATATCCTTAACAAAGGATCTCTGCTGCACCTGAACTCCTGGAGCACAGCACCTGGTTTTATTATTATTTATTATTAGGGTTTCTTTTTTAATATATCCCATCTTTATTACTTTATAAGTAACTCAAGGCAGTAAATATGTCTAGTGCTCCTTCCTTGGTCTATTTTCCCCACAACAAGCCTGAGAGGTAAGTTGGGGTGAGACAGAATGACTGGTCCAAAATAACCCAGAAGGCTTTCATGACTAAAGCAGACTGTCTCCTGGTGATTGGCCCAGTAAGTCACCTAAGTGACAGGACTAGAACTCACAGTCTTCTGGTGATTGACCCAAAATCACTCAACTGGCTCTCATGCTTAAAACAGAACTAGAACTCACTGTCTCCTGGTGATTGACCCAAAATCACTCAACTGGCTTTCACGCCTAAGGCAGGACTAGAACTCACCGTCTCCTGGTGATTGGCCCAATCACCTACTGCCAGAACTAGAACTCACTGTCTCCTGGTGATTGACCCAAAATCACTCAACTGGCTTTCACGCCTAAGGCAGGACTAGAACTCACCATCTCCTGGTGATTGGCCCAATCACCTATTGCCAGAACTAGAACTTTCTGTCTCCTGGTGATTGGCCCAATCACCTACTGCCAGAACTAGAACTTTCTGTCTCCTGGTGATTGGCCCAGTCACCTACTGCCAGAACTAGAACTCACAGTCTCTTGGTGATTGACCCAAAATCACTCAGACAGCTTCCATTTCTAAGATTGGACTAGAACTCACGTTCTCCTGGTTTCTGGACTAGCACCTTCACCACTACACAGATCTGACTTGCACTGCATTGCATCGGTTACATCTGGGTTGATAATAATCTCAAAAGGCTTCCAGACTCTGATTTAAACCTCTGAACCATCTCCACTCACCTGTTTGGCTACCAATCCAGAGGCCTTTTTACTTTGACACGTCTCTCCTCTTGTTTCAGATAAACGTTTGCGTTACTCATAAATAAGGAAACCAATAAAATAGATATGAACGCTCATAAGCGACAGTGGAAGCAATAAGGTTCCTTCTTCCAATCTCGCGCCTTGGAAGTCAACACCGCAGTAATTGCAGCTCGATAAGGAGAGGGGGAAAAAAAGTTCCCGATTAGTAAAGTGTTTTCTGAAACATTACAAACAGCCCAACAATGGGAACGAACACCGGGGCAGAATTAATCGCTACCTGCTAACAATTTCACACTAGACTAAACAGGGAAACGATAAAACCCATTTTGCAACCCAAGCTTTGACAATAAAATAAGCAAAATGCACAATTAGTTTGAACTGTGACTGAGGAGCAGTCAGTAAATCAGGAAAATACGAGGCTGTGTTTTGTGAAGTTGCCGGAAATGATTTTTTTTCTTCCCCCTTGGATTCCAGATCCAGAAAGCTAATATTACTCTGCCCAATGTCCCCCCCCCCGGACAATATTTGTCTACGTAATAATATAAGGTTTTGCATCTGGTGATCATTCATCTCAGTTTTGGATATCTGATACCCCCTCAAGTGAGTTATTGAATACTGTGATCTCATATTAGACAATAATTAGATAGTGACATACAGACTTACTTGACATTTACATGAATTGGTCTTCCTTAACAGCCAACAACAGCTAGCAGTTCAGTTTGGATGCTGCCAAAACAGTCAACAGATGGCAATACTTTCAATCAGCTTGAACTGTAAATAGAGCTCCAGGCTGAAAGAGCCAACTCGTCTTTTGATTTGAAATTTCCCACTCAACCTCTGATTTATTTACTTATTTGTATCCCACCTTTATTATTTTTACAGATAACTCAGGGTAGAGAACATGGTCAACACACCTCCTTCCTTCTGTTGTCCCCCACAACAACAATCCTGTGGGATAAATTGGACTGAGGGAGGATCACCCAGCTGGCTTTCATGGATGAGGTAGGACTAGAACTCACTGTCTCCTGATGGTTGGCCCAAAGTCATCCAGTTGGCTTTCATGCTGAAGTGGGACTAGAACTCACTGTCGCCTGATGATTGGCCCAAAGTCATCCAGTTGGCTTTCATGCTGAAGTGGGACTAGAACTCACTGTCGCCTGATGATTGGCCCAAAGTCATCCAGTTGGCTTTCATGCTGAAGTCGGACTAAACTCCCTCTCTCCTGATGATTGGCCCAAAGTCAACCAGTTGCCTTTCATGCTGAAGTGGGACTAAACTCCCTCTCTCCTGATGATTGGCCCAAAGTCAACTAGTTGGCTTTCATGCTAAAGTGAGAATAGAACTCCCAGTCTCCCAGTTTCTAGTCTGGTTCCTTAGCTACTGGACTGCTGGACAGTTGCCACCCAAAGAACGAGAGACTCTTACTATGTATTGGGATCCACTTGTTGCTCAAAGGGGAAAATGCTTTCTTCCCCCAAAATGATGTCTTATCAAGTAATCATTCAATTTAGGGATGTAGATATCCATCATCTGTTTACATTGCTGCCTTCATGATTAAAGAACTGTCTTCTAAGTTCAGTCTTACTGTCTGTGATGAGTCAGAGCTGAAAAAGGAGACAGAGAATGATGGTTGTTTATAACAACAGATTTCCAGAAGCCAGTAAGATTAATTCCTGTTCTTGCCTGGGGGGGTGGGGAACAAAACAAAGCCATATCTCGCCCCCCACATCATATTTACCACTTCCTTTTCACTGCTTCTTTGTTATTTCTTTGTCAGGAGAGGACCTAGCATTCCATTATCAATTCTTGTCCTGCTCTTCCATTAGTTTAGGGTTAGGAAATCCTGTCCATGGCACTTTTTGGAATGCTACAATTTCATTTAGAGCATAGTTGACTGGGGAATTCTGGGAGTTGAAGTCCACACGTCTTACAGTTGCCAGAGTTGAATACTCTTTGGTAGAGTGAAGATTCTACAGAGGAATGATTGAGTCTGTCATCTGCACCTCTGGTTTGACTCTGAAACCCAACAAGATGAACAGAGACTTCAGAGGATAATTAGAAAAAACAATGGCTACCAACCTGCCTTCCATTGAGGACCTGTATACTGCAGGAGTCAAAAAGAGGGCTATGAAAATATTTACAGACCCAACTCCTACCCTCAAAATGACGCTATAGGGCAATGCACACCAGAACAACTAGACGCAAGGACAGTTTCTTCCCCAAACGCCATCACTCTGCTAAACAAATAATTCCCTCAACACTATCAAAAAATTCACTAAGTCTGCATTATTATTACTGTTAATCTTCTCATCGCTCCTATCACCCATCTCCTTCCACTTATGACTGTATGTCTGTAACTTGTTGCTGTATCCTTATGATTTATATTGATTGTTTCCTAGTATGATTTGATTGCTTCTTTGTACCCTATGACTATCATTAAGTGTTGTACCTTATGATTCTTGACGAATGTAACTTTTCTTTTTATGTACACTGAGAGCATATGCACCAAAGACAATTTCCTTGTGTCCAATCACACTTGGCCAATAAATAATTCTGTTCTGTTCTGTTCTGTTCTGTTCTGTTCTGTTCTGTTCTGTTCTGTTCTGTTCTGTTCTAGTCTAGTCTAGTCTAGTCTAGTCTAGTCTAGTCTAGTCTAGTCTAGTCTAGTCTAGTCTAGTCTATATATTTCCCCTTTCTTTGATCTTTTGTAGGTCTCCAGAGTGGGTTCTACCCATTTGTACTCCTGTGAAAAAATTGCCTGCACTTTTTTTTCCTTTTCCTCTTTTCCCCTTTTCATTAATTAATATCTGTTTAATATAATATTAATATATATTAATAATTAATATACCCCCCTTCCCCAAAATCTTGGACACTCTGATGGGTCCATATCAGTAATTAAACTTGTAAAAAAAGAACAAAAATGTATAAACAGCTCCTTGGTCCTAGTTGAACCATCTTTGCCTATGGTACTTCAGAACTCAATTTCCTCTGGTCTGTTTCGCCTCCTCCTTCCGTTTTATGATTCAGCAAATCATGATGCAAGCAAGGCTCTGCTGGAATTGATTTTATAGACACACACACACCCAGAGAGAGAGACACAGAGAGAGAGAGAGAGAGAGATACACACAACCACACACATATAGACACACACACTCAAACTCCCAGGCTACTTGTAGAGGATCTGACATTGAGGAAGGTGCATAGCGCCCATAAGGCTGAAAAGGATGATTTCCATATATTAAGAATTATTTCATATAGATTTATAGAGAGTCAATAATATTCATAGATCAATGCGTAGATTAATCAATAATATTCATAGATCAGTACGTAGATGAAAAAAAAGAGCATTGCTTTTATTCTTAACAAACAAACAAACAAACAAAAGGAAGAAGAATTCTGTTGGACGTCTGAAATGCCAAAAAAACCCCAAAGCCCCAGCACCCAGAAGCATTTTTAGACATTTATAGAACTAAAAAGAAAAGGCCAAAGCACATAAATGCGCCCAAGCGTTTTGTCTGGAAGAAGTCACAAAGCTAGTGGGGAGGGAGTAGTGGGTGGGAGACAGTCAAAAAGAAAAAAAAGCAACTATGTAGAACAGAGGTCTCAAACCTTGGCAACTTTAAGACTGGTGGACTTCAACTCCCAGAATTCCTCAGCCAGCTCATGCATGCATGGGTGGAGACCCCTGGTGTAGAGCAAATCAGGGTCAGAGAGGCTTTGTGGAGCAAAGCACACACAGCAGTTGCTTTCTCACAATAGTGTTTTGTTATGTGTGGTGACCGTGATGATTCTTCACTCTTTGGCTGGTTGATGGTATCTCCCACCCTTCTGTTGGGTATGTATTATTCCATGCTGCATCACATCCAGGAAGCCATGTTTTGAGAATGCCTGCAACCAAGTTGTATTATTGGTTAAGGCACATCAGGCTAGAACCTGGGAGACAGTGAGTTCTAGACCCATCTTAGTATGAAAGCCAACTGTTAAGGCAGCAGGCTGGAAACTGGGAGACAGTGAGTTCTAGTCCCATCTTAGCATGAAAACCAACTGTTTGTCTTAGCATGAAAGCCAACTGTTAAGGCAGCAGGCTAGAAACTGGGAGACAGTGAATTCTAGACCCATCTTAGTATGAAAGCCAACTGTTAAGGCAGCAGGCTGGAAACTGGGAGACAGTGAGTTCTAGTCCCATCTTAGCATGAAAGCCAACTGTTAAGGCAGCAGGCTGGAAACTGGGAGACAGTGAGTTCTAGTCCCATCTTAGCATGAAAACCAACTGTTTGTCTTAGCATGAAAGCCAACTGTTAAGGCAGCAGGCTGGAAACTGGGAGACAGTGAGTTCTAGTCCCATCTTAGTATGAAAGCCAACTGTTAAGGCAGCAGGCTGGAAACTGGGAGACAGTGAGTTCTAGTCCCATCTTAGCATGAAAGCCAACTGTTAAGGCAGCAGGCTAGAAACTGGGAGACAGTGAATTCTAGACCCATCTTAGTATGAAAGCCAACTGTTAAGGCAGCAGGCTGGAAACTGGGAGACAGTGAATTCTAGACCCATCTTAGTATGAAAGCCAACTGTTAAGGCAGCAGGCTAGAAACTGGGAGACAGTGAGTTCTAGTCCCATCTTAAAATGAAAGCCGGATGGGTGATTTTGTGCCAACCACCAGGAAACAGTGAGTCCTAGTTCCTCCTTAGCCAGGAAAACCAAATGGGTGTCCCTCTCTCTTGGGCTAGCCCACCTCACAAAACTGTTGTGGGGAAAATAGGAGGAGGACGCTGTGTTGGATAAGTTCTCCATCTTGGGTTATTTGTATAAATTAAAAAGGGGGAGATACGAATTAAATCAATAAAGAAAGACATGCCCTCCATCGCACAGACTATTCACATAGTCCTCAACGTTTGTCTCTCCTTCAAAATCACTGAATATTGGCATTTCTTGAGAAGATCCAAGTCAGATCCCACTGTTTTGGTGTCTTCGTTTTTTCCCGAGAAAACTCCTCGCATCCAGTCTGAAAGAAAAGTATTGCTTTGCCATAACATAACATTCCGGAGGATGTTAAGGTGAAAAGAGTGTATGTTTAAGTTTGAATAAGTAACCCTTGTGGTGATTGCTTCTGCTGCTTTCTCTACCCTTTCTCTGTTTTGTTTTGGTTTTTGTTGTTGTTGTTGTTGCTTTCACGCAATGCTCGCATCTTAGAAATGTTGGCCTAAATATCAGTGAAACGTTTCCATTTACGGCGCAAATAGGATTGCACATAGCACTCCATCCATCTCCCACGTTCAACAACTTGGTTATCAAGGTCCAGAGCACTCAAAGAAAACTTATAATGCTCCCAGGCTGCGGAATGGAGAACATGCATTTTATTGGCCTCACCTTGTTGTTGAGAGAGTTCTGTCCATTTAGCTATGAATAATTCAGGCTGAAACAGAGTTTATTGAAGGATGCTGTTGGGCGCACGCTAGTTAAAGCTCTGGTATTTTCCATTATAAATCTTCTATCTCCAGCAGGTTTTATCACTCCATTACTAAATGGGAACTAAATGGAATGGGCTGGGGGAGGGAGATGGTCCTCTGGTAGAAGGGAGCGGACATCCAAGTTAAGCAGAACTGCGCTGTGACTTCTAATTTAATGTTATCTATAAACACAAACTCTGATAGGATGGATGAACGAGAGAGAGACAGAGACAGAGAAGAAAAAGAAGAGGGAGAGAGACAGAGAAAGAGAGACAGAGAGAGAGAGACAGAGAGAAAGACAGAGACAGAGAGAGACACACACAAAGAGAGAGACACACACAGAGAGAGACAGATAGACAGACAGACACACACAGAGATAGACAGAGAAAGAGAGAGACACAGACAAAGACAAGAAAGAGGGAGAGACAGACAGACAGCAGAGAGACAGAGAGAGGGGAGAGAGAGACAGAGACAGACAGAGACACACACAGAGAGACATAGAGAGACAGAGATAGAGAGAGACAGAGATAGAGAGAGACAGAGACAGACAGACAGAGAAAGAGAGAAAGACAGGCACACACACACACACACACAGAGAGAGAGAGAGAGAGAGAGAGAGAGAGAGAAAGACAGGCACACACAGAGACAGAGAGAGAGAGAGAGAGAGAGAGAGAGAGAGAAAGACAGGCACACACACAGAGAGAGAGAGAGAGAGACAGAGAGAGAGAGAGAGAAAGACAGGCACACACAGAGACAGAGAGAGAGAGAGACAGAGAAAGAGAGAGAGAGAGAGAGAGAAAGACAGGCACATACAGAGAGAAACAGAGAGGCAGAGACAGAGAGAGAGACAGAGAGACAGAAAGAGAGAGAGAAAGAGAGAGAGAGAGAGAGAGAGAAAGACAGGCACATACAGAGAGAAACAGAGAGAGATAGAGACAGAGAGAGAGACAGAGAGACAGAAAGAAAGAGAAAAAGAGAGAGAGAGAGAGAGAGAGAGAAAGAGAGAGCACCCTACTTACAGAATCAACACATAGACAGACAAATCAATCTTATGCAGATTTACTAAAGAGTAGACTCCCTAGGATTGTAGCCACCCAATGTCACATTATGCTTCTTTACCTAGAAGGATTCACTCCCAAAATAAGAATAAACGTAGTCCTCTCAACTTGCAACAGTTCATTTAATGACTGTTGAAAGTTACAATGTGCCAAGGTGGTGCTGTGGTAAGAGTGCAGTACTGCAGGCTATTTCTGCTGCCTGCCGGCTGCCTGCAACCTGCAGAGACGCAGGTTGCTGAGCCCTGGTCTTAGATTAAAGTTTTGGGGATTTGGGGAAGAAACCACATTTTCTCTGGGCTTCTCACTTTGTGTCCTTTCCGTTTTCTGTTACCAAATTCTAGCGATATTAGATTGACACGAATTCTCTACAGTAGCTCCAAGCCTCTGGTTATTTTCTAGAACTTTGTGCTCTGATTCAATGCTCTTCCACTATAATAATCGGAGTTTTGAGGCCCAACAGTAGCACCAAACCAGAATCTGTTACAGCATTATATTTCATGACTTTATTTTTCAGTCATGTCAGATTCCTTCCTTTACCCCTCTAATTCAAGCCACAACAAAAAACTTGGCAAAGCAATACTGTCTTTAAAAAAAAAAAAAGATATATTAGTTTTTGCTGGAAGAGAGTAACCTTAACATTTAATATCAAATTCTCGAAGAATGATAAGGCCAAGCTAAAACCTCTTCTTATATTTTTGCAGAAAAATATCCCATTTGCTTTTTGGTTCTTGCTGATGTTTTTGCGATGTACCATGTTTTTATGGGAAGGTATTTTTATAGCATTTTAGCATCAAATTCTCACTGTAAAAAAAAAAAAAAAGCTTTACTCAAGGAAGGCAACATATTTGGGACTTAATTGGGTGATTCTGTGGTTATCATTTGCCTATTTTTCTTTGTTCCGTTTTTGAACAAATTCTTTTATATGCTGCATAGTGTGATTACCCTGGATGTTAACATTTTTACAATTGCTCTTTAATGTTAAATCTGGTGTAAACCACCAACAGTCCTTGGGGATTACAAATGCAATAGGTACAAAATTGATTTTTAAAAATATACTGTATAACTTACAGGGCTCTTGATGTACTCTGAGCCTGGCTGTTTTCTTGCAGAGTTTTATTATTTATTTTATTTTATTGAATTTATATACCGCCCTTCTCCCCGAAGGGACTCAGGGTGGTGAACAGCCGAAAATTAAAATAACATACAATATAAAAATTAAGATTACTAAAAATAGATTAAATTAATCGGCCTCCCAAATTTAAAACCCCAAGCTATACAATTAAAAAACTAACCCATAAAACCTATTCAGGCCAGGCTTGCTGAAATAAAAACATCTTCAGGGCCTTATGACCCAACTTGGTAACATCATCAGTAGTAGAAGGGTGGGGGGATGTTGCTCTCTGTTTCTATACAGATAGTCCTCAACTTACAACAGTTCATTTAGTGATTTATTTACAATGTTGTGACCATTTTTCACAGTTACAACTTTTGCAGCATCCTTGTCAGGGGTGAAATGCTCCCGGTTCAGACCGGATCACCAGATCCGGTAGCAATGGAGGTGGGTGGTTTGGAGAACCGGTAGCAAAAATCCCTGCCTCCCCCCACCCATTGCCCAGCTGATCCGTGCAATAATCAGAGGCTTTTTAAAAAATTATTTTTAAGAGCATTTTTTCTACAACCTCTTCGGCTGAAAAAATGCTTTTAAAAGCATTTTTAAAAGCATTTTAAAATGCCACGGTCACTCATGCCCTTGTTACTTCTCGGTTGGATTACTGTAACGCCCTCTACATGGGGCTGCCCTTGGGACATGTCCGGAGACTCCAGTTAGTCCAGAACGCGGCCGCGCGGGTAGTTACGGGGGCCCCTCGTTTCTCCCGTGTTACACCTCTCCTGCATGGGCTGCACTGGCTACCGGTTGCTCTCCGGATCCGTTTCAAGGTGCTGGTTCTTACCTATAAAGCCCTACATGGCTTAGGCCCAGGGTACTTACAGGACCACCTCTTGCCTTCCTCCCATCACCTGGTGCGCTCCCACAGAGTTGGCCTCCTCCGGGTGCCGTCAGCCAAACAATGTCGGCTGGCGGCCCCCAGGGGGAGGGCTTTCTCTGTCGGAGCCCCGACCTTCTGGAATAGTCTGCCCACTGAGCTCAGGACGGCCCCCGACCTCCTCTCCTTTCGCAGTGGATTAAAGACGTGGCTGTTCCAACAATACTTTGATCGTGGGGTTATATAGTGTCTTTTTAGCATGATTTTAATGGGGATTTTAATTCATTTTAATTTGTTTGTTGTGATTTGTATTTATGATAGTTTATGTAAGCCACCATGAGTCCTCAGGGAGAATGGCGGCATATAAATCACATAAATAAATAAATAAATAAATAAATAAATAAATAAATAAATAAATATAAAAACAAAAGCCTCTGATGATTGCACGGCTCAGCTGGGATCGTCAAATGCTTTTAAAAGCCTCTGACGATCCCAGCTGAGTTGCCTGATTGGCAGAGACTTTTTTTTTAAAGCCTCTGACGATCCCAGCTGAGTTGCCTGATTGTCAGAGGCTTTTAAAAGAAAAATAATTTACAGTATCCTTCCCCCAGGGGTGGGGTGGGAATGGGGATTTTTAAAAAATTTATATTTATATGTCGCTCTTCTCCGGAGACTCAGGGCGGCTTACAATGCGTTAAGCAATAGCCTTCATACTTTTGTATATTTTATACAAAGTCAGTTTATTGCCCCCACAATCTGGGTCATCATATGACCTACCTTAGAAAGGATGGAAGGCTGAGTCAATCTTGAGCCTGGTGAGATTCGAACTTACAGTAATTGCAGACAGCTGGATCTTAATAACAGGCTTTAGTCTGCTGAACTATCCAGGCTTTTGCAAGATCCTTCCCCCAGGAGTGGGGTGGGAATGGGGATTTTGCAATATCCTTCCCCCAGGAGTGGGATGGGAATGGGGATTTTGCAGTATCCTTCCCCTGCCACGCCCACCAAGCCACACCACACCCACCAAGCCGCACCCACTACCGCCCTACCGGTAGTAAGAAAATTTGGATTTCCCCACTGCAGTATACTATAAAGTCACTCCCTTCCAGCACTGATGATCCTACCTAGTTGGATCATGAAACAAGCTCGAGCTCAGACAAGACCCCACAGTTCAACCCTGAGCTACAAATATTCTCTTCCATCTATAATCTGTGTTAACAACCTGTAGGAAGAGAAATAGCTTCAGAGACAATGCTGACAATAAAAACCAAGAAGCGTCGTCTTTTATCCTTAATTTTCACAAGGAATCACACAGATTTTAGGCTGATGGAAGGGAGACTGACATGCATTTTCCTCTCTCTCTCTCTCTCTCTCTCTCTCTCTCTCTCTCTCTCTCTCTCTCTCTCTCTCTCTCTCTCTCTCTGTGTGTGTGTGTGTGTGTGTGTGTGTTTTGCAGTGTCTTCAGTTTGAGCTGCTGTGGCTGACATCTGCCCATCCTCTCACCTAACGCGTGGCTTTGGTACATTGGTGAAAGATTTAAAATAACATTTGTGCTGCTGAGCTCCCCTCCTCTTCCACCGAATGTATCTCAGGCAACTTTGTCAGGGAGGTGTCATTATCTTGTCAAAGCAGCCTTCTTCCCAAAGTGTTAACATCTCTTTGGAAGGCTGGAATTACAGGGTTACCACACCAGTCGCAGGCTGACATGATGCAAACGGTTCTTCTTTTGCATCCGAAGGGATTGGCAAGTACCAATGGTCTTCGCTTGGAGTTGGGGAACTGAGAAAAAAAAGAATTAATTTCCAGGAATAGTTTAATGACGCTTAACTAACTAACTAACTAACTAGTTGAAGGACGTGATGGCTCAGTGGCTTAGACGCTGAGATTGTCGATTGAACGGTCAACAGTTCAGCAGTTCGAATCCCTAGAGCCGCGTAACGGGGTGAGCTCCTGTGACTTGTCCCAGCTTCTGCCAACCTAGCAGTTTGAAAGCACGTTAAAAATGCAAGTAGAAAAATAGGGACCACCTTTGGTGGGAAGGGAACAGCGTTCCATGCGCCTTTGGCATTGAATCATGCTGGCCACATGACCATGGAGACATCTTCAGACAGCGCTGGCTCTCTGGCTTTGATATGGAGATGAGCACCACCCCATAGAGTCGGGAACGACTAGCACGTATGTGCAAGGGAAACCTTTACCTTTACCTGTAGTTTAATGAAAAGAAGGACCAGGGATGATATGTTGGCACTCTTCCAATATTTGAGAGTCTGCCCCAAAGAGCAGGGGGGATCAAGCTATTCTCCAAAGCACCTGAAAGCAGGATGAAAAGCGACGGGATGGAAGCTAATCAAGGAGAGAAGCAACCTAAAACTAAGGAGAAATTTCCTGACAGGGAGAACAATAAACAATAAACACTGGAGGTTTTAAAGAAGAGTTTGGACAACCATTTGTCTGAAATAGAATCGTTTAAGGACGTGCTGGCTCAGTGGCTTAGACACTGAGATTGTCGATCGAAAGGTCGGCAGTTCAGCGGTTCAAATCCCTGCTTGTTTCCTGCTTGAGCAACGGGTTCAACTACAAGACCTGTCAAGTCCCTTCCAACTCTTCTACTATTCTGTTAAATGAAATGACCGCACCAGTGGTGGGATTCATATAATTTAACAACTGGTTCTTTGCCCTAATGACCGGCTGGGTGGGTGTGGCCAGGGGGTATGACAGGCAGCACTCGGCCTCCTGCATTCCCTTGGAGCAAAACTGGGCCATGGGGGTGGGGGAAGGGGAACACACGGTCCCTCCATGCCCCATTTTGGGCCTAGTAGGCCTCTCTGAAGCTTCATGGGAGCACAACTGGGCCATGGGGGTGGGGGGAGGGGAACACACCATCCCCCCATGCCCCATTTTGGGCCTAGTAGGCCTCTTTGAAGCCTCATGGGAGCAAAAACGGGCCGCCACACACCCCAGTGCCGAAGGCACATGGAACGCTGTTCCCTTCCCACCAAAGGTGGTCCCTATTTTTCTACTTGCATTTTTTACCTGCTTTTGAACTGCTAGGTTGGCAGAAGCTGGGACAAGTCACGGGAGCTCACCCCGTTATGCAGCACTCGGGATTCGAACCGCTGAACTGCCGACCTTTCAATCGACAAGCTCAGCATCTTAGCCACTGAGATTAGACTTTGTCAATGATGGACCAGACATAGTAGAATCAGGAAGGACATTATACCATTTTTCAATTCCTTTACTGGTCATCAGCAAAGCTTAGTTTTAACCATTCAACCAGTGATATACCAGCTGACCAGTTGGCTGATAGGCCAGGCTGCTTTTCCCAGTCAATAAATTTATTGGTATTCTCAGACAGCTTAGTAGCTGAGAGGGATGGGGTAAAACCAGTGCCGGTGAATTTGGCTTGCTGCCTCTCTTTAACACTGTGTTGATAAAGATTTAATTGGCAATTCTTGTCTGTAATGTAAGATAATTGCAGATATTCCCAAGAATTGTTTATAGAGTGGAAGGAAACAGATGCATTGGAGATGTATTGGAGGAGTTTAATTAAAGACTTTATAAAAGGGCAACAGATGGCATCTCCTAGCTAAAGGAGCAGGGAGGTGGAGGTCTTGGCTGGCATTTCAGAGACTCAAAGGAGATTTCTCTCCCCCACTGATCTGATGTGCTCCTTTCAATAGTCCTTACTTTGTTCGCAAGTCTCGTGTCCTCCAAAGACTTATGCCTTTTAAGTAGATGTATAAATCTCACGTCAAATCAAGGAAGACAATCACCTACATGTCACTTTTGAGTGCTAAGGGATCTTCTCATCTTGATCTTCCCTGCCTAGTCAAAGGTAAAGGTTTTCCTGTCCATCATGTGCAAATGAAAGTAGATTAATAGGTACCACTTTGGGGGGAAGATAACAGTGTTCTGTGTGACTTCAGCACATAGCTTACTCAAAGGAGGCCCTGTTTGTTCATTCTTGGTACATGCTGTAGCACAGGGGTGTCAAACGCGTGGCCCACAGGCCAGATGCATAAATTGGCCACGCCCAATTTAGCAAAGGGGGAAAAAACCACAATACATCAAGTGACAACACCGTGACTACGTGAGTTTGATAACCCTGCTGTAGCAGGAAACCTCAAGAAAGCATTCAACCTGGACACTGAAATTCTCCTGCCTTTCTTTTTACCAACCTTCATCCCCTTGGAGGAAAGAGAAGTGGCTTTCACAGGTCTTCTCCCAAAAGAAGAGAATTGCTCATGAGTGGAGTGCAGCACTCTACCTGGGAAGTTGCTTAAAATTTCTGCTACCGGTTCTCCAGAACCTGTCAGAACCTGCTGGATTTCACTCCTGATTAGGGGACTGGAGGCTAAAACATATGAAGAACGTTGCAGGAACTGGGTATGTCTAGTTTAATGAAAAGAAGGACTAGGGCAGTCTTCCAGTATCTCAGGGGTTGCCCCAAAGAAGAGGGAGTCAAGCCATTCTCCAAGGCACCTGAGGGCAGGACAAGAAGCAATGGGTGGAAACTAATCACGGAGAGAAGCAACCTGGAACTAAGGAGAAATTTCCTGACAGAATAATTAATCAGTGGAACAACTTGCCTCCAGAAGCTGTAAATGCTCCAACACTGGAAGTTTTTAAGATGTTGGATAACTATTTGTCTGAAGTGGTGTAGGATTTCCTGCCTAAGCAGGAAGTTGGACTAGAAGGCCTCCAAGGTCCCTTCCAACTCTGTTATTCTATTCTAAATATCCTGCCTTTTGCTAGTAGCTCATCTCCTCCTGCTTTTTTCCCAGTTCCCTGTGGAATCCTTATTGCCCTTTTGTGCTTTCTTGTTTTTCCACTTCCCAGTTACTTGGTATTCATTTCACTTCAGCTTCTATTGGAAAGTGATTATTCATGAGAGATTTGGTTACACATTTGACCGTGCATAGGAAACTTTGCTCACTGGGGCAGAGAAAGCAAAGTCTGTTGGCACTTTGGCTTCTGTTCTTGGACCGGTCTCACTGCGGTTAGATGGCTGAACCCTGGAATGGCTTTGTTTTATTTTCTGTGTTTGCTTGCATCTCAACAGGTAGGTTGCTTCTCTCCCTCCCTCCCTCCCTCCCTCCCTCTCTCTCTCTCTCTCTCTCTCTCTCTCTCTCTCTCCCTCCCTCCCTCCCTCTCTCTCTCTCTCTCTCTCTCTCTCTCTCTCTCTCTCTCTCTCTCATTTTTATTGAACAGGTTTTTTAAAACAAAAAATGAAATTTTTACAATTTTCTTCTTTCCAACATTTCCACATCCGTTTTCATTTCTTATATATTCATTTTTCTCCCTTTTTTCTATTTACTATCTATACATGTGATTCTAATATTTATTTATACATATGAAAATATCAATGTACTAAATTACAGTCATGCGTTCTGTGTCCATTCCTTTTCTACATATTTGGTACTATATTGAAACTCCTGTTTTTTCCTCATTTATTTATCCCATACCATGTAATATTCTGTTTCCTCCTTATCTTGTATTTCATTTGTGAGTTTATCCATCTCTACACGCACTAAAACCTTTCTTATACAGTTTTCTTCAGTTGGTATATTATTATTTTTCCAATTTTGTGCATATATCATTCTCGCTGCTGTTGTGATATATATGAGTAAGTATTGTATTTTTTTCCCCGTAATTCCCTGGAAGTATTTGGAACAAAAATAGTTCTGGTTTCATTCACTGTTTGGTTATCTCTTCTAAATTTATTCTTATTCTATTATAACCAAAGTTTTTGGCCCAGATTATCATAGTTCCTTTGACTACCTCCTCCTCCATTTTGTATCTCAATAAATAATTATAAAATTTTTTAATCAGTTTATCCTCTGCGCCTAATAAAATCTTGTCTAATTCTTGTGATTCTTTTTGAAACCCATATAGTTCTAAATCCTTCCTATATTTGGTTTGTATTTGCAAGTATGGCCACCAATTTTCTCTCTCTTTTTTAGTTTGCTTGGGTTTAGAGGTACAATCCAACAGGTTGGGCGAGATGGCTCCCTCTTGCAATTTCTCAACGGATTTGAGGTTCCTTCCAAAAATCCTTCTGCCATCCTAATTTGATTGAATTTTACAAAACATACACATACAAAACAACCTAAACTGACAATCAAGAAAAAGATTACTAGGTACTTACAAAACCTCCTTCTGCTGCCGATAGCCTCCCACCGGCCAATACGCTCCCACAGAGAGGGACTCCTCAAGGTGCCATCGGTCAAACAATGTCGACTGGCGGCCCCCAGGGGAAGAGCCTTCTCTGCGGGGGCACCTGCCCTCTGGAACGAATTGTCACCGGAGATACCGATGATCCCTGACCTACGCACCTTTCACCGTACCCTCAAGACGTTATTGTTCCAACAAGCTGGGCTGGTTTAAACATGAATTTTAATTGGGGTTTACTTTTAACGATTAGGGCCAAATTGTTTAATACGTTTTAAACTGCTTTTAAATTTTGTATTTGAGTGTGTTTTAATGTTGGCTGTACACTGTCCTGAGTCCTCTGGGAGAAGGGCGGTATAAAAATTAAATAAATAAATAAATAAATAAATAAATAAATAAATAAATAAATAAATAAGAAAGAGCGAGAATGAAAGGAAAACAAAAATACATACAGAGAATGACTTCTGATGAAATGTAATCCTCTGCAACGGAGTCCCAATTTTTTGTTGCTAAATGAGGCCTTTGTTAAGTGAATTTTGCCCTGTTTTATGACTTTCTTGCCTCAACGGTTAAGCGAATCACCGCGGTTGTTAAATTAGTAACACCGTTGTTAAGTGAATTTGGCTTTCTCATTGACTTGGCTTGTCAGAAGGTCGCAAAAGGGGATAGCGTGACGACGGGACGTTGCAACCGTCATAAATATGAGTCAGTTGCTAAGGCCCTGGATTTTGATCACGTGACCCTGGGGATGCTTGCAACGGTCATAAGACCGTAAAAGCTGTCTTCATTTGCTTTTTTTCAGCGCCGTTGTAAATTCAAATGGTCAGTAAGTGAACTATGGTAAACTGAGGATGACCTATACTTCCTCCAAGGATATAAAAGCCACTTACATTCAACTCTTAGTTTAACACTGTAATTTTATTTTATTTTCCTTCCAAAACCCTGAGCCAACATAAGTCTCCATTCATCATGGATTTCATTTTAAATATGGTCTAGCATCTCTCTGCATTTATAGTCCAGTCATTGCTGTTGTCTTCTAAATGGTCATTCCTCCAGGATTTTGCAGCCCAGATCAAATAGCCTCATAGAGCTTTATCTAATGTAATGTTCTGCCTCAGCTATGGACCCCAAAGAATAGAGCACAAACACAAAGTCCATTCAAACCTCAGTTTACTAAATAAACCAGTCTTTTACAACAATGGCTGTTAATTAATTGCATTAATAGCTGTCAAGAATTCAAAGAATAATAACTGAAAGCTTATTATGGTTGGCAGAATGCCCAGAAGCAATTTGCAGGAAGCTGATAAGATAAACAAGACAAGACACAAAGGAATGTGAACAATGTTGTTCCCTGCAAATTGCTTCAGTCGGTGTTCCTCCTTAAATAGGCTAAGGGAATGGCCAATTAGCCCCAAGCCTTACTCTCAAGGAGACCTCCTCCTGAGGAGCCACTCCTGCCTTTTGGCCTGTGCATCGAGAAGATGCTTCTCCTCTTCATCCTCTTCACTTAAGGGAGCTTCTGGAGGTTCTGAAGGCCCTGGCTGAATCCCCACCTATGGCACCACATCTTCTCCAGCCTCCTCATTGTCAGACTCGAGTGCCAGCTGCACAGGCTGCTGGCGCAGCACAACACCAGCCACCTCACTGTCTAAATCAGCTACTAGCTGCACAGGCCGTGTACGGGCCACAACAAGTAAGGTTTGGAGCACATTAACAGAATAAAAAGCTGGGCACACCATCCAATCCAACATTATCTCCCAGCTGGTATTCATGTCTGCACAAAATTGCCCAACAAGGCAGGAAGAGCTGGAGGTAGATCCAGATTCCTACCCAACAAAAAGAGAAAAGAGAAACAGGGCCTCAGTTCAGATGCTCAGAACTTAGTAATAATTGTCAGTGCGACAATCAGCCCCGTTACCTTGCGCAGGGTAATTGCCCTCAATTAGAGGTGGAATCATGACTTTCTCCTTGTGTATATTCTTGAAAAATAAAACCGGAATACATCTTCTAATTAAACTCATATATATTGTAAAGAAAATAAAACATCTCACTAATCTAAATTAGTTGCATTTTGACAAACGTCCCAGCTTGACCTTCCTGGCTGGAGAACAAAGGAAAGTTTTTTAGAAGAAGAGAAAGAATGCAGACATGCGCAGTAGATTAGAGATAAGGACTTGGCAAGCTACAGTAAGTTTCACAGTCCAGAAATAAAAAGCTCTGCTGGTAAATACAAAAACGCAGTGACAATAAAGGAGAATATTTGTAGCTCAGGGTTGAAATGAGGGATCCTTGGTGCTACAACTTGAGTAGAATAGAATAACAGAGTTGGAAGGGACCTTGGTGGTCTTCTAGACCAACCCCCTGCTTAGGCAGGAAACCCTACACCATTTCAGACACATGGTTGTCCAATCTCTTCTCAAAAACTTCCAGTGTTGGAGCATTCACAACTTCTGGAGGCAAGTCGTTCCACTGATTAATTGTTCTAACTGTCAGGAAATTTCTCCTTAGTTCTAAGTTGCTTCTTTCCTTGATTAGTTTCCACCCATTGCTTCTTGTCCTGCCCTCAGGTGCTTTGGAGAATAGCTTGACTCCCTCTTCTTTGTGGCAACCCCTGAGATATTGGAACATTGCTAACATGTCACCCCTAGTCCTTCTTTTCATTAAACTAGAATCTTCTTTTCATGTTATTTAATTGCATTCACAGATGGCCCAAATAGCATACAGCAGAATTCCAGCAGTACTTGTGAGAAAAGAAATACACTTTTTATTTTGCTGTTGTTCTGAACAAAAACAGTGATTTTCAAAATTCAGCAGTCTCTTCTTTTTTTCACACAGCCCAATATTGATCAACAGGGAAAATTATCCTGACTTTAAGTCTTTTCCTCTCTTCCTCCCCCTAAAAAACTCAATCAGAGGGAAAAAAACAACAACGTATTTGTCATTACTCTATTTTCAGCTAATATAAGACAACCTTCTCATTTTAAAGGTGAATTATTTGAGGGAAAATCTCTCATCTTTTTGTCAGGTTCATTTTCCTTTTATAGCAGAATGATTTAAGTCTGCCTTCACCAGAAGCAATAGAATTATGTTAGCTGTTTAAAGATTTGCCACTAGGAGTTGAAGATTCAAATTAGAAAACTGAAAGGAATACCTTTCTTGCTCGCATTTTAAAAAAAAAAAAACAAAAAAACGTGTGCAAATATATTTTATATCACATCTGTTGAACATTTGCTTGGGTGTTGTTGTTTTTTTTTAAAGTCAGGTAACTATGTTTTGACAGTTAAACAATAGAAAAGAAGACAGATTTATAAACAGTAGATAAAATGTCGTTTTATGGAACATAGGAATCCTGAAACTTTGGGAAAACAAAATTTCCTCACTTGGAAATCCGTAGACTGGGGTGAAATGCTCCCGGTTCGGACCAGATCGCCCGATCCGGTAGCGATGGAGGCAGGTGGTTCGGAGAACCGGTAGCAAAAATCCCTGCCCCCTCCCCCCATGCCCAGCTGAGCCGCACAATCATCAGAGGCTTTTTTTTTTCTACTTTTAAAAGCATTTTTTCTACACCCTCTTTGGCCGAAAAAATGTTTTTAAAAGTAAAAAAAAAAAAAAAAAGCCTCTGATGATCATGTGGCTCAGCTGGGATCGTCAAAGGCTTTTAAAAGAAAAAACTCCCTTTTAAATGCCTCTGACGATCCCAGCCGAGTTGCCTGATCGGCAGAGGCTTTTAAAAAGGCAACTCGGCTGGGATCGTCAGAGGCATTTAAAAGCATTTTTTAAAAAACCTCTTTGCCGAAGAGGTGGTAGAAGAAATGGTTTTAAAAATAAAAAAATAAAAATTGGCCATGCCCACCCAGTCAAATTAACCCCACCCCCACCAAGCCATGCCCACAGAACAGGTAGTAACAAATTTTAAATTTCACGCATGCGCTGGCTGAGGAATTCTGGGAGTTGAAGTCCACAAGTCGTAAAGTTGCCAAGGTTGGAGACCCCTGGATTGAAGGCTGTCACTATTGGAAAGTAATTGAAGGTCAAATTATCTAGAGATCTTTCCACCTGTTTATCTTTCAGGGAGCGTTTTTATAGAGACAGCCATATTGAGAAAATGAGCTTATTTGGAGCCTGACGGGATTGTGGCTTTCTTCTTTATAGCCTTGGATTCTTCCCTCCTGAGCCATGGAGGTGCAGACTGTGACAGAGAGTGCCTCATCCGGTGCCCAGAAGGACATTTCTACACCTCTGGAACTTGCCTGCCCTGTCCAGCTGGATTTTTGTAAGGAAACCTGTTTTGCTGGTGGTAGTTTGCATGGTTAGAATACTGTGCCAATAGAGGAACATATTTGTAGCCCAGGGTTGGATTGTGGAGTTTGTGAGGCTCTCTAAGATTGGTTGTTGGCGTGCAGCTGGTAACATCATCAGTCCTTCTTCCTTCCTTCCTTCCTCCCTCCCTCCCTGACTCCCTTTCTTTCTTCCCTCCCTATTCCTTCCTTCCTTCCCTTCTCCCTTCTCCTCCCCTCCCTTCTCGATGCCTCTCCTCTCCTCTCCTCCCCTTCCCCTTCCCTCTTCCCTCCCCTCTCCTTCTCCTCTCCACTCCTCTCCTCTTGTTCCTTCCTTCCTCTCTCCCTCCATCTCCTCTCCTCTCTTCCCCATGCCTCCCTTCCCCTGCCGCTCTCCTCCCCTCCCCTTCCTTCCTTCCTTCCTTCTTCCTCTCTCCCTCCCTCCCTTCCCTCTTTTCCCTCCCTTTCTTTCTTTCTTCCCTCCCTATTCCTTCCTTCCTTCCCTTCTCCTCTCTCCTCCCCTCCCTTCTCCATGCCTTTCCTCCCCTTCCCCTTCCCCTCCCCTCTCCTTCTCCTCTTGTTCCTTCCTTTCTCTCTCCCTCCATCTCCTCCCCTCTCTTCCCCATGCCTCCCTTCTCTTGCCCCTCCCCTCCCCTCTGCCTTCCTTCCTTCCTTCTTCCTCTCTCCCTCCCTTCCCTCTTCTCCCTCCCTTTCTTTCTTCCCTACCTATTCCTTCCTTCCTTCCCTTTTCCCCTCTCCTCCCCTCCCCTTCTCCTCTTCTTCCTTCCTTTCTCTCTCCCTCCATTTCCTCCCCTCTCTTCCCCTTTCCTCCCTTTCCCTTCCCCTCTACATCCCTCTTCTCCCTTCTCCATGCCTCTCCTCTCCTCCCCTCCCACTTTTCCCCATTTCTTCCTTCCTTCCTCACTCCCTTGGTCCTTCCCTCCCTCCCACCCTCCCTTCCCATTATTTTTTTGGATGAAAGAGCTTAAGGATTAGAACAGAAAACAAATATGAGTCAATACTTGAAATTCACCCGCGTTCCAGTTTCAATACTCAAGGTTCACAGCCAAAATACTGACATTTGGATTTCAAGATACTATTATTACAATGATGACCTTTCCGTTATATTTCCAAAGCAATTGGCAAAAAATGAACTGAATATGAATTTATAGCCCAATAGCTCTTGGCAGCATTTTTGATAGTTTTGGATCTGGCAGTCCTGCAACACGCCCTCCTGTAAGCTGTTGGTCTTTGAATGTGGAATTATTGGTGGAATATTCCGTGATACATTGCTGGTAGCTGTTGTCATTGCTAAATAACACTAGCTATTGATCGTCTGATACAACGAAAAGAATCACAGTTGCTGAAGAGCAGGGACTGGACCACATCAGTTTCAAATTGGGTTTCAAATTTTTTTTACTACTGGTTCTGTGGCTTGGTGGGCATGGCAGGGGAAGGATACTGTAAAATCTCCATTCCCACCCCGCTCCAGGGGAAGGCTGCTGCAAAATCCCCATTTTCTCCCAATCAGCTGGGACTCTGGAGGCAGAGAATAGATGGGGGTGGGGCCAGACAGAATTTTTACTACCGGTTCCCCGAACTACTCAGAATTTCTGCTACCGGTTCTCCAGAACTGGTCAGAACCTGCTGAAAACCACCTCAGGACCACATATACCAGGATTAATGAAACTCGATTTCATTGTGGGCTGCATCAAGGTTCTGTGTGTCCAATCACACTTGGCCAATAAACTATTCTATTCTATTCTATTCAAGCAGAATTTGAGCACCAATTATCCTAAGAAGGAATCTAAGGGATATCTTAACTGATTTTCCACATGGATAAGAAATATGGAAGCACAGGATTGGAGAAGTTGTAAGAAAATAGCAAAAACAAACAAACAAACAAAGGAACAAACAAACAAACCATCCTTTACATAATCCAAATCTCTCTTGTTCTGAATTTCAGCTGCCCAGGAAATCAAAAGACTCCACAGTGGTGCCCAATGGGCACATTCAACCAGTTCACGGCTCAATCTGATGTTACGTCCTGCCAGGTAAAAGGAGAGGTTGAAGGAGACCAAATCTATCTATGCATATAGGTGATTTAATTTGTTAAGTGGACATAATTAAGTGGACTGAAGAGGTTAAAAGCTAAACTGATTTGATTAAAAAAAAAACCCACACAATTACTTTTGTTTCTACTTGGAAACCGCTTCTGGACTTTATGCTTGAGATAATCCTTTTCTTTTATGTACTCTGAGAGCGTATGCACCAAAGACAAATTCCTTGTGTGTCCAATCACACTTGGCCAATAAAAATTATATTCTATTCTATGGGGGAAAAAGGAAACTATGATTTTGGGTTTTACTGATTAGATAAATCTGTTGTTATAGAAATGGCTAGTTTATACTATTATGTAAAAGTAAAAAATTGAGGTTTGATGTTACTCTCTTATTCTATTGCACCGAAGGCTGTCGGAAGTCAATGCCTTTTCTTTCTTTTTTCCTTCTTTTCTACACATTTCTCTTCTCTTTTCCTTCCCCTATGTTTTCCTATTATTTTCTCAGTGGTGGAACTCAATTTTTTTTTACTGCCGGTTCTGTGGGTGTGGCTTGGTGGGCGTGGCTTGGTGAGCATGGCGGGGGAAGGATACTGAAAAATCTCCATTCCTACCTCACTCCAGGGGAAGGATACTGCAAAATCTCCATTCCCACCCCATTCTGGGGCCCGCCAGAGGTGGTATTTGCCGGTTCGCCAAACCATTCAAAATTTCCACTACCGGTTCTCCAGAACCTGTCAGAACCTGCTGAATAGTATTTGATTTTGTTAAATTTTTTGTATATTAAATTATAAACTAATAACAAAAAAAGGTTATTTGATTCCCACATTGGGGTTTAACTAAGTTACAGGAGATGCTTTATTATCCGGAATGACTTCAAAGCCAATCTGATTTGGTTCATTTGCTTAATACGTAGATTTTTACCTCAAACAAGATTTGAGGTTTTCCATGTATCGAGTTTATGTTTTAACTTCATGAGATAATCCTATTGGAATAGATTCTCACTGTGGATTTAATTTAGAGTGATTTATAATTTCAGTTTATTTTTTCTGTCTCAATCATGATTTCTAACAGATACTCGTTATTTAGAGCTTCACAACGATTCCTACGCTTTTAAAGTGATATGTTTTATAATTCATAAATAATTTGATGCATTGGGAAATTGCAGTCTCTGTGATATTCTAGGTCCCTTCTTTACTTATACTTTACTGTTTATATTTTATTATTTTAATTTTATTTATTTATTCAATGTCTATCACTTCCCAACTCAACAAGTGATTCTGGACAGCTTTTTTGTATAAACACTTAACTTTTCAAAAAGGAAAAAAAACCCCACATTTATATGAACATCAAACCATCACGCACCAGTGTGATGGTCTGATGAATTTGGGTTCATTTGTTTTGAACCCAAATTTGATAATATAATTTGTAGCTCTTGGAAACAGCAGGTGCAGATACAATTTGGGATAAAAGCAATTCTTCATAGTTAAATCACAAACACTCATTTTCAAGGATTGCTATGTTGAGTTGAGTTGAGTTGAATTGAGTTGAGTTGAGTTGAGTTTATCTTAGCTTATCTTAGTTTATCTTAGCTTAGCTTAGTTTAGCTTAGTTTAGCTTAGTTTAGCTTAGTTTAGTTTAGCTTAGTTTAGCTTAGTTTAGTAATTAGCCCTTGGGCCATATCGAAGTGCAAAGTTCCAGACACAAATTATTACTAAAATCTGATAAAAATCATTTAAAATGATATTGGAATAAAATACAATAATTTAATATATAGATAAATAAAATATGATAAAATTATATTTTGGTATCACCCCTACAAAGGGGATGTGGTGGCTCAGTGGCTAAGATGCTGAGTTTGTTAATTGAAAGGTTGGCAGTTCAGCGGTTTGAATCCCTAGTGCCGCATAATGGAATGAGCTCCCGTGACTTGTCCCAGCTTCTGCCAACCTAGCAGTTCGAAAGCACGTATAGTAGCATGCAAGTAGAAAAATAGGGCCCACCCTTGGTGGGAAGGTAACAACGTTCCATGCGCCTTTGGCGTTGAGTCATGCCAGCCACAAGACCACGGAGACGTCTTCGGACAGCGCTGGCTCTTCGGCTTTGAAATGGAGATGAGCACCGCCCCCTAAAGTCAGGAACGACTAGCACATATGTGCGAGGGGAACCTTTATCTTTACTTTTATAACCCCTACTATCTATCCCAATCAATCCCACATATGCCGATCTCAACTGAACCATTTTGCTTAAATCCTGTGCTCTGTTAAATGTTATTTTCAGATTCTGGCCGCACATGATGTAAGTTGTTTTGATATGGAGGATCCCAATCGGTCATTCATTTGGTATATAGACCGAGGTACTGTATCTCACCCCCTTATACAAGCAACAATCAAATAGGATGTGAGCCAGGTCTTCTACCCATGTTTTTTGAAAAGGAGATGGACCTCTTCCATCATCTATCACCCGTCCATCTGTTGGCCCTTGTCAGGCTTCAAGTGTCTTCCAAGAAATGTCCAAATTATAGCAAAAAAAAAAAAAGTCGAGAGCTGTAAGCAGGAACAGTGGTGCTTGTTTTCCTACCAAGGCAAATATTTGGTCATGAAATAGATTGCAGAGGACCTCATGTAGAGCTGCCAGCAATGTCTGACTCATTAGAAGAATTAAGAAGATCGTAATGTTCCACCGAACGCCAACAGTTGGAGAATCAGGAACGCACCAGTGACTCCCAGCTGAACACTTGGAAATCATTGGCCTGGATGTTGTTGGGTTTTTTTAATCCTCCTACTCCATAAATTCATGACTAATGATTTATCTTCTCCTCAACAGGCATGTCCAGATGGTTACATCAGTTTGAAAACCAGAGCTGGTTGCAGGCCATGTCCCAGGGGCTTCTGGTGCGACCCACAGAGAGGTTGGCAGGGAGCTTGTATCCCTGGCCAGTATTCACCAGAGGGAGAGATGGACTGCCAGGAATGTCCAAAAGCATATATCTGTCCTAATGGGCAAGAGAAACAGGTATGGTTAATCATTCATTCATTCATTCATTCATTTTTTTAAAGAATATAATTCTTTATTGGCCAAGTGTGATTGGACACACAAGGAATTTGTCTCTGGTGCATATGCTCTCAGTGTACATAAAGAAAAAAATAAAATATATTCATCAAAAATCATAAAATACAACACTTAGTGATAATCATAGGATACTAATAAGCAATCGAATCATACTAGGAAACAATAATAACAATGTAAGTTGCAAAGATGCAAGCAACATGGATATAGCCATAAGTGGGAAGAGATAGGCACTAGGAAGGATGAGAAGAAGAATAGTAATACGGTCTTAGTAGTTAATTTGACAGTGTTGTGGGAATTAGTTGTTTAGCAGAATGATGGCATTCGGGAAAAACTGTCCTTGTGTCTAGTTGTTCTGGTGTGCAGTACCCTATAGCTTCGTTTTGAGGGTAGGAGTTGAAACAGTTTATGTCCAGGATGTGAGGGGTCTGTAGATATTTTCACAGCCCTCTTTTTGACTCGTGCAGTATACAGGTCCTCCATGGAAGGCAGGTTGGTAGCCATTGTTTTTTCTGCCGTTCTAATTATCCTCTGAAGTCTGTGTCTCTCTTGTTGGGTTGCAGAACCAAACCAGACAGCTATGGAGGTGCAGATGACAGATTCAATAACTCCTCTGTAGAACTGGATCAGCAGCTCTTTGGGCAGTTTGAACTTTCTGAGTTGGCGCAGAAAGAACATTCATTCATTCATTCATTCATTCATTCATTCATTCATTCATTCATTCATATATTTTCATTTCACCTTTAACGTTACCTAGCTGGGTCATAAAATGTCAGCAAGGAAAGAAGCAAGCTCAAAGAGCACCCCTCATTTCATCCCTGAGAATATACAAATATTCTCCTGTATTGGAGAATCCTGTATTGATACCTAAGAATCCTTCCTCCTCCTCTTTTCCCCCAACTTGTCTATCAGTTTGGGTGGGGAGGTCTGAGAGTCTCCAAATTTCCATATTTTCTTTTAATTTTTGCCTTCAGTAAGCGAAAGAGGTTCCGCTTTCTTTCCTCACAACATTAAACATTTTAGCTCAGGGTTTCCTACCCCCCCCCCCCCCCATATATTATTTTCATAATACGAATAATGAGGCATGGACAATTTACAGGGAGCTCATTTCCACTGTGAGTTTTCTTGCAAAAGGCAAAGAGGGTATCATATTATCTCGTCCTGAAAAATGATTCCAGAGAAGCAGCGCTCCATTTGATTATATATAGGTGGAATTAAAGCAGCTTCAGAAGATATAAATGCATCTGTAGAAACATGGAATTGAAAGGAATAAATGTGCGACAAGTCAAGGAAACTTGATCTATTCCATCTGTAGTAAATGTTTCAAACTCACACTAAAAATCTCTCTCTGTGTGTGTCTGTTTCTCTGTGTGTGTGTGTGTTTGCAGGCACACATGTTGATGTTTGTCTTTGTTTTTGCCATCCCACATCTGTGTGTAAGGCCCAACATGGTTTTGAAACATTCATGATAGATAGATAGATAGATAGATAGATAGATAGATAGATAGATAGACGGACAAACAGATAGACAGAGACAGATAGATAGATTATTAGATAGCGATAGATGATAGATAGATAGATAGATAGATAGATAGATAGATAGATAGATAGATAGATAGGTAGATAGATAGGTAGATGATAGATAGATAGATAGAGAGAGAGATGATAGAGATAGATGATAGATTAGATAAATGATAGATAATTAGATAGATAGATAGATAGATGATAGATAGACAGATAGAGAGAGAGATGATAGAGATAGATGATAGATTAGATAAATGATAGATAATTAGATAGAAGATAGATAGATAGATAGATAGATAGATAGATAGATAGATAGATAGATAGATAGATAAGGAGGTAGGTAGGTAGATGATAGATAGATGAGAGAGAGAGAGAGAGAGAGAGATGACAGATAGATAAATGATAGATAATTAGATAGATGATAGATAGATAGATAGATAGATAGATAGATAGATAGATAGATAGATAGATAGATAGATAGATGTGTGTTGTGTATGTGCAACAAGAGTATGTGTATACGCACACACTCTCATACACAAGCCAACAAATAGTACAGAGAAGACATGGGGATATCACCAGAATTTGAGCTCTGAACACAGAATTTTTGCAGGGGGAAAAATACTTTATAATCGATGAAATACTGCATGAAATACACATTGGATGAGGAAATACATATACAGTCCTATGTCAGTTACCGTGATCTCTAGCTGATGTGTGTGCCTATTCATAGACATACATCCACAGGCATGCATGCACACATGATTGTGTGTGAGTACATTTTCTCTGTTGTCTCCCTCTAGCGTTGTCCAGGAGGTCACAAACCTGATGCCAGCCACACATCCTGTGTTCCCTGTTTCCCGGGTTTTTTCTCCACCGAGGGATCCCTGGAATGCCAGCCCTGTCTAGCAGGTAAGCCAATATCTGGGGCATCTCTATCAAAAACTAGGTAACTGTGGCCTTCCTAAGGTGGGACTAGAACTCACTGTCTCCTGGCGATTGGCCTAAAATCCCCCAGCCAGTTTCATGCCTAAAGTAGGACTAGAACTCACAGTCTCCTAGTGATCAGCCCAAAGTCACCCAGCTGTCTTTCATGCCTAAATTGGAAGTAGAACTCACAGTCTCCTGGTGATCAGCTCTAAGTCACCCAGCTAACTTTCATGCCTAAATTGGGACTAGAAGTCACCATCTCCTGGTAATCACCCAAAGTCACCCAGCTGTCTTTCATGCCTAAATTGGAACTAGAAGTCACCATCTCCTGGTGATCAAGCCAAAGTCACCCAGCTGTCTTTCATGCCTAAGGTGGAACTAGAACTCAGAGTCTCCTGGTGATCATCCAAAGTCACCCAGCTGTCTTTCATGCCTAAATTGGGACTAGAAGTCACCATCTCCTGGTGATCAGGCCAAAGTCACCCAGCTGTCTTTCATGTCTAAAGTGGAAATAAAACTCACTATCTTCTGGTTTCTAGCCAGTTAACCAGTCCAATCCAATCCAACTCTTCTCCTCTTGAATTCTCTTGGCCAAGATTTTCCCCACCACAATATCGTAGCTCCGTCTTCCACAACAAAAACTGATCTCAGGTTTTATGTAAATAGTGCCAACTGAACCGTTCTGATTTGGGAACTTCTGGGAGGGAAAGAAGATCCTTCCTGAATCAGGAAGAAGGGTTGAATAACTTTAGGTTCTTTTTCAGTCATACGTTTTCTAGGATTCAAAGCAACTTGGCCCTGATCAATATTTAAGGCTTTGGGAAAGTGGAAAACAATGTCGGGAAGATTAAATGCGCTCCACTAGTATCTAAGTTAATTCTCAATTGTCCTTTATAAGCTATTTAAAGAGCTGCTGGCTCTCAGCTGCCATGGAGTCTCCCTGTTTGGTATTCTCCAGAAGTCTTGATAATCCTATCCTCAGGATATCACTGGCCTATCTTTTGTGGGAATGAGATGGCTGTTGCTAATTCATCACCACGACATTAGTGCCGAACCAACTTTGACAGGAGAATGAGCCAGGATAGACTCGGGCCTTTGTTGGGTTTCTTTCATTCTTTCTTTCTTTCTCTTTCTTTCTTTCTTTCTTTCTTTCTTTCTTTCTTTCTTTCTTTCTTTCTTTCTTTCTCTCTCTCTCTCTCTCTCTCTCTCTCTTTCATTCTTTCTTTCTTTCTCTTTCTTTCTCGTTTGAAAAGAAACAATTGCTTTGAAGAATTATGGAAGCGTAGAACAATATTAGGGATGATTAATTGGCTGTAATGGCTCAGAAAATTACGAGGGAAGACAATCAGCTATCACCCCAGGCCTCTTTGTTTTGTATAGTTTCTCCTGCCATAAAATTGGGTTGGAAAGGAATCAAGGATTTGGAGGGGGGGGGAATCATACCAGGATCCCTCTTAGCTGTTTCTCTGAAAATGGTATAGACTTGAAGAAAAGCTGTGAAAATACTGATAATTGGAATGCTTCTCTCCCTTCCCACCCAAACCGTTAGGAGGAAAATTAGAAAAAGTGTGGTTTTTTCCTTCTAAGACTTTTATTTTAAAAGTCCAAGGTAGACCAACAAATTGGTTTAAATCAATGAGTCTCCTGTGGGGGTCTATCGATTCCAGGTTATTACATATTGTAGACATAATTGTGCAGATTTTTGGGGGTGGGGGTGGGGGGCAAAATTCAGATAGCGATCTACCATGACTTTCTTCTTTATTTATTTATTTATTGGTTGGTTCGATTTATATGCCGCCCTTCTCCGGAGACTCAGGGCAGCTTACAATGCGTTAAGCAATAGCCTTCATATTTTTGTATATATCTGCTTAGTAGGGCTTTCGCTTCCCCCTCCCCCAAGCGGTGTTCTTTTTATACAAAGTCAGCTTATTGCCCCCACAATCTGGGTCCTCATTTTACCTACCTCGAAAGGATGAGCTGGTGAGATTTGAACTCGCTGTAATTGCAGGCAGCTGGTGCTACTTAACATCACTTTAGTCTGCTGCGCCACCAAGGCTCTTTAACATTCTTGAATGTTTTCAAATTTCTTTGGACTAACCTGAAACCTGGTGTTCCTGATTAGATTAACAGAGTTGGAAGGGACCTTGTAGGTCATCTAGTCCAACCCCCTTGCCCAAGCAGGAGACATTACACCAATTGTAACAGATGGTAGTCCAATCTCTTCTTAAAAGTCTCAAGTGATGAAGCTTCCACAACTTCCAAAGGTAAGCTGTTCCATTGGTTGATTGTTCTCACTGTTAGAAATTTTCTCCTCATTTCCAGGTTGAATCTCTCCTTGATCAGTTTCAATCCGTTATTCTTTGTCTGGCCTTCGGGTGCTTTGGAAAATAGCTTGACCCCTTCCTCTCTGTGGCAGCCCCTCAAATATTGGAAGACTGCTCTCGTGTCTCCCCTGGTCCTTCTCTTCACTAGACTAGCCATGCCCAGTTCCTGCAACCGTTCATCATATATTTGAGCTTCCAGTCCCCTAATCATCCTGGTTGCATTTCTCTGCACTTTTCCTGGATGTTTCCTATCCAAGAAATCTAACCAGCCTGATCTTGCTTAGCTTCCAAATCCAAAGAGAAGAGTGGGTCAAGCCCCAGAAGGCCAGACAAGGAATAATGGATGGAAACTGAACAAGGAGAGATTCAACCTGGAAATAAGGAGGAATTTCCTGACAGTGAGAACAATCAAACCATGGAACAGAAGTTGCCTTCCAAAGTTGTGGGAGCCTCATCACTGGAGGCTTTCGAGAAGAGATTGGACTGCCATATGTCAGAAAAGATGTAGGGTGTGAGGCTGGACTAGATAACCTACAAGGTCCCTTCCATTAATCTGTACAATGTTTGTACAAATACAAATACATTACCCAGGTGCAATGTTTAGGACTAAAGCTCCTTTTGAATACCAGCAGGTTTAAGACCTGCTTTTCCAATGGAAGCTGGAGCATACGCTGAGTAATTCAGATACTTTCCACTGAACCGGGTAACTGGATCTCTGTGCCTGCAATGAGAATCCTCTTGATTAAATTATGAAGTTATCTTGTGTGTTGGGTATCTTGATATCACAAGGTAAAAGGCCAAGTAGAATAACAGATCGCCACTGAAAAGTTTTTGAGCTGTCAGACAAGAAGACCCAAACTCATTGGTAGCCTCGCATTGCAATGAACTAGGACATACATTCAGTTTTGCAGCTACTGAGATTGTTGGCCGAGCAGATAGAAAAACAGCCAGGGAAATGATTGAAGCTGGAGAAATGGACTCCTTGTCAGTCAACAGGAGTGCTCATTTACCATCAGTTTATCAGGTACTTAGGAGCCAAGGGTTTGACAGCACAAGCAAACAACAGCCAATCACCGACTATCAACACACCAATCAACCAATAGGAAGGCACGACATAAATACAAGTTATAGAATAGCCCAAATATTCTGGTAGAGAGAAATTCCCTGAGGATGAACTCCGTTACAAATCCGAAAGCTCAGAAGAGTAAATCTCTGGTCCTGGTGACTCACCCAGATTGGATCTTGAAAAGCTTTTGGTCTACATTCAGTACTGATGTATAATTCACTGTCATGAAAATAAAAAACTGTTTGGGGTTTTAAATTCCTGGTCTTAGATTTCTATCCTAAGAAATGTAAATTAATACTAAACTGGTATTAACATTTGATGAACAGAGACAAATTTTCTAGTCCCAGATTTATTTATTTAATTTCTGTAGCCAACTCAACCCAGGGACTCTGGGCAGTGAACAGTTCTAAACAATTAAAACAGTTAAAATAGTACAAAATAAATATACATAGAAATACAGAATTAGAATACAATATACAGTATAAGGCAAAGTTTCTCAACCTAGGCAAATAAGATATAGGAGGGAGGGAAGGAGAGAGGGAGGGAGGGAGGGAGGGAGGGAGGGAGGGAGGAAGGAAGGAAGGAAGGAAGGAAGGAAGGAAGGAAGGAAGGAAGGAAGGAAGGAAGGAAGGAAATAAATGTTGGAAGAAATGTCCATCTGGGGAGTGGGGAGAAAGATACGAGAAACATGGAGGCTGCTTGGAAGGATGGTTTAATGGGTTTTAGGTCCTGGGCAGCTGAACACATGGAGTGGAGAGTGAGTATTATCTATACCCTCTCTTGACTTTGAACTTGAGCTTTCTGTTCCTGTAGCAAGGACATGTATCCTATTGGTTGCAGACTCCCATGTGGAGTCATGTTTGTCTGAATCAACTTTAGCTGAACCTTGCAGTCCTGCCTGGAAGCCATATTACCTGTGTGCCTTGAAGATCCAAGCCTGCCACAATCATATCATGGAAAGTTGGGTGGGTGGGATTTCATGAGGGAAATAGAAATAGCCATAATAAAATTCTCTAAGAGAAGTTCAAGGCCATGGTGTCCGGCAGCTGTGCAAAGAAGAAATTGGGGGATGTCTTCTGTTCGGGAAAGAGCTGATTGGAGCTGTGGTGGACATGTGGGAGATGTGGGCAAGGTCTTGAACTTTCTTGTAGGTGAGGAAAACCCGGAAGCTTTCAGATTCGGGTTTTCCCAGATGTGCCAATATAACATCTCTAATAAAAGTTTGAGGAACTTCAAGCCTCAGAGTTTGATTTCGTCGGGAGTGTTCCTTGGAACCCAGACATTTGCTGCATGATGTAATGAATGAAGGAGCTTGGTTGTGCCATGTGGTGAGCTCTGCTGAGATATAATCCTATTATGTCCTGGAGGGTCATGTCTTAATCCCATCACACTGGAGCTGAGGTCTTTGGCTTTGTAGATAGGCTGGCCCAATCCTTCTCAATGGGCACCAAATATCTGCTGGGGGCAGGGAACTGTTCTTTGTCTTTAAAAACCTGTTTCTCCTTTTCTCATCTAGGGAAATGTAATATTGTGCCTTTTTAATATTTCCTAAAAGATTTCATTTTTCTAGAAAGGGTGGGTGCTAACTTTCTTCAGGAGGAAAGAAGGAAAGAAGGGAGGGAGGGAGGGAGGGAGGGAGGGAGGGAGGAAGGAAGGAAGGAAGGAAGGAAGGAAGGAAGGAAGGAAGGAAGGAAGGAAGGAATTAAATTAAATGCATGCTATTAGAAAGTTAGAATTGTAGAAGAAAGCAGCTAAGCCTTCTCTCCAGAAAAACTTCCCATTTAGGTAAGTTGAGTGAGTTCTTATCAGCACTGATCAATGCTTATCAATATTAATAATGTTTTTGTCTGTATTGATTATACCAACTGCATTATAATCAAGTTGTTGCCATAGTAATGCACATCCTGATCTCCTTAAATTGTTTGTTTGCTTTTACAGGGCATTATTGTCCAGATTTTGGGACCGTTCAGCCAATCCCTTGTCCCCCCGGCTCTTGGACTGATGCTCCCAGACAAATCGAGTGCCAAAGAGATAACAACACTTCCTGTTGTCCAGACAACATGGCCGAGATGTTGTTTGCTTGGAAATCTCTTCATTCTGCTGTGGATCTACAAAGCCAACTCTGTCCTTCAGGTTGAACCTTTGCATTTGTTTGCATGTTGCTGATTTGTTTTACGTATTCATTGTTTGGGGACTCAAAATCTCCTTTGACATCACAGAGAGGGTGAAATTCAGGCCAAATTAATTTCATTTTTGAAGCAGTTGATCAAAACAATTGAAGTTTGGAGATGGGAATATTCCAGGTGGTGTCAAACAAACCATGGAATCCATTCCCACCACAATATCCATTTGACACTATTACTATCTGAAGACACCAACTATTCTATCAATCATTTGATACAAATTGCTTACTATTTTGGTCTTCATATTTATATACATCCAGAAATTAAAGTATCAATTCATTTCAAGATTCAAATACAGATCCAGCACTTGCATCTACCATAGTTTTGGATTTCTTCCTACTTATTCTTTGCAGCTTAACCCAAAATATACGCTACTTACTATTGCTGTTATCACCTACTTCTCTGTCCACTTGATTGATTGGCTATTTCACAACCAAATCACTTAAAAGCATTGCAATTGTTTTTGTGACACGTGATAAACGTTATTAGTTACTATTTTCCTCTATTAATATCATGTATGACCCTAATAGATTGGGATCATTTGTGGTACAGTGTCCTGCACAGGCCCATTGTGAAATTCATTAATTTCTTATCCAAGTGAACGTTGTGTAAATGCAGTCATTGTACTCATTGTACAGTGACCTGCTGACCTCAGGGGGTCTATGACAATTTGTCACAGCCAACTGGCCATGGCCAACTCACCACGGCCAACTCACCATGGCCAACTTGTCACGGCCAACTCATCATGGCCAACTCACCATGGCCAACTTGTCACAGCCAAGTTGTGCCCTTCTCCGGAGACTCAGGGCGGCTTACAATGCGTTAAGCAATAGCCTTCATACTTTTGTATATTTATACAAAGTCACCTTATTGCCCCCACAAACTGGGCCCTCAATTTACCTAACTTAAAAAGGATGGAAGACTGAGTCAACCTTGAGCCTGGTGAGATTCAAACTTACAGTAATTGCAGACAGCTGGTGTTAATCATGATGCTTTTAGTCTGCTGAGCTATCCAGGCTCCTGCAGGACAACTCACTGTAGGACAAGGGTTACACTAATATCAAAGAAATGGTGGAATAGTATAATTGAAGCAAGGATGCAAAAGGAGGAACAGAATGAAGTGTGAATGGCAAATATTAAAATATTTTTTCTTTATTTTAAATAATTAAATAGAATTGTTAAATTTTCCCACAATGAGATGTCTCTCAATGAGTTGGCCGTGGTGAGTTGGCTGTGGCAAGTTGTCCCATTCCTGACCTAAGGAGACCCATACCATCTTAAGTAGCAGTGCGGATATCTAAATATCTGGCTGATCCTTCAGTTCAGTTTTCCCCAAGAGGAATTTCAACCCAATATCATCCTGCAAGTCTCAACTGGTGCAACCCAACCCAAAGGTCTCCAGCTTGGAAGTAGTCACCTTCTCTAGAAGAGCAACCTGATCTAAAGAAGGAATGCTATGGAAGGGACACTGAAAGATGAATCTCATCTTGCAGGTTATTTTCGTAGTCCTGGACTGACCACAGCTCCATGCCCCAGGGGAAGTTTTGAGCCCAGAGATAAATTCCTGAAGCTCAGCAACAGATCTTCATACTTTCCGGGTGTGTATCTGTCTTTTGTACAATGGGGAGAAACTGGTCCTATATCAGACTGATAATTAGGTTCTTCCACAAAGGCAACCAGTTGTAGTGCTTATTTACTATCCTGTGGCATAAAGTAAGCAAGTTAGACACCAAGGAAAATTCCTAGAAATTTGTGGGAAGGCTGTTGAGAATTATTTGTGTCTCTGTGTGTCCATGGATTTGGATTTATTGGATTTATATACCGCCCTACTCCCAAAGGACTCAGGGCGGTGTACAGCCAACAATAAAAATACATACGTACAAAATTTAAAAACCAACTAAAAACAGATTAAATGAATTTGGCCCAGACAGAATTAAAACACCCCAATATAATTTAAAATTTTTTAAAATTTGACACTAAAAACGGGGAGTGGTTAGGCATGTGCTTGTATCTATATGCACATATCATAATATTTAAATGCCTTTCAGTTGGCTCTTATATGTGTAGAATCATAAACATGTTTATAGAGAGAATTGAAAATTGCTCAATTGAGAATTGAGCAATGGATTTCTTGAAAGTCACTGATATTTTACAAAAAAAAAAAAAATAAAAAAAAATCCAAAAACAAACCAAGAGCAGATTTCATGTGAACAGGTAGAACTTGGTAAATAGTAGTGGTAACCGTGAAAGGAATCTTGGAGTCTTAGTGGACAACCAATTAAATATGAGTTAACAATGTGTGGCGGCAGCCAAAAATGCCAATGCAATACTAAATTGCATTAACAGAAGGATACAATCAAGATCAAGTGAGGTACTAATACCACTCTATAAAGCCTTAGTAAAACCACACCTAGAGAACTGCATCCAGTTTTGGTCACCACACAATAAAAAAGATGTTGAGAGTGTAGAAAAAGTGCAGAGAAGAGCAACCAGGATGATTAGGGGACTGGAGGTTGAAACATACAATGAACATTTGCAGAAACTGGGCCTGGCTTGTCTAGTGAAGAGAAGAACCAGGGGAGACCTGAGAGCAGTCTTCCAATATTTGAGGGGCTGCCACAGAGAGGAGGGGGGATTTCAACCTATTTTCCAAAGCACCTGAGGGCAGAACAAGGAATAATGGATGGAAACTGACCAAGGAGAGATTCAACCTAGAAATAAGGAGAAATTTTCTGACAGTGAGAACAATCAACCCATGGAACAGAAGTTGCCTTCAGAAGTTGTGGGAGCTTCATCCCTGGAAGCTTTCAAGAAGAGACTGGACTGCAACTTGTCAAAAATGGTGTAGGGTTTCCTGCTTGAGTGGGCGGGTTGGACTAGATGATCTACAAGGCCCCTTCCAACTCTATTATTCTGTTAAAGATAACTCAACACATCCAAAGTCTGATAGAACAAATTGTGTTGGATAATTGGCTTCTGCTTCAGAAGAACCGAAGAAGGATAGAAAGTTACAATAATCTTTGGGTCGGGTGATCCTATATTTTCAGCAGAAGGGTTAAATTCTCTTAAAATATAAGCGCCATTAGAACTATGCACAGATCTAATTCAACTTAGTAATTGTTAAATTCTTACCCAACGTGATTTCTTTAAAAATGTATTTTGGACATCTCATTAGTTGGGTTGATCCTTTTTCAGCTAGCAAATTGCTGTCCAGATTTCATATATAATAATTCCTTTCTGATTTTATTGTCAAGATGCATGTTCTAGTAGACTCATTAAGAACATTCTTCATCTTTTTCATATGTAAAGGTAAAGGTTCCCTTGCACATGTGTGTTAGTCGTTCCCAACTCTAGGGGGCAGTGCTCATCTCCGTTTCAAAGCTGAAGAGCCAGCGCTGTCCGAAGACGTCTCCATGGTCCTGTGGCTGGCATGACTCAATGCCAAAGGTGCACGGAACACTGTTACCTTCCCACCAAAGGCGGTCCCTATTTTTCTACTTGCATTTTTTACGTGCTTTCGAACTGCTAGGTTCGCAAAGCTGGGACAAATAATGGGAGCTCACCCTCTTATGTGGCACTAGGGATTTGAACCGCTGAACTGCCAACCTTCTAATCGACAAGCTCAACATCTTAGCCATTGAGCCACTGAGTCCCTATGTTGATATGTAGGCATATGAAGGCATTGACTATTAGCAATGTCAGGGATAGGGTCAGCCTTACCATGAATGGGATAGAAGATGCATAAAAACAGAAGCTACCCTGAAGTTAACAAATATGGGTTTCCACCTTAAAAACTTGGAAAATAGAGACTTTTCTTGTGTAGTGAAGTTTGGGTTCCTTGAACGCCTAATGAGGGAATTATTGCCATTTCAAACTTCTGGAGTCAGTGTTTGTGACACTCCAGCTATCTCTAATCCAGGTTCGGGTTAATGTCAGGATTCCAAGTAACACCCCCAATGAAAGAAAACTCCAAGGTTTGAGTTTCCTCAAGGTTCCATTTTATTAGAGATGTCATATTGGCACATCTGGGAAAACCTGCATCTGAAAGCTTCCAGGTTTTCCCCACCCAAAGGAAAGTTCAAGTCCCTGCCCAACACCCTCATGTCCATCATATGGACCAATCAAAGCACCGTCCCAACTGGAGATGCCTCCCAGTTCCAGACATCCAGGTGCAGGGCAAGATGTCCTTGACTCTCTGAGAAAGGAATGTTATTATGAGTATATATCACCCTGACTAAGATGCTGAGCTTGTTGATCAAAAGATTGGCAGTTCAGCTGTTCGAATCCCTAGTGTCGCGTAATCGGGTGAGCTCCCGTGACTTGTCTCAGCTTCTGCCAACCTAGCAGTTCGAAAGCCCGTAAAAAATGCAAGTAGAAAAATAGGGACCACCTTTGGTAGGAAGGGAACAGTGTTCTGTGTGCCTTTGGCATTTACTTACTTACTTACTTACTTATTATATTTCTATACCGCCTTTCTCCTGCAGGACTCAAGGAGGTGTACAGTCAAGAAAAAATAAAGGATACATAAACATCGTAAAATTGATAATTAAAATTATAACATAGTTTAGCCCAAATTAAATAAAACCCAGAATTAGATAATATTTTAATCATTCCCAGTTAACATGCTTAGCCCCGCCTGATTGAACATCAGGGTCTTGAGGGCACAGCAGAAAGCACGGAGATTAGGGATGTTTCGTATCTCAGGGGGCAGTTCATTCCAAAGGGTTGTAGCCCTTACAGAGAAGGCCTTCCCCCTGGGAGTCGCCAGTCGGCACAATTTGACTGACGGTACTCTGAGTAGTCCCTCCCTGTGAGAACGAACTGGTTGGTGGGAGGCTATTGGTTGCAAAAGACGGTCTCGTAAATACCCAGGTCCTAAGCCATGGAGCGCTTTAAAGGTGATAACTAACACCTTGAATCGCACCCGGAAGACCACCGGGAGCCCGGGCAGCTCGCGTAGGAGAGGTGTTACCTGGGCGCAATGAGATGAGCCCATAATCACCCGCGCAGCTACATTCTGGACCAGTTATGCCGGCCACATGACCACGGAGATGTCTTCGGACAGCGCTGGCTCTTCAGCTTTGAAACAGAGATGAGCACCACCCCTAGAGTCGGGAACGACTAGCACAGAACGACTAGTGCGAGGGGAACCTTTGCCTTTATCACCTGGCCTGGCTCCATACAATCCCCCCTCCAATTTTCCCACAGAAGTAAATGTGGCAGGCCTGAAGAGCCAACGAAAAAGAGGGCTTTCGGACCTGTCAGTTTGAAAGAATTATAGCATATTTTGAATTGGTTCAAACACAAAGCATATTTTTGCCTTCCAGAAGAGATTGAGAATAGTCTTTTCACAATAATAATATCATTTGGATAACATTTATCATTAGTTCTGAACTTGGCTTCTAGCAAGTAACCCCTTACAAGTTTTTTTTTTTAAATGGAGATTCCCCCTCCCCCCCAGTCATTTAAATTCAGATTAATCAATCTCCTCCCCTAAAGAGATCAAATAATTACAGGAAAACCAAAGCAACGTGTGAATATTTTCCATAAGGTTTTCATTTGCAGCGCCTGAAAATGTAGAAAATGTCAGACTTGCCATATCTGTTTTTACTTTAAAAATAAACAAATTGCAGCTACATATGTTCTTTAAACATTCTGAATCCCTACCCCTCCTCCTTTTTTTTCCTTTTCATTTACCTTCTGGATTAATCGTCATTATTTTTAGAGCAACATTTTTAGACCTGGTGCTGTAATGAGCGTGGAACTCTATTCGAAGTGAGTGATTTTTTGAAAATTAACAAGTAATGGGGGCACAAACTCAATTTAAAAAAAAGAATATCAGAGGGTGGCACGCATCATCAGATGCTCCTGCTTCATTTCTTTGGATAATTGTTATTTGTCTTTAATTATGCCCCTTCCCCCAGTACATTTGTGAGTGGAATAAAAATATGATTGTTTTTCTAGTGAAGCAAATCGTATTTATAGATAACAAGGATGCTTTGTGGACTTCAGCCTGCCACCCAATTCTTGTACAGCCCATCAGTTTTGGAGCTGAATGAGGGGAGATAGGGGTGATGCTGAAAGATCTGGCTGGAATAATTTTTTGGGAAATTGTTCGTGTAAATTGACCCAACAGCCTAAGAATCCCTTACGGAGGCTGAAACTCTATTTCTCCTTTTGTGATTCTTTTGATAACCCTTTCTGTTGATTTGTATAAGATGACATGATAAGAATGGAATGGAATGGAGAGTAGCGGGTGGGGGGTGGAGTGGGGTGGGGTGGGGTGGGGTGGAATAGAATAGAGAATAGAATAGAATAGAATAGAATAGAATAGAATAGAATAGAATAGAATAGAATAGAATAGAATAGAATAGAATAGAATAGAATAGAATAGAACAGGAACAGGAACAGGAACAGGAACAGGAACAGGAACAGGAATATTGAAATGAAAAGTAGAGTAGAGTAGAGTAGAGTAGAGTAGAGTAGAGTAGAGTAGAACAGAAAAGAATGGAATGGAATGGAATGGAATGGAAGGGAAGAGGAGAGGAGAGGAGAGGAGAGGAGAGGAGAGGAGAGGAGAGGAGAGGAGAGGAGAGGAGAAGAGAAGAGAAGAGAAGAGAAGAGAAGAGAAGAGAAGAGAAGAGAAGAGAAGAGAAGAGAAGAGAAGAGAAGAGAAGATTGGAATGAAAAGTAGAGTAGAGTAGAGTAGAGTAGAGTAGAATAGAATAGAATAGAATAGAATAGAATAGAATAGAATAGAATAGAATAGAATAGAATAGAATAGAATAGAATAGAATAGAATAGAATAGAATAGGAATATTGGAATGAAGAGTAGAGTAGAGCAGAAAAGAATGGAAGGGAAGGGAAGGGAAGGGAAGGGAAGGGAAGGGAAGGGAAGGGAAGATTGGAATGAAAAGTAGAATAGAATAGAATAGAATAGAATAGAATAGAATAGAATAGAATAGAATAGAATAGAATAGAATAGAATAGAATAGAATAGAATAGAATAGGACTTTGGAGGTCTTCTAGCCCAGCCCCCTGTTTAAGCAAGAGAACCTATATAATCTCAGACAAGTGGCTGTCCAGTCTCTACTTAAAAATCTCCAGTGATGGAGCACCCATGATTTCTGGAGGGAAACTGTTCCACTGGTTAGTTGTCCTCACTGTTAGGAAGTCTCCTTGATTCCAGGTTGCTTCTCTTTGTGATCAATTTCCAACCATTATTTCTTGTCCTGCCCTCGGGTGCTTTGGAGAATAATTTGACCCTCCCCCTTCTTCTTTGTGGCAGCCCCTCAAATACAAAAATACTGCTATCATGTCATCCCTAATTCTTGTTTTTTTTTAGACTAGCCAGAGCCAAAATCTGCAGCTGTTCTTCATATGGTTTAGTCTCCAGGCCTTTGATAGATGAAAATTGCCCAACCTGAACGTCTCCAATCTTATGTCTGGAAGGAATCACTAGCATTATTTTGGCCACTGACAAATGGTTGCAAGCTTATCAGAACAAAGCAGGAGAGGGGATATTAGCACCGACTTACTGGAGAAGCATTTGTAGATCCTTGGAAGCAATAATAACCTGACTGGCAAAGTCCTTCAGGTGCCACCAAGCTAGGCTTGCTACAGTACATGCCCGCTGGGCATTGCTTACAATGGAATGGAATGGAATGGAACAGAATAGTATGGTTTTCCCAGTTGCAATGTATGACTGCGAAAGTTGGACCATAAGGAAGGCTGAGTGCCAAAGAATTGAGGCCTTTGAACTCTGGTGCTGGAGAAGACTCCTGCGAGTCCCTTGGACTGCAAGGCCATCAAACCGGTCAGTCCTAGAGGAGATTAACCCTGACTGCTCTTCAGAAGGCCAAATTCTGAAGAGGAAACTCAAATACTTTGGCCACTGGAGAAGAGCCTAATGCTGGGAAAGATTGAGGGCAAAAGAAGAAAGGGATGACAGAGAACAAGTGGCTGGATGGAGTCACTGAAGCAGTCAGTGTGAGCTTAAATTGATTCCAGAAGATGGTAGAGGACAGGAAGGCCTGGAGGAACGTTGTCCATGGGGTTGGATGGGTCAGACACGACTTTGCAATGAAGGAGGAGGAGGAGGAGGAGGAGGAGGAGGAGGAGGAGGAGGAGGAGGAGGAGGAGGAGGAGGAGGAGGAGGAGGAGAAGAAGAAGAAGAAGAAGAAGAAGAAGAAGAAGAAGAAGAAGAAGAAGAAGAAGAAGAAATAGAATAGAACAGAACAGAACAGAACAGAACAGAACAGAACAGAACAGAATAGAATAGAATAGAATATTTGGGGTTAGTTCTGGCTCATAGTTGACTAGGAGACAACAAGAGAAACACAGGAATATAAGCTAGACTGGGAAATTAGAAGGAATAACACAACATTTTGAAAGAAAGCTATAACAAAATGCTTCTGCCCAGTTGCCAAGAGAACTGCATGGAGTTATTCATAAGACATCAGGAATTGGGTTCAACCCTAAGGAGACTTCATCCTGCTTGCCTGCTGCTTGCAGATTCAATGTCCATGGTTCCTATCAAGTTGTTTGTTTGGTTGGTTGGTTGATTGATTGATTATGTGCCATCAAGTCAGTTACAGCTCCTAGAGTCCACATCGATAAAGCACATAAATAAATACTGTGTGATTGTTATTTCTTTTGAGATCTAATTGTCTTCTGGATCCCTTTCAACGCTTCATCTGGTTCTGCTTTCCACCATAACTCCAGGCCTCCATGTCTCAATAACCCCTGCAGACCATTTTTCATTGCTCTGGAGGGGACATCTTTTGCACTGCAAGTATATGCCATAAATCAAGGGAAGCGCATCTCTTCCTCGTGCAGAATTCATGTAGATACGACATCACATGTCCTCTGGTTCTCCCATTATCTGGGAAGCCTTGTCTTCTGCTGCACTTTTCAACAAGCATGATTATCCAAGCGGTGCCCCAAATTCCCTCCAGGGTTTGCTAAAATAAGGAGCTGAGAACAGCAGAGACGTGGGAGAACCTCTGCTGGGTGACTGACGATCATGTTTTACGTGCAGAAAAATCCCAGTTTCTGCCTTCTTCAGTTCAGGTTTAAAAGATCATACAGCTGTTTATAGAAATCTCCCTCTTTTTTTGGATCAGCAATCTCAAAGAGCCACTACTTGTCACAGAAGCTATATTCACGAGGAAGACAGAATAGAAATACTTTCGTGTATATCTCTTTTTTTTTTCTACATGGGGCTCCCCTTGAGGAGCACCCAGAAGCTCCAACTGGTGGAGAGTGCGGCCACGCGAGTGGTGATGGGAGCGACATGGTTTTCCCACGTAACACCTCTCCTGCACGAGCTGCACTGGCTCCCGGTGGTCTTCTGGGTGTGCTTCAAGGTCTTGGTCACCACCTTTAAAGCGCTCCATGGCTTAGGACCTGGGTATCTGCGGGACCGCCTACTACCACCAATAGCCTCCCACCAGCCAGTACGCTCTCATAGAGAGGGGCTCCTCTGGGAGCCATCGGCCAAACAATGTCAACTGGCGGCCCCCAGGGGGAGAGCTTTCTCTGTGGGGGCACCTACTATCTGGAATGAACTCCCCCCGGAGATACAGAGGATCCCAGATCTGCGCACCTTCCGTCGCACTCTCAAGACCTTTTTATTCCACCAGGCGGGCCTGGCCTAACTTTCTTCCTCTTTTAATACTTAAATTTTAATCTGTTTTAAATTGATCAGGGTGTTTTAATTTGTCTGAGCCAAACTATTTAATTCGATTTTATCTGGGTTTTAAAATTTTGTATATATGTATTTTTACTGTTGGCTGTTCACCACCCTGAGTCCTTTGGGAGTAGGGCAGTATATAAATCAAATCAAATCAAATCAAATCAAATCAAATCAAATCAAATCAAATCAAATCAAATCAATCAATCAATCAATCAATCAATCAATAAATATTTTAAATCTTTCTCTAGGTTTTGGATAACTAGAGCTCTCAATTTGACAAATCTAGAGAATATGAGGCTGGGGAAAACGGATCAAGGGTTTGATATTGAGTAAGGCAGCTTCTTTTATCATTCAGAACAAATATACAACCCAGAGGAAGTTGCATCCTGTTGATGTTCGGACAACTGAGTGGATTTGGAAGAAGGGGACTCTCTTTTACAATGGCCTATTTCTCTTGTGAGAGGATGTGGTGGCTCAGTGGTGAAGACACCGAGTTTGTCGATCGAAAGGTCGGCAGTTCAGCGGTTCGAATCCCTAGTGCTGCGTAACGGGGTGAGCTCCCGTGACTTGTCCCAGCTTCTGCCAACTTAGCAGTTCGAAAGCACGTAAAAAGAAAAACGCTTTTAAAAGTAAAAGAAAAAAAAGCCTCTGATGATCACGCAGCTCAGCTCGGCAGAAGAGGTTGTAAAAAAAATGCTTTTAAAAGTCAAAAAAAAAAAAGTTGGCCATGCCCACCCAGTCACATTACCCCCACCACCACCACCAAGCCATGCCCACAGAACCAGTACTACCAAATTTTACATTTCACCACTGGTCACATAGTATTTATTTTCTGCTGGTCTCTCTCTCTCTCTTTTTAAAATTTGATTTATATGCCGCCCTTCTCTGAAGACTCAGGGCGGCTTACAATGCGTTAAGCAATAGCCTTCCTACTTTTGTATATTTATACAAAGTCAGCTTATTGCCCCCACAAACTGGGTCCTCATTTTACCTACCTTAGAAAGGATGGAAGGCTGAGTCAACCTTGAGCCTGGGGAGATTCGAACTTACAGTAATTGCAGACAGCTGGTGTTAATCACAATGGTTTTAGTCTGCTGAGCTACCAGGCTCTTTTCCCCACTTTGAGTTCTGATGCCATGGACACGATCTTAAATCTTTATTAAAGGTAAAAGGTAACGTTTATTTATTTATTTATTAGTTTGATGCTAATAATGCAGCATTAGTTTATATGCTGCCCTTCCCCAAAGACTCAGCGTGGCTTACAATGTGTTAAGCAATAGCCTTCATACTTTTGTATATTTATACAAAGTCAGCTTATTCCCCCACAAACTGGGTCTTCAATTTACCCACCTTAGAAAGGATGGAAGGCTGAGTCAACCTTGAGCCTGGGGAGATTCGAACTAGCAGTAATTGCAGACAGCTGGGTTTTAATTACAATGCTTAGTCTGCAGAGCTATCCAGGCTCCTTTTTCCCCTCTACCCTTTTGATGTTCCATCCAGAGCTGACGCACTGTCTGAAGTGTCCCGTCGGATATTTTTGCCCTAATGGGATGAGTTTTCCAAATCCATGCCCAGTGGGAACTTACAATCCACTCCAGGGACAAGATGAATCCACGGACTGTAGAGCCTGTCCAGCTGGTAATGCCTGCACCCAAACTGGTTTGGCTCAACCAGATTCGGAATGTATGGCGGGGTGAGTATGTTACTCCTCTGTGAAGTTAGGGTCTTTTAGGCAGGGGTGAAATCCAGCAGATTCTGGAGAACCGGTAGCGGAAATTTTGAGCAGTTTGCAGAACTGGTAGTGGAAATTTTGTGTAGTTCAGGGAACTGGCAAATGCCACCTCTTGGCTGGCCCTAGAATGGGGTGGGAATGGAGATTTTACAATATCCTTCCCCCATGAATGGGGAGGGAATGGGCATTTTGTAGTATCCTCCCCCTGGAGTGGGGTGGGAATGGAGATTTTGCAGTATCCTTCCCCCACCAGGCCACACCATGAACACCAAGCCATGCCCACAGAACCAGTAGTAAAACCTATTCTATTCTATTCTATTCTATTCTATTCTATTCTATTCTATTCTATTCTATTCTATTCTATTCTATTCTATTCTATTCTACTCTACTCTACTCTACTCTACTCTACTCTACTCTACTCTACTCTACTCTACTTTTCATTCCAATATTCTATTCTATTCTATTCTATTCTATTCTATTCTATTCTATTCTATTCTATTCTATTCTATTCTATTCTATTCTATTCTACCAGTTGGGTGGGTTTTTTGCATGTTTGGCATTTGGCAAAAAGAGTATTGGTCTTTATTTATTTATTTATTTTTATTGATTTAGTTTGTCAAACAGGTACGAGGTAACAGGTATAACTATAAACATGGACATGAGCACAGATAATTAGTACAAATAAATGGGACAGTGGGGCATAGACGATTGCACACTGGTGCGCTTATTAATGCCCCCTTTACGGACCTCTTAGAAATGGGGTGAGGTCTACGGTAGACAGTTTAAGGTTGAAGCTATGGGGGTTTCGGGCTGTAACAACAGAGTCAGGTAAAGCATTCCAGGCATTGACCACTATGTTGCTCAAGTTGTATTTTCTACAATCGAGTTTAGACCAGTTTACCTTGAGTTTGTATCTATTGTTTGCCCGTGTATTATTGAGGTTGAAGCTGAAATAGTCATTGACAGATAGGATGTTGTAGCAGACAATTTTGGGTACTATACTTAGGTCAGACTGTAGGCGGTGTAGTTCCTGCTCGTCCAAGCCCAAAATTTTAAGCTTGGTGGCATAAGGTATTCTGTTGTGAGCAGAGGAGTGGAGGACTTTTCTCATGAAATATTTTTGGACCCGCTCAATTGTATTAATGTTCAATATACAGTGTGGATTCCAGGCAGATGAGCTGTATTCCAGAATTGGTCTGGCAAAGGTTTAGAGGAATAACAAAAGTTTTCTGAGTGCATCGTGCTCTATTTGCAAGGACTTGCTGTGTGATTTATTGATCAATAGTGGGTTTCAATTTAGTTTGCTACCGGTTCACGCATGAGCATCGCTTCTGCACATGCGTTGAAGCTTCTGCACATGCTCAGAAGTATCCGGGCAGGTGGGTGGAGCCTCCAGCTCCTGATGTGAACTAGGGTGAACCGGTAGCAACCCACCACTGGTATAGATGTGAAGGACTGAATCTGTTTGCAGATTTTGCTGATGCTTGAAATTCTTTCTTTTTTAATTCCTCCTTTGAAATAGCTTTAAAAGTTTAATCTCTCTCTCTCTCTCTCCCTCCCCCCTCCCTCCCTCCCTCCCTCCCTCCCTCCTAAAAGGTTCTAATTTCATATGGCTGAAGGATGATATGGCAATTAGGGGAGGAGAATAGAATGCAGCTTGGTGAAATTTGCATAGCCCAGAACCTGATTCCTGAATTAACCCATTTTCTGACATTGTATTATGTAGTCAAACTAGCAAATCAGGGTGCATTCACACAACAAGCTAAGCAGTCAAGATGAAAACTAACCAAGCTTAGTGTGTTGGGTGACACAAAAAGCAATAGCATTTAGACTTATATACTGCTTCACAGTGCTTTACAACTCTCTCTAAGCAGTTTACAGAATCAGTCTATTACCCCCAACAATCTGGGTCCTCATTTTATCCACCTCGGAAGGATGGAAGGCTGAGCTAACCTTGAGCTGGTCAGGATCAAATTCCTGGCAATTGGCAGAATTAGCCTGTAATACTGCATTCTAAGCACTGGGAGGGAGGGAGGGAGGGAGGGAGGGAGGGAAGGAGGGAAGGAAGGAAGGAAGGAAGGAAGGAAGGAAGGAAGGAAGGAATAACACTTAGACTTATATACTGCTTCATGGTGCTTTTACAGAGCTCTCTAAGAGTCAGCATCTATCCCCCAACAATCTGGGTCCTTATTTTACCAATCTCAGAAGGATGGAAGGCTGAGTCAACCGTGAGTCTGAGATTTGAACTGCCAAACTGCAAGCAGCCGGCAGTCAGCAGAAGTAGCCCGCAATCCTGCATTCTAACCACTGCGCCACCGCGACTCTTAATAATAATGGTGACGACAACCCCGTTACTTCCATAAAGTCATAGCAAGAAAGCCTTTCTTAGTGAAAAAGCACAGTGGTTTAAACACTAGAAGTAATTTCTAACATATTTGTTTTTCATTTAGATACATTTGTCCGACTGGTTCTGCCAGCCCACATTCTCCCAACAATGCTTGTCCCCCTGGAACATTCAGCAACCGTTCCGATCTCTTTGATAAATCCCAGTGTGAAACGTGTCCAGAGAGATTGGTCTGTTCAAGAGGTATGTTGCTCCATATGCATTTCCTTTTATTTATTTATTTTTGGTATGTGTTGTTTTGACAAGATGAGTACATTTCCACTCCTCATCCTGGAGTAACCAGGACTGACATACCAACAAACCACCAGAGCTTTAGAACGATTCTGAATTGCATATTTAGGCTAAGACTAGAGAATTGAGATTCAATTCTAGGAATTGAGATTCCGCATGGAAATTATCCCAAGAGATGCGATGGTGGAACTAAAATCAAAAGGAACATGTCCAAAGTACAAGTATTTAATCTTCAGGAAATCAATGCATGTGTACTTTAATTATAGAATAGAATAACAGAGTTGGAAGGGACCTTGGAGGTCTTCTAGTCCAACCCCCTGCCCAGGCAGGAAACCCTACACCACTTCAGACAAATGGTTATCCAACCTCTTCTTAAAAACTTCCAGTGTTGGAGCATTCACAACTTCTGGAGGCAAGTTGTTCCACTGCTTAATTGTTCTAGCTGTCAGGGAAATTTCTCCTAAGTTGCTTCTCTCCTTGATTAGTTTCCACCCATTGCTTCTTCTCCTGCCCTCAGGTGCTTTGGAGAATAGCTTGACACCCTCTTCTTTGGGGCAGCCCCTAAAATATTGGATCTCTGCTATCATGTCACCCCTAGTCCTTCTTTTCATTAAACTAGACATACCCAGTTCCTGCAACCGTTCTTCGTATGTTTTAGCCTCCAGTCCCCTCATCGTCTTTCTTGCTCTTCTCTGCACTCTTTCTAGAGTCTCAACATCTTTTTTACATCGTGGCGACCAAAACTGGATGCAGAATTCCAAGTGCGGCCTTACCAAGGCCTTATAAAGTGGTATTAACACTTCACGTGATCTTGAGTCTATCCCTCTGTTTATGCAGCCTAGAACTGTGTTGGCCTTTTTGGCAGCTGCAGCAAATGGCTGGCCCATATCTAAATGGTTGTCCACTAGGACTCCAAGATCCCTCTCACAGTTACTACTATTGAGCAAGGTACCACCTATACGGTACCTGTGCATTTACTTTTTCTTGCCTAAATGTAGAATCTTACTTTCTTCGCCACTGAATTTCATTTTGTTAGATGAAAGATGAGTCACCTTTCAGAGATATAAGGAAAGCCTCCAGGAGAAATTTCGGCTGGTAGACCAAAGATTTCCCATCCTGGTTTACACAGATATTATGTGGACATGATTCAAATAACACCCTACCCCCACCCCCCACCCCAAAGAAAACAAAGCTGAATCTTTGCCCAATGTAGTGTCCTCCATACAGTAAATATTGGAATTAGAAAACCAGAGTTTCTAGTCAACACAACAAATATGTCCTACTGGATCTCAATCAGATTCTCATAATTTATTGACCATTATTCTTTTCAAAGGCTCAGGAGGAAAGCAAAGACCACCTGTCCCATGCCCAACGGGACATTACTGCCCTCCAGGTACCAAACATCCAACACAATATAAGTGTTCCCCTGGGACATGGAGCAACAGGACAGGTCTGGCCACAGAAAAAGAGTGTGTACCATGTCCACCAGGGTGGTTTTGTCAGGCAGGAGCCAATACTCCATCTGGAAAATGCAGCCCTGGACATTTTTGTCCAGAAGGTAAGGTGTACCCATCCAAAATGAGTTTGTTGATGTTCTTCTGATGCATTTATTTCTACCATTAAGTCAGAATCAGTAGATGATGTGATAAGATGAAGGTCCTTAGAAGAACATGTCTGGGGAGATGTGAGACTCAAGGTCAAATGCATTTAGCAGAACTCCTCGATTACAAAATTCAAGAAGATCTGGATTAGCTGAATTTGTATACGGATTGTTCTGATTTCAAACTTGCCTATCCCATGATAGCATGCACAGGTATATGTCTCACTGTACCGGATCAATGTTACACTCTGTATGGACTCCCAACTCCCAGAATTCCCCATCCGGTATGGCTGCCTGGGAATTGAATTCTGGAAATTGAAGTCCACCCACTGTTCTGAACCAGCCTTTGCAAGTAGTGATAAGATGTTTACTCACAAGTAACACAACCCCTTTTTTATAACAGGGCAGTAACAGTCTTTTATTCACATGGATAACAAAAAAATCAACCGTAATTCCTCCCTAGAGGTCCAGAATGCGGCTGCATGGGTGGTGATGGGAGCGACGTGGCGCTCCCATGTGACCCCCCCTCCTGTGCGAGCTGCACTGGCTCCCGGTGGTCTTCCGGGTGCACTTCAAGGTTTTGGTTACCATCTTCAAAGCGCTCCATGGCTTAGGACCAGGGTATCTTCAGGACCACCTTCTGCCACAAACAGCCTCTCACCGACCAGTCCGCTCCCATAGAGAGGGGCTCCTCAGGGTGCCGTCGGTCAAACAGTGTCGACTGGCAGCCCCCAGGGGGAGAGCCTTCTCTGTGGGGGCACCTACCATCTGGAACGAGCTCCCCCCTGAGATAAGGAGGTTACAGGACCTGTGTACTTTTCACCGTGCTTTAAAAACTTTTTATTTGAACAAGCTGGTCTGGCTTAACCTCCTTTTATATTGGGTTTTAAATTTTTTATAATTGGATTTTTAAACTGTTGAGCCAAATTATTTAATTTGTTTTAAATGATTTTTAACTTTTGTATTTATTGTATCTTATTTTGGCTGTTCACCACCCTGAGTCCCGTCTGGGAGTAGGGCGGTATATAAATTAAAAAAGAAAAAGAAAGAAACCTGGATTTAGCCAAGAAATCTGAATCGCTTGCTGCATACGAGAAATGAATGGTTGTCTGTCACTCCCAAGCCCCTACTATTTATTTCCCAGCCAGGGAAGGGTTGGCTAGTATCTACGACTTCTTTTCCCTGAAAGCCGGCTTATTGATTTCCTTTGGTCTCCTTTCCTCTCTACATATATGAGCATTTGGAATGGGCCCCATCTGTTCCTCCCCCTCACTCAGCTCAGGTCCTGAAGATGGCTGCCTCTCCACCTGGGGGAGGATAGAAGGCCCCAACTCTGCCTCTGTCTCCGATGCCGTTTCCTTATCAGAGCCTTCTCAAAGGCTCTGAAGCTGGCCCAGACTCCACTTCAACTTCCTCATCGTCTGACTCCGCAGCTAGCTCTAATGGGCCACAACACCACCTTAAAGTTGCCAACCCTGAGAAACGTTGACTAGACAGTGTCTCAAAGGGGGTGGGGGGACTCCTGGGAGGCTTATTTGTTGCTATAACTCATGATAGCATCTTTTTCTATCTGTGTGCTACTCGTCTGTTTCTGATAGACAAATAGAAATCTTTTATCGTGCATGCTTTAATTCGACTTAGAGTGTTCAATCTTGTAGAAACATGATAGGCTTTATTTAATATACTTTTTTCAATCTGGATCACGGACCGGTAATAATTAAAACAATGTGTCAGACAAACATTACCCTTCCTTTTCCCTCTTCCCCATGATTATGGTTTGTGTATTCTGTCTTTCTGGTTCAGGAAGTCAAACAAGTACTCAGTTTCCATGCCCAGCAGGAACATACAGCAGCAAACATGGAAATCATAATCTGGATAATTGCCTTGTTTGTCCAAAGGGAGTCTATTGCCCCAAAGCAACCATCAAACCAGGACCCTGTCCACTGTAAGTCAAACTCTCAAACTGTCCCCATTTTGGGTCTCATAATGTGACTCCATCATTGCATTCATTATTATAAGAATGAACTCCCTTTGAGCTCCGATAAGGTTGCAGTCCAAGACTTTCACCAGATACAATTGTCAATTTATGACCATCCATTGAAAGACAGTTCATAGTTACAACAGGAAAAGTGACTTATGATCCCATCCATGGTGGGTTTCAAAATTTGTTACTACCCGTTCTGTGGGTGTGGCTTGGTGGGCATGGCGTGTCTTGGTGGGCATGACAGGGGAAGGATACTGTAAATTCTTCATTCCCTCCCCACTCCCCGCTTGCTGTGATTGGCAGAATACCCAGAAGCAATTTGCAGGAAGCTGATATGATAAACAAGACATGGCACGAAGGTATATGAACGAAGTTGTTCCCTGCAAATTGCTTCAGTCGGCGTTCCTCCTTAAATAGGCTAAAGGAGTGGCCAATTAGCCCCAAGACTTACTCTCGAGGAGACCTCCTCCTGAGGAGCCACTCCTGCCTTTTGGCAGCTCTGCACGCCCGTGCATCGAGAAGAGGCTCCTCCTCTTCATCCTCTTCACTTAAGGGGGCTTCTGGAGGTTCCGAAGGCCCTGGCTGAATTCCCACCTCTGGCACCACATCTTCTCCAGCCTCCTTATTGTCCGACTCGAGTGCCAGCTGCACAGGTTGCTGGCACAGCACCACACCAGCCTCCTCGCTGTTCGAATCAGCTACTAGCTGCATAGGCCACGTACGGACCATAACAGTATCCCAGAAAGCTCAGCTGGCTCTATAGAATATGTCCTTGCAAAGATAGGTCTCGGTTTTCCTGGGGACAAAACGAGGTGGCTGCCTTGGGGGACCAGTGATGGAGTGACCAGAGGCAAGGAGCTTGTGAAAAGCAGAACAGTGCCAAGATCTTAAACCCATCTAAGAGATTTTGTTGGCCTCAAGTGCCATCCACTCACATTAATTGAGGAACATTTCAACTGTCAGTCCAAAAGTAATCTTGTATTTTATCTCAGGGAGTAAAACATGCTGAGTCTTTGAAGCAGCTATGATCTGGAGCCTGTCACAGATTCATTCATTCTACTGCTCAAAAGACGTCAGTTCTTCTACATTGCCCAAGTTGCATTAAGTACTGAGTTCACCATGTAGGGGCCTCCAACCGTGACGACCTGTGGACCAACTCCCAGAATTCCTCAGCTGGCATGGCTGGCCAAGGAATTCTGGGAGTTGAAGTCCACAAATCACCAAGGTTGAAGACCCCTGCACTATAGGACTGGTGAAGGAAGCCAGGTTTGGCCAAATGACTTAAAGAAAAGTGATGGCTTGATATCAAGGCTGCTTTTAATCCAGCTAAAAATACCTAAAGATTCCCTTCTGTCCATTCATCCCATCTCACCCAATTCATATTAAACTGATTTTTATTTCATGCTTTCTTCGGATGCAGGGGGACGTATCGTTCAGAGCATGGAGCAATATCAGCTGAGGATTGTGCACTGTGCCCAGGTGGATACCAATGTCCCAAGATGGGCATGGCTGCACCTCACCCGTGCGGACCTGGCAAATTTTCAGTAAGTACCACCAAATAAGTGTAGAAGCAGCCAAAAGAAGTAGCCAATCAAAAGAAAAATTGTCCAGCACATCAACAACTTTGTGGCTATATTTCCAGCAGTTTGGGATAATGACTCCATTTTGATTTTGAGGGTATTAACTTCATTGTCTTGAAGCTAATAGAAATGGAAATCCAGAATATCTTCAAGGCAACTGATTGGGGGAAGTTGCAGTTTTAGCTCTTCGCCTGTCCATCTCTATCCGTCCTGAAAATGTTGGTTTGCAAATTTGATGTGATAGATAAGCAATATCAGTAAGTGGATGGCATTGGCTGGTCGATGATGTATCTTTCTAACAGAAATCATTGGCAGTTCTCTCTATAGCAACATTATATTTCATCTTAGAACTTACATATATACATTGAAAACACCCTTTTTTCTATAGGGCTGAAAGTGCTGTCTCTGTGTGTGTGTGTGTGTGTGTATGTCTCTCTCTCTCTCTCTCTCTCTCTCTCTCTCTCTCTCTCTCTCTCTCTCTCTCTGTCTCTAGCTATCTCTATCTCTCACTCTCTATCTCTGTCTCTATCTATCTCTATCTCTATCTCTCACTCTCTGTCTCTATCTATCTCTATCTCTCACTCTCTGTCTCTATCTATTTCTCACTCTCTCTGTCTCTCTCTGTGTGTGTCTCTGTCTCTGTCTTGCTGTCTCTCTGTCTCTCCTCTGTGTGTGTGTCTCTCTCTCTTTCTCAGTCTCAGTCTCTGTCTCCCTCTCTCTCTCTGTCTCTATCTAACTCTCACGCTCTGTCTCTGTCTCTCTCTGTGTGTGACTCTGTCTCTGTCTTGCTGTCTCTTTCTGTCTCTCCCTCTGTGTGTGTGTGTGTGAGAGAGAGAGAGAGAGAAAGATAGAGAGACAGAAAGACAAAGCAAGACAGAGAGAGAAACTATAGATTAGATGGATGGACGAATGGACAGACAGACAGACAGACAGACAGAAGAGAGAGACAGAGATAATTTCCTTCCGTAGAAGATCATAATAATCCTGCGATATTGCTTAAACTAAAAAGTCAATGTATTTCCAAATTCAGTGTCGTTTTAAGTCTTTCTGTTCTTCACCCTACTTACTTATCCAACTCTGATTCTCCTGAAGTTGCTAAACTTCAATGGACACCTTTACTTGCCATTGGCCACCGTTGGCTATATTTCCTTGGGATCTTAGGTGACCGTTAACTCCTAATGGATCATATCTTGTTTATTCTCCACCCTTACTTCCTCCCAGCAAAAGAGACTCGCAAAGTTTAACAAAATCCAACCTGTAGCTTCACTTTTAGTCAACTGCAACCAAGTTATCCATTTGAGTCATAGTGCCGTCTCATGGAAGTGGAGGCAGTCCCATGAAGCCAGACTCTTGGAATTGAGTCGGTAGTATTTTGAGCCCTTTTCAATGCATACATGTCAAAAACTACAGATGATTCAGGGAAACATTTCAATAGATGGAAACTGATGTCCTGTCATGCCCCCATCGGAGCCTGACTCTGTGGGGGAAGACAAGCTGGAACCTGAGCCAACAAAGATTGAGGGGGCGGCTTCATTGGCTGGGGAGGAAAATGGGGAGGGGCAGGGCCAGTCAGGCCAAGGCACTTCAGGATTAGAATAAACTAGATATAATAAAGATAGTGAGGAAGGAGGAATTGAAACAAACCCCAACCCGCTAGACAAATTATTAGAAGCTAAAGATGGAAAATTGATTTCAAAGATTTATAAATATTTCTTAGAATTTGACCTGGCAGAAAATATAGTTAAAGGACAAATGATAGCCTGGGCAAGGAATATTGGTAAAAATATACAATTGGAAGAATGGGAAACCAATTATAGAATAACAAAATCAGTAGCATATAAGGAGAACCATTGCAAGATGTGGTACAGATGGTATCTAGCCCCTGCAAGACTGGTGAGGATATATGCAAATATTAATCCAACGTGCTGGAAATGCAAGCAAGCACAGGGAACCTTCTTTCATGTCTGGTGGCTTTGCCCAAAAAATAAGAAATATTGGATAAAAATTGAAATTTGGATAACAGAAATAACTGCGGAAGATATTGAGCTAAAACCAGAAAACTTTTTGTTAGGAATGCTTAAACAAAACATTAGAAAATAAATAAAATATATAACATTACATATAATGATGGCGGCTAGCACAAGTCTGGAAAACAGATCAATTGCCAACGGAGCAGCAAATAATTCAAAAAAATATATATGTGTGCAGAAGTGGATAGACTAGCTTTGAAATTAAAAGACAAGACTCATAGTTTTTTAAGGTATGGGATAGTTGGTACAAGTGGATAAATCAATGGAAAAGAAGGTAAAGTCAAAATTTAGTAAGAAATTCAAAGTAATAATCATACACCATCATTAAGATAAAAGAGGAAATAAGTCACTGTGTATATTTGTATTTATATATATATTACATCACACGTCCTTTTACTAAGGGCTGGTGGCCATTTGCCATGCCAAAGCAATGTGCCACTTGGATATGGTTTTCTGTTCCTCATTTTCAGAAGGATTAAAGCAAGGGAAAAAAGAAGGGGGCAGATAGGAGTGTTCCTGATTGGCTCCCGGGGGAGTCGAATTGCAGTGCAATTGAATGTTCATTTTGCTAACAAAAGGGAAACAGCATGTCAGAACCACTGATTAGGAGAATGGCAAAAAAGCCTTTATTCTAACAAATCAGCCCCAAACCTTGTGTCCTTTCACACAAAATGAAGCATTCTTGGTCTCTGGTTGGTACTTCTAATCTGCTCTGGGCTAGCTTTCCATAACCACTTCAGCGTTTGGCCAGAGATCAAATATCTTTATTACAAAGATGCTCATTATGATCAGAGATAGGGATTAAACTACAGAGACAAATGGCAAAATAATGTACTTTATTATTGCCTTTCTTATGTTCCCAGGCTGGTTAGGTTAGGAATCAGGAGTAATCTTATAAAGATGCCTCGAACTGTTTGTAGGGGTTTTTTAAATTAGTTTATCAAAATGTAAAGTACAGAAATACAAAGAAAAAATGAAAATAAGGGGAGGAAAGAGAATGAGGAAAAATTGTAGGGTAAAGGGGAAAGAAGAGAAGAAAAGCATTGACTTCTTGATTCCTTTTGGCGTAGTAGAATAAGGTACATAACATACAACTTCAATGTTTTTTTGTAGTTGTTAGTTGCGAAGTCATGTCTGACCCATTGCGACCCCATGGACAATTTTCCACCATGCTTTCCTGTCCCTTACCATCCTCTGGAGTCCATTACCATCCTCTGGAGTCCAACTGCTTCAGGGATTCCATCCAGGCACCTCATTCTCTGTCGTCCCATTCTTCTTTTGCCCTCCATCATTCCCAGCATTAGGCTCTTCTCCAGTGAGTCCTTCCTTCTCATTGGGTGGCCAAAGTATTTGAGTTTCCTCATCAGGATCTGGCCTTCTAAAAAGCAGTCAAGGTTGATCTCCTCTAGAACTGACCGGTTTGATCACCTTGCAGTCCAAAGGACTTGCAGGAGTCTTCTCCAGCACCATCGTTCAAAGGCCTCCATTCTTTGGTGCTCAGCCTTCCTTATGGTCCAACTTTCACAGCCATCCATTGCAACTGGGAAAACCATAGCCTTGACTATACAATGTTTTACTTTTACATAATAATATATACTAGCCATGTCTATAGCAACAAACCAATCTAATCCGCAAAACCCAAAATCAAAGTTTCATTCCCCCTACCCCCCAAGCAATGTTCCAATATCTCAGGGGCTGCCCCAAAGAAGAGGGAGTCAAGCTATTCTCCAAAGCACCTGAGGGCAGGATAAGAAGCAAAGGATGGAAACCAATCAAGGAGAGGAGCAACCTAGAACTAAGGAGAAATTTCCTGACAGTTTGAACAATTCATCAGTGGAACAACTTGCCTCTAGAAGTTGTGGGTGTCCAATCACTGAAGGTTCTCAAGAAGAGATTGGACAACATGGTGTAGGGTTTCCTGCCTAAGCAGGGGGTTGGATTAGAAGACCTCCAAGGTCCTTTCCAACTCTGTTATTCTATTCTACTCAAGTCATAGCACCAAGGATCCCTCATGTCAACCCTGAGCTACAAATATTCTCCTTTATTACTAAGTTCTGAGCATCTCAACTGAGGCCCTGTTTCTCTTTTCTCTTCTTGCTGGGTAGGAACCTGGATCTACCTCCTGCTCTTCCTGCTTTGTTGGGCATTTTTGTGCCGACATGAATACCAGCTGGGAGATAATGTTGGATCGGATGGTGTGCCCAGCTGGTTTGCTTTGCCCTGGGGGCCTGGCAGCTGTTCCCAACACTGAAGAGCACGCTTGTCCAAGAGGCTACTACTGCCCACCAGGCAACATGGTGAGTATTCATCAATCGATTCGGTCCAGTTGTCTCCTCTCTTGAATTTTCATCAAGACTTTCCCTTCCCCCGAAACAACCACTGTTTGTCCCTTATGAATGCATTTCACAAGGGACAAACAGAGAAAAATCAATGCACAGATTCCTGTCTACAGTGTTTCGATTGTGCATGTTTGTTTTCAGAATTCCTAGAACAGGTCGAGAATTTTTAAGATACTATTCTCTTATTGTAGAATGAACATTTGCACTTTCTCGTAAACTGTATGTATATCTGTTTGCAATTTAAGAGGTGAACTAGTATGGGAACTTAGAAAAAGTACAGATTCCAGAATTCACAAGTGTTTTGTGTTCTCCCCTAGCAATTCCAAAATTATACTATTCATGTAAGCACTTCTGACAAGCGAAGGAACTTTACTATTCCCCTCAAGGATGTGAGGCAAAATGTTTTAATTTAATTTAATTTAATTTAATTTAATTTAATTTAATTTAATTTAATTTAATTTAATTTATTAAACTTATATAAACTTATATACACCAAGACAAATTTCTTGTGTGTCCAATCACACTTGGCCAATAAAAAATTCTATTCTATTCTGTTCTGTTCTGTTCTGTTCTGTTCTGTTCTGTTCTATCCCACCCCACCCCGCCCCACTCCACCCCACTCCACCCCACTCCACTCCACTCCACTCCACTCCACTCCACTCCATTCCATTCCATTCCATTCCATTCCATTCCATTCCATTCTATTCTATTCTATTCTATTCTATTCTATTCTATTCTATTCTATAAGCCTCCCGTTGTATTAAAATTTATTAAAACCAATTAAAATTTAAAAAGTTAATTAAAACTAAAGGGACAGATGGTGGGAGGGTGAGATCATCTTCGTATCCCATCAACCACCTCCAGTGGAGAGCGCCCCCTACAGGAAGCCTGCTTTAGCTTATGACTCAGTGCCTAAACTGGAAGAAGTTGGAAATTTCCATTTCTGTAACAACAGTGAAATCCAGGATTTTTAAGCAAACGATTAGCTAGCTCTTAGCATCTACTCTGATTTCTTACATTCGGTGATTAAAAGGAATTCAATCCAGAGAAATGTGTGCAAGCAATCTATTTGATGGGATATAATGGTCTTTCGCTTCCCGAATCTGTTTTACCAAGTTGTTGCATGGGAACCTACGAAGAAAATCTATCAGAATCGCAGGTATTTTCAAGGATAATTTGAGAGCTGCAGTGGAAGGGAGGAGGGAAATGAGTCAATTTTAAACAAGTGAAGTGAGCACAAATATCTTGGAGCATTTTAATGTGTCATAAGCATGTGCTATTATACCATCGTGGCTTGCTTTGAGAGCAGCTTTCGTTCTTCCTTTCACCTCCAGTATCCTCATGCAAAACCATGTCCTAATGGGACTTATGGAGATCAAAGGGGGTTAAGCAAAGCAGAACAATGCTTGCTATGTCCTAGGGGCAAGTATTGTTATGAAGAAGGACAAGAACCCCGAGGAATATCCCAAATTGTGAGTACCTCTGTCTCAGTCAAGAGACTCCAGTCTTGGTTATCTATGTCCTCTCCTGGATATTCTTCCCCGATTTCAATCCTTGCATGTCTTTCCCCCCGTCTTCAGATACTAGTCTTCCTATCTCCCCCGCCCTTGTATCCTACAGACTGAGATACTTTTAGAAGGGCAAACTCAAGTAACCATCACATTGGGCATCTTAGTTTCTGTTCTGACCGAGGCTTCCTTAGAAAGTATACAGCACAATCTTAGTCCCAGCAAACTTCTTTTATTCATATGGCTGTGAATTATTGTCATTCCCAGTCCAAAAGGCTTCTCAAACAGTGGGCCAGTCCTGGAGTCTGGGGAATGCTCAGATGAGGGCTCTGAATCGGAGGCAGAGAGGGGGCCAAGGCCATCTGGTAGTTCTTTGCTGCCTCCGAAGTCTCCAGAGTCTGACATCAACGAGGCAGAAGAACAGTGTGAGCCTGTTCCCAGTGTGCGCATGCACAGAGCTGCTAGGAGACAGGAACAATTAAGGAAACAGGGTCAACTTGGGAGTAAGGCTTGGAGATGATTGGCCTCTCCCATAAGATAATAAAAAAGAAGGGAATGGGACGTGAGCTTTTGCAGGAAGCAATTAGTTCATCTGGTTGGTAAAAGCTTTGGGAAAGTTCTATTTGACTCTGTGCTAAGTTTGGCCTTGCCCTGAGTGTGTCAATTAGTTCTCTGGCAGCATTCCAAGGGAGATGAGGTGGGTGTTCGTAAACACTCTCCTGAATCACTGTTTGAGAAACCTTTTGGACTGGAAATGACAATAATTCACAGCCGGACAGTGAGGAGAAGCATACTGCAAAATCTCCATTCCCTACCCACTCCAGGGGAAGGATACTGCAAAGTCACCATTCCCTCCCCACTCCAGGGGAAGGATACTGCAAAGTCACCATTCCCTCCCCATTCCAGGAGAAGGATACTGCAAAATCACCATTCCCTCCCCACTCTTGGGGGAAAGATACTGCAAAATCTCCATTCCCTCCCCACTCCTGGGGGAAGGATACTTCAGAGTCTCCATTCCCATCCCACTCTGGGGGCCAGCCAGAGGTGGTATTGCTGGTTCTCCGAACTACTCAAAATTTCCGCTACCGGTTCTCTGGAACCTGTCAGAACCTGCTGGATTTCATCCCTGGATTTCTTGCTGTAGTCTATGCACAAAAATCTTTTCAACTAAGAGTGCACACTTGGTTAGAGATAGGTAAGGGCCAATGGCACTCAAGGAGGGTTTAACTTATTTTGCTTGTGGCAACATATGGATTCTAAACTGATCCCTCTTTTAACTCCACCCTTGGTTGTGCCAGTCCTTCTCCTACATGTGTGCATGTTTTATTTTAGACTGGAGATTGCCCCTTGGGCTATGCATGTCCCTCAGGGACAGGGTTCCCCTTCTCTTACCCATGTCTACCTGGCTTCTACTGGGACAATTCCACTCTGAATGGAGGAGATGTATGCCAAACTTGCCCAGCTGGATTCTACTGTGATTCTGCAGCAATGATCCTACCTAAAATCTGTCCAACGGTAAGTTGGTAGAAAACAAAATATTGATTGCAAATAAATGGGACATGGTGTGCTTCTGTTCAGGATGCTGAGCATCTATTTTTCAGGATCCTGAAGGTCTGTTTTCTTTGGAACTTCTTTGTTCCTCTAATAGTCAGGTTCTTCAACCTTTGTTGGACCTAATGAGAAATTCTTTTTCCCACCTAAAGGCAGTGGTGGAATTCAATTTTTTTTTACTACCGGTTCTGTGGGTGTGACTTGGTGGCCATGGCAGGGAAAGGATACTGCAAAACCTCCATTCCCACCCCACTCTGGGGCCAGCCAGAGGTGGTATTTGCCGGTTCTCTGAACTACTCAAAATTTCCACTACCGGTTCTCCAGAACCTGTCAAAACCTGCTGGATTTCACCCCTGCCTAAGGGGCATTTTCTCTTTTATTAAGGAAGATAACTCAGGAAGCTCAAACTGCCCAAGGAGCTGCTGATACAGTTCTACAGAGGAATTACTTAATCTGTCATCTGCACCTCCATAACTGTCTGGTTTGGTTCTACAACCCAACAAGACAGACCCAGACTTCAGAGGATAATTAGAACTGCAGAAAAAACAATGGCTACCAACCTGCCTTCCATTGAGGACCTATATAATACACCAGTCAAAAAGAGGGCTGTGAAAATATTTACAGACCATTCACATCCTGGACATAAATTGTTTCGACTCCTACCCTCAAAACGACACTATAGAGCACTGCACACCAGAACAACTAGACACAAGGACAATTTTCTCCCGAACGCCATCACTCTGCTAAACAAATAACTCCCTCAACACTCTCAAACTATTCACTAAGTCTGCATTACTATTTCTATTAATCTTCTCATTGTTCCTATCACCCATCTCCTTCCATTTATGACTGTATGACTGTAACTTGTTGCAGTATCCTTACGATTTATATTGGTTGTTTCCTAATATGATTTGATTGCTTATTTGTACCCTGTGACTATCATTACATGTTGTACCTTATGATTCTTGATGAATGTATCTTGTCTTTTTATGTACGCTGAGAGCAGATGCACCAAAGACAAATTCCTTCTATGTCCAATCACCCTTGGCCAATAAAGAATTCTATTCTATTCTATTCTATTCTATTCTATTCTATTCTATTCTATTCTATTCTATTCTATTCTATTCTATTCTATTCTATTCTATTCTATTCTATTCTATTCTTCATTCTAATATCTATTCTATTCTATTCTATTCTATTCTATTCTATTCTATTCTATTCTATTCTATTCTATTCTATTCTATTCTATTCTATTCTATTCTAATTTCCTTTTGCTTGCCTGAGGATCTGCAGATATTAAATCAGATTGAACAAAGGAGAATATTTGTAGCTCAGGGTTGAGATGAGGGGATCCTTGGCGCACTCTGTGTTTAGCCGTTTATTGCAAAGTGTTTCATTACCCAAACTAGGTATGATGATGTTGCCAGTCATGAAACATCTGCCTGAAAACAAGCTCAGAGAGCACCAAGGACCCCTCAAATTGGATTTAATTTACAGGAGACACACTAACTATAAACACCAACATTGTCTTTGTTTTTCAGGGGTTTTATTGTCCTCCTGGTAGTGCACAGACGGAGGCTTGTCCAGAAGGAACTTATGGGATCAGGAAGGGGTTGAGAAGCCTTCAGGAATGCATCCCCTGTAGAGCAGGGTTTTTCTGTGCCATTCCAGGGCAGACTGCCCCAAGCGGCCGGTGTGAGGCTGGGTTTTATTGCTGGAGAAGAGCCGTGTCTTCGGTAAGTCTGACTCCTGCGTAGATATTTTCTGTCCCTCTCACCACACATTCCCAAGAAATAATAGTGACACGTCTTCTTGTGTACATATTTGTCTGCTCCACTTAATTATGCAGGAACCCAACTCTCTTGAGAAATGCTGGGAAAAGTAGAAGGAAAAAGAAGAGGGCAGCCAGAAGAAGAGTAGATAAATACAATTAGGGCAGGACAGTGGTGAAATCTGAACTGGTTTACTACCGGTTCTCTGGATGCCCATGCGCAGTGTGCACCATGCACCAAATGCAAGGTGCGTATGTGCAATGCTCACCAAAAGGAGGCATGCGGTAAGTAGAACAGCTCGCGAGGAGTCGGGTGATCAGCTGTGGCACGCAATCTTTTTTTTTTTTTACTTTTAAATGCATTGCTTCTAAAAGTTAAAAAAAAAGCCTCTGATGATCGCACAGCTCAGCTGGGCAGGAGGGGGGAGGCAGGGATTTTAGCTACCGGTTCTCCAAACCACCCGCCGCCATCAGTACCAGATTCGGGCGATCCAGTCTGAACCAGGAGTATTTCACCCCTGGGGCAGGAATGGGAATGCTGTGGAAAGAATTCAAGGGCCATTCTGGAGAAGATCTTTGTGATCAGGAAGAGTTGACACCAGCCTGGTGGCAGATGATCAATCACTTCTACTTGCATTCAGTAATTTATAGCATGGAAAAAATCTATGTTCAGTCCAACTTCTTCTTGCCCTCTGCCTTCACACCTCAAATATAAATCATCAAATCTCAAAAAAGACCCTACAGGAGTTCCTCTGTAACAGACAACGATGAGAACAATAAACGAAGCAATGTAGTCATTCTGCATGTTGCAGGCATATCGGAAAAGCTCAGGAGGATCTTCAGCCCACATAACATACGTGCACACTTCAAACCCAAGGACACACTAAGGCAGAAGCTTGTCCACCCCAAAGATAAAACACCCAGACCAAGACTGAGCAATTGGTATATGCAGTACAATGCCACAAGCCATGGGCAGATCTGTACACTGGGGAAACAAAACAACCACTTCATAAGCACATGGCACAACCTAGGAGAACAAACACATTAGGACTATATTCAGTAGTCTACCTGCATTTAAAAGACACAGGCCATTCTTTTGAAGACATATTTTGGACAGAGAGGATCACTGGTTTGAAAGAGGAGTCAAAAAGGCCATCTATGACAAAATTGAACAGCCCTCTCTCAACAGAGGGGGGGATATGACATCATCTATCTCCAGTCTACAACACAGTCCTTTCAACAGTTCCAAGAAGGCTCCATGCCCATTTGCACCATTCAGGTGATCCTGAGGACACAGATATACCTCCAGGTGGCCTTAACGACCTTCCAAAAAGTATGCAAATGACCAGCTGTCTGCAAGGAGTATAAATCCTTCCATTCCCCACCATCCTGTCAGAGCTGAAGAAGCTTCTCGGATGAGAAGCAAAATGTCTTCAAAAGAAAAACCAGAAAGTCCAATTGCGTCTTGGAAAAGCACCTTTGGGTCAACCATGACCTGGATGACTGAGGATCTCCATAGGCACTCAAATATAAAAGTGATACTAAGAAAGCAATAGAGATTCAGCATTATTCTCTATGGAAAATTAAATAGGGAGGAATGCCTCTGTCCTTAATTATCTTTCGCTCTGGTATATACTATATACCATATTTTTCAGAGTATAAGATGCACCTTAGTTTTTGGGGAGGAAAATAAGAAAAAAGCTGATTGGCGGATGGATCGGCCTCCCTGAATACTCCCAATCAGCTGTTCTCAGAGGTGAATTTTAGCAACAGTTTCCTTGGTTGTGAGCTCCGTGCCTTGCTTTATTTTTTGATTTTTCAGCCTCTGAAACTTCTGAAACTCTGTTTCAGAAAAAACTTTTTTTTCTGCCCCTGAAAGTCTCCAAAACAGAGCTTCAGAAAAAGTCTCTGAAGTTCTGTTTGGAGGCTTTTTTCTGAAGCTCTGTTTGGAGGCTTTTTTTCTGAAGCTTCATTTCTTATGCTTTTTTCAGAAATGAAATCTCCCTTTGAGAAGCTGGGCAGGGATACATTCGGAGTATAAGACGCACCCAGATTTTCACCCTCTTTTGGGGGGGGGGGGAAAGGTGCATCTTATACTCCAAAAAATACGGTATGTATCTATGTAGCTCTTCTTCTCTTTCAGGTGCCCACTGATGGAGTCACTGGGAACATTTGTCCACCAGGCACCTATTGCCCCATTGGATCATCTGCACCCATCCCCTGCCCTGCAGGAACCTACAGTAACACCAGCGGGTTGAGATATCAGAAGCAATGCTTGGACTGCCCACCTGGGTGAGTGTCAGCCTCCCCGTTACCAGATGAGCTAATTCTACCTCATTATAGGTGTAAGGACCTGCCTCTCCTCTCTATCAGCCTTGGAAGCCACATTAGGTCAGAAGCTTCCATGCTGCCACCTTCTCCTGTGTGGGAAAGTAGGAGAGGGGATTCAGTCAAGGGGTTGTTAGTAGACATAATTTCATTCTTCCTGTTGGTCAAGATCAGGGTGATCCGGCATCTGGAGAAGGAGTGGTCGGAGTACTGAGTCGAGATACGGAACCACCCGCCTCCATCACTCCATCGGGTGATCCGGTCAGAACTGGGAGCATTTCACCCCTGGGTGTTGTCCAGGGATGATATTCACTTACTTTCACCACTTGTTCACAAATGTGAGTGCATGCACCCCATCCATGCATGCGCCTGGCCTTCCGTGCATGCACTTTGCTGGCACATGAGGCGTCCTGGCCTCTAAAACATGCCTAAATAGGAATGGCATAGAGCCAGGGAAGGTGGGTGGATTTCTGCTACTGATTCGGGTAAACCAATCCGAACCGGCTGAATACCATCTCTGGTGTTGTCAAACACATTTGGAGGATACTCAGTTAGGGAGACTGGACTAGGAACCTGTAGGAAAGTTAAGTCAGGTGACAAATATAACCTGAATAGCTCATGAATTATACTACGCAAAAATCGACATGCTAAGTATTATATCTGTTGGAAGTGGGATTTCAATATTCTGGTGCAAGCTTCCGAATTTACATAACTATTGGGGAAATACAATTCCTGTTATAATGTATGAGATGCATTAATTCTCCAGTTTCATGTTTCAAGGTGATTTGGGGGGAAAATGGTAATTGGAACTGAAGAATTAAGTTATGAGCCATGCTTAATCTCTGGTTGAAGTCCAGTGATGAATAGGGCTGCATGTCGTCTCGATTAAACATATAAGAAAGTGAGGCTTGGCTGATCAGACTAAAAGTGTGTCTTTTTCAATATTTCTTTAATCTCTCTCTCTTTTTTTTTAAAGTCAGATGCCTCTGGAAAGCATACAAAGAAGGTCTCACGGTCATAATTATTTTGTATTAGTTAGTCACCTTTCCTCAGTGCTCAATAGTCAAAGTCAAGTTGCCCCCGTTTATGATTATGATTATTGAAAGCATTATTAAATCCACCCTTCATCTATTTGTTAAATCATTCTTTAAAATATCTGCATTGCATTGGTTCCTTTTACCTTTCCCATGGAAATACAGGATAAGAGCTTAAGGTTAGCCTAGCTGGGTTAGGTTAAAGGTCACTAACAATTACAGCATTTTCACCAAGGGCAAAGAGAAGTTTCTTGCTACTCTAGCTACAACTAGACATGAAAACATACCCTCCTCTTCCACTGTTGTCTGAAATTGTGCTTTATAGGCATGTTACCTCCAATCCTGTGGTGAAATCCAAATTTTTTTACTACTGGTTCTGTGGGCGTGGCTTGGTGGGCATGGCTTGGTGGGCGTGGCAGGGGAAGAATACTGCCAAATCTCCATTCCCACCCCACTCCAGAGGAAGGATACTGCAAAATCCCCATTCCCTCCCCATTCCTGGGGGAAGGATATTGCAAAATCTCCACTCTCACCTCACTCTGGGGCCAGCCAGAGGTGATATTTGCTGGTTCTCTGGACTACTCAACATTTCCACTACCGGTTCTCCGAACTGCTCAAAATTTCTGCTACTGGTTCTCCAGAACCTGTCAGAACCTGCTGGATTTCACCCCTGCTCCAATCCCAAGGTTACAGTGAATCTTCCTTGATATACTTATCCTCCGTAAGAAAGCCAGTTAATTCTAATGGTGAAGGTACCAGGCTAGAAATCAGGAGACTGTGAGTTCTAGACCTGCCTTAGACATGAAAGCTGGCTTGATGACTTTGGGCCAATCACCAGGGGAGGGTGAGTTCTAGTCAGGAGAAGGGCGCCAGGAGAAGGGCGGTATAGAAATTTAATTAATAAAAATAATAATAATAATAGTCCCCTCTCAGGCATAAAAGCTGGCTGTGTAACTTTGGGCCAATCACCAGGAAACTGTGAGTTCTAATCCCACCTCAGGCATAAAAGCTAGCGCGGTGACTTTGAGCCAATCACCAGGGAAAGGTGAGTTCTAGTCCCGCCTCAGGCATGAAAGCTGGCTGGGTGATTTTGGGCCAATCACCAGGAGACAGTGAGTTCTAGTCCTGCCTCAAGCATGAAAGCTGGCTGGGTGATTTTGGGCCAATCACCAGGAGACAGTGAGTTCTAGTCCCGCCTCAGGCATGAAAGCTGGCTGGGTGACTTTGGGCCAATCACCAGGAGAGAGTGAGTTCTAGTTCTGGCTTAGTCATGAAAGCCAACTGGGTGACTTTGGGTCAGTCACAACCTTTAACACCATGATTATGCAGCAATCCGCTCTGTCATTTCCTGTCTCAATCAATGTATCACTATTCAGTGGATTTGAAAAGTCATTCCTGCATTTGCAGAAAAACTCTAGGAAGGGGAGGGGAAAAGCCCTTGTCCTCCATGAGTTTTCCTAGCCCCCTTTAAACCATCCAGATTACCGGACATCATAATCCTAAAACTGCATGTGTGATATTCAGAGGTGGGATTCACCTACCTTCCTACCGGTTTACAAATATGAGTTCGTGTGCAGGCCCAGTGCTCACACGTTACATCCAGGCGGGTGGACAGAGTCTCCTGCAGTCCCCACTATCAGTTTGCCCAAACTGGGTAGAACCTCTGGTGACATTCAAATAATCCCACCCAGTCAAAGCTACCTTGAAAAATGTCCTGCCTGCCTGATCGATTCATATGAGGAATGTCCAAACACAAGAACACTTTTTTTATTTACCTACTATGAGCTGCACTTATATTCTGCATAAATTAGCTTGCCTACAAAACGTAAGAACGAGCAAATGAGTACACTAAAGCTTTTTTCCCCCCATTCTAATATTAGGCTTTACTGTGATGGAAAGAATATTGTAGCTCCAAGTGGGCCATGCAAACCTGGTTATTTCTGCACCGGCTCTGCCAGAACCGCTACCCAGATGATGGTCAAAGAAGGACATTATGCCCTAGAAGGGGCTTTCCAACCCGAACCGTGTCCACCCAGGACTTTTCAACCGGTAAGAAGAGTCGATGGAATACAAATGATTCAGCAGTGGTATTCAGCTGGTTCGTACCGATTTGGGTGAACCGGTCCCATCCTATATTGCTGCATTTTTGACGCTGTATGCATTTATGGATGGTGCGCGTGAGCGAATTGCCATGTTGTTTGATGTCGTATGCATGTGTGGATGGCATGCACAAGCTAATTGCCTTGTTTTGGGACATCATGCACACGCTCCCATTTCCGGTTCTAGGCAAACCGGTTGCTACAGTATCTGACGCCCATCTCCGAAACGACTGCATTGAAGCTTCAGTTAGCTAATAGGCAGCCAGCATATTTTCAGCATGGAGTACAAAAGGAAACGATAGACTTATTTGTTTTGGAGTGTGCTGATGTACAGCCCTAATTAGGAATAAAAAGCAACATAGGAAAGACAGCCTACCAGTTAATGACCATCGCTTTGGGTGATTAAGCAGGAAGTTGGCTCATCTTTTGATATCTCAGAAGAAGCACTTGCTTTGAGTTGTTAGGCCTGCTACTTTTCTCATAACCAGTGACTTGACTAATTGCTTAAAAGGCAAATTATTAGGCCATTATAAATCTGGTTCTGGGTTCACGGCCCCGTGTCTCATCTACATAGAATGGTACTGATTGCCTTGCCTCCTCCTCCTCCTCCTCCTCCTCCTCCTCCTCCTGCTCCTCCTCCTTTTCTTCTTCCTCTTTTTCTTCTCTCTTCTTCTCCTCCTCCTCCTCCTCCTCCTCCTCCTCCTCCTCCTCCTCCTCCTCCTCCTCCTCCTCCTCCTCCTCCTCCTTCTAATAGAGTTGGAAGGGAACTTGGAGGTCTTCTAATCCAACCCCCTGCTGTCAGTGTTCCAGAACCCCCCCCCCCCAACTCCAAATAAAAACTCTGAAGCAAGCATTGTTCAAAGTTCTGTTTACTAGGATAGGTAAACTGGCACATCTGGGAAAATCCGAATCTGAGAGGTTCGGGTTTTCCCTCAGTAAATCAAAACCCCCAAAACCATCTCCTCACTCCTCAGTCCATCACATGCTCCAATCACCATCCATCCCATCTCAAGATATCACTCCGACCACTCCTTCTCCAGATGCAGGATCACCCTCACCTTGACTGACAGGAAGAATGTTATTATGTCTACTAACCCCCTCTCCTAAATGCCCCTTCCTACTTTCCCACACAGGAGAAGGTGGCAGCATGGAAGCTTCTGGCCTAATATGGTTTCCAAAGCTGACACCTGCTTAGGCAGGGAACTCTATACCAGGGGTGTCAAACTCATGGTGTCACGTGACGTATTAGGACTTTGCTAAATTGGGTGGGGGCAGGGCCAGTATGAGAGGTATCTGGCCCACAGGCTGCAAGTTTGACACCTCTGCCTTATAACATTTCAGACAGATTATTATCCAATCTCTTCTTAAAAACTTCCAGTGTTGGAGCATTCACTACTTCTGGAGGCAAGTGGTTCCACTGATGAATTGTTCTCACTGTCAGGAAACTCCTCCTTAGTTCTAGGTTGCTTCTCTCCTTGATTAGTTTCCACCCGTTGCTTCTTGTCCTGCCCTCAGGTGCTTTGGAGAATAACTTGACTCCCTCTTCTTTGGGGCAGCCCCTGAGAGATTGGAACACTGCTATCATGTCTCCCCGATCCTTCTTTTCATGACTAAAAGGTAAAGGTTCCCCTCGCGCATACGTGCTAGTCATTCCTGACTCTAGGGGGCGGTGCTCATCTCCATTTCAAAGCCGAAGAGCCAGCGCTGTCCGAAGACATCTCCGTGGTCATGTGGCTGGCATGACTCAATGCCAAAGGCACACGGAACGCTGTTCCCTTCCCACCAAAGGTGGTCCCTATTTTTCTACTTGCATTTTTTACGTGCTTTCGAACTGCTAGGTTGGCAGAAGCTGGGACGAGTAATGGGAGCTCACTCCATTACATGGCCCTAGGGATTCGAACTGCTGAACTGCTGTCCTTTCGATCGACAAGCTCAGCATCTTAGACACTGAGCCACCACGTCCCTTTTCATAAGACTAGACATACCCAGTTCCTGCAACTGTTTTTTATATGTTTTAGCCTCCAGTCCCCTAATGATCTTCGTTGCTCTTCTTAGTTCCCCCTAGTTGTTGATAAGCAAGAGGTTCATGAATGAAAGAAAGTTGCTCTGGAAGGACATCAGCCTCATTTCTTTTCTTCTTTTTAATTAAATAAATTTTTATTTGTTTAAAAGTACAAACAAAACAGAACTAGTGACGACAAAACATACAGAACAAATCAACCTCATTTCTATTACCCCACTTCAGAACTATTGAGCTTGGGAATATACGCTTTTTGAGACTTTTGTTCATTGAAACATAAGTGGGATTTGCCCTTTCAACCTTCTCTGTTTTGTATCATTCCAGAGCCTGGCTCAATCCACCTGCAGAGAATGCCCAGCTGGCATGTTTTGCAATCACACTGGTCTGGTGGAACCATTGGCTTGTCCCAAAGGGCATTACTGTCCAGCTCGAAGCATCTTGCCTCTTCTTTGTCCAGCGGTAAGTTCTAAATAGCAATATTACTTAGACCTCTATACCACTTCACAATGCTTTACAGCCCTCTCTCAGCGGTTTTCAGAGTCAGCGTATTTGCCCCCAACAATCTGGATCCTCATTTTACCCACCTCGGAAGGATGGAAGGCTGAGTCAAACCTTGAGCCTGGGGAGATTTGATCTGCTAAATTGCTGGCAGATGGCAGTCAGCAGAAGTAGCCTGCAGTACTGCACTCTAACCACTGCGCCACCGTATCTCACCGCATTAAAGAGCCATGATGGTGCAATGATTAGAGTACAGTACTGCAGGCTATTTCTGCTGACTGCCATCTGCCAGCAATTTAGCAGATCAAATCTCCCCAGGCTCAAGGTTAAACTCATCCTTCCATCCTTCCGAGCACCCAACAAGTAGACATGGGATCATCGGGAGGGGGCAGCCATTGGAACTTCAGAACCAGATTGTAAGTACCTCCAGGTACATCTGTGGTAATTTCACATGGTCACTAAATGGCCAGTTGTCAGTCAAGGAAAAACCTGCACTGGCCTTTAAGAAAACTTCCAAACCTTACAGAAGACCACACTGATTGATTTAGTCTGCTGAGCTATCAGTGCTGAGCCTGGTAGCTCAGCAGATTAAAAGCATTGTGATTAAACTCCAGCTGTCTGCCATTACTGTAAGTTCGAATCTCACCAGGCTCAAGATTGACTCAGTCTTCCATCCTTTCTAAGGGTAGGTAAATTGAGGAGCCAGTTTATGGGAGCAATAAGCTGACTTTGTATAAATATACAAAAGTATGAAGGCTATTGCTTAACGCACTGTAAGCGGCCCTGAGTCTCCGGAGAAGGGTGGCATAGGAAGGAAGGAAGGAAGGAAGGAAGGAAGGAAGGAAGGAAGGAAGGAAGGAAGGAAGGAAGGAAGGAAGGAAGGAAGGAAGGAAGGAGAACATTCAGCTGCCTGCAATTACTGTAAGTTCGAATCTCACCAGGCTCAAGGTTGACTCAGCCTTCCATTCTTTCTAAGTTAGGTCAATTGAGGACCCAGTTTGTGGGGGCAATAAACTCACTTTGTATAAAATATACAAAAGTATGAAGGCTATTGCTTAACGCACTGTAAGCGGCCCTGAGTCTCCGGAGAAGGGCGGCATATAAATCAATAAAAAAAAATGGCCAAGTACCAGCAATTTTTCACTCTTTTATTCTGGGACTTCAGTCTATGACTGTCCTGAAAATTACAGTGAATATTGGAAATTCAAACCCAAGTTCCAAATTTTCCAGGTACCCATACAATCTTAGATTTTTGGCTCGGTGAGTGAAATAAAATTGTCTTTTGTGTGCCTATGATTTCCTTTGGTTTCTGACACATTTCCCCCCCCTTTTTTTTTTTTTTTGATTTAGGGCACTTATTCAGATACCTTACACGGCACTGAACCAGGGTCCTGTAAGCAATGTCCAGCGGGCATGTACTGTAGCAAGCCTGGCTTGGTGGCACCTGAAGGACTTTGCCAGTCAGGTTATTATTGCTTCCAAGGATCTACAAATGCCTCTCCAGTAAGTCGGTGCTAATATCCCCTCTCCTGCTTTGTTCTGATAAGCTTGCAACCATTTGTCAGTGGCCAAGATAATGCTAGTGATTCCTTCCAGACATAAGATTGGAGACGTTCAGCTTGGACAATCTTCATCTATCAAAGGCCTGGAGACTAAACCATATGAAGAACAGCTGCAGATTTTGGCTCTGGCTAGTCTAAAGAAAAGAAGGACTGGGTGGGGGCATGATAGCAGCATTTCTGTATTTGAGGGGCTGCCACAAAGAAGGGAGGGGTCAAATTATTCTCCAAAGCACCAGAGGGCAGGACAAGAAATAATGGTCGGAAACCATTCTTCCTCAGGTGCTTTGGAAAATAGCTTGACCCCTTCCTCTCTGTGGCAGCCCCTCAAATATTGGAAGACTGCTATCATGTCTCCCCTGGTCCTTCTCTTCACTAGGCTAACCAGGCCCAGTTCCTGCAACTGTTCATTGTATGTTTTAGCCTCCAGTCCCCTAATCATCCTCGTTGCTCTTCTCTGCACTTTTCCTGGATGTCTCCTATCCAAGAAATCTAACCAACCTGATCTTGCTTAGCTTCCAAATCCAAAGAGAGGAGTGGGTCAAGCCCCAGAAGGCCAGACAAGGAATAATGGATGGAAACTGAACAAAGAGAGATTCAACCTGGAAATAAGGAGGAATTTCCTGACAGTGAGAATAATCAAACCATGGAACAGAAGTTGCCTTCCGAAGTTGTGGGAGCCTCATCACTGGAGGCTTTCGAGAAGAGACTGGACTGCCTTATGTCAGAAAAGATGTAGGGTGTGAGGCTGGACTAGATAACCTACAAGATCCCTTCCATTAATCTGTACAATGTCTGTCCAAATCCAGATGAGATCACCCAGGTGTAATGTTTAGGACTAAAGCTTCTTATGAATATCAAGCTCACCTCTTGTTTAAGACCTGCTTTTCCAATGGAAACTGGAGGATACGCTGAGTAATTCAGATACTTTCCACTGAACCTGCTAACTGGATCCCTATGCCTGCAATGAGAATCCTCTTGATTAAATTATGAAGTTATCTTTTGTGTTGGGTATCTTGATATCACAAAGTAAAAGGTCAAGTAGAATAACAGATCGCCGGTGCTAAACTAAGTATTAACTGACATGGTGATCATTTTTTGTATATCTCATTTTTTCTACGTGTTTCACTTTTCTTTTTTATATTGTAACTGCTATTCTAATAGCAAATCCTTCATAAAAGTTATTGCATTATATTCTTGATTAAATTATCTTTCCATTGATATGTAATTTTAGGGTACTACTCCCCACAAAAAGTGGTGTTCTTAGCTAGTTTTACAAAATACACTTTATCCAAATGGTTTCCACAATTTTAGCCACTACTGTAACCTTGGACCATCCTTGATCTAAACCAGGGGTCAGCAACCTGTGGCTCCAGAGCCACATGTGGCTCTTTGGGCCCTCTGCTGTAGCTCCCTGTCATGTGATCCCACCAGTGGCTGGCCCCACCCCTCGCTCTCCCCTCCTAGTCACTCCTCACCTGGCCTGAGAAGGTAAGGGCGACGGTGGGGGATGGAGAAGCAGCCAGGGCAGAGACAGGGAGATACAGAGAAAGGGGGAGAGAGAGATACAGAGAGAAAGGGAGAGAGGGAGGGGAGAGACGGGAGAGAAAGAGATGTCAAAAGGATTTTGTGGTTCCTGGTGTTTTTTAACAACTGGTTCTCTGCCCTAATGACCAGCTGGGTAGGCATGGCTAGGGGGATCATGTGACTGGTAGAAGTGAGTGACATCGAATTGGCCATGCCCACCCAGGTTTTGTGGCTCCCGGTGTTTTTTTTTCTGTGGGAAATGGGTCCAAGTGGCTCTTTTGAGTATTTAAGGTTGCAGACCCTTGATCTAAACCCTAAGTAGTTCCCTCAAGTTTTGAAGACTATGTGCTTTGCACAGTGGTGGGATTCAATTTTTTTGACTGGTTCTGCGGGCGTGGCTTGGTGGGTGTGGTAAGGAAAGGATACTGTAAAATCTCCATACCCACCCCACTCTAGAGGAAGGTTACTGCAAAATCCCCATTTCCTCCCAATCAGTTGGGACTCGGGAGGCAGAGAATAGATGGGGGCGGGGCTAGTCAGAGGTGGTATTTACCGGTTCTCCGAACTACTCAGAATTTCTGCTACCAGTTCTCCAGAACTGGTCAAAACCTGAATAATCACCTTTGGCTTTGCATTAGAATGACTTCCTCATGTATAAGTTGGCTTCTTTCTCTTTTCTAAGACAGGACCTCCCTTTGGGGGTCTATGTCCTGCTGGGCATTATTGTCCAGCTGGCACCAAAGACCCCAGGGAAATGCCCTGCCCAGTTGGGACATGGAATGAACAGAAAGGAGGCCGAGATTCCACCTGGTGTCGACTATGCCCACCTGGATATTTCTGTAGCAGCCCCGGACGTGTCTCCCCTACAGGGCCTTGTGCTCCAGGTGAGAAGATAATGGTAAATTTGCAAGTGCATCTTTGATTGCAATTTGGAAAGGAAGTCTCGTAATACGATTCCATCCCTAGAGGAAAGCTGACAGTTTTGCTTCTATAAGTGCTTTAGCTTACTGTTGCATCTAGCTTTAGTCATTTCAGCTTTGCAATCTTAATGTATTGAATGTAGGCATGTTCTTGGACTAGGAATGCTATGGGTACTACTGAGTTCAGAGCGGTGAAGCTCATTTCAAACTAACTTTTCTCTCTTTCCCCTTGGATTATTGGGACTCTGAAGATAATTATCCTGAATCAAAATGTAATTTAGAGAGGTTGAGCCCTGGATTTGAACAGAGGATGTTCAAGTCTTGAGCTGTTATATAGATATTTTTTATACTTCCACCTGCTTTGGATTTTAATATAATACGCATTGTGGAACGTCCTAACCTATTGATTTGGGGGATAGTGTTGTGGTCTGCCAGCAGCCTGCAGAGCTGGCAGTGAAGTCAGACAGTGAGGAGGCTGGGGAGGGCAATGGGCCAGTCCTGGAGTCAGGGAAAGGCTCGGACGAGGGCTCTGCGTCGGAGGCAGAGATGGGGCCAGGGCCATCTGAGAATGATGTGTGGACTCCGGAGCCTCCAGAGGCAGATAGCAGAGAGGCAGAGGAACAGGAGGAGCCTGTTCTTAGTGCATGCATGTGAAGAGCTGCCAACAGGCAAGAGCAGCTAAAGTGAAAAGGACGATTTGGGAGTAAAGCCAGGAGATGATTGGCCCCTCCCGGAAGGCTTAAAAGAGCAGAAACAGCTCTTGGGATCTTTGTAGGAAAGCAACATTGCTACATTTATTTCTTGTCGGTGTCTCTTGCTTCTGAACCTTTGCCAAGAAAAGCCTTTGGCAGGGTGCCAAAGTAGACAAAGGTTGGTGATAAGGCTGAAGGACTGTTTATGATGAATTTGTTTTCGACTTAATTTGGACTAAGCTGAGAACGAAGTCATTCTCAGCTGTTCTAATAAAATATGTTTGTTTAGGACTGATTGTGTCTGGTAATAGCTACTTGGACCTTGGTCACAAGAGATAGCTACTTCTAGAATTTCATCACTAGGAATTGTGGGAGCTGATGAATAATTTTTCTGTTCCTCGTATTATTATTATTTTTTGCAATAATAGTATTTGCTTTCCAGTTTGTGATAACAAACTTAATTCTTAAGTCATTTGCAATAGGCAAATCGATACATAATAGAGAACTTTTCAAATCTGAAGTTTTGGAATTTCCAGGGTAGGTTTGTGTTTCTGCTTGCTTCTGTAACGAAATATGATTTAATGCAATTGATTTTCCCTCTGTTTTCAGGGTTTTACTGCAGGGGCGGGACACGTGCCGCAAGACCAATGGACAGAGTAACCGGAGACTTGTGTCCTGAAGGTCACTTCTGCCCTGTAGGGTCAGCCATGCCATCTCCATGCCAAGATGGGGAATACAGTGCAATAACAGGTCAGCTGTGAAATGGAGGATTCATGCTTCGCTGGTAGGAATTGCTGATGGATTTCAGCTGGTTTCCTTCACTTTAATCTCAGAGGCTCAGAAATGAACTTACTATGCTGTAATACTGTAATGCTGTAATGATGATGCAATGACAATGAGTCAGCAGGGTTATTTAACTGTTATCACTTTAAGAGGCTGCTTTATAAGAGAGGTGACTCTCTATCCATGTGTGCTTCCATGCTGTAATTGATGATTGATTGCCTGACTTTGCCTAATATGTGTATGTATATATTCCTTGTAGATAAACCACTCTTTGAAAGACAAACCTCTGTTTACTGAATTTGCTCCTGGGTTGTCTCAAAATAGTCACACTGTGTGCACTGACATGTAAACTTACTATAAAGCCAGTTCTAATTCTGTCTAGGTTCTCCCAAAGTCTTACTGATGCTTCTTTGGAAGTTCTCCTCCTTCTTCTCCAGTAAGGCAACCTAGACTGTTGTGCTAGTATCTCCACTGACAAAGTAGGAAGAAGCATGGATAAGCAGCCTTGGAATCCATGTGTAATAAATCTAGATACGAGCTTGATATTTAAGCTAAAGGAGAAGTTGATTGAATTCACAAAGAAGAACCAGGAAGGGAAGATAGAGTCCCTTGGGAGTTGGGTGGCATAGACATATGATTAATTAAATTAAATCTTTTCTCTCTTCTTCCAGGCCAAGATGAATGTTTCCCCTGCCCAGCTGGTCTTTATTGTAAAAACGGTGTAAGATATCAATGCCCACCTGGATTTTACTGCCCACCAAGGACTGGGGTCTCCTTTTATCCCTGCCCTCCTGGGACTTACAATCCATCTGCTGGCATTGACCAAGCTCAGAGATGTCAGCAATGCCCTTCAGGTGAGCTCTCCCGTCTTTGAAACAAAAGCCACTTTCATCTCAGTCTATTTAAACTTTGACCAAGATCTCCAAGGCTGTGGGGGGTTGGTTGTAGTTTCTTCAAGAACATAGCACAATGATGGCTAACCTTTTTGACATCATGTGCCAGAAGGGAAGTTCGGGGGAGGTTCACACGCGTGCCCACACCCATAATTCTATGCACTCCACCCTGTGCATGCACGCACAAGCCCCCTCTTCCCCCCACTCCTGGTGCGCAATGGCCCAGTAGGCCCATTTTTCTTTCTTACCTGACTCCAGATTCTCTCTATGCATCTGGGGAGGGCAAAAACAGCCTTCTCCACCCCTCCGGAGGCCCTCCGGAGGCCTGAAATGGCCCATTTCCCAACTCCTGGTTTGACAGGAAGTGACTTTTTTGCTGTCCCCAGTCTCCAGAGCCTCTCCGGAGGCAGAAAACAGCCTGTTTCCCTACTTCTGGTGGGCCCGAAGGCCCAAAAATCAGCTGGCCAGCATGCACATGCGTGTCAGAGCTGAGCTGGTGTGCCCACTGATATGGCTATTGTGCCACCTGTGACATTTGTGCCATAGGTTCGCTCTCACAGACATAGCATTTGCATTGTTGAATGCGGCAGGGCCAGAGCAGAGTACACTGTATATCCTTCTCAGCTGGGAAAAAATGGATCGATTTTACTTTATTCAGATAGCTTTCTAAGTTGAAAATAGATTATTTGTGTTTCTATCCAGGGATGTTTTGTGGAGAATCAGGATTATCTTCTCCCAGTGGTCCCTGTTTGCCAGGATTCTTCTGTAGTACAGGTAGGTTGTGTGTATCACCCAGTGGTGAAATCCAATTTTTTTTACTACTGGTTCTGTGGCCATGACTTGGTGGGGGTGGGGTGGCTTGGTGAGCATGGCAGGGGAAGGATACTGCAAAATCCCCATTCCCTCCCCACTCCTGGGGGAAGGATATTGCAAAATCCCCATTCTCACCCCACTCTGGGGTCAGCCAGAGGTGGTATTTGCCAGTTCTCCAAACTGCTCAAAATTTCCGCTACGAAGTTCTCCAGAACCTGTCAGAACCTGCTGGATTTCACCTCTGTATCACCTCTTATTTTAAATTCCAGCTGTATGTACCATGTTTCCCCAAAAATATATGTTCCAAAAGATGCATTAGGGCTTATTTTCTGGTTAGGTTTTATTTTAGGGGGAAATGCGGTACTAAATGCATCTATCTGGCTGACAGGCTTAACCGGGGCTTAGTTTGGGGGGTAAGGCTTATATTACAAGCATCCTGCAAAATTATGCTAGGATTTATTTTCCAGCTGGATCCTATTTTCAGGAAAACAGGGTATTCTTTTTTAAAAAAGAGTGTGGGTTGTGCATCTTATCTAGATAATCAACAAGCTACCATTTTAAAATCACTATTTGTTAGATCAGTGATTCAAACTGGACCAAGAATTGTGAATGTCCTGGGCTAAACATAGAAAATCATTTCATCAATCAGGATTCTGGGATTTCCCATCTCCTCCTATCTCAAGCTTCTCTGTGGAAATGCCAGTGAAGGACTTTGGGGCTTTCTCCAAGCAAACCAGCATGTGGTGGAGTGTAGCCTGGATTTCCAGGAGGAAGGGGCTGCCTTCCTCCTGGGAATCCTGGGAATTCCAGACGGCAAAGAGACAGAGAAGTTTAGATAGTTAGGTTGGGAGAAAGAGTGTTAAGATGGCTTCCTCTTAGCAGTTCTCAATGTACCTTATTTTTCGGAGTACAAGACACACCGCATTATAAAACGCACCTTAATTTTGGGGAGGAAAATAAGAAAAAAGCTGATTGGCGGGTGGATCGGCCTCCCAGAATACCCCCCAATCAGCTGTTCCCAGAGGTGAATTTTAGCAACAGGTTTGTTGGTTGTGAACTCTGTGCCTTGTGGGGTTTTGTTTTTTTTTTTTTTGGCTTTTTTTTTCTGCCTCTGAAACTTCTGAAACTCAGTTTCAGAAAAATCTTTTTTTTCTGCCCCCTGAAAGCCTCTGAAACAGAGCTTCAGAAAAAAAGCCTCTGAAGCACTGTTTCTGAGGCTTTTTTTTTCTTTCTGAAGCTCTGTTTGGAGGCTTTTTTTCTGAAGCTCTGTTTGGAGGCTTTTTTCTCTGAAGCTTCGTTTCTGATGCTTTTTTCAACCTCCGAAACCTCTGTTTGAAAAGCTATGTGGGGCTACATTCAGAGTATAAGACGCACCCAGATTTTCACCCTCTTTTTGGGGGGGAAAAGGTCCATCTTATACTCCGAAAAATATGGTATGTCTTTAGTGATGTAAGTAATTGTTTTAGTTTGGCAAGATTTCGGTTTACAGTTGAGGAACCATAAAGAAAAATGCTTAGAAATAATTCAACATATCTTTCTTGGTTCTTGGTGTTCCTGATTATAACCCAATTTCCAAACATCTAACAGCTAGTATTTGATGTAGACTTCTAAGCTAGTTACCACTGTTTCTGTTCTAGTATTTTTTGTCTTGACTTTCTCTTCAGGCTCCAGTGTCCCAAATCCTGATGGAATCACGAATATTAGTGCTGGAGGCCCATGTCCAGTGGGGCACTTTTGCCCAGCAGGCACTAGAATCCCTCTGCCATGTCCGGCAGGTACTTTTTCAGACAGGTATGTCCAGTGGTGGGATTCAATTAATTTAACAACTGGTTCTCTGCCCTAATGACCAGCTGGGTAGGTGTGGCTTGGTGGTCATATGACTGTGTGGGTGTGGTCAACTCAACGTCACTCATGTTGATGGGCACCTCACCTTAGTTGTTACAATGTAATAAGGGTTAACCAGAGAGGCCGTTTCTGTAAGCAGGACAATAAAGATTAGGCTAGAAACAACATCAGAATGTTGTAATTCCTTACAGGATTAACCCTGTAAAGTGGAAAAAAACAAAAGGAGATTTCTTCCAACAACCGGTTCTCCGAACTGCTTAGAAAGTTAACAACCGGTTCTCCCGAATAGGTGCGAACTGGCTGAATCCCACCCTTGGGTATATCTCTTAAGAGCATATGGACTCTGATTACTTTGTCCTCTTGAGAAGGAAGTGCCTCCAGAAGTTGTGGGCGCTCCAACACTGGAGGTTTTTAAGAAGAAATTGTGACAACCATTTATCTGAAATGGAATAGGGTTTCCTGCTTGAGCAGGGGGGGTGGACTAGATGACCTTCCAACTCTCTCACTGTTAAATCATGGCTCCTCTGGATTGGCAGAGCCAGAAATACTAATTTTGCTTGGTCAACGTAATATTGGTATCTTGAGTGTCAATTAAGGGATTTGCTTGCAAATCCAAGTCTCCTGTTGAGGAAGAGGTTGCTTCAGAAGACTTCCAAGGTGCCTTCCAACCCTATTATTCTATCTCCTATGAAATGAGCTGGGAATTCTTGTCTCCCCAGACTGTATCTTTCGCTTGAGACCAGCTGCATTGCATGCCCACCTGGGTACTATTGCTCCTCTGTTGGCCTCTCGGCACCCTCTGGATCCTGCTTGGCTGGCTACTACTGCCTACCTGGAGCCACTACACCTTCCCCAGCAGGTGAGCGGGCCGGCTTCATGTTCCGTCAAGCAGGGTGCAAACCCATCTCTTCTCTGCGAGAAGCCCCCAATCAGATCCCATTCTTCTTTCCTTCCAACCCAAAATCAGCTGTGCGGGTGTTAAGCTAACTTCATTCGCATTCCGATCCTGCCCAATCTGGTTTGCAGCACTTAATAGATTAATCAGGTGAATTGATTAAAACTGTTTTGTTTGCTAATGAGGCATCCCAATTAATCAGGACGTGGTGATGGGTGAGTAGTCGCAGGCACATACATATAAGCATGCCTATGTTGCGTTACCTTTAGTACAGGTTATTCTCTTTTCCCCTACGGTGGATACAGGCATAATCTAAGCCGAGCGGTGCGGTGGCCTAGAGGTGGAGCTCTCGCCTCACAATCCGGAGGCTGCGAGTTCAATCCTAGATAGAGGCAGGTATTTCTCTCTCTGGGCACAAGGAGAATATATTTGCTGAATATTACTCCGCATTGGTGACAGGAAGGGCATCCGGCCAGTAAACACTTTGCTAGCTCCATTCAGTTGCCCAAACTTCACCCCGCAAGGGATAATGGGGTCATTAAAAGAAGAAAATGATGATGACAGGGCAATTCTGGCCATATTTGTTTAAGAATATATCCTGATAGGGTTTGCTCCTACCAAAAGACTGTGTAATAAAACTGCAGTCTTGGCAGTCTGCAAATGTAGGTAGATTTGCTCCACTGATTACTCATCAAATCAGCTTAGTTTAAAATAATTTAAACTGGAGGGGGGAGGCAGGGGAAAAAATAATAGAAAAAAAGAAGCTAATATAAAATTGCTCTGGCAGACCACTGTCCCAAATTGCAATCTTCCAAATCTTTGATTTGATTTGATTTGATTTATTTATTTATTTTGTCATGCATACATAAGATAACAGGTAAAAGTATAAACATAATTTGAATACATGAAAAGAGTAAGTAAAAAGGAATGTTAGGACAGGGACGGTAGGCACATTGGTGCGCTTATGCACGCCCCTTACAGACCTCTTAGGAATGGGGTGAGGTCAACAGTAGACAGTCTAAGGTTAAAGTTTTGGGGGTTTGGGGGAAGAAACTACAGAGTCAGGTAGTGCATTCCAGGCATTGACCACTCTGTTGCTGAAGTCGTATTTTCTGCAAATGAGTTTGGAGCGGTTTACCTTGAGTTTGCATCTATTATTTGCTGTGGTATTGTTGTAGTTGAAGCTGAAGTAGTCATTGACAGGAAGGACATTGTGGCAGATAATTTTATGTACTTGGGTCAGACCGAAGTTGGCGTAGTTCTAAGTTGTCTAAACCCAAAATTTGGAGTCTGGTGACATAAGGTATTTTATTGTGGGTAGAGGAATGGAGGACTCTTCTCATAAAATATCTCTGGACTCGCTCGATTGTATTTATGTCCGATATGCAGTGCAGGTTCCAGACAGATGAGCTGTATTCAAGAATTGGTTTAGCAAATATTTTGTATGCCCAAGCCAAGTGAAAACTAAATTAGGTTTAGTTACTGTAAGAATTTGAGGATGGAGATTAATACATGAGTGCTGATTTTTTGTTTTCGAGCTTCTCTCTTCCTCCCTGCCACTCCTTTCTCTTATTTCTTGAGGACTAGAAGCATCGTTGTAGATTTTCCCATTCTTTCTTTCTTACAGGATTTCCAGAACAGGGAGGATTTTGTCCTATGGGCCACTATTGTCCAGAGGGAACCAGTCACCCTCTTCCCTGCCTTGCAGGAACTTACAATAATCTCACCACACAGTCTGTTTGCTCCTTTTGTCCAGCCGGTTATTACTGCCCTGAAAACACCACCAGCTATGATGGTTTCCCATGTCCTCCTGGCTTTTATTGTCCTGAAGGTAAGCTCAAAGCTGAAGTCCTTTTTTTAAAAAAAAAGACCCACACATTTTTCTGATGAACTGGAAACAAATTCCCAGTGGTTCATTTGAGAAAAGAGGCAAATCTGATTCCAAAAGGGAAATAAATACAGGGGCAGCATTTCAGAGTTTCAATATCTATCCAGATATAGGAGTGCCATCTGCTGACAGTTAGGCGCAGTTGTGCAAAGCATCAGAAAGAGGCACGCAACAGAAGCAGTAGGTTTCATAGCCTGCATCTGAAGGGCCTGTAAGGTCTCCTCACTTGATGAGAGATGCGGTTGGTACTCTTTGTTATGGGCCTCATCCCTGCTTCAAGGAAGAACACTGACAGGACGGTACAAGAGATGGGTGAACGATTTATGGTCTGTGGCAGGAGATGATCTTAAAGAAGAAGCACCAGAAGAGGTCAAGTGAATTGAAGCAGGGCAGTTTCAGCTGTTTGGGAGAATGGAAAGTTTTAAGGATGGAGAAGGGAGTGGTATGACTCCTAGAGAGACCTCTTGTTTCTATTCTCTTCCTACACAAAGAATCATAATATTTTGATATAATATATCATCAGAGGCTTCATGGATTCCTTCTAAGGCTGGGAGCTTCAATTTTAGAATCCTCAAGCATTCCCATTCCTGAAATAGAATTTCCTACATTTATATCTAAAATCTTCCAGAAGAGGTTGGATTTGGGAAGTTGGGAAGTTGGGAAGAGCAGCAAGGGATGGACGGATGGATGGATAAGATAGAGAGAGAGAGAGAGAGAGAGGGAGAGAGAGAGAGAGAGAGAGAGAGAGAGAGATTAGATTAGATCAGGGGTGAAATCCAGCAGGTTCTGACAGGTTCTGGACAACCGGTAGCAGAAATTTTGAGTAGTTCGGAGAACTGGCAAATACCACCTCTGGCTGGCCCCAGAGTGGGGTGGGAATGGAGATTTTGCAATATCCTTCCCCTGCCAAGCCTACCAAGCCATGCCCATAGAACCGGTAGGGAAAAATTTCACCCCGTATTAGATAGATAGAGATAGATATTAGATAGATAGAAAGAGAGGGGGGGAGGGGGAAGAGATAGCTATAGAGCAGTGGTGAAATTTTTTTTCTACCGGTTCTGTGGGCGTGGCTTGGTGGGTGTGGTGTGGCTTGGTGGCTATGGCTTGGTGGCCGTGGCAGGGGAAGGATGCTGCAAAATCTCCATTCCCTCCCCGCTCCAGGGGAAGGATACTGCAAAATCTCCATTCCCTCCCCACTGCAGGGGAAGGATACTCCAAAATCTCCATTCCCTCCCCGCTCCAGGGGAAGGATATTGCAAAATCTCCATTCCCACCCCACTCTGGGGCCAGCCAGAGGTGGTATTTGCCAGTTCTCCAAACGACTCAAAATTTCTGCTACTGGTTCTCCAGAACCTGTCAGAACCTGCTGGATTTCACCCCTGATATAGAGGCATAAACAATGAATTTGAAATGTAGCATTGGTTTTTGTTTGAAGACTTTTTATTGTTCATTTAGATTGTTGGGTTTTCTTAGAATGACATATCTCATTCTTTTTGCTTTCATGATCAGTAGCCAACTCTTCTGAGCAACCAGGAAGAAATCTATCAGTATTTTCTTCAACAGTACTCTGTTCTATTTCTGCCAGTAGCAAACAAAGGAAAAGCCATTGTCTAGAAAATTAGCATGACAGGAGAAAATGTTTTCAGGGCTAACCTCCTAGGAAAGCTACTGTTATTACTGTTTTTTTTTTTAAAGTTGGTTATAACTGTTTTTGAATCCAGAAGTATTTGATTTAGCCCAGAGCTTGTGTTCTGGATCTTAAGTTTATTCCAATCTTACAACTAGGCCAAAAACAATATTGCAAACATTATGTGTGAAGAATGATTTTGGTTCTTGCTTTTCTTTTATTGTGCCCCAAAGGCACCAGATATGCTATCCAGTTTCCATGCCCTCGGGGCTATTATAATCCGGACCCCATGGCACAAAGCTTGGACAGCTGCTTACCCTGCGTTCCAGGACACTACTGTGGGAAGGAAAACTTAACTACAGTTTCAGGAAAGTGCGATGCAGGTGAGGTTACGTGTTGAAGAAGAAATATTTCTGTACATCTGCCAAAATTATCTCCATCTGTATCTCTTTCCTCACTTACAACTCCACCTTCTTCTCCTTCTCCATCTCCATCTCTATCTTCATTTCTTCCATCTCCACCTCCACCTAAATTTCCATCTCCACTTCCACTTCCACCTCCACCTCCATCTTCCATCTCCATCACCATGTCCATCTCTGTTTCCATCTCCATCTCCACCTCCATTTCCACCTCCGTTTCCACCTCCACCTTAATCTCTATCTCCATTTCCAACCCCACTTCCATCTCCACCTAAATCTCCACTTTCACCTCCACCTCCATCACCATGTCCACCTCTCCACCTCTGTTTCCATCTCCATCTCCACCTCCATGTCCACCTCCGTTTCCACCTCCACCTTAATCGCTATCTCCATTTCCACCCCCACTTCCATCTCCACCTAAATCTCCACTTTCATCTCCACCTCCACCTTCATCTTCCATTTCCATCACCATCTCCACCTCTGTTTCTATCTCCATTTCCACTCCCACTTCCATTTCCACCTAAATCTCCATCTCCATCTTCACCTCCACCTCCACCTCCACCTCCACCTCCACCTCCACCTCCACCTCCACCTCCACCTCCATCTCCATCTCCATCTCCATCTCCATCTCCATCTCCATCTCCATCTCCACCTCTGTTTCCATTTCATTTCCATCTCCACCTCCACCTCTATCCCCATCTTCACCTTCCATCTCTATCCCCATCTCCACCTTCGTTTCTTCCATCTCCACCTAAATCTCCATCTCCACTTCCATCTCCACCTCCACCTCTATCTCCATCTTCACCTTCCATCTCCATCTCCATCTCCATCACCATCTCCACCTTCGTTTCTTCCACCTCCATGTCCACCTGCACCTTTATCTCTATTTCCACCCCCACTTCCATCTCCATCTCAATCACCATCTCCATTTCTACCTCCATCTTTATTCCCACCTCCATCTCCATCGATTTCCAGCTCTATCTCCCAGTTTCCTTAATCTGAGGAACCACTAATCTGTCCTCCTCTGATTTTCTTCTTGATTTGAACCAGTTCTTCCGTGATGTGTTCTTTTTTTCATTCGTCTCTTATAAATCTCACCTTAAGAGTAGGAAGGAGATAGGCGGGTGAATCTTTTGCAAGACACTTGAGTTTGGGATTTGGGAACAACCCCATGAGCATTGAGTTTTACTTGGTTTTGTGTTGCTTTTATAAAACATGACTTAGTAAAAAATAATAATAATGATTTTATTAAAGAAATTAAAATGGATGTTCAAGTACCCTGCCTCCTTTGGTTGACCAAATTCAAAAAGAGTTTGGGCTGGGCTCATTGAGGATTAGTTGTCCATAGTGCAATCTATCCTTTCTTCTCATTCTCCTTATTTCTCCCCTAGGCTGGTTCTGCATTTCAGCTGCTTGGACCCCTCAGCCCTTCGATCTTGATAATTACACCAATGGCAACTGTCTCTGTCCAGCGACAGCCACAGGGGCAAAATGTTCTCCTGGGTCCTACTGTCCAGAAGGGAGCCCTGAGCCCATTCTCTGCCCACCAGGACTTTACTGTAATGCACCAGGTAAAAAAAGGCACCTAAGGCATAGGGACTGAAAAGGTATGTGTTTCATTTTTGATTCACATCACCCTTGAGTATGAGGTTAGACCAGCGGTGAAATCCAAATTTTTTTACTACCGGTTCTGTGAGCATGGCTTGGTGAGCGTGGTGTGGCTTGGTGGGCATGGCTTGGTGGGTATGGAAGGGGAAGGATACTGCAAAATCTCCATTCCCACCCTACTCCAGGGGAAGGATACTGCAAAATTCCCATTTCCTCCCCACTCCTGGGGAAGGATACTGCAAAATCCCCATTTCCTCCCCACTCCTGGGGAAAGGATATTGCAAAATCTCCATTCCCACCCCACTCCAGAGAAAGGATAGTGCAAAATCTCCATTCCCTCCCCACTCCAGGGGAAGGATACTGCAAAACCCCCATTCCCTCCCCACTCCAGGGGAAGGATATTGCAAAATCTCCATTCCCTCCCCACTCCTGGGGGAAGGATATTGCAAAATCTCCATTCCCACTCCACGCCAGACGTGGTATTTGCTGGTTCTCCGAATTACTCAAAATTTCTGCTACCGGTTCTCCAGAACCTGTCAGAACCTGCTGGATTTCATCCCTGGATTAGATGCTTCATGTGCCCAGAGATTCCTTTTTTTAAAAAAATATTCTTACAGAAGTATCCATTTGTGTTCTTAATGAAGGGTAGATTTTGTTTTTGTATTAAAAGAAAAACCCCAATGTTTCATCTTATTCTATGTTAGGTCGGGCCTTGGCTAGGATACCTTGTCCAATAATGGTCACATTTTAAGACAGTCTGGAGCAGGTTCAGAGATGAGTTATGAGGCTAATGAAAACTATTAAATTGTGGAATCTTGGTGCTCTCTCAGCTTGGTTGTTTTTGTAGGAAGTTAGCACCCACCCCTTTCCTAGAAGAAAGAAATATTTTGGGAAATATTAAAAAGGCAGAATATTATGTTTCCCTGGATGAGAAATGGAGATGCATGTTTTAAAGACAAAGCAGCTCCCACCTTCCAGCCCCCACCCTTTTTTTAATGGGCCAGAGGCAGAAACTCAATCTTTGTCAATGGACCTCATCTGCAAGACAATGGGACCCATCTAGGACACAAAAACTCACCACATGGCACCTGGGAAGATTACATCAACCAGCAAGGCTAGCTAAGACCCCCACCCCCTGGAAGTCTGACAACCAATCAGGATACTCTTTCTGGGCCCCAGGAAGTTCAAAGCCAGAGAGTGCATAAACCCTGGAGAGTCGCTGTATCTGCCCTTTTTTCTGTTCAGGAACTCAAGCCATGTGATCCTGTCCACCATTAAACCATTTTTCCAAGCAGTCTCCATGTTTCCAGTGTCTTTTTCCTTGGAGTAGAACCCAGAAGGATATTTCTTCCTACCTTTTCTTGCAGAGATTTCATCAGCCAGTTAGATAGCATCATCGGTGCACTGATGATGTTACTTCATTGTGTAATGAAACATCTGTAAGGAAACAAGCAAACTCAGGATGTCCACAGTTCAACCCAAAGCTACAAATGTTCTCTTCTATCAGAAATTAAAATTCATATGAAGAATTTGAAGGATTCAGGGATGCTCTTCGCCTTGAGAAGATAAGACTGTAACATCGCCCTCTTAAAGTAATCTGGAAAGATTTGTGTCCTATGAAAGCCATTGCCTGTTCTTAGATCCTCCACCAAGTTCTAACCATAAGAAGAATTGCTCCAGAGGGCTCGCAATCACAGTTTATGACAGAATACAGATGTGAGGAAATTTGCAAGTTGTCTTATAATTGCTTTCCTAATTGATTACTCCTGATATCCAGATATACAGTTTCTTGCATCGTTAATCCTGATATTTTATTGTCATTTTTGACAGCAAGCCATCTGGCAATCAATTAAGCAATGGATTGCACTTAAACACAAGTGGCTATTGTGCAAACGTCAATGGAATTGGCATTGAGCTATTGAAGGAAGAGTTAGATGACTTATCATCATGGGTGGGAGGGTTGGGAGGACAGTAATCACAGAGACCATTTCAATATTGTGGGTTGGTTGATTAAATGCATGGGCCTTCTGACTCCATCCCAACTTTTTGTTGCAGAAGATACTGAGTTTGTAAAGGACCCCAGATGTACACTGTACTTTACACACTGTGTGCATGCATTTGAGTTAGTGTTGACTCCTGGTGATTGCCTGGAGAGTCTTTGCAGTGTTCTTGGCAAGATTTTGGAAGTGGTTTGTCAGGAGCCTGAGTAGCGTAGGGGAGTAATACCTTCTACAAAGGCAGCATTTAAGATCCAGCTGCCTGCAATTAGATATACGATTAAATAAATAAATTAAGGAGCTTGAGTAGCGTAGGGGGCTAATGCTTCCTACTAAAGGCAGCAATTAACATCCAGCTGCCTGTAATTCTGTGAGTTCAATCCCAGCCAGGCTCAAGGTCGACTCAGCCTTCCATCCTTTATAAGGTGGGTAAATTGAGGACCCAGTTTGTGGGGGCAATAAGCTGACTTTGTATAAAAATATACAAAGGTGTGAAGGCTATTGCTTAATGCATTGTAAGCCTTCCTGAGTCTCTGGAGAAGGGCAGCATATAAATCAAATTAAAATAAATAAATAAAAAAATAAAAAATTGCCTGATTCCTAGGGCTGAGGGAGAGTTGCCTTTGTGCCTAAGGCAGGACTAGAAATCACTCTCTTCCAGTTTATAGCCTGGTGCCTTAACCAGTAGACCAAACTGACTCTCTTTAACTTTACAATTTTTTTTGTCTTTTAATGACCCCATAATCGCTTGCATCGGGTGGAGTCGAGGCAACTGAATGCGGCTGAGTATTTACCGCCTGGATGCCCTTCCTGTTGCCAATCCGGAGTTCGCAGCAGATATCTTCTCATTGAGAGAGAAATATCTGCCTCTACTTAGGATCAAACTCACAGCCTCCTGATTGTGAGCCAAGAGCTCCACCTCTAGCCTACCGCACTACTCTTCCAGGGGTGAAATGCTCCCAGTTTGGACCAGTTCGGTCAAACCGGTAGAAATAGCAAAGAGCAATCGCAAAGAACCGGTAGTGATGGCAGCGCGAGGCTCCGGTTGTCGTTACTTCCTGGTTTTAACCAGGAAGTAACCTGGTTTTTACCCTCTGTGCATGCGCAGAAGGGTTTGCACTTGCAACTGACATGCGCACAAGCGAATCCAGTGCACTCGCATGGCGTATGCACTTTCAAACCGGTTGGGAAGGTAAGTAGATTTCACCCCTGCACTCTTCCTTTTAACTTTACAATCCTGCTCTGTAAATCCTGGTCCAGTTGTTGCATCAACTAATGGCTTAGCTGGCCTCTCTCTCGATTTGTTATGGATTTACCTTTTCTTTGCTAATATTTGTGCAAGTTAATGCTAAGAGTCACCCTGAGTTTCTGTTTCGCTTCTTTCCTGCTTCTTCCTCAGGTTTGTCAGTCCCAAGCGGTCAATGTGCTGCTGGGTTTCATTGCATTGGAGGATCATCTTCTCCCAAGCCATTGGATGGGATTACCGGCAACATCTGTCCTCCAGGGACATATTGCCGTGAGTTGCATTGTTTGTTTGTTTGTTTATTTTTTATTTTTATTTTTTTTAATTTGATTTATATGCCGCCCTTCTCCAGAGACTCAGAGCGGCTTACAATGCATTAAGCAATAGCCTTCATACTTCTGTATATATTTACACAAAGTCAGCTTATTGCCCCCACAAACTGGGTCCTCAATTTACCCACCTTAGAAAGGATGGAAGGCTGAGTTGACCTTGAGCCTGGCTAGGATTGAACTGACAGAATTACAGGCATCTGGATGTTAATTGCTGCCTTTAGTAGGAGGCATTAGCCTCCTACGCTACTCAGGCTCCTTAATTTATTTATTTAATCATATTTCTATACCGCCCTTCTCCTGAAGGACTCAGGGCTGTGTACAGCCAAGATAAAAACGTAAACATGCAAACATTGATAAAATTACAGTTTCAAATTATTGTAAAGTTCAGCCAAACGGAGTAAAACCCAAAATTAAAATGATAAATTTAAAAATCATTGAACTACTTAGCTCCGCCTGTTGGAACATCAGGGTTTTGAGAGCACAGCAGAAAGCCCGAAAGTCAGGGATATTATGTATACCCAGGGGCAGTTCGTTCTACAGGGCTGGACCCCTCACAGAGAAGGCCCTCCCCCTGGGGGTCGCCAGTCAACACAGTTTGATTGATGGAGACCCTCTCTGTGAGAGCGAACTGGTCGGTGGGAGGCTATTAGTGGTAGAAGACGGTCTCCCAGATTCCCAGGTCCTAAGCCATGGAGCGCTTTAAAGGTGGTGACTAACACCTTGAATCACACCTAGAAGACCACCGGGAGCCAGTGCAGCTCGTGCAGGAGAGGTATCACATGGGCACAACGAGCTATGCCCATAATCACCCATGCGGACGCATTCTGGACCAGTTGGAGCCTCCGGGTGCTCCTCAAGGGGAGCCCCATATAGAGAACATTACAGTAGTCCATACGGGAGGTGACGAGGGCATGAGTGACCATGTGCAAGGCATCCCGGTCCAGAAGGGGGCCTGGCGGATCCAGAACTGGCGGATCAGGTGAACCTGATAAAAGGCCCCCCTGGCCACGGCCGTCATATGATCTTCTAAAGACAGGAGGACACCCAGATTGCGAGCCCTCTCTATGGGGGGCAAGATCTCAGCCCCAATAGTCAGCAATGGCACCAACTGACTATACCGGGATGCCAGAAGCCACAGCCACTCAGTCTTGGACGGGTTGATTCTGAGCCTGTTTTTCCCCATCCAGATCCATTCGGCCTCCAGGCAATGGGACATCACATTAAGGGCATCATTGGGGTGGTCCGGGATGATTATCACTTGTCTGGATACTTAAAGTGATCAGATTTCCAAGACGAAGAACCAGGACTAGCTTTAATTAATAAATTAACCAGGATTCATTGATAAAATTGTACACATTTATTAATTAAGTGGTAACCTCAAGTACTAGCCCAGGTACAATTTGGATGAAACTATTATCTTCTTTTAATGACCCCATAATCATGGGTGGCCTGCTGGGGTTTCCCAGGCATTCGGGAGAACCTCTAGCTAAGATTCTGTGCAGTTTGGAAAACCCCCAAATCCCACTCCTAAGTGCCACGCCCACCCCTCCCCTCCCCTCCCAAGAGTTTTGGATGCAGGTAAGTGCAGGTGCATGTGAAGGCTCAGGGAGGGTGAAAAATGGACCTACCAGAGGTTCGGGCCTGTTTCCAGCCTCCAGAGGGTCTCCCCAGCCTGGGGAGGCTGTTTTCACCCTTCCAGAGACTCAAGGAAAGCCTCTGGAGCCCGGGAAGGGCAAAAATGCCTCCCCCCAGCCGTGGTGCAGGAGGCCAACTAGGCCACACCCACCCAGCAAATGGGCAGAGAACCCCTTGCTAAAATTTTTGAAGCCCACCTCTGCCCATAATCCCTTGTGAGGTGGTGTCTGGGCAACTGAATGGAGCTGAGTGTTTACTGGCCAGATGCCCTTCCTGTCATCAATGTGGAGTTTTTTTCCAGCAAATATTGTGCAACAGAGAGAGAAGTATCTGCCCATCCTACCCAGGATTGAACTCACAGCCTCCTGATTGTGAGGTGAAAGCTCCACCTCTAGGCCACCGCACCACTCAATTTGGATGAAACTATCTGGGTTGCAAAACTTGGAGTTGCTATCAGATGGCAGCTAAGAAATGTGGTAACCTCTCCTTGATGCCACCTAGTACCTGTCTGGATTTTTGTACCCTGGGTTTGGAGTATCTTGGAATTTTATTTAATTTACAGTGAATTCCTCTCCAGCAAAGTCTTTCCTCTCCCACAGTCTTTCAAGATAGTTCACAATTACCGACCTTTTTCAGGCTTGGAGAGTGGCCAGGCCGACATCTTTCGGATACTGCAATACTTGGCAAGAATGCAGGAATGAACTAATTGTCTCCTGCAAACTCTACTCTCCTTTCTCTCCTCTTTTATTCCCTCTGGGAGGGGCCATTCATCGTCCACCTGTGGTCTTACTCCCAAGTCGACCCTTGTTCTTTAGCTGTTCCCTTCATCTGGCAACTCTGAGCATGCACACACTGGGAACAGGCTCCAGCTTTTCATCTGCCTCACTGATGTCTGACTCTGAAGGCAGCTGATAACTGGCATATTGCCCTGGCCCCCTCTCTTCCACCGACGCAGAGCCCTCATCAGAGCGTTCCTCAGACTCCAGGACTGGCCCATGTTCCTCTCCAACCACCTCACTGTCCGAATCTGCTACCAGATCTGGTGTCCGCTGGCGGTCCACAACACGTCCTTAGTTTGGGAAGTATGCCTGGTCTTCGGGATTCTTCTACTAAAACCAGGATTCTTCTGGCAAAACCAGAAGTCTGGTCATTCTATGACCGAAGTGTCTCCATGAAATGTGGTTTCTGACAAAGCCACAATATGTGCGATGCAATGAATATTTATTTTATCTCCCACCTACATATCACTTTCGATATTCTGATATTCGTAGCACCATCTTTTCTATCTGTAGGAGAAAAACTCCCGGCCACCTTGAAGAAAGGATAGAATTTTTTTTAAAATGTAGTACATCATATTATTATCCAGCATCTTTTTCTTTTCCTAATCTGGACAGGAGTATGGGGAGCCAAAGCCTTGACAGCAGGAAAGTGTGTAATTCAGGTTTAATGGCTCTCTAACCCTTGTTTCTTGCAATCCCTCCCTCCCCCAGCTGTGGGGTCTATGGCGCCCAGCCTCTGTCCACCAGGAACCTTCTCAAATCGATTTGGCCAAAGTATGGCCTCTGACTGCCAACTCTGCCCTTCTGGGTTTTACTGTGAAGGTTCTGGACTGACAATCCCCACTGGAGAATGCAAGGAAGGTAAGTGGACCTACCAGAAAGGTAAGGGAGAAATTTCCTGAGAGTTAGAACAATTAATCAGTGGAATGATTTTCCTTCAGAAGTTGTGAATGCTCCAACACTGGGAGTTTTTAAGAAGATGATGGATAACCATTTGTCTGAAGTGGTGTAGGGTTTCCTGCCTAAGCAGGGGGTTGGACTAGAAGACCTCCAAGGTCCCTTCCAACTATTCTATTCTATTCTATTCTATTCTATTCTATTCTATTCTATTCTATTCTATTCTATTCTATTCTATTCTATTCTATTCTATTCTATTCTATTCTATTCTATTTTCCATTCCATTCCATTCCATTCCATTCCATTCCATTCCATTCCATTCCATTCCATTCCATTCCATTCCATTCCATTCTATTCCACTCCATTATTCTCTTCTCTTCTCTTCTCTTCTCTTCTCTTCTCTTCTCTTCTCTTCTCTTCTCTTCTCTTCTCTTCTCTTCTCTTCCCTTCCCTTCCCTTCCCTTCCCTTCCCTTCCCTTCCCTTGCCTTATTCTATTCTATTCTATTCTATTCTATTCTATTCTATTCTATTCTATTCTATTCTATTCTATTCCATTCCATTCCATTCCATTCCATTCCATTCCATTCTATTCTATTCTATTCTATTCTACAGGAGGTTGGACTAGAAGACCTCCAAGGTCTGTTATTCTGTTACTAGGAAGAAGATTTTGAAAATTATGAAGGAGTTGTTTAGATCTCAATTCAAGAGATGCTTGGCACCCAAGACCTTCACCTGTGGCTGAAAAACAACTGCAGATTTGTTGTTTCACTCAATCAGTGTCCAGCTTCAATTCTCTACTGGATCAAGGACTTCCTGAGGGACTGGCCACAAACAGTGAGGGTTGGGTCTGTCATATCCACCTTCCTGAAGCTTAGCACAGGCTCCTCATGGGGCTGTGTGCTCAGTCCCTTCCTGTATTCACTGTACACGGTACACATGTGTAACATGATCACACTGGTGCAATAGGACTGGGTGTTTTGTTAATATGATTTATTGGGTTAGGGATTTTCTGTCTTCACTGTATTATGTTGTAGGGAGGAGCGCACTGAAGAAGCTCAACAAATCTCATCGTACATATGTTGTGCATTGGCAATAAAGATTTGAAATTTGGAAATTCTGCTTCCTTGTTTCAGGTTATTACTGTGACAGTCAGGAAGGACCTGTCAGCAATTATACCCTCTACCCTTGCCCGCAAGGATTTTATTGCCCCCCAGGGACACGGTGGTCTTCACAGTACAGCTGCCCCCCGGGGACCTTTGGAGCCAAACCAAGGTTAACAAACTTTCTGGAGTGTCAAAACTGCCCTCCAGGAAAATACTGCTCATCTCCCGGATTGGCAGGACCAACAGGTAAGGGGAAAAAAGGAGTCCAAGGTTGAGGATGGTATTAATGTTTTAAGGTAAAGGTAAAGGTTCCCCTCGCACAAATGTGCTAGTCGTTCCCGTCTCTAGGGGGAGGTGCTCATCTCCATTTCAAAGCCGAAGAGCCAGCACTGTCCAAAGACATCTCCATGGTCATGTGGCTGGCATGACTAAACACCGAAAGTGCAAGGAATGTTGTTACCTTCCCACCAAGGTGGTCCCTATTTTTCTAATTGCATTTTTTACGGGCTTTCGAATTGCTAGGTTGGCAGAAGCTGGGACAAGTCACGGGAGCTCACCCCATATCAGGGCACTAGGGATTCGAACTGCTGAACTGCCGACCTTTCGATCGACAAGCTCAGTGTTTATTTATTTATTTATTTAATATGATTTGTATGCCGCCCTATCTCCGTAGGACTCAGGGTGGCTCACAGTGTCTTAGCCACTGAGCCACAGCGTCCCTGTATTAATTAATGTTTTAGGAAGGGTATTTTGTATGCTCTGTGCCAGAAATGAAGAACTAGCCCCTTGCAAGTTGTTGAATATCACATCTTAGCATGGTAACAAAATGGACAGAATGATTAAGACTTGTATAAGTAGGCCTTGACTTATGACCACAATTGAGACCAGAATTTCCATTGCTGAGCAAGGCAGTTGTTCAGTGAGCCATGCCCAATTTTATGACCTTTCTTTCTTGGCATGGTTATTAAGTGAATCAGTAAAGTGAATCATGCAGTCATTAAGCGAATCCAGCCTTCTCTCTACTGACTTTGCTTGTTGAAAGCCTGGGAAGGTCACAAATAGCGACCTTGAGACATGGCAACCATTGTAAATACATGCCAGTTACCAAGTATCCAAATTTTCATCATGTAATCTTGGGATTGCTGCGACAGTTGTAAATATGAGGACCGGCCATAAATCACTTTTTTGGTGCTATTATAACTTTGAATGGTTACTAAATGAGTCTGTCAGGGCTCTGACAAATGCCCTAATTAAATCATGAGCCTCGAGCCAAGTTTCAAAAGAAATCCAATTATTTATTAGGAGCAACATGTCAGCAGCTTCCCAACTGTAGTCAACTCTGCTGCACTTAATTTACGGCTCAACTATGACCCTGTTCCCCCCTCCTCTCAGTCTGTGTCATAAATCATATTCTCCAACAAGACACTTTCGCGGGCTGTAGAAACCACATCTCACAAACTGGCTCTGGTAATATGTGATCCAACCTTGGAGGAAGGTATGCATGGAATGTGCTTGTGAACATGGCTGCTGAACTGCTCCGACAGATCTTCCCCCCCCCCCTTTCTGCCCAGGACAACTCGAGAGCAGACTAGAAATGCTTTGCGAGTTGACACAGTGATTGTAAGTCAAGGACTATCTATAATTTTGCAACTCTGGAGAGCCATTGTTCCCCATCCCTTGACTATATCAATTTCTTTCAACCTGGCACGTTCCAGTGTGATGGGCTTCAGTTTCCATGATCCTCCACCCAACATCATCTTCAAGCCCTCCCCGCAAGGGACAACATCATGAGATTGTGTGGAGGACACCTGTCTCAATTGTTGGATCATTCTGTGTGATGAAGATAGATTTTCCTTTATGTTTAGGTGATTGCGCTGCAGGATTTTGGTGCAAAGGTGGAGCTCAAGTTCCAAACCCAACTGATGGAATATCTGGACAGACTTGTCCTGCTGGACATTACTGCCTTTCAGGTATAGCAACCTCTCCTTCAGTTTGGCTCCTTCAAATGTCTCTTCTTCATTGGTCAAAAGGACCCGTCTCTCTCCTTCTAGGAACTCTCATTCCATTGACCTGCCCAGATGGAACATGGTCTGGAGATGATGGGAACCCAGATCTCCAGAGTTGCAAGTCTTGCCCTGGAGGTTACTACTGCAATAGCACTGGCCTTGTGTCCCCATCTGGTCACTGTGATGCAGGGTATGTCCCAGAGATACCTTCCTCTTTAATTTATGAATGTGGATATTTCTGTCTATATACAATATGTGCGACATATAATCAAACAATATTCAGCTGCAGATATTAACTGTCCAGCTGTATTTTTTTCTTTGTTGTTGTTAGTTGCAAAGTCATGTCTGGCCCATCACAACCCCATGGACAACATTCCTCCAGGCCTTAAGATGTCCTCTACCATCCCCCTGAGTCCATTTCAGCTCACGTTGACTGCTTCAGTGACTCCATCCAGCCGCCTCGTTCTCTGCCGTCCCCTTCTTCTTTTGCCCTCAATCTTTCCCAGCATTAGGCTCTTCTCCAGGGAGTCCTTCCTTCCTTCTCATTAGGTGGCCAAAGCATCTGAGTTTTCTCTTCAGGGTCTGGCCTTCTAAAGAGCAGTCAGGGTTAATCTCCTCTAGGACTGACCGGTTTGATCGCCTTGCAGTCCAAGGGACTTGAAGGAGTCTTCTCCAGCACCAAGGCCTCCATTCTTTGGCGCTCAGCCTTCCTTATGGTCCAACTTTCCCAGCCATCCATTGCAACTGGGAAAACCATCACCTTGACTATACGCACTTTTGTTGGCAGGGTAATGTCTCTGCTTTTTAGTATGCTCTCTAGGTTTGCCATAGCATCTTTTTTCCTTATTTTATCCAGCCTTTTATTAACATTTGACATTCCTCTGCAAGTGCTTTCTTAACTCTCCCTTAATGAGTTTGGCCTAGTGGTGAAGGCGCTAGGCTAGAAACTAGGAGACTATGAGTTCTACACTCATCTTAAGCATTAAAAACTGGCTGGGTGATTTTAGACCGGTCCCTCTCTCTCAGTCCAACCCAAACCTCACAGGGTTATTGTTGTTGTAGGGAAAATAGGAGGAGGAAGGAGCATTATGTATGTCCCAATGGTCCTTTTTCAAGAAGCAACTGCAGTTTCTGGTTTTTCTATGAAGGCCTTTCACTCTCAGAGCTGAAGAAGCTTCTTGGATGAGAAGCGAAACATCTTCAAAGAAAAACTTGAAAGTCCAGTTGCCTCTTGAAAAAGCACCTTTGGGAGCCCCCACTCTGATTTGTGGTCAATAGCTTGAGTAGCACTGAGGCCAAGATACAGAAGAAATCCTTCTTGACATGGTCCCGTTAGTGGCCTCCTTTTCAATGAGTGCAAATGACTTGATCTTCCCTCATTATTCATCAATATTTGTTTCTCTTGCTACTTTGGTAGGTTTTATTGCATTGCAAGATCGGCCACCCCAAGACCCACTGATGGGATTTCAGGTGCCCCCTGTCCTGTAGGTCATTACTGTCCCTCAGGCAGCGAAGCTCCAACTCCCTGTCTTCCAGGCACCCACATGGCAGAGACCCATGGAAAAGAACGGTGTCCCTCATGTCCAGAAGGGAAGTACTGTATACCTGGTCATTTGCCACAGTTATGTCCCAAAGGTGAGTGTTTTAGTGGGCAAAGCTGTTTCATCTATCAAAACTCTTCACTGCAGAGATCCTTACATCCACACTTCCCTCACTATGGCTCTTTCTTGAAAAGTGGGGGTTTCTAGTCCTTATGGTGTGTCTGCATTTTTATAGACGTGAATACATTTCCTTCGTTTCCTTCTCTCTATGTGTCAACAGGCTTACTCAATTCGGCATTCCTGGGAAACAAATGAGAGAACTCCCAAAATAATCAGTAAAATGAGGATGTTTTTTATTTGCAATCCCTTTCAATTCCCTCTGTTCATCTGCCCCATTTTGCCTTCTAAATTACTCTAAATTCTCAGTGTATTTTAAAACATCCAGAGAGCTTCAGCTTTTGGATGGCATAAAATGTTGATAAATAGAATAGATAGATGATAGAGATTAGATAGATAGATAGATAGATAGATAGATAGATAGATAGATAGATAGATAGATAGAAGAGAGAATAGAGAATAGATGATAGATAGATAGATAGATAGATAGATAGATAGATAGATAGATAGATGATAGATAGATAGATAGATAGATAGATGATAGATAGATAGATGATAGAAGATGGTAGAAGATAGAAAATAGAAGATTGATAGATGATAGATGATAGAAGCAGTATCATGTGAAGGTAAATTTGATTACATAATGTGTCTTCATCCATAGCCTATGAGATTCGAGAAATGCAATACCGCTAGTATATTCCACACCGACGTTCATCACCAGTTAAAATATTTCAGTTATTGATCACAAATTGGAGATCTGCATGTACACCTATACCTCCATAATCCATATCCGTTCCAGGATGTTTACTCAAGATAGATCCACATGGTTGCATGCACGGTGCATACATCTATAAAAACAGTGCAGATATTGACATAAAGATATTAACAGATGTCTATTTAGATAGTTCCACAATTTTCTTCTAGGTTTTTACTGCCCAGAGGGAACAGGCTTGGACTGGATGCCTTGCCCACCAGGGACCTACAACCCTATCCAAGGAAGAAGAAGCTTGGCTGAATGCCAAGTTTGTGATGGTGGAAAATTTTGCCTGTATCAGAATGCAACAGATGTCACGGGAGAATGCTGGGAAGGATTTTACTGCACTCAAGGCTCAGATCGTCCCAACCCTAATGCCCAACTCAATGGTAATCTTGCTCTTGTTTGGAAGGCTTTTGTATTGGTTCCCCCCCCCCCCCAAGTGGTTGTACCATTCTCATTCAATCTAGTTGGGTTGCAGCTTCATGTGGAGTATTAGCTTTGCCACCGCTGCTGTTCTTTTGCTCCAGTCTTCCCCTTTAATCCAAAGTTTATTGCCATTGTTGATCAAAAATATCTTCCCATTAAAGGCATACCAATACTCATGACTTCACTGGATAAAACTGATCTCAGATTCGATCCCATTCAATTGCAGACAGGGTAGCCCACTTTTAGCAAGGAGTTCTCTGCCTGGTTGCTGGGTGGCGTGGCCATGGTTGGCATGGCCATAGTGGGCATGGCCATGCACCCACGGCAGGTGGGGGTGGGGTGATTTTGCCCTCCCCGGGCTCCGGTAGCTTTCCTCAAGCCTCAGGGAGGACAAACACAGCCTCCCCAGGCTGAGAATAGAATAGAATAGAATAGAATAGAATAGAATAGAATAGAATAGAATAGAATAGAATAGAATAGAATAGAATAGAATAGAATAGAATTATTTATTGGCCAAGTGTGATTCGACACACAAAGAATTTGTCTTTGGTGCATAAGCTCCCAGTGTACATAAAAGAAAATATACGTTCATCAAGAATCATAAGGTACAACACGTAATGATAGTCATAGGGTACAAATAAGTGATCAAATCATATTAGGAAACAGTCAAAATACAAAAATTGTAACCCGACATGTTGGAAATGTAGACAAGCCCCAGGAACATTTTATCATCTTTGGTAGCTCTGCCCAAAAATAAAAAAATTCTGGACGAAAATTGGAAAATGGATAACAGAAATAACAGAAGAAAAGATAAACCTAAAGCCCGAAATCTTTTTATTAGGTATATTTAAAAAAGAAATTAAAAAAGAAATAAAATATATCATACTACATATAATTACAGCAGCAAGATTAACCCTAGCCCAGTATTGGAAATTAGAAAAGTTGTCAACAGAAGAACAAATAATTCATAAAATATATTGGTGCGCAGAGATGGATAGATTAACTCTAAAATTAAAAAACAAGGAAGACTCACACTACTATCAAATTTGGAATAGATGGTATGAATGGATTGACAAACAAGGGGAAAAAAAACGGATGATAAATACATCAAGAGACCAAAGTTAGTAAATTTACACCGTCAACATAAATATATCATAGCAAGTGAAGATAAATGTATATATATGATTATATATTGAAACGTTATAGATAGAAAACTTTTGCTTAGTAATATTAGAACATAAGTAATACTGAAATGTACTTCGTTTTTAGTCTTAAGATTGTTTTTATGACTTTTGTCTTTTTGTCTTTTATCTGTTTATATCAAATAAAGTTGATTTTAAAACTAAAAAAAAAAAAGGAAACAGTCAATATAAATCGTAAGGATACCAGCAACAAGGTTACAGTCATATAGTCATAAGTGGGAGGAGATGGGTGATAGGAACGATGAGAAGACCCATAGTAAAATTAATGCAGAGTTAGTGAATAGTTTGGCAGTGTTGTGGGAATTATTTGTTTAGCAGAGTGATAGCGTTTGGGGAAAAACTGTTCTTGTGTCTAGTTGTTCTGATGTGCAGTGCTCTATAGCATCATTTTGAGGGTAGGAGTTGAGACAATTTATGTCCAGGATGTGAGAAGTCTGTAAATATTTTCCCAGTTCTCTTTTTGACTCGTGCAGTATACAGGTCCTCATTGGAAGGCAGGTTGGTAGCCATTTTTTTTTCTTCAGTTCTAATTATCCGCTGAAGTCTGTGTCTGTCTTGTTGGGTTGCAGAACCAAACCAGACAGTTCTAGAGGTGCAGATGACAGACTCAATAATTCCTCAGTAGAACTGGATCAGCAGCTCTTTGGCAGTTTGAGCTTTCTGAGTTGGTGCAGAAAGAACATTCTTTGTTTTTGTTTGTTTGTTTGTTTTTTCTGAAAAGGACATAGCCTGCGTTTTATCTTTATTGTGCTTTTTTGATGATGATTTTGATGTTAGGTGTCCATTTTACGTCTTGAGATATGGTAGAACCTAGGAATTCGAAGGTCTCTACTGTTGATACTGTGTTGTCTAGTATTGTAAGAGGTAGTGGTATGGGAGGGTTTCTCCAAATTAAAAAAAGTTTTCTCCTTATTTAAAAAAAAAAGGAAAGACATAAGAAGGAAAGCTTCGAAGTCTAAATGCTGAGGATTAAATTAAAAAATCAAAGCAAGGAAGATGTTGTTTGCAATAAAGTTTTTCTCTGCCCTTCCCCCCTGTCTTTTCACAGTTCAGGCTGGCCCATGCCCTTCTGGGTATTACTGTCCAAGGGGTACCATTATTCCCAATCCTTGTCCGGTGGGAACATTTGCTGCTGGATCAAGGTTACATTCAGAGGTAAGGCCAATGCAAAAAGTTTGTTGTTCTTTCTTAAGTAGCCAATTTAACCTTGTTCTCTAAAGGAACAGAACTGTTGTGATCTAGGCTTCCTGAGTCATTAAAACACACGAGTAGTCCCCCAAACCTCTTTTATTGCAACAGCTGTGAATTATGTTCGTTCACAGCTGAGTCCCAATTAGCTGCAAAAAAAGTCCTTCAGGAGAAGTCCTTCAGGATAATCACCAACCTTTATCTCCCTTGACATGCTGCCAAAGACCTATTTGGCAAAGCCACACGGAGGCCGGAATCAAACAGAGATGCCGACTGGGAACAGAATTAACAGCGTTGCTTTCCTGCAAAGGGACCACGTGCCTTTGCTCCTCTTTTAAGCCCCTCCCTCTTGTGGGAGGGGCCAATCATCTCCAGGCCTTACTCCCGAGTCGTCCCTTTTGTTTTAACTGTTCTTGCCTTCTGGCAGCTCTGCGCATGCATGCACTAGGAACAGGCTTCTCCTGTTCCTCTGACTCCCTGATGTCTGACTCTGAAGGCTCCGGAGTCTGCACATCACTCCCAGATGGCCCTGGCCTCATCTCTGCCTCCAATGCAGAGCCCTCGTCTGAGCCTTCCCCAGACTCCAGGACTGGCCCATGTTCCTCCCCAGCCTCCTCACTGTCCGACTCCGCTGCCAGGTCCACAGGCTGCTGGCAGTCCATAACAAGAACTTTCAAAGGTTTTTTTTTTCCCTTCAAGACTGTAACTATGTCAGGTTTCGATGTCGTCTCAAACAAATTGCATTTCAAACAAATAGTCTTTGATGAAAATCTCTCATTTATCAAGCACAACAATCGATCTCCGACTCCGTCGCAGCCAACGCTGACTTCCTGGCCCAAACTCTCCCTTTCCTTTCCCCACTCCTCTGGTCTCATTGGCCGTCTTCCAAGTCACTCTGCTCCTAATCTACTACTCCAGCTCAAAGGAATTTCCCCCCTCCCATCCCATCTCCTAGGGGATATCATCTCCAGGGAAAATAAGTAGGTGAAAAGTCAAACGTCCTCTTGCCAGATGCCCCCTTTTCTCCTCCTTATGTCAGCACTAGAGTGAATGCAGCTTGAAGTGCTGACAAACTATGCATCACAAGGAAGAGAATACTTGAAGCACAGGATTGAAGTGTGGGGTCCTTGCTGCTCTCTGAGGCTGGTTGGTTTCTTGTGGACATTTTATTATCCAACTATATAACATCATCAATACTGGAAGGGAGTGGGATTTGCTCTCTGTTTATTTACTAATGGCTTACCTTGTCAGTGTTGATGTTCTTGATGGTTCCTTCATTAGGCTGTGGTTTATTGAATTGGTAGTTCCTTGATTGAGGTATTGTTTACTACTTGGTGTTAATCTATCTGGGTGTTGATTGATGGCAGGGGAAGGATCTGCAAAATCCCCATTCCCGTCCCACTCCAGGGGAAGGATACTGCAAAATCCCCATTCCCTCCCCACTCCAGAGGAAGGATACTGCAAAATCCCCATTCCCACCCTACTCCAGGGGAAGGATACCGCAAAATCTCCATTCCCACCTCACTCCAGGGGAAGGATACTGCAAAATCTCCATTCCCACCTCACTCTGGGGCCAGCCAGAGGTGGTATTTGCCGGTTCTCCAAACTACTCAAAATTTCCGCTACCGGTTCTCCAGAACCTGTCAGAACCTGCTGGATTTCACCCCTGATGTAGATGTATGTAGATATTGTTTCTCTATATATATCACATTTATGGTTGATTTGGTCTTTATTTGTTATTTCCATACATTATTTTTATATGTACTCTATATTTCTGTCGCAAAACACAACATAGGCAGATAAACCACCCATCTAAGTAAACAAGAGCCAAAATAGTACAATGTCAAAGCCCATATCAAAATGCACAAAGAAGAATTACTTTCCATTATTCTTTTTTTCATTGCAACTGCGTTCAGTCAAAGACCATTGTAAGACGACCAAGAGTGGACATATAATCAGCGCAAACTCGTACAAGTCGAACTTTTTCATTTCTTAAAACCAGACCGAGAGGTTTTCTTAGAGAATGTGGAGAGAATGCGGTCTTAAAGTAAGGAGAATTACAGCTTTGGGAAATTGAGCTCTTAGTGTGCTTTCAAAAGTACTGTAATACATGCTGAAGTTTCCAAGGTACACAGGGAAGGTCATCTCCTTTGTGTTTAAAAATCAGATATTTCTAACTGAGGAGACATCTTTGAAAAAGTTTTTTCCCTCCCATGAACGTTCTGAATTTCAGCTTGGAAAACCACCCTGAAAAATGTCCTTACTCTGTGATAGGTCGAATGCTCCCCTTGTCTGCCAGGCCACTTCTGCAACACCCCTGGGTTGGCAGCCCCAACTGGACCATGTCAGGAAGGGTTCTTCTGTATCTTGGGCTCAATGCTGCCCAGCCCACCAACCACAAGCCAGAGTGGAGGTCCTTGCCCCAAAGGTATATTTATTTATTTATTAGAAGTTTATCCTACCTTTATTATTTTTTTTATAAATAACTCAAGGCAGAAAGTATACTGTATTATATTAAATAAATAAATACAGAAAGCTGCTTCCTCCTTCTGTTTTCCCTCACAACAACCACTCTGTGAGGTGGGTTGAGCTGAGAGTAAGTGACTGGCCCAAAATCACCCAGCCAGTTTTCATGCCTAAAATGAGACTAGAACTCACCATCTCCTGGTGATTGGCCCAAAATCACTCAAGCCACCTTTTGGGTCTAAAATGGGACCAGAACCCACAATCTTCTAGTGACTGGCCCAAAGTCACCCAGCCAAGTTTTGTGACTAAAATGGAACTAGAACTCACAATCTTCTAGTGATTGGCCCAAAGTTATTCAGTCAGCTTTCATGCCTAATGTGGGACTAGAACTCACAGTCTCCTGGTTTCTAAGCTGACACCTTAACCACTACACCAAATTGGCTCTGCATTTTTGCATATGTCTTGAATTTTCAAGCGTCAATTTGGACTGAAATGACTTTTTGTTATCTACCGATGAGAGGTTCTTGAGAACTTCTGTTTTTAGCATTCAGCCATTTCGCCACAACTTTTTTCTTTCTTTCTAAAGGAATATGGTTATTAACAACACAGGTCGAAGGATGACTGGGAAGGGAGACTAAACAGGAGTTTTTTCAAAAATTTGGAGAAACTCTCCCCATTCAATCAGTACTGAGCCCCCTGGAGATTTCTCGGTGATTTTATAACTCAGATCTTTGCTTGTTGACATTTCAGACCTCAATTTCTCAGGAGCTTTGGTCCCTTGAAGGCATCTCCCAAGCATTCCTTAGCTTAGAGGTTCCACCTCTAAGCATCTGTTCATCATCCACTGACTTCTTCTGCCCCTGAAACAAAGGGTTGAGCTTTTCCATTCACCTTATCAAGGAGAAGACATCCTTATTCCACACCAGATTTCATTTTGGGGGTGTTTTTGTGTCTCTGTGTGTTTTAAAAGAGAGGAAAGCAGCAAACAAGAGGACCTATATTTCCTACTTTGGTACAATGCCTGCCATTACTTAATGATTACTTTAACTCTATGAGTGATGGTTCGATCTTCAGATAATGATCTATTTCCCCAGCAAAAATCTGGGTCAGATCTCAGTAAGGGTTAGCATGTCCTTCAGAAGCAACTCCAGATAGGACTGTAAGAAAATCGATGGGAGATGTGTGTGTGTGTGTGTGTGTAAAACAGAAAACAGTGTATTTTTCTCCCCGCTTTAATTCTTTGGAAGAGAAAAATGCAACCGGTAAGGAAATGCATACCTACACATACTGAGATATATATATATATATATATATATATATATATATATATATATATATGTATATGTATATGTATATGTATATGTATATGTATATGTATATGTATATGTATATGTATATGTATATGTATATGTATATGTATATGTATATATGTATGTATGTATGTATGTATGTATGTATATATATATATATGTAGGTCTTTGGTTATTCGGGTCTTCTCCCGCGTAGAATTGGAAGTATCTTGGCGACGTTTCGACGAAGTCTCATTCGTCATCTTCAGGCTGGTGTTCTTGGCTTCGTTCTTCCAGGAGCAATGTTCCTTTTGTTCATTGCTCCTGGAAGAACGAAGCCGAGAACACCAGCCTGAAGATGACGAATGAGACTTCGTCGAAACGTCGCCAAGATACTTCCAATTCTACGCGGGAGAAGACCCATATATATATATATATATAATCAGTATGTGTAGGTGTGCATTTCCTTACCGGTTGCATTTTTCTCTTCCAAAGAATTAAAGCGGGGAGAAAAATACACTGTTTTCTCAGATGCTTTTGTTCCTCCTCTCTCCAGTCTTTAGATTAATGCTCTGCAGCACAATTTCCTCTTTTTTTAAAAAAGAAAAAGTGGCATCTTCCTCTTTGTCTTGACCTAAAACAACCACAGAACCTTCATTATTTCCAGAAGCCTTTTTCAGAATTGCTCTGAGGGAGAACGTCTTTGTGCTAGTCTTCAGTCTTGCCTGGGCTACAAGGGGATCCTGCTGTTTTCAATACTTTGCCAATTTCTCTTCCAGGGTATTTTTGCCCTCAGGGCACAGCTAATCCATTGCCTTGCCCAGCGGGATCGTATAACGATTTGGAGAAGCAAGCCAGCTGCCTTCCCTGCCCTGATGGGTGAGCAGACAAGGAGAATCACGACATCCGGTGCAAAAGAAGAACATTGTCAACAGTGGTGACCCCATTGAGTGGGATGGATAAGAGAAAATGATTGCTTTTGCTAAGGGCAAACCAAGGGAGAAGGGATATTGGGCTGCTGGGGGTTCGGGAGAACCTCTAGCTAAGATTCTGTGCAGTTCAGAGAACTCCCAAAGCCCACACCTGGCTGGCCCTGTCCACCCCTCCCCTCCCCTCACACAAGTCCTCACATGGCCCATTTTGGATACAAGTAAGTGCAGGGTGCACATAGAAGCTTGGGGAGGATGAAAACCGGGCCTACTGGAAGTTTGGGGAGGCCCGTTTCTGGTCTCCAGATGGCCTCCGGAGCCTGGGGAGGCTGTTTTCGTCCTCCTGGAGGCTCAATGAAAGCCTCCAGAGCCCGGGGAGGCCCCCTCCCCACCAAAGTGCAGGAGGCCAACTAGGCCACACCCACCATGGACACACCCACCCAGCAGCCAGGCAGAGAACCCCTTGCTAAAATTTTTGAAGTCCTCCCCTGGTAACATCCCAGTTGGGATTGTGTATGACTAAGCGTGTCCTCTTCATTTCAGCCTTTGGGCAGCGTTAACTGACTGGGAGTTCCTCATTTTCCTGCCCTGATTAGGCATTTCCATGCCGAAGTGGGAAGTGAATCAAAAGACCACTGTGTAATCTATTGCAGGCGATAGCACTTTTAGGGGACAATTGAAATGTGGGAAAGGGTGACAATTAAATTTGTCTGCATCTCACAGCAACTGCTTTTGCTCCGGGCAAAACAAGAGCTACTGTGGTTTAGTGCAGGGGTCAGCAACCCGTGGCTCTGGAGCTTCATGTGGCTCTTTCAACCCTCTGCTGCGGCTCCCTGTCACCCGTCGGTAAAAGGAAAAAGGACACCACACTAGGAGACTCTATGGTGGGGCAACTGGACTTCTTGTCGGCTCCAGAATTGAACAGAAGGCTTCTGGTTAGGACCTTTGTGGCTCTTTGAATGTTTAAGGTTGCCGACTCCTGGTCTTGTGGTTAAGGCATGAGACTAGAAACTGGGAGATAGTGAGTTCTAGTTCTACCATAGGTATGAAAATGGTTGGGTGACTTTGGGCCAATCAACCGGAGACAGTGAGTTCTTGTTGTGCCTTGGGCATGAAAGCAATCTGGGTGGTTTGGGGCCAATCACCAGGAGACGGTGAGTTCTAGTCCTGCTTCAGGAATGAAAGCTAGCAGCCTGATTTTGGGCCAATCACCGGGAGACAGTTGAGTTCTAGTCCCACCTTAAGCATGACAGCCGACTGGGTGAATTTGGGCCAGTCACTCTCTCTCAACCCAGCTCACCTAACAGGGTAGGTGAGGGGAAAATTGTTGTGGGGAAAATAGGAGGCGGAAAGGAGTATTAGATACTCACCTTAAGTTGTTTATAAGAACAATAGAGAAGGGATATAAAATAAATAAATAAAAGCAATAGCATATCAATCTTCTCCTCCTTTTTCTACCCGTTCCTGTTGGGACCATAAAATCATCTTCCAAGCTTCTTCTCTGAATTCCCCATCAAATGAGATAGACCAGTGATGGCAAACCTTTTCGGCACTGATGGCTGAAAAGAGAGCGCACGTCTGTGTGTGTGTGTGTGTGCTTGTCGGGACCGCAACCCGGAAGAGGTGCTGCCCAAGAGGCATGCGCACGCTGGGAAATGAACTTCCGGTTTCTAGCATTTGAATGCATGGCGTCGCCCATTCCTCTTTGGGTTTCTGGCGGGCATGCACGGGCAATGATCAGCTGGCCGGCACACATGTACACACTAGAAACCAACTCTTCCAGTTTCCAGCACTGCCACATGCACAAAGGACAGGGGATTGGTGCATGCAGATGCGCCCCGGAAGAGGAACAGGCGACGGCGCACATACCAGGTGACATGGCTCCCCGTGCCACTTTGGAAATACACCACGGAGGCTTTAGAAATGGCTTTTAAAGAGCATCTCCCCATTTGGGAGATAATCCTTCCCAGAACTCTCCACTTAGCATCCAGAAAATCAAGACTATTTTCTGGAAATCTTTGAGTCTCGTGACCTCTTACTGCCTTTGAGCTCTGCTCTGCAAAGATTTTGCTGCCAGCGCTTTTATATTGATATGCATTGCTGTTTTTTTGTTGTTGTTCTGTTTTTTCCCCCCCTGCTAGTACCCTTCTTTTATGATTTCCAATGTTTCTGTAAACCATTTTGATTAAACAGGAATATATTAATCCTGTTTGGAAATAAATCACCCTTGGGGGTTCTTATTTATTGAGTTTGGCCATGTTAAGAAGTGGTGAAATGTAGAGAAAAGTAAAGTCCTTACACTTAGGTAAGAAAAACCAAAAGTACATATATAAACTTAATAGCAGTGACTGTGAGAGGGATTTTGGAGTCTGAGTGGACAACCAGCTAAATATGAGCCAACAGTGTGTGGTGGCAGCCAAAAAAGTCAATGCAATCCTAGCTTGCATTAACAGAAGGATACAATCAAGATCAAGGGAAGTACTCATACCACTCTATAAAGCCTTAGTAAGACCATTCCTAGAGTACTGCATCCAGTTTTGGTCACCACACTATAAAAAAGATGCTGAGACTCTAGAAAGAGTGCAGAGAAGAGTAACCAGGACGATGAGGGGACTGGAGGCTCAAACATATGATGAACGGTTGCAGGAACTGGGCATGGCTGGTCTAGTGAAGAGAAGGACCAGGGGAGACAGGATAGAAGTCTTCCAATATTTGAGGGGCTGTCACAGAGACAAGGGGGTCAAGCTATTTTCCAAAGCACATGAAGGCCAGACAAGGAATAATGGATGGAAACTGACCAAGGAGAGATTCAACCTAGAAATGAGGAGGAACTTTCAACCAATGGAACAGAAGATGCCTTCAGAAGTTGTGGGAGGTTCATCACTGGAGGCTTTCAAGAAAAGATTTGTCAGAAATGGGGTAGGGTCTCCTGCTTGAGTGGGGGGATTGGACTAAATGACCTATAAGGTCCCTTCCAATTCTGTTAATCTGTTAAATTTTTCTTCCTTTTTACGATTTATTTATTTATTTATTTATTTATTTATTTATTTATTTATTTATTTATTTATTTATTTATTTATTTATTTATTTATTTATTTATTTATTTATTTATTTATTTATTTATTTATTTATTTATTTATTTATTTATTTATTTATTTATTTATTTATTTGTTTGTTTATTTATTTATTTATTTATTTATTTATTTATTTATTTATTTATTTATTTATTTATTTATTTATTTATTTATTTATTTATTTATTTATTTATTTATTTATTTATTTAAAGGTACTTTTGTCTTCAAAATTCCTCCTCCTTGGTCAACAGCAAATGTCCAGTTGGGCATTACTGTCCTCCTGGCACAAGGTCCGAAAATCAGTTTCCATGTCCTCAAGGGACTTACAGCCCCAGCGTAGGAATCAGTATTATCGCTCTGTGCCTACTATGTACACCAGGTGGGTATTTTCAAACCATCCAATCATTGGCAATTTGTTGAATGCTTTTTTTTTTTCTTGTAGAAGTCTAGGAAAGAAGAGGAAAGTCAAGAGATTCAACTTGAGTGTTGCTTTTTAGCAATTATGGGTTTTATTCAAACAACTCCACCTTATTCTCCTAAATCAGGAGTCGGCAATCTTAAACACTCAAAGAACCACAAAGGTCTTAACCAGAAGTCTCCCATTCAATTCTGGAGCTGATCGGAAGTCCAGTTCCCCCACCATAGAGTCTCCTCCTAGCGTGGCATCCTTTTTCCTCTGCCAACTGGAAGCCCGGTTCCCACACCATAGCACAGTGTTTTTTGTTTTTTTTCCTCTGCTGACCGGAAGTCTGGTTCTGTTGTGACCTAGGTTTCCTGAGTCATTAAAACACACAAGTAGACTAAAAAACCCTTTTAATTGCAACAGCTGTGAACTACGTTCAATCACAGCTGAGTCCCAATTAGTTGCAAAACGTCCTTCAGGAGAAGTCCTTCGAGACAATCACCAACCTTTATCTCCCTTGACACGGTGCCAAAGACCTATTTGGCAAAGCCACATGGAGGCCAGAATCAAACAGAGATGCCAACTGGGAACAGAATTAACAATGTTGCTTTTCTGCAAAGGGCCCATGTGCCTTTGCTTCTCTTTTAAGCCTTATGGGAGGCACCAATCATCTCCAGGCCTTACTCCTGAGTCGTCCCTTTTGTTTTAACTGTTCTTGCCTTCTGGCAGCTCTGCGCATGTGCACACTAGGAACAGGCCACGGGTGTGGCTCCATGACTCAGCTCAATCTCTTGCCCTCCCACGCCTCTTTCGTTGCTGTGCACGCTTCTCCCTCCAACGCTGCCTGGGATCAAGCCAGGATTCATCATCCTCTCTCTCTATCTGTTGTTCCGATATGCTTTCCTCCTGGCATATCCCAGGCTGTTCCTCTTGGCCTTTGGACGGAACCTGAGGCATTGCCAGAGAGGAGGGTCCTGGAGAGGGAGGCCTTATCAATTCCTCCCCATCACCTTCTGAGTCCTCTTCCTCTGTTAGGACAGGCTCGGGAGTCCAGGTCACAGCAACATCCAAGGTCCCTTCCAACTCCGTTATTCTGTTATTCTAGGTTGCAAATACTCTTTTCTATGACACATAATTCATTTCTTTTTTAATGCAATGTTAAGAGAGCCTGTGTAGCGTAGGGGGCTAATGCCTCCTACTAAAGGCAGCAATTAAGACCAGCTGCCTGTAATTTCTGTGAGTTCAATCCTAGCCAGGCTCAAGGTCGACTCAGCCTTCCATCCTTTCTAAGGTAGGTAAAATGAGGACCCAATTTGTGGGGGCAATAAGCTGACTTTGTATAAATATACAAAAGTATGAAGGCTATTGCTTAACGCATTGTAAGCCGCCCTGAGTCTCCGGAGAAGGGCGGCATATAAATCAAATTAAAAAAAATAATAATAATAATTCCACTTCCTCTCTTTCAGGTCATTACTGTGGCTTTCCAGGTCAGGCCCAAGTCACTGGCCCTTGTTCAGCAGGCTATTACTGCTTGGCAGGTGCTTCAATCCCAACCCCAATGACAGATCTGCTCGGGAATATATGTCCCAGAGGTCATTACTGTCCAAAAGGATCTGCCACCCCCCAACCCTGCCCCCTTGGGTTCTACAGCAACTCTACAGGAAATACCAAGTTGGAAGACTGCCTTCTGTGTCACGCAGGTAAATGAGGGAGAAGTCAGAAATGTAAATTTTAATGTACTGATGGGAGGTCATCAGAGAATGCAGAAAGTTTGAAGGCTGTTTCAAGTTCCGTAGATGCTACTAGATGGCAGCGGGAAATATAGGGAATGGCCCGTCTCTGCTAATCATTACAGTGAGTCCTCGATTTACGATCACAATTGAGTCCAAAATTTCTGTTGTTAAATGAGAAATTTGTCAAGAGAGCATTGACCCATTTTACGACTTTTCTTGCCACATTTGTTAAGTGAATCACTCGGGTGGCGCGGTGGAGTTCTCGCCTCCCACTCAGGAGGCTGTGAGTTCGATCCTAGTTAGAGGCAGATATTTCTCTCTCTTTCCACACTGAGAATACATCTGCTGAATAAAACTCAGCACCGGCAACAGGAAAGGCATCCGGCCAGTAATTCAGGTCCATTCAGTTGCCCAGACTCCACCCAGCAAGGGATTATGAGGTTGTTAAAAGAGGATGGTGATTTGTTAAGTGAATCACTGCAGTTGTTACATTAGTAACACGGTTGTTAAATTAATCTGACTTCCTTATTGATTTTGCTTGTCAGAAGACCAGAAAAGGGTAGCACTTGACTGCAAGATATTTCATAAATGTGAGTCAAGCATCTGAATGTTAATCACATGACCATGGGGATGCTACAAGGATCCTAAGTGTGAAAAATGGTCATAAATCACTTTCGTCAGTGCCGTTGTTACTTTGAAAGGTCACTAAATGAACTGTTGTAAATCGAGGACTACCTGTATCACCGTAGTCACCATCATCACCATCATCTTAGTCATTGTCTATCCACTGCAGGATGAAGGCCTCTTCCACATCTTTTCCAACCAATGTGGTCCTGAGCTTTCTTTTGCCAATTGGGCCCACGATACTTGCTGATATCATTGAGCTTAATAGACCAGGGGTGAAATGTAAAATTGGTTACTACCGGTTCTGTGGTCGTGGCTTGGTGTGTGTGTGGGGGGGGAGGGGGAGGTAATATGACTGAGTGGGTGTGGCCAACTTTTTTTTTTCTTTTTACTTTTAAAAGCATTTTTTCTACAACTTCTTCTGCTGAAGAGGTTGTAAAAAAATGCTTTTAAAGCCTCTGACGATCCCAGCTGACTTGCCTGATCGGCAGAGGCTTTTTTTTCCTTTTAAAAACATTTTTTTCTATAACCTCTTCAGCCAAAGAGGTTGTAGAAAAAAAGGTTTTTAAAAGCCTCTGATGATCCCAGCTGAGCCGCGCGATCATCAGAGGCTTTTTTTTTTTTTACTTTTAAAAGCATTTTTTCAACCAAAGAGCTTGTAGAAAAAATGCTTTTAAAAATAAAAAATAAGCCTCTGGTGATTGTGCGGCTCAGCTGGGCATGGGGGGGGGGGAGGGCAGGGATTTTTGCTACCGGTTCTCCGAACCACCCACCTCCATCACTACCGGATCGGGCGATCCGGTCTGAACCGGGAGCATTTCACCCCTGTAATAGACTATATATTTTTACATTTTAGACCAGGTGGTTTCTTAGGAATCAGTCTTGATGAAGTCCTATCTTGGTCTTCAGTTTTTAAGAGCTCATTTCGTTTTGCCCTTTAATTCCCATCAGCGACCAATTGTGAAAACACTCCTGAATTTCTGCTTCTTTGTAGGATATTTCTGTGATGGAACAGGGCTTGTCTCTCCAGCTGGTCTTTGTGACTCAGGATTTTATTGCAGAGGAGGAGCTGTTTCTCCAAGACCTGGCCTGGTTAGTGGTGCTGATGCAGTGAAGTAGTCCATCATCTGGAAATGATCTATGCTCAACAAATAATCCTGAAAGCAGTCTCTTTTAAAAGACCTCCCCTGAGGGTTTCACTATCTAGATCAGGGGTCTCGAAACTTAGCAACTTGTGGACTTCAACTCCCAGAATTCCTCAGCCCGTTCTGTCCCCCTTCCCCACACAGGCAAACACACAACCAGGCACACCTGCCAATTTTATTAAGCAATCAGACTAGGAACCCTTACAGATAAGAGTTTTGGCAGTAAACTGTGAAATGCCTCCCAAGTCAGTTATCATTCAAAGTCAGCAAGAGAGAGAGTTTTTCCTCAGTCCGGTTCAGTAGCAAAAAGTAATCCACGAAGCAAGAATTGGCCAGGGTCCAATCCAGATTTCAGGTAACGCGATGTGACTCTCAGGTTTTTAACTCTGACCGTCACAAAGCCTGAAGAGCAATCACACCCACTTTTATTCCTTGTGGGGTGTGGCTCAGTGACTCAGCTCAATCTCTGGCCCTCCCATGCCTCTTTCGTTGCTGTGCACGCTTCTCCCTCCGATGCTGCCTGGGATCAAGGCAGGATTCATCATCCTCACTCCCTATCTGTTGTTGTTCCGATATGCTTTCCTCCTGGTATATCCCAGGCTGTTCCTCTTGGCCTTCGGATGGAATCTGGGGCATTGCCAAAGAGGAGGGTCCTGAAGAGGGAGGCCTTATCAGTTCCTCCCCATCACCTTCTGAGTCCTCTTCCTCTCTTAGGACAGGCTCGAGAGTTAGGGTCACAACACAGCCAGTCATGCTGACTAGGCGATTCTGGGAGTTGAAGTCCACAAAGGAGTCAGTTGTGAGAAATTGGCCATAGGGAGTTGACTACAGCGTGTTGTCCTAGACCCTTTTTCATCTACCGCAGGATCCTAACAACCAACTCAATAGCTTAAATTAAACAATCCCATGTGGCATAATTTTGCCTTCCCTCTTTGCTTCCCATTAGGATCCTCAACATCTTCTATCTTGACAGTATTCATTTTTATTTGCAGATTACCAGCAAAGGTGGTCGGTGCCCACCTGGCCATTATTGTGTGATGGGGAGTGATAGACCACAGCCATGCCCAGCAGGGAACTACAATCCCTTCTGGGGAATGGATCATTGTTTAGATTGTCCAGAAGGGGCTTATTGTGATATCGGTTCTGCCAACTACACACACTGCCCTGCTGGTGAGTTTCACCCTTCCACAATCCTTCCATTAAACTCCCTTTTTACAATTCTGTAATCCCTCAATTCAGGGTAGAGTCAGGGCAACTGTTAGGAGCTGAGCATTTACTGGCTGGATGCCATTCCTGATGCCATGCAGAGTTCACAGCAGATTTTTTTCTCCTTTGAGCATAGGAGAAAGAAACATCTGCCACTCCCTAGGATTGAACTCTCAACCTTCTGAGTGGGAGGTGAGTATCACCACTAAGCTCCCATCCTGCTCAATTCCACAATCCAATAATAATAATAATAATAATAATAATAATAATAATAATAATAATAATAATAATATAATAATAATAATAATAATAATAATAATAATAATAAGAAGAAGAAGAAGAAGAAGAAGAAGAAGAAGAAGAAGAAGAAGAAGAAGAAGAAGAAGAAGAAGAAGTTTATTGTCATTGTACATGTATACACAATATACCCATACAACACCCAAAGGCCAGGTCCAACACACATAACAATCCCCAAACACATTCCCACCCACCACAAATTACCCACCCCTAAACCACCCAAACATCCACACAACAGATCAAGCAATGCTGTCCAACAGCTCAGTGATGGTGGCCCTTTAGTTCATTGTTGAATGCAATTATAACTCTGGGATAAAAACTATTCAGAAAATGTGTGGTCCGAGTTTTAATTGTTCTGTATCTTCTGCCAGAAGGCAACAGTCCAAAAAGATTGTAAGCAGGATGGGAAGAGTCTCTGAGAATGTGATGCAACTTTCTCAAAGAGCGAGATTCGAAGATGTTGTCCAGGCATCTTCCATTAACTTTTTAAAATTGCGAAGATCTTCTACTAGCATATCTACTTGAATCTTTCTCTGAGAATTGAAGCAATGGTCCTTGAAGTTTTAGTATGCTAAGGCAGTGAGGAAGAAACAATGTGTAGCCCAACAGATGTTGAGTTGTAACTTTACCACTGTTTACCACCAGTCATGCTGATGGGAGATGCTTGCCAACAATATTTGGAAGGCTTTGTGCTGTAGATGGTGACCCCTAGTTGAGCAAATAGCAAAAATAAATAGATAACCCTTGCTGCTTAAAATGTTCCCAACTCCCCAATAGATAGTGGCCCTTGGGTTCATCTGAAGATTATTACGGAGCAGACATATTGGTTTCTGGTTTCCTGGAATTCATCCTTGCTTAATTAGAGTTCAACGTCTTTCTTTGAACTCTTTTATTTTTGATTCTGCCTCATCTGAGGAATGGTGACAAATGTCAACCCTCCAAGTAATGTGTCAGAAATGAACTCAGTTTGTTCTACTGAATGCCAATCAATGGTTGTGTTCAGGGGTAGGCTTCAGAAATGTTAGCAAGGGGTCCTCTGCCCGGTTGCTGTGTGGGTGTGGCCATGGTGGGCGTGACCTAGTTGGCCTCCTGCACCACAGCGGGATGAGTCGGGTGTTTTTGTCCTCCCCGGGAACTGGAGGCTTTCTTTGAGCCTCCAGGAGGGTGAAAACAACCTCCCCAGGCTCTGGAGGCCCTCTGGAGGCCAGAAACAGGCTCGTTTCTGACCTTCCTGAACTTCTGGTAGACCCATTTTCACCCTTTCCAAGCCTCCACGTGAGCCCTACACATACCTGCATCCAAAACAGTCTGCATGGGGACTCTGGGGAAGGGAGGGGAGGGACGGGGTGGGTGCGGCCAGCCAGGAGTGGGATTTGGGGGTTCTCTGAACTGCACAGAATCTTAGCTAGAGATTCTCCCAAACCTCTGGAAATCCCCAGCAGCCCAACCTGGTTGTGTTGGAGTCACACAGCTTAAGATATATACTTCATTTTCAAGTGCAGTGTTCTATTTTTAAGTGTAAGCAGTTACCTGTCCATGCCTTTACTCGCATTCTTTCTAAGTTTAGTTAAGATTCACTTGGAGGATCCATATTTTAATCTAATGGCTGAGAGGAGAATCCTTCCTGCAATTTTCTCTTGTATTTATTATTCATAATTCCCAATTTCATGTTGACTTAATCAGCTCCTAGTGGGCTTGTTTAGAATCGGTCTGCTAAATTAATTGGAAATATCCTTCTCTTTTTCACTTTAGGTCATTACTGCCCAAAGAACACCAAGTTTCCTACCCAGTACCCTTGTCCTAGAGGGACCTACAGTGAAATTTTGAGTATCAGGACGGTGGCTGAGTGCCAGCCCTGTCCCTCTGGGAAATTTTGCTCCAAGCCCGGTTTAATGAGCCCAGATGGCATCTGCATGCCAGGATGGTATTGCCCACTTGGGTCAACAACAGGCAAGCCAATATATGCAGGAAATCATTCTGGTATTTATTTTTTAAAAACAATTATTATTGAGTAATAATAATATTGAGTTAAGGGGTTGCCACAAAGAAGAGGGAGTCAAACTATTCTCCAAAACCCCTGAAGGAATGGGTGGAAACTAATCAAGGAGAGAAGCAACCTAGAACTAAGGAGACATTTCTTGACAATTATAACAATTAATCAATGGAACGACTTACCTTCAGAAATTGTTGCTGTTCTAACACTGGAGATTTTTAAGAAGAGATTGGAAAACAGTTTGTCTGAAATGGTATAGAGTTTTCTGCTTGAACAGAAGTTGGACTAGAAAACCTCCAAGGTCTCTTCCAATTCTGTTATACTTTTATTCTGTTAAAGAAGGAGTAGGGGTGACATGATAGAAGTCTTCCAAGATGTAAGGGACTGCCACAAAGAAGAGGGGGTCAATCTATTATCCAAAGCACCTGAAGGCAAAACAAGAAGCAGTGGATGGAAACTAATCAAGGAAAGAAGCAACCTGGAACTAAGGAGAAACTTCTTAGTTAGAACAATTAAAGCAATTAATCAGTGGAACAGCTTCCCTTCATAAAGTGTGGGTGCTCCATCACTAGAAGTTTTGAATAAGAGATTGGACAATCTGTCAGAATATTCATGACTGGGAAGACATGGTAACAAGGTCAGCCAATGAATAGCCATAGAAACTCAGACAGCCAATTGGGAGCTGAGACAGACTGGAGCCAGGGTGTGTCTTAGTCTGCAGCTTCTGATTCTGTGCTGAGAAACAAAACTGAAACCAGTGTGTGTGTGTGGGCATGCTGTCTGCTATGCTGAATATGAAACTAACTGTTCTCTCCTGCCTTGTGTTGTAATTGCTACTATGTTGAAGAAGAATCAACTATTGGTATTGTAAATACTTCATCTGTTATTATGGGTATAAAGAAGTTAATGAATCCAGCTGAATCAGTTTATCTGTGTGTGCTTCTGGATTTGATTTTTGAAAGGAATAATCATTTGTCTGAAATGGGGTAGAGAAATGGGGTAAATGGGGTCTGAAATGCTTGAGCAGAGGGTTGAACTAAAAGAACTCCAAGGTCTCTTCCAACTCTGTTATTCTATTAGAAAAATAGAATAGAATTTTTTATTGGCTAAGTGTGATTGGACACACAAGGAATTTGTCTTGGTGCATATGCTCTCAGTATACATAAAAGATATGTTCATCAAGAATAATAAGGTACAACGCTTAATGATAGTCATAGGGTACAAATAAGCAATCAGGGAACAATATCAATATAAATCATAAGGATACCAGCAACAAAATTACAGTCATATAGTCATAAGTGGAAGGAGATGGGTGATAGGAACGATGAGAAGATTAATAGTAATGCAGACCTAGTGAATAGTTCGACAGTGTTGAGGAAATTATTTGTTTAGCAGAGTGATGGTGATTGGGAAAAAACTGTTCTTGTGTGTAGTTGTTCTGGTGTGCAGTGCTCTATAGCGTCGTTTTGAGGGTAGGAGTTGAAAGAGTTTATGTCCAGGATACAAGGGGTCTGTAGATATTTTCACAGCCCTCTTTTTGACTCGTGCAGTATACAGGTCCTCAATGGAAGGCAGGTTGGTAGCCATTGTTTTTTCTGTAGTTCTAATTATCCTCTGAAGGCTGTGTCTGTCTTGTTGGGTTGCAGACTCAAACCAGACAGTTGTAGAGGTGCAGATGACAGACTCAGTCATTCCTCTGTAGAACTGGATCAGCAGCTCCTTGGGCAGTTTGAGCTTTCTGAGTTATTTTATATTTCGTTAATTTCAAAATATACTGTGTGTGCCTTTGAATCGCTGTTGACTCCTGCCAACTGCTTGAACTAGTCCCAGAGGTTTTGTTGGCAAGGTTTCAGAAGAGGTTTGCCATCACCTCCTTCCTAGGGCTGAAGAGTATGACTGGACCAAAGACACCCAATTGATTTCTTGCCTAAGGCAGGGCTGGATGTCAGAGTCTCCCGGGTTCTAGCCACTATACCAGGGGTCAGCAACCTGTGGCTCTGGAGCCACATGTGGCTCTTTCACCCCTCCTCTGCATCTCCCTGTCACTCAAAATATGCATCACAACTGCCAATGTATGACACCTGCCGGCATGCAATTTATTGAGCTTTTCAACCCCAGTAGGCCAACCATGGATAAATCCAAAAAAAGAAAAGTTTCAAAAGAAAACAGAACATTTAATTCAACTACATATATTAGTTTTGTGGCCACTCAAGAAATATTTTTTATTTGATTTATATGCCGCCCTTCTCCGGAGACTCAGGGCGGCTTACAATGCGTTAAGCAATAGCCTTCATACTTTTGTATATTTTATACTAAGTCAGCTTATTGCCCCCACAAACTGGGTCCTCAATTGACCTACCTTAGAAAGGATGGAAGGCTGAGTCAACCTTGAGCCTGGTGAGATTCGAACATGGAGTAATTGCAGACAGCTGGATATTAATTAGGCCGCTTAGTCTGCAGAGCTATCCAGGCTCCTGAATCAGGCACGGGAAAGGTTTTGTGGCTCCCGGTATTTTCTTTTCTGTGGGAAGCAGGTCCAAATGGCTCTTTGAGTGTTTAAGATTGCAGACCGCTGCAGTAGACCAAACTAGCTCTCACTAATACCTTTGGGGGGGGGGGGGAATGAGATAAATTTTGCCCCCTGATCAGGATGCAAAATTGGACTGTATTATTCCTCTGTGCCTAAAGAACAGGGGAATTACCTCTGCACTGATCATATTAACTTGAAAATGCTCAAGGCAGCCATGCGTGGTGCTAATTATTTAAAACTGGTTAATAAAGAATTCCACTCCCAGGCTTTTAAAAGAAAATTATGTTTGTTGAATAATATGTCATCAGCACCTATTGAAATTTCTAGAAACTAGAGTTGAGTCTGGGCAATTCTTTTCAGTCTGGGTTCCTTCCTTTATGTATGTATGTGCCGGTATTCAAGTCAGAAAATAAATCAAAGGGGAGAAATTCACATTTTTGCTACGGTTAAGCAGGTCTCCTTCAGCAGCCAAATTGAAATGGCTTGAGTGCAAAATGTTTCGTGTTTAGGTCCCACGAAATGCTCATCACGTTTGCTCTGCAAAATGGAGACATGGTTTTCTTTCCTATTCCAGAAGCAGACTTAATTCGAAGGTGTCAAGCAGGGTCATTCTGTCCAGGAGCTTCTTCTGTTCCCATTCTTTGTAGTCCAGGTAAATGTATTTCTCACTTTCACCAAGAAACTTTTGCAGGGGTGAAATCCAAATTTTTTCCCTACCGGTTCTGTGGGCGTGGCTTGCTGGGCGTGGCAGGAGAAGGATATTGCATAATCTCCATTCCCACCCCACTCCAGGGGAAGGATATTGCAGAATCTCCATTCCTTCCCCTCCTGGGGGGAAGGATGTTATAAAATCTCCATTCCCACCCTACTCTGGGACCAGCCAGAGGTGGTATTTGCCGGTTCTCCGGAGTACTCAAAATTTCCGCTACCGGTTCTCCAGAACCTGTTAGAACCTGCTGGATTTCACCCCTGAACTCTTGGCATTCACATCTGGATGTCCAAGTTCCTTTCTTTAGACCGGAAGAAGCCAAATAGATTTGTCCTGAGATGACGTCTATCTCCCAAGATCTGATCTCAACAACAGGCTATAAATTTACATTGATGAGCAATTAAGGAAACAAGGCAACACTGTTTTCTGAACCAATAGTAAAAAAGGAAGAGCAGTGGGATCCAAACGCTGTGTATTCAGATCCTGAAACCTAGCGCTGTTTTGCTCTCAGGACATTTCCACAATCCTTTAAAAAAATCTGTCTTTCACTGAAAGCAGCCGGTTCACACTCAGAATGAGATTTAGCATGAGATTCCACACTTGGAATATAGGATTGGAGTGTCACACAGCCACAGTAACGTATTTTCCTATCTATACTTTTTTGCCTTACTTCTATTGCAATTGAAGATTTCTAGAATTCTGCAACCTGCTGAGTTGAGTTTGGGGGAATGGTTCTATCTAGCCTAGAACCCAGGGGTGAAATCCGGCAGGTTCTGACAGGTTCCGGAGAACCGGTAGCAGAAATTTTGAGTAGTTCGGAGAACCAGCAAATACCATCTCTGGCTGACCCCAGAATGGGGTGGGAATGCAGATTTTGCAATATCCTTCCCCCAGGAGTGGGGAGGGAATGGGGATTTTGCAGTATCCTTTCCCTGCCTTGCCAACCAAGCCACACCCACCAAGCCACACTACACCCATCAAGCCACACCTGTAGTAAAAAAAAAAAAATTGGATTTCACCACTGCTAGAATCCCATGTCATCAATGTGTAAATCATAGACTATGTGCAGAACAAATATCAAACAAGGAAGTACCAGATAGTTTTTAGTTGAATGTTAAGATGTAGAAATGTGTAGCGTAGTTAGGGGTTAGGGTTGTAGGAGGGAAATGTACGTTATACTAAATGATGGTATGATTTGGATTTCACCCAGGAAAGTCGGGGGGGGGAGGGACTGGGGGGGGTTAGAGGGGGGGGCTGGGGGAGGGGGGTCAGGGGAGGGGGGGTAGGGGAGGGAAGGGTTAGGGGAGGGGGAAAAATGGGGGGGAAATTTGAAATTGTAAAACTTTTTTAATAAAAAAAATGTGTAAATCATATAGGCAAAAATCTTGGATGTTCTCATAGATTTAACCCCTGGTGCAAAAGATCGTGAGTGGTGCAGCTTCTTGCTTTCTTCTTTCTGATCAAGAATTCGCTCTTTCCGTCCCTCAGCTTTGTCCCCTGCATCTAATCCAAGTTTTTCCCCAAAGCACGATGTTCAAAAATGAAGTATATTCACCCAACCGAACTGGAATTGAAATTCAGTGCAGTTGAATTGTTCCTCTGACCCATTTTGAGGGGATTCTGAGAGCGGTTGTCTAACTCAGCTGGGGGACATCTAGGTTGAAGAAGGAAGATTTAATTTTTTTTTTACTTTAAATTTTTGATTTGATTTTGCCACATGTGTACATGCCCTTGAAATGACACTGATAGAATTGCAGTCTATTGAAGATTAGATTAACAGTGCAAGAATTTATTTATTTATTTATTTATTTATTTATTTATTTATTTATTTATTTATTTATTTATTTATTTATTTTTTAGATGTTTATACCGCCCTTCTCCCGAGGGACTCAGGGCGGTGCACAGCCATAGTAAAAACAACATAAATCACAGAGTTTAAAAACAGTTTAAAACATAATTAAATAATTTGGTCCTATTCTTAAAAACCCCAAAACTAAAACACCCATTTAAAATTCATTATTTTGCCAGCCCAGCCTGTTGAAATAGTAGTCTTAAGGGCACGGCGAAAGGTACGTAGGTCAGGGATCATTCGTATCTCCTATCTTTTAATGAGGAAGAGATTTGAGAAGACACTGGTCCTATCACATATTTTTCTTTCTTTGTAAGGTTTTTACTGTGCATCTTCTGAATTGGCTGCTCCATCTGGCCCATGTGATCCCGGCTTCTACTGTACTGGAGGCTCTACTCTACCCAATCCAACTGATGGGATAATGGGAGACATTTGCCCTCAAGGCTATTTCTGTCCTCAGGGGACATCTTCCCCAATTCCTTGCCCAGCAGGTAGGTCTGCATGTAGATATTGCTGCTATATTTCTCAGTTCTATTTTGATGGCATGAAAGTCAATGAAATAGAAGGGGAAGGAGCAGTGTTGGGATTCAGCCGGCTCAGGAAAACTGGTAGTTAAATTACTGACTGGCTCCGCCCCTCCTCTCCCCACCCTTTCCAGGAGTCCCCGCGGACCCCATTTTGACTCCCAGGTAAGTGCAGGGAGGCCTTCTAGGCCCAAAATGGGATTTGGAGGGGTGTGGTTCCCCCCCTCCTGTAACCCATTTTTGCTCCCAAGAGGCTTCAGGGTCCAAAACGAGATGCAGGCGGGGCAGGTCCCCCCGCATGGCCCATTTTTGCTCCCATGGGGGTGCAGAGGGCCGAGTGCTGCCTGTCACATCCCGTGGCCACATCCATCATGGCCACGCCCACCCAGCCAGTCATTAGGGCAAAGAACTGGTTGTTAAATTATTTGTATCCCACCACTGGGAGGGAGGGAGAGAGGGAGGGAGGAAGGAAGGAAAAGAAAGAAGGAAGGAAGGACGGAAGGAAGGAAAGAAGAAGGAAAGAAGGAAGAAAGGAAGGAAGGAAGGAAGGAAGGAAGGAAGGAAGGAAGGAAGGAAGGAAGGAAGGAAGGAAGGAAGGAAGAAAAGGAAGGAAGAAAAGGAAGGGAGGGAGGGAGGGAGAGAGAAAGAGAAGGAAGGAAGGAAGAAAAGGAAGAAAGAAAAGAAAGGAAGGAAGGAAGGGAGGGAGGGAGGAAAGAAGGAAGAAAGGAAGAAAAGGAAGAAAAGGAAGGAAGAAAAAGGAAAGAAGGAAGGAAGGAAGGAAGGAAGGAAGGAAGGAAGGAAGGAAGGAAGGAAGGAAGGCTGCCTCTGCAAAAAGGAAGCCAGATAGTCAAAAAAAAGAATGCAACATTACTTTGTTTTCTGAACTGCTGGGTTTCTACACCTTAAATTAAAATGGAGACTTTAAGGACCTTGTTAGACTTATATGCCTCTTTCTATAGGTTCTTTCTTAGCCCACCAAGGTGGCCAGTCAATCCAAGATTGTCATCTCTGCCTAGCAGGCTGGTTCTGTTCCCTCCGGGGCCAAACTTTTCCAGAGAATTTGTGTACGGAAGGCTGGTTCTGCCCAGAGGGATCGATATTTGACCAAAATCCAGGTAGGGGATTATTTTATACTCAAAGGACACTACTTTTTTTTAATCGTTGGAAGAGCCCAACCCATCTCGCAGAATTGTTGTAGTGGAAGAGAAAAAAGGAGAATTAGTTCTATTCACCACTTTGAGTTACTTATAAAAATAATAATAAAAATGGGATTTAATTTTTTAAAAAATAATAATAATAATCAAGAAGCCATGGTTCTTACGGGATTGAAATTTGGCAAATCATGATTGTTTCAGTTAAAGAAAATAATAAGACTCTTCTCCCTCCGTCCCTCTCCCTCCCTCTCTCTCTCTCTCTGTCTCTCTTTCTCTCTCTCTCCATCTCTCTCTCTCTCCATCTCTCTTTCTCTCTCTCTCCCTTCCTCCATCTCTCCCCATCTCTCTTTCTCTCTCTCTCTCTTTGTGTATCTCTTTCTCTCTGTATGTCCCTCTCTCCCTCTCCCTCTTTCTCTCCCTCTGTCTCTCTTTCTCTCTCCCTCTCTGTCTCTCCATCTTTCTTTCTCTCTCTCTCTGTCTCTCTCTCTCTTTTTGTCTGTCTGTCGGTCTGTCCATCTCTCTCTCCATCTCTCTTTCTCTCTGTGTGTCTCTCTTTCTCTGTGTGTGTGCTCCTCCCACTCTCCCTCCCTCCCTCCTTCTCCCTCCCTCGCACTCTTACTAGACCATCTTTGTCCTCTTGGTCACTATTGTCCCAAAGGGAGCCCAGAACCTCAGCCGTGTCCTCCTGGTAAATACCAAGATGAAGCGGGCCAAAGTCTGTGCAAAATCTGCCCTGCGGGAAAGTAAGGAACACATTTTGCAATGTTGTTTAATTAATTTCAGGCAGCTTCTTTGCATTCTACATGACAGTGGTTCAAATGTGTTTGGAAAGACTCATTGAGAAAATGCATCTTCTTATTCGTACAGCTATCTGCATTTCCCATTTATTTCTTCCACGCAAAGGAGATGCCTTTTTGCACCAGATCCAATAACTGAGCCGTGTAATTCCATTCTTTTATCGGTTTTCCCAATTTCGGCTGTCCCTTCTGATATATCGTGACCACTTATGAAGACTAGCGAGCTATGTATGAAGACAGACAGAGGAATTCTTCTGAGATGTTTTGTTGTACATCTTTGATTTAGCGCTTCACATTCTCATTTTAGGATGATTATGATGCTCATGTATATATGATGACAACTCAGATGTATCCTATGAGTTTACTAGGAACCAATGATCTGTGATATGGTTTGAATATTCAACATGTAGCATTTGGAGGACTGAAATCATCTCACAGATCATCAATCCTTCACCACTCATAAGATCTATCGTCAGTGGTTCTGAACCCGTGGCCCGTGGCCCCCTGGGGGCCCATAATGTCATCAGAGGGGGGTCAGCAAAGGCTTGAAAAAATATCATGATTTAAATCTTGAGTTAAGTCAAGATTTGGGGTCCATGGCCATGTTCTGTGGCCATAAAGGGTGTTGAAAGGGGGTCCATGGTGAAGGAAAGGTTGAGAGCCATTGATCTACCTGAATTATTATCATAATGCTTGAGGCGCCCACAGGAAATTCAGGTTTGGCCAGAGAACTGAGCTTGCAACTGCCTAGCTTATATTCTGTTGTTGTTGTTAGTTGCAAAGTCATGTCCAACCCATCGCCACCCCATGGACAATGTTCTTCCAGGCCTTCCTGTCCTCTACCATCCCCCGGAGATCATTTAAGCTCACGCCGACTGCTTCAGTGACTCCAGCCAGCCACCTCGTTCTCTGCCGTCCAATTCTTCTTTTACCCTCAATTGTTCCCAGCGTTAGGGTCTTCTCCAGTGAGTCCTTCCTTCTCATTAGGTGGCCAAAGTATTTGAGTTTCACCTTCAGGACCTGGCCTTCTAAAGAGCAGTCCAAATTGATCTCCTCTAGGACTGACCAGTTGGATCACCTTGCAGTCCAAGGGACTTGCAGGAGTCTTCTCCAGCACCACAGTTCAAAGGCCTCAATTCTTTGGCGCTCAGCCTTCCTTATGGCCCAACTTTCACAACCATACAATGCAGTCTTCTATTCCAATAATTCCCAATAAATAAACTGGTTACTCTAGATAATTCCTATCCATAAGGGGAAAAATGAAAATGAAAACAGACTGAACATTGTTGGCTTTATTGACAGGTTCTGTGATCCCAGTTTCCAAACACGAGATCCCAGGAATTCCAGAAGGGCTTCTCCAGGAGTGATCAACCCCACGGATTGTCTGCCTGGATACTACTGTCTGTCAGGAACAAAAATGGCTAAGCAATACCCTTGTCCCGCTGGGACCTTCAGTAACCAGACCAGTCTCAGCAGCTTCAGAGAATGTGAGCCGTGTCCTGGGGGCAAATTCTGTGCAAGGCCAGGTAATCGGAGAGGAGATTTTGGACTGTGGCCTGCAAAATCTGATTTCATCGAAGGACGTAACTGGGTTTTGTATTTGTAATGTACTGCTTTCTTGCAAGCCACATGGGTGGTTTATTAATGATTTTGTGCAGAAGATGAGGAAGAGGGTGAAGATGAGGTTGATTCTCAATGACAAGTTTGGAGAATATAGTACCTCTGCCTAAAACCTTGAATTCCATTCATTAGTTTAATTAATTCATTAATTAGATTCCTCTGCACAGTGGGAGATGATATATCTATCTCTATCTCTATCATAACTATCTCTATCTATCTATATATCTCATTTATCTGTATCTTTACCTGGCTTGTCTTTCTTTCTTTCTTTCTTTCTTTCTTTCTTTCTTTCTTTCTTTCTTTCTTTCTTTCTTTCTTTCTTTCTATCATTTCCCCTTCCCTCCCTCCCTCCCTCCCATCTCTCTCTCTCTCTGTCTATCTATCTATCTATCTATCTATCTATCTATCTATCTATCTATCTATCTATCATCTATCTATCTATCTATCTATCTATCATTTCCCTTTCCCTTCCTCCCTGCCTCCCATCTCTCTCTTTCTCTCTCTCTCTCTCTCTCTGTGTGTGTGTGTGTCTGTCTGTCTGTCTGTCTGTCTGTCTGTCTGTCTGTCTGTCTATCTATCTATCTATCTATCTATCTATCTATCTAATATTTTTATATCTATTATATCTATAGATAGATGGTCTCTATAGCTTAGATATATGGATTTACATATAGATACACACACACACACACACACACACACACCAGCTTAATAACCATTTCTAACTCCAACTTTGCTTTTATATCGGCTAAAGGTCTCCTCACTTTGTAAAATTTGGGGCCAACAAATGGTGTTGCCATAAATCTTCTTTTCTAGGTTTAGTGACTCCGAGTGGTCCTTGTTTGCCTGGATACTACTGCATTCTGAAGGCCCGGAGACCTAATCCTATTCAAGATGAAACTGGAAGTTTATGCCCTGCAGGGCATTTTTGTCCTTTGAGTAGCAACAATCCCACTCCGTGCCCCACAGGAACATTTCTCCCCCTACCTGGCATGTTGTCCCAGAATGCCTGTTTGCCCTGTCCTGGAGGAAGCTTCTGCCAAGGAGAAGGGCTGGCTGCTATTTCTGGTAGGTCCTGTACTTCTTAAATATGCCAGAGGTGCATGTTGGGAAGTGTTCTTGCATGCTGGGTGCCAGGTCCATCATCATCATCATCATCATCATCATCATCATCATCTATTTGTCAAACATGTATAAGATTACAGATATTAGTATAAACATGATTATGAACACATAAGATGGATATGAATAAAAGAGGGACAGTAGGACAGGGACGATAGGCACATTGGTGTGCTTATGCATGCCCCATTGACAGGTAGGAAGTTGTAGCAGATAATTTTGTGTACTACGCTTAGGTCAGACCGCAGGCGGCGTAGTTTTAAATTGTCTAATCCCAAAATTTCAGACCTGGTGGCATGAGGGATTCTGTTGTGAGCAGAGGAGTGGAAGACTCTTCTCGTGAAATACCTCTGGACTCGCTCAATTGTATTAATGTCCAGTATACAGTGCGGGTTCCAGGCAGGTGAGCTGTATTTGAGAATTGGTCTAGCAAAGGTTTTGTATGCCTTTTGTTTGCTTCCATGCATGAAGGTCTGATTTATTACTAAATAGGCTATGTCTTTTTCTCAACTAATGGTTGGCACCTACTTGGAGTTCAATAAGGGTCAATTCATAGGGTGGGTTGGATTTAGTGTGCTTGTGTCAGCACGGGGATTCTAGGCTGACTCCTCTTTTAACTCCACCCTAGGTTCTGCCATTCCTCCTTATACTAGTCTAAGAGAGAGGTTTAGATTATTTCTTCTTTAAAATGCATAAAAGCAGCTTTCTTTTATGCTTCTGGTCTGTGGATATCAACCAGGGGAACTCAACATATCAATTTCATGATTGTTTTCTTAGTGTGAATGTTGATTGTGAACAGACAATCTGTTACTTAAATTAGAAGCCTTAGTTTGTTTTTCTGCAATGGATGGTGGAGGGACAGCCACCCCAACACAACAGGAGTCCAGCTTTTAATGGGAAATTAAATTCTCAGGATCTGCATCTACCTCTCCCACATTCCTCAGTTGACCTTCAGCAATTTCCGAATGCCATTCAATCAGTGAAGTAGACATGGAAAATTCAATGTGTTAAGTCCGGACACGAAAAGAGAGGCAGGACGATTGTAGTGAAGTAAAACAACTGTTTATTCAGGCAACAGGAACAACAACAAAAATAACTACGAAATGAGGACTGACTGAGGCTCCAGCTCCTTTTACAGGGAGCTGTCCAGCCTGTCAGCCACTGATGCTTGTTCATTTTCCCACTGGGGAAAATGAATCAATGAGTGAAGGCTGATGTAAAACTCACTCCTATTTGCATTTTCAACACCCCTCCAATGAGTGAAGGCTGATGTAAGTCTCACTCCTACTTGCATATTCAACACAATGACTGGTTCCACTGAATGCCTCACCATTGAGCTACACAATAGTTGTGACCTCTACATTCTATATCCACTTTCGCCTATCAGGTTTATAAATTGAAACATTAAATCCTTCCAAGGAGGATTAAGATTAGCACCCTCGTTCTGGAAGCAATGAACTTTGTGGTGAATGCAATATGTTGTGAAGATCATCCATTTTGCTTTTTGGTTTTTGCAGGGACGTGTCAGGCTGGTTTCTATTGTGACTTGTGCTCTTCACGTCCCGATCAAAACCTCTGCCCCCCTGGATCCTACTGTCCCCAAGGCACTGGGACCCCTGTTCCATGCATGCCAGGGACCGTCAATCCCCATAGTGGGAAATGGGATATCACAGACTGCAAACTGTGTCCAGCTGGGAATTTCTGCAGTGGTATGTGCAAACTTTTCATTTACTGTTTTCAATTGGGGGAAAAGATAATTTTGATGCACCAGAAGGGATTTTCTTATCGACATAATCCAAATTACGAGTAGATCCTCTTTGCTCTTGCTGATTTTAGGGGCAGGAAAGACTGCTCCAGAAGGGAGATGCTCTCCTGGCTACTACTGCCCACCTGGTCAATTGTCTTCTACTCCATCTTCCCACCGGTGCCCACGTGGATTTTATTGCCTCGAGGGTTCTGTGAATCCAGTCGCTTGTGAAAAGGGAACCTACCAATCGGAAGAAGGAAAGGCATCCTGCAATCCCTGTCCTGCCCGATTCTTTTGTGAGCCCACCAACAACAGTAAGCACAAGGGAAATGCAGTCGTTGGAGGCAAAGACTGACTTTGCATAGAGCTCAGATGCACTGCAACTTCATTTTGGTTGGTCTGATGTTGGCTCAGTGCATTTTCTTAAGCCAAACTTTGCACTTTGTAAATGATGTTTATGGCTTAACGTGATTTATATGCCCAGCCATTGTGTCTGTGTCAGGTATGCTTCCTTCAAAATCCAGGAAAGAATGACCCAGACTCCATTGAATATAAAGTGTGGTACTTTTACTAGAAATGAAGTGAACGCAACCAAGGCAAAGCAGAATCTAAGGCAAAATGCATGAAAGTTACAGATAGAAAGCATCCCTTCCCACTGTTGACCGTAAATCACCCAATCCAAAGGTCTCCCAGAGGTCAGGTGGGAGCAGACGTCTGGCAGTGTCATCAATCAGGAATGCTGTGGCCGTTGACCTGATAGCAGCTTCAAAGGTGCAGCAATAAGTCTTAAGATTCACTTTCGTTTTCCTCCTCCAGCATACATTCCCCCCTACATACCTCAGCTAGCTTCCCCACTCCCTCCGTTACTAGGGCAGCCAAAGCAGAGAAAAGTGGAGGCTGACAGTCTGAGTCAACAATCCAGGATTTAGATGAGCCATGGCTTAGGGCAGTGGTGGGTTTCAAAAATTTTTATTACCGGTTCGGTGGGTGTGGCTTGGTGGGTGTGGCTTTTTGGGTGTGGCAGGGGAAGGATGCCATTTCCATTTCCATTTCCTCCCGATTAGCTGGGACTTGGGAGGCAGAAAAATCTCCATTTCCTCCCGATTAGCTGGGACTTGGGAGGCAGAGAATAGATGGGGGCGGGGCTAGTCAGAGGTGGTATTTACCGGTTCTCCGAACTACTCAAAATTTCTGCTACCAGTTCTCCAGAACTGGTCAGAACCTGCTGAAACCCACCTCTGGCTTAGGGTGATGGGCAAACTCAACCAACTGTAGCTTGTGAGCCCTAAGCAGACTACATCAATACATCAAAGGCTGCAATAACATTGAAGATTCATATCATGAGCCCAGAACTCTAACAAAGAAAGAGGAGTGGTTAGAGTGCAGTACTGCAGGCTAGTTTAGCTGGCTGCTAGCTGCAGTTCAGCAGTTCAAATCTCACCAGGCTCAAGGTTGACTCAGCCTTCCATCCTTCCGAGGTGGGTAAAATGAGGACCCAGATTGTTGGGGGCAAATAGGCTGACTCTGTAAACCGCTTAGAGAGGGCTGTAAAAGCACTATAAAGCGGTATATAAGTCTAAGTGCTATTGAAATTTGTATCCGTAGGATTTTCGTTCTGAAATAAAGGTAAAGGTTCCCCTCGCACATATATGCTAGTCGTTCCTGACTCTAGGGGGCAGTGCTCATCTCCGTTTCAAAGCTGAAGAGCCAGCGCTGTCCAAAGACGTCTCCGTGGTCATGTGGCCGGCAAGACTAAATACCAAAGGTGCACAGAACGCTGTCACCTTCCCACCAAAAGTGGTCCCTATTTTTCTACTTGCATTTTTTTTACGTGCTTTCGAACTGCTAGGTTGGCAGAAGCTGGGATGAGTAACAGGAGCTCACCCCATTACGCGGCACTAGGGGTTCAAACCGCTGAACTGGCGACCTTTCGATCAATAAGCTTAGTGTCTTAGCCATGAGCCACCACAGCCCTTTCGAAATAAAGGTACCTTGTCCTTAAAAGTAAACATTGCTACCAAAAAGCTTTCAAACTGCTCTTCCTTTCCTAGCTGATGGCATCCCAGTTCCTAAGCTCTGTCTTATGGGATATTTTTGCCCACCTGGTACTGCTTCCAGCAGGGAACATCCATGCCCTAGAGGTACCTATGGACCCCAGGCTGGTGCGGCTGTTGAAACTGAGTGTGAATTCTGCCCAGCAGGTAAGGGAGGGCCTGGATCCAAGCCTGCCCAGAATTGAAGATGAGAATGTTTTATTTGTGTCTTCTGCTGTTGTCTTTTCTCTCCTATAAAAGGCATGTATTGTTCGTCTCCTGGACTATTTCAGCCAACTGGACTTTGCCATGAAGGCTATTACTGCAGCAAAGGAGCAGTCAGCTCAACTCCCATTAGGCACAGAGTAGGTGGAAGTGACAGAATAATAGAATAATGGAAGGGACCTCAGAGATCTTCTAGTCCAACCCTATACCAGTGATGCTCAGGGCACATTACTAACGGTTCTGTGGGCGTGGCTTGGTGGGCGTGGTGTGGCTTGGTGGGCATGGTTTGGTGAGCATGGCAGGGGAAGAATACTGCAAAATGTCCATTCCCCTCCCCCCACTCCTGGGAAGGAAGGGTATTGCAAAATCTCCATTCCCTCTGCACTCCTGGGGGGAAGGATATTGCAAAATCTCCATTCCCACCCCACTCTTTGGCCAGCCAGAGGTGGTATTTGCCAGTTCTCTGAACTACTCAAAATTTCCGCTACCGGTTCTCCAGAACCCGTCAGAACCTGCTGAATAGCACCCGTGGTGGCTCCTTGATTAGGGCTGTTGTTTACAATTAATTGTCTGAGTTGGTCATTCCTTGATTTTACTTTTAACCAGAGTCTATTAATTTCTCCGCTTCCTGTTCCTTTCATCTTTGTACAGGTGGATTTTGCCAGCATGTTGACAGGGAATGACATCTGTCCCAGAGGACATTTTTGCCCACCTGGCACTGGGCTTCCCATCCCTTGCCCACCTGGTTCCTTTTCCACCATGATTGGCCTGAAAGCTGAGGGTGAATGCCTACCTTGCCCAGCAGGACACATCTGCAGTCAGTCGGGGACATCTGACCTGTTCCAGATGTTACCATGTAATGAAGGGTAAGATTCAGACTTCCAGGTTCTTCCCGGCAGAGAAATGAGGCATCTCAAAATGACTAGGCCATCTTGAGTGTGGCAAGCAGATCTGGCAAATGCAGCAAGGCTGGCTGGGAAATTTTGGGAGTTGAAGTCCACACATCTTAATATTGCCAGAGCTGAGAAACACTGAGAGAGCATTAAACTTCTTCTCTGTCTCAGGGTGACTGCAACAAAGATATCCAGCCTCTTCTGGAAATCTGTTTGGAATGACCAAAATTGAAGGGAGTTCAGTTTAAAATATTTGAGGATGAAGATTAGAATTAGAATTAGAATTTTTTTATTGGCCAAGTGTGATTGCACACACAAGGAATTTGTCCTGGAGCGTATGCTGTCAGTGTACATAAAAAGAAAAGATACATTCGTCAAGAATCATAAGGTACAACACTTAATGAGAGTCATAGGGTAAATAATAAGCAATCCGGAAAAAAATATCAATATAAATCATAAGGATACAAGGAACAAAATTGCAGTCATACAGCCATAAGTGGAAGGAGATGGGTGGTGGGAACGATGAGAAGATTAATAGTAGTGCAGACTTAGTAAATAGTTTGACAGTGTTGAGAAAATTATTTGCTTAGCAGAGTGATGGCGTTCAGGAAAAAAACTGTTCTTGTGTCTAGTTGTTCTGATGTGCAGTGGTCTATAGCATCGTTTTGAGGGTAGGAGTTGATACAATTTATGTCCAGGATGCAAGGAATCTGTAGATATTTTCACAGCCTTCTTTTAGACTCGTGCAGTATACAGGTCCTCAATGGAAGGCAGGTTGGTAGCCATTGTTTTTTCTGCTGTTCTAATTATCCTCTGAAGTCTGTGTCTGTCTTGTGGGGTTGCAGAGCCAAACCAGATAGTTATAGAGGTACGCATGACAGACTCAATAATTCCTCTGTAGAACTTCCCCGTTAAAGTAGATAGCATGTTTTTAAAAGTACAACTGCTTCTCTCTTACATCCACAGGTATGTTTGCCTTGAAGGCAACTCTGTGCCCTGCCCTAATGATGGGATACATGGGTATCGATGCCCTAAAGGCTTCTACTGTCCCCAGGGCACCAGCTCAGAAGTGCCCTGTGAACCTGGGATGTTTAGCCCAACTGATGGAGCCAGTGTCTGCCTCCCTTGTCCTGCAGGAACCACCTGTCGACGTGCTGCCACAGTGGAACCAGCCATCTGCCCTCGAGGTAATACAAGCTGGCAAGGAGACTTCATTTGATATGTAGCATGAGAAACAAAAACTCGGTTGGATGAAGATTAAGGAGGACACCATCTTTTGTTCCCATCAAATGTTCTTCCATGCTATTTATAGCTTCCAATTCACCAGAAGGTATAGTTCTACCAGAACTGGAGTGACCTCTACCGGAATCTAGTTCTGGATACATCACTTGAAAAAGTGTTCCATAAAACTGGAATGAAGTCAGAGAAGGACAATGTAGATGATCAGGAGATTAGGCACAAAGATTCAGTTTTGGTCGCCAGGGTGTAAAAAAGATGTGGAGACTGTAGAAAGAGTGCAGAGAAGAGCAACAAAGATGATGAGGGGACTGGAGGCTAAAACATGAAGAACGGTTGCAGGAAGTGGGTATGTCTAGTTAAATGAAAAGAAGGACTAGGGGAGACATGATAGCAGTGTTCCGATATCTCAGGGGATGCCCCAAAGAAGAGGGAGTCAAGCTATTCTCCAAAGCACCTGAGGGTAGGACAAGAAGCAATGGGTGGAAACTAACCAAGGAGAGATGCAACTTAGAACTAAGGAGAAATTTCCTGACAGTTGGAACAATTAATCAGTGGAACAACTTGCCTCCAGAAGTTGTGAATTCTCCAATTTTTAAGAAGAGATTGGATAACCATTTGTCTGAAATGGTATAGGGTTTCCTGCCTAAGCAGGGGGTTGGACTAGAAGACCTCCAAGGTCCCTTCCAGCTCAGTTATTCTATTATATTCTAAAATTATCTGCAGAAAACAAAATTCTATTCCGTTCTGTTCCATTCCATTCCGTCCCGTCCCGCCCTGTCCTGTCCTGTCCTATCCTATCTACCAGGAAAGACTGAAGGATAGTCATACTCTTGAAAAAAGATGACTTCAGAGATGTCCTGTAGAAATATGTCAAGATCTATTCGGCATCATCTCATGGACAGGCAGAATACAGACAATGTCCTTATGTTATACAAAGGCAGTTTTAGGGTCTCTTTCTCTGAGTATGATCAAACATAAGGTGGATTGCCCGCAGATATTTTCCTTTGGATTGATCACTCAGCAGGAAGTGGAATCTGGGGACCTCTAGTCTACATTCATCAGGTCCACCGTCTCAACTTCTTTGGAAAATATGGAAAGTCGTTTAAGTATGAAACTTCCCGGTCAATGTCATCCATCTTACTTGGTCTGAACTCTGAAGCTAAGCGAGGTCCAATGGAGTTAGTCACGGGTGGGCTGTTGGGGGTTCGCAGGGGTTTGGGAGAACCTTCAGCTAAGATTCTGTGCAGTTCGGAGAACCCCCAAATCCCACTCCTGGCTGGCCCCGCCCACCCCACCCCACCCTTCCCAGGAGTCCCCTTGTGGCTCGTTTTGGATGCAAGTAAGTGCAGGGCGTGTGCAGAGGCTCAAGGAGGGTGAAAAACAGGCCTACTTGAAGGCCTCCAGAGGACCTCCGGAGCCTGAGGAGGCCGTTTTTGCCCTTTTGGAGGCTCGAGGAAAACCTCTGGATTCCGGGGAGGGCAAAATGTTGTGGCTCCGTTGCCTGAGTCTGTGTCATCATCAGGAGAGGACTCCGAGAGTGAAAGGGAGGAATTGGCAAGACCTCCCTCTTCAGGATCCTCCTCTCTGGCAATGCCCCTGGAGGACACCAAAGGGCAAGAGATAGGCCCAGAGCCAAGCACATCCCCGCCACCACAGGTGGATAGTGACGAGGGAGATAAGTGCTGGCTGGATCCTCGACAGCGACGCAGGGAGAAATGTGCCCAACAGAAGGCAAGGCATGCCAGGGTTTAGCTGAGTCACTGGACCATACCCCACAGGATATAAAAGGGAGCGTGGTGGCCAGTCAAAACCTTGTGACGAACAAAACTGAAAGCTTCCAAAATCATAGAGGCATATGGTCTGGTCTCAGGTTTTAGCCTGAACCAGAAAAAGACTAAGATGATAGTTAAAAATATGTCGGAACCACAAAGGAAAGAACTGGAAAGGGTGGCAGGTTTTGAAATAGTTACAAAGGTGAAATATCTAGGGGTACAAGTTGCAGCATCTAATAGAAAACTTATTCAAAATAACTATGAAGAACTATGGCATAAGATTCAAAAGGATCTTGAAAAATGGAAGAAGCTGCAACTGTCTATGCTTGGTAGAATAGCAGTTGTTAAGATGAACGTTTTACCTAGATTTCTGTTTCTGTTTCAAATGATTCCGGTGCTTAAAAATGACAAATTTTTGATGGACTGGCAAGCAGGTCTAAATAAATTTATATGGAATGGGAAAAAACCAAGAGTTAAACTTAAAATCATGCAAGATGTTCGTGAAAGAGGAGGCCTAAAAGTTCCCAACTTACGTTTATATTATGAGGCTGCGGTTTTGATACAAGTTGGAGACTGGATTGGACTAACAAAAAGCGAAGTTTTGAATATAGAAGGCCACGATTTGCAATATGGATGGCATGCATATTTACTTTATGAAGATAAGAGGGACAGTGTATTTAACAGTCACGTTTTAAGACATGCTTTGATGAGAGTTTGGAAGAAGCACCAACTCCAACTGGATTACAAAATACCTTTGTGGTTGGATCTTGGGCAGATTTTGCCAAATATTAAGTCACTCGGGGGGTTGTTATATAAAGAGCTACTCTTTAATGATGGGGGCAGATGGAGTTTGAAACCATTGAACATTCTGTTGGAACAAGGTGTGAATCTAACTTGGTTGCAGTATCTTCAACTACAAGCAAGATGGAGAGAAGATCAGAAAATTGGATTAATGTTACACGAAGAAGATTTGGTGACCCAGATAAAATGTAAAGGGCCGATGCATATTAAACGTGTGTATAATTCACTGTTAGAGAGAGATTCAGAGGGTGAATTAGTTAAAGACTGCATGATAAAATGGGCACAGAATTTTGAAGAACCAGTAATGTTGGAGACTTGGGAGAAGATTTGGGTCCAGAATGTTAAATTTACACAAGCACAGAACCTGAGGGAAAATTTTTATAAGATGTTTTATAGGTGGCATCTCGACCCTAAAAAGTTATCATGTATGTATCCAAATGTTCAGCCTAAATGTTGGAGGTGTGATTGTTTGGATGCAACATATTTTCATATTTGGTGGACGTGTAGAAAATTGAAAGCATTTTGGATCAAACTTTGGTGGGTAATGCAGAACATCTTGAAGCGGAAGCTTGATTTCTCACCTCAGCTTTTTTTGCTGGGAATAGTTAAAGGGTGCTCATCAACCGATACTAGACTGATCTTACACATGATTACTGCAGCTAGATTATTGATTGGCCAAAATTGGAAGAAGGATAAAGTACCCACGATAGAGGAGTGGGTATTGAAGATGTCTAATTTTGTAGAGATGGCTAAAATCTCTGCATATCTAAAAGATAAGACTCATGAAGTTTTTGCTAAGGAGTGGGTGAAATGGGTGGAATATATGAAGCATAAATACCAAAGTAAGAAGTTTCAGTTAGTATTTAACTGAACGTATACCTTTTGCACTTAAGTAACTTAAAAGATAAATGTACTGAATCTGATAATTTCTATTTTTACTTTATGTTAAATGATTGAACTTATATTTTAAATTTTTGTGTTATAGTATAAAGAGAAATGTACTAAGTATGTTGTTTGAATTAGATTATGATAGTTTATTATTATTATTATTATTATATAAAATATTATTATAGTTTTAGTTTAATAGTTGGATCTCACCTAGAACAGTGGATAAATATGGATTAATTGTTAACGTTTGATTAATAGCGGAAGTCAAGGGGGGGGTTGGGGAGGGAGGGGAGTGGTTGGGGTGGGGGGTGGGGGGAAAAGGGGGGGGGTTATTAAAAAAAATTTTTGTAATGTAAAACTTTTTCAATAAAAAAAAAAAAACTGAAAGCTTCCACACCATTCTGTATCACTGGACTATTGTTTCAAGGACTGAACTGTAAATATTGAGCTGTTTACCTTTGATGTGCCAGAAGTGGAGAGACGTTATCTCCCTTCCTTGTAATTAATAAACTCTTGGCAGGCAGCCACTGGGTTTTTGCCAGCTGGTTTGCTCATTAACTCCAGAATGCCTGTTTGTGTGTGTGTGTGCGTGGGGTCGGGGACACAACACAAAAATCCCCCCTACCATGGTGCAGAAGGCCGACTAGACCATGCCCACCCTGGCGACGCCCACCCAGCAACTGGGCAGAGAACCCCTTGCTAATTTTTTTGAAGCCCACCCCTTGAGTTAGTACTTAGAAAACTGCTAAGATGCTATAATGTAAGAACTATGAAGTCAAGGAACATGCCAGAAAATAGTGATTGATGGCTTCTGGAGCGTTGCCAGGGAAACTGTGTAGATGAAGTCATCAGAAATCAAGCTCAGTTCAAAGAACTTATTGACATTTCAAGCATGACTATAGTCCATTGATTCAGTCTTACTTTTGACAGGGTATTACTGCCCAGCCCAGACAGCCGTGCCCATACCATGTCCAGCTGGCTTGCTAAATGCCCTGGAGGGAGCCTCATCCTTCAATGCTTGCAAGCCTTGCCCAGTTGGAAGCTACTGTAGGGGTGACGCCAACTGGAAGCCTGACGGTAAGAAATCTTGGCTACCAGCTTCTATCCTATCCTCTGCTTTCTTTACAGAAAAATCAAGATCGCCGTTTTGTTTTTGAAGTTGCGGATGTTTTTGTTTTGCAAAATGCTCAGACATCTGCGTCTCTGTGTGTGAGACTCCCGCAATCTGCATTGCCCTTTCCTGGACCATCTTAGGAGCACTTTACTCATTCTCAAGAGAAGATAAATGTTTTCTTCATCTTCTCTTTGGCAGGTTTCTGCAGTGCTGGGTTTTACTGTGCTGGGGGAGCGTTTGATGCTGTCCCTCAAAGCTCACCTGAGTTTCCACTTAATGGACCTTGCCCCCAGGGGCACTTTTGCCCAGAAGGCACTCCATCGCCCATCGCCTGTCCAGTGGGCACTCTGAATAACAGCACAGGTGAGTATGGCTTGGAAGGCCATCCCACAGGGTTGATTTCAAGGTCAGCTACCTAGGGGTTTTTCCAGCTACAAGAACCTGAGTTTGGTACCAACAAAAAAAAAAAAAAAGTGGATGCCAAAGATCATACTTGTCCTTCAAAAGAGCCTCAGATAGCTCAACAGGCTAATAGCCTGTTATTAACATTCAGCTGTCTGCAATTATTGCAAGTTCGAGGCTCAAGGTTGACTCAGCCTTCCATCCTTTCTAAGGTAGGTCAATTGAGGACCCAGTTTGTGGGGGCAATAAGCTGACTTTGTATACATATACAAAAGGATGGAGGCTGTTGCTTAACGCATTGTAAGCCGCCCTGAGTCTCCGGAGAAAGGCGGCATATAAATCAAATTAAAAAAAAAATCCCACTTCCGCATTTCTACTGGTGAGAGCAACAGCTGATTCGTGCGGCAATCCACTCTGCCGTGCTAATCAGCTGAAGAGATAAAGGTAAAAAAAGGAGCCAGTTTGGGTGGGTGGGCCAATCTGAACGTCGGGAGCAACCGGTTCACCAACAGGTGATCGTCGACGCTACTGATTCGCCCAAACCGCTGCATACCAGTAGCAACCCACCACTGAGTTAAAGACTGGGGTGGGGATCTCCACAGACACTGATGGCAGCTAATGGCCTTGTGGGGAGGGGAGGAGAAGCTGTGGACACCTAGACAGAGATGGGTATCACATACTATAACAACTGGTTCGCCCAGAACATGAAAATGTGAGTGCTCGTTCACATGCTCTGGCTTCGCTCACGCATGAACCATCTGTGCATACACGCGGCACCAAACACATGGCGATTATATAGGATAGGATCAGGGATGAAATCCAGCAGGTTCTAACAGGTTCTGGAGAACCGGTAGCAGAAATTTTGAGTAGTTTGGAGAACTGGCACATGCTACCTCTGGCTGATCCCAGAGTGGAGTGGGAATGGATATTTTGCAGTATGCTTCCCCTGGAGTGGGGTGGGAATGGAGATTTTGCAGTGTCCTTCTCCCACGAGTCGGGAGGGAATAGATATTTTGCAGTATCCTTCCCATGGAGTGGTGTGGGAATGGAGATATTGCAGTTTCCTTCCCCTGGAGTGGGGTGGAAATGGAGATTTTGCAGTCTCCTTCCCCTGGAGCAGGGTGGGAATGGAGATTTTGCAGTATGCTTCTCCTGGAGTGGGGTGGGAATGGAAATTTTGCAGTATCCTTCCCGTGGAGTAGGGTGGAGATGGAGATTTTGCAGTATCCTTGCTCTGTAGTGGGGTGGGAATGGAGATTTTGCAGTCTCCTTCCCCTGGAGCAGGGTGGGAATGGAGATTTTGCAGTATGCTTCTCCTGGAGTGGGGTGGGAATGGAAATTTTGCAGTATCCTTCCCGTGGAGCGGAGAGGGAATGGAGATTTTGCAGTCACCTTCCCCTGAAGTGGGGAGGGAATGGAGATTTTGAAGGATCCTTCCCCCAGGAGTGGGATGGGAATGGAGATTCTGCAGTATGCTTCCCCTGGAGTGGGGTGGGAATGGAGATTTTGCAGTATCCTTCCCCTGCCAGGCCCACCAAGTCATGCCCACAGAACCAGTAGTTTAAAAAATTATTTATTTTATTTATTTATTAGTTCGATTTATATGCCGCCCTTCTCTGGAGACTCAGGGTGGCTTACAATGCATTAAGCAACACCCTTCATACTTTTGTATATACCTGCTTAGTAGGGCTCCCCCCCCCCCAAGTGGTGTTCTCTTTTATACAAAGTTAGAAATTAGGATTTCACCACTGGATGGGATATCAACAGGGCAGGTGGGTGGGCTGAGCCAGTCCGAACGAGCAGCAGCCTACCTCTGCAACTAGATGAATGATGAAGGAAGATACAAGAGGGCTAATATTTCATAACCCTCCCTCTCACGAGATACTCCTACTCCATCTCTTCTGCCCTTTTGCCAAAAGGGTGAGTAGAAAATCTTGTCGTTCTTTGATTTCGGTATATTAAAAAAAAATATTCTTTAAAGAATGGCTCGACCTTCTCCCTGCTACTTCCCTGTTGTAAGCCCTGCTTGCTTAACTTTGTTCTTAACGACGAAGGCAAAACAAACAAATGTCCTTCGTGCTGAAAATAATTGCTTTGGAGGAGTCATTTTAACGGAGAAAGATCAAGTACAACCACCCTTCCTATCCCGCTAATCCTAAGGCATCCTATCCTTTATTCCCAGTTGTAATTAACATTAAAAAATTATATTTACAAGAATAGAAGGTTCTTCATATGAAAGCCACCATCGGCTCACATCTCTTCCTTCAGTTCACTAAGGTAGTGAAGTTTATGCAACTTTGCTCTTGGCTGGTTCTGGAGAACCAGTAGCGGAAATTTTGAGTAGTTCAGAGAACCGGTAGTAAAAATTCTGACTGGCCCCGCCCCCATCTATTCTCTGCCTGTGGAATCCCAGCTGAGCGGGAGGAAATGGGGATTTTGCAGTAACCTTCCCCTGGAGTGGGGTGGGAATGGAGATTTTACAGTATCCTTCCCTGCCATGCCTACCAAGCCACGCCCACAGAACCTGTAGTAAAAAATTTTGAAGCCCAGCACTGTTCTCCATGAAGAACTGTCCATCTTTTGATCCTACAGGAGGATCCTCTCCAGAATACTGCGTGCCTTGCTACCCAGGATTTTTCTGTGTGGCCATGGGGTTGAGGTCACCTACTGGACCTTGTACGGCTGGTTTTTACTGCCCAGCAAACTTCAGTTCCTTCAGCCCGACTGCCTTCCTCTGCCCGGAGGTGTGTTGTATCAGCTAAAATATTGTGTGCTTTACGGTGCAAACATCTGCTGACCTGAAAAGAGTGAGAATTGTGGGGCAGTGAATTAAGCTCAGCGAGTGTAGCGTAATAGATGGAATGAAATGTCATGAAATGCCATACGTTTACCGCAATGCCCGTCTAAAGGCAGAATAGCATATTCTGAAAGAAATTTGGGGTGTGGTGAGGGAATTTAGCCCTATGTCGCAGAAAGCAAGCAAGCAAGCAAGCAAGCAAGCAAGCAAGCAGGGAAGGAAGGAAGGAAGGAAGGAAGGAAGGAAGGAAGGAAGGAAGGAAGGAAGGAAGGAAGGAAGGAAGGAAGGAAGGAAGGAAGGTGGGAAGGTGGGAGGGGTAGGGAAGAGAGGAGGAAGAAAGGAGGAGGAGGAAAGGAAGGAAGGAAGGACAGGAGGAGGAGGAGGAGATGAGGAGGAGGAAGAAAAGAAGGAAGGGAGAGGAGAAGAGGAGGAGGAAAGGAAGGGAGGGAGGGAGGAAAGGAAGGAGAGGAGCAGGGGTGAAATCCAGCAGGTTCTAACAGGTTCTGGAGAACCGGTAACAGAAATTTTGAGTAGTTTGGAGAACCAGCAAATACCACCTCTGGCTGGCTCAAGAGTTGGGTAGAAATGGGGATTTTGCAGTATCCTTCCCCTGCTGTGCCCACCAAGCTACGCCCACAGAACCGGTAGGGAAAAATTTTGGATTTTACCCCTGGAGAGGAGAGGAAGAGAAGAGGAGGAGGAGGAGGAGGAGGAGGAAGAGGAGGAAACAAAGGAAGGAGAGGAGGAGAGGAGAGGAGGAGAACTGGAGGAAGGAAGGAAGGAAGGAAGGAAGGAAGGAAGGAAGGAAGGAAGGAAGGAAGGAAGGAGGGAGGGAGGGAGGTGGGAGTGGTAGGGAAGAGAGGAGGAGGAGAGGAGGAGGAGGAAAGGAAGGAAGGAAGGACAGGAGGAGGAGGAGAGGAGGAGGAGGAAGAAAGGAAGGAAGGGAGAGGAGAAGAGGAGGAGGAAAGGAGGAGGAAAGGAGGAGGAGGAAAGGAAGGAAGGGGGGGAGGAAAGGAAGGAGAGGAGCAGGGGTGAAATCCAGCAGGTTCTAACAGGTTCTGGAGAACCGGTAACAGAAATTTTGAGTAGTTTGGAGAACCAGCAAATACCACCTCTGGCTGGCTCAAGAGTTGGGTAGAAATGGGGATTTTGCAGTATCCTTCCCCTGCCGTGCCCACCAAGCTACGCCCACAGAACCGGTAGGGAAAAATTTTGGATTTTACCCCTGGAGAGGAGAGGAAGAGAAGAGGAGGAGGAGGAGGAGGAGGAGGAAGAGGAGGAAACAAAGGAAGGAGAGGAGGAGAGGAGAGGAGGAGAACTGGAGGAAGGAAGGAAGGAAGGAAGGAAGGAAGGAAGGAAGGAAGGAAGGAAGGAAGGAAGGAAGGAAGGAAGGAAGGAAGGAAGGAAGGAAGGAGGGAGGGAGGTGGGAGTGGTAGGGAAGAGAGGAGGAGGAGAGGAGGAGGAGGAAAGGAAGGAAGGAAGGACAGGAGGAGGAGGAGAGGAGGAGGAGGAAGAAAGGAAGGAAGGGAGAGGAGAAGAGGAGGAGGAAAGGAGGAGGAAAGGAGGAGGAGGAAAGGAAGGAAGGGGGGGAGGAAAGGAAGGAGAGGAGCAGGGGTGAAATCCAGCAGGTTCTAACAGGTTCTGGAGAACCGGTAACAGAAATTTTGAGTAGTTTGGAGAACCAGCAAATACCACCTCTGGCTGGCTCAAGAGTTGGGTAGAAATGGGGATTCTGCAGTATCCTTCCCCTGCCATGCCCACCAAGCTAAGCCCACAGAACCGGTAGGGAAAAATTTTGGATTTTACCCCTGGAGAGGAGAGGAAGAGAAGAGGAGGAGGAGGAGGAGGAGAAGTGGAGGAAGGAAGGAAGGAAGGAAGGAAGGAAGGAAGGAAGGAAGGAAGGAAGGAAGGAAGGAAGGAAGGAAGGAAATTCTTACTTTGTTTTCTTTCTTCCTTTTTATATTTATGCTATTTCTTCTCCATAAAATCAGACAATTACTTCTTCCAAGAAATAAAAAGGTGCATGTTGGAGAAAGCAAAACTTAACCACTTGCCTCACCTGTGCTGCTTCTGCTTGTCTCTGCTTCACAGGGCCATTTCTGCCTATCTGGAGCTGCCCATCCTACTCCGTGTCCCACTGGAGAATATCAGCCCAACCGAGGCTCGGCACATTGTCTCCCCTGCCAATCTGGTTTCTACTGCCACGAGGCTTCTCCTGGGGAACCCAAGCACTGCCCCCCACATTCTTATTGTCCTGAAGGTATGGAACTGTGACTATGGCAGGAGCATCTGTGGGACGTAGTTAAAAAAAGCCCACCAAGATGAGAATCTCAATGAGGAGGTTGGTGCTCCATCTGAAAAACAGAGGGAGCTACCATGGTGGGTAACATGTGGCCACTTTGGGGGCCATACCCTGTAGACATCTCTGGAAAATGCATTAGCAAAAGCACCAGGGCTGCAAACTTTAATAGACTGAGTCATCAACTGATAAGAACCTACTGGTTAATTGGAGCAAAGAGACATGAGAAAATATTCCTTGACTCAAGAAAGTCCTTCCTCTTCCTTCAAGTTGGACATCAAAGAAAGTGACAAGAAAAGTTTTCCTATGTTGCAATTTAAAACTTCCTGATTGTTTCCCTGTCCATTTCGGCACATTCTAATTTTTTTCTTTATTACCATTTCCTCTGTAGGTATACTTCCATTTTTCCAATTTTGTGCCTACGTAATTCTAGCCGCTGATATTACAAGTAACATTAAATATTGAATTCTTTTGTTGTATTTCCCCGTTAGTGTCAGATTTTTTCATGAACTGGCAGAGACATGGTTACAAGGTCAGCCAATGAATAGGCATAGCAACTAAGTCAGCCAATGGGAGCTGAGACAGACTGGGGCCAGGGTGTGACTTAGTCTGCAGCTTCTAAGTCTGTGCAGAGAATTGAAACTGAAACTAAGCAGTCTATGCAAACTAGTCTGCTCTGCTGAAATGAAACTAACTGTTGTCTCCTGCCTTGTGTTTTGCTTGTAAGAAGAATCTATACTGGTATTGTACATTTATCTTCATCTATTATTATGTATATAAAGAAGTTAATGAATCCTGCTGCATCAGTCTGCCTGTGGGTGTTTTCTGGATTTGATTTTTGCAAGAAACTCTGGCAGTTAGTATGCCTAGTAAAAATAGTTCTGGTTTTAGGTCTATTTGTTGTGTTACCATCTCCTCTAGCCACTGTTTTTATCTTTGCTCAATATTTTTTCACCAACTTTCCTAAGGCAGAATCCAAACGAGTGATGTATATCTTATCTTCGTAGGTACTTTGGTTCCCCTCCCATGTCCTGATGGCACCTTCACTTTTCCAGATGTTTTTGGGCTACGTAAAGAGAGAGATTGTCTTCCTTGCTCTCCTGGTCACTACTGCAGGTTGTACAATATTTCCGCTACCTCCACAAATTGTAATTTTTAGGATCATTGGATTGGAAAGAAGATTTATCGACTGTTTTCCTTTTCAGAGAAATGTGTAAGGCAGCTAATAAAATAAAACAGGAGAGAGAATAAGAATAGCCAGTAATAAACCATGACATGTATTAGATTGTATAGGTGAGACGTGATTTGGGATTAAGTAGGGGGGAAAATGTGACTGAGTAGGACCAAGATATAATTCTTCCCAGTCCAAATCTAGCTTTACAAATCCAGGTAATTATATTTCTGTCACTCAAATGCAAACCCGTCCGTCTATAGGGCTTGCTGATGATGCTGTCTTTTAAGGTAAAATACAGTCCACTCGAGACAAGGTCATCATCGTAGCTGCTCAGTTATGGAAAAAGCAAATCAAATAAAAGTATCCAGATATTTACTCCTTCCAGAGTTTTCACAAACCAACCCCAACTATTCCTTCCAACTTCCAAGTCTCCTTTAAAGAGACAGGAGCCTGGATAGCTTAGCAGACTAAAGCCTGTTATTAACATTCAGCTGTCTGCAATTATTGCAAGTTCGAATCTCCCCAGGCTCAAGGTTGACTCAGCCTTCCATCCTTTCTAAGGTAGGTCAATTGAGGACCCAGTTTGTGGGGGCAATAAGCTGACTTTGTATAAAATATACAAAAGTATGAAGGCTATTGCTTACGCATTGTAAGCCACCCTGAGTCTCTGGAGAAGGGCGGCATATAAATCTAATTTAAAAAAAAAGGATGTTCCTGCTGTATGGATTTACCTCAGGATGCTCCTGCTGTGTGGATTTACCTCAGGATAGGATCCTGGATAGCTCAGCAGACTAAAAGCATTGTGATTAACACCAGCTGTCTGCAATTACTGTAAGTTTGAATCTCCCCAGGCTCAAGGTTGACTCAGCCTTCCATCCTTTCTAAGGTAGGTAAATTGAGGACCCAGTTTGTGGGGGCAATAAGCTGACTTTGTATAAAATATACAAAAGTATGAAGGCTATTGCTTAATGCATTGTAAGCCGTCCTGAGTCTCCAGAGAAGGGCGGCATATAAATCTAATTTTTTAAAAAAGATATTTTATCCAAGGATAGGCTGCTGGGTGTTTGCAAGGGTTTGGGACAACCTCTAGCTAAGATTCTGTGCAGTTCGGAGAACTCCCAAATCCCACTCCTGGCTGGCCCAGCCCAGCCCATCCCTCCCAGGAGTCCCCACGCGGCCGGAGGCTCAGGGAGGGCAAAAAACAGGCCTGCCAGAAGTTCGGGAAGGCCAGAAATGGGCTCGTATCTGACCTCCAGAGGGCCTCCAGAGCCTGGGGAGGCCATTTTCACCATCCCAGAGGCTCAAGGAAAGCCTTCGGAGCCTGGGAAGGGCAAAAACACCCTCCCCCCCCACTGTGGTGCAGGAAGCCAACTTGGCCACACCCACCATAGCCACGCCCACCCAGCAACCGGGCAGAGAACCCCTTGCTAAATTTTTTGAAGGCCACCTCTGATTTTATCCCTTGTTTAATTCCAATTTTGCTTCTCTAATTCTGTGGCTCGGTTTGGTTTGAAGGGATGTGCTGTTTTATTTAATCCTGTAAACTAGTATTTCTCAGTTTCAGCTACTTTAAAATGGGTGGAGTCCAGCTTTCAGAATTCCCCAGCCAGCATGTTGGCTGGGAATTTTGGGGGTTGAAGTCCAGCCACCCATCTCAAAGTTCTTGAAGTTAAGACATGCTGCTGTAAATTCTCTGTATCAATTCATTTGGGAGAAGTATTCCTAGAGAAATGGTTGTGTACTAAATTATTTTCCTTGCCTTCTCAATGAAGTCCTAGCATTTTCTTTGCTCCAGGAGAGGTCAGATGGAAGGACCATGTGCTGCTGGCTTCTTCTGCCAAGAGGGAAGTTCTGATGCCACACCACAGGGTTACAACTTCACTTGGGCTCCCCTGGCTGATTGTCTCTGGGGAGAAAGATGTGCGGGTCCTTGTCCAGCAGGTACCTGAGTATCCTAGAAAATAGTCTGAAGAACATCTAAAGAACCAGATCTAAGGAGAGCTGGCATTTGAGGCACCTAAATATTTGATAATGGTTGTTGAAGAACTATGCAATTTTGGTGTTCTGTAGATGTTGTTTAGAGACCTAAGTCCCATGACACATATATTGGTTTCTTCCAAGGATAGAGGATAGGGGGAGATCTGTGACACTCCCTTTTAGAGATGTAGACAATTCCTAGAAGTCTCAACTAGCAGAAGGCAACATATGGAATAAGGAAGGTTGGGAATTGTGATTCAGCAGCAACTGGAACAGGAGTGTCCATAGGAGGGTCTCCTACAATTAAAGCTCTGCCCCTGGAGAAGTAGGAAATGATCTGAAAGAATGTAATGTTTGATAGTCACCAGGAGCAGAATTGAACTTGGTTGTATTCCTTTCCTGTAGGATTCTACTGCCCAGAAGGCTCAGCGGCCCCCGTTCCATGTCCAGATGATACCATAGGTTCTCACCCAGGTGCCAAGCAAAAAGTAGATTGTCTGCCTTGCCCACCAGGTCGCTGGTGCAAAAAAAGTTAGTAGAAATGTCCAGAACCCACCTTCTCTAAAACTTTACTCAAGTGGGACCTAACAGGCAAATATTTCAGTATTAATACCCATAGAAGACCCCATTTTCTCATTCTTCAGGATTTCCCGTGGTTTTTCCGTGTCCCTTTGGGTCCAACTGCCAAGGAATGAATCTCACCAATCCCCTGGGGCCACGGACCCTCCAACAATGTCCCAAGCAGACCTTCCGAAAAGAACTTGAGACCGAGGGACAACCGAATTACCAGTTCTGCATTTCGGAATGCCAGTGTCCTCCAGCAGGTGAGCTGCCAATTTTATCTCTGGCTGTAAACTCAATTTGTCAAAATCATGTTCATATGAAGAAAGACACAGCAGCTTGTGAGATCAGAAACATATTTTTCTTGAGATATTTTTCTCAGCCAGCGTCCATTATCTGACTATTTTGACATCATAGGTGCAATAGTATTCTCAATTTGCAAGAGCAGTGATTCTTTTAATAGCGGCCATTCTCTGTTGTCTTGCAACAGGAATGGTAATACTACCAAATTCCCATCCATTGTGGCTTGAGCTTCTGAGAATAGAATGGAATGGAATGGAATGGAATGGAATGGAATGGAATGGAATGGAATAGAATAGAATAGAATAGAATAGAATAGAATAGAATAGAATAGAATAGAATAGAATAGAATAGAATAGAATAGAATAGAATATTGGAATGAAGAGTAGAGTAGAGTAGAGTAGAGTAGAGTAGAGTAGAGTAGAGTAGAGTAGAGTAGAGTAGAGAAATAGAATAGAATAGAATAGAATAGAATAGAATAGAATAGAATAGAATAGAATAGAATAGAATAGAATAGAATAGAATAGAATAGAATAGAATAGAATAGAATAGAATATTGGAATGAAGTGTAGAGTAGAGTAGAGTAGAGTAGAGTAGAGTAGAGTAGAGTAGAGTAGAGTAGAGCAGAGCAGAGCAGAGCAGAGCAGAGCAGAGCAGAGTAGAGGAATAGAATAGAATAGAATAGAATAGAATAGAATAGAATAGAATAGAATAGAATAGAATAGAATAGAATAGAATAGAATATTGGAATGAAGTGTAGAGTAGAGTAGAGTAGAGTAGATTAGAGTAGAGTAGAGTAGAGTAGAGTAGAGTAGAGTAGAGTAGAGTAGAGTAGAGTAGAGTAGAGGAATAGAATAGAATAGAATAGAATAGAATAGAATAGAATAGAATAGAATAGAATAGAATAGAATAGAATAGAATAGAATAGAATAGAATAGAAAATAGAATATTTTATTGGCCAAGTGTGATTGGGCACACAAGGAATCTGTCTTGGTGCATATGCTGTCAGTATACATAAAAAGAAAAAATATATTCGTCAAGCCCCTGTCTTTGGCTGCCATGTTGCTTCATCGGTTTCTCATCCCCCTTGCCTATGGCAACTCGAGAGCAGGTCAGGGATGCTTTGCAGTTGACACACTGCAGACTTCAAGACTTTTTATTTTTCTCTTGGCAAAATGTTGGTGCAAAGTCCAAAGAGAAGATTGCTTCTTTCTCTTGAGGTCCTTCAGTCCCCTGTCTCTCATCTCTTAATTTATCTTAATTTGTCTTCCATCTAACAGGAGCCACCCCCCTCAGAGAATACCCTTGTGCCCCAGGACACTGGTGCCCAAGCAGAAAAGAAGCTTTTCTTTGTCCACCTGGTTCCTACAGGACTCAGCCTGGAGCTACATCTTTGGAAGACTGCTTGCCCTGCCCACTTGGATTTTTCTGTCCAGATCCAGAAAAGTCAGGAATGCCAAACATTCTTGGACTACCTTGTGAAGCAGGCTATGAATGTCCACTAGGTTAGTTGCTTACATTTAATATGGTAAGGGATCCTCATGATTGTTCTTCGGGAACATCTAGAGTTACTCAAGTTGCCATATCCTCAACTAGAGGTTCTTCAAAGAAGACTTTCTGGGAGAAGACACAGCATATGAAGTTGAATGCTTCTTTCTCTAAAAGGGAGATTTCAGATGATGTGAAAGGGTAGTAAATTTACTATTGCCTATCCCAGGGGTTTGCAACCTTAAACATTCAAAGAGCCATTTGGACCCGTTTCCCACAGAAAAGAAAACACCGGGAGCCACAAAACCCTTCCCGTGCCTGATTATTTCTTGAGCAGCCACAAAACTAGCATCTGTAGTTGGATGAAATGTTCTGTTTTCTTCTGAAACTTTTCTTTTCTTGGATTTATCCATGGTTGGCCTACTGAAAGTTGGAAAGCTCAATAAATCATGTGCTGGCAGGTGTTGCACATTGGCAGTTGCGACACATATTTTGAGTGACAGGGAGCTGCAGCAGAGGGATGAAAGAGCCACATGCGGCTTCAAAGCCACAGGTTGCTGACCCCTGGCCTATCCTATTGTCCAAACCCAGCAAATTCTATTTTTATTTTAACCATGGACACCAAGAAATGAATAACTAGAATTTTTGCAGGTGAACACTGGAGATATCTATATTAGCTCTGTGACCACTTTGGTGACAGCTTATTGCTTTATGTAATTGTGTTTCAATTACGAAGAGTCCCAGTAGTAATCATAAATAAAAGGAAAGGCAGATGGAATCTGGAAAGTTTTAGTTTCAGAAGGCAGCGCTGAAATTATAGTAGGATCCCTTGAGTATTTTGATGACTATCCATGGGATAAATGCTCCCATTAAAATCAATTAGTGTGGCACAAATCATTCAGAAGTGCCCAGTTTGAAACAATGTTAAGACATTCATATTGTGATTCCTGCACAGCAAATTCCAGATTGAGATTCTGCCAGGGATGGGCTGTTGCCGGTTCGGATCAATTCGGGCAAACCGGTAGTTCCAACAATCAGCTGGCCCCGCTCACCCACCCACCCACCCCTGCCCTATAATGTCCTATATTTCCTTCTTTTTGGGTCAGCTGATCTGCGTGGCATAGCTGATTTCTGCACCTCGGCTGTTCTACTTATGTGGGCTACCTTAGAAGGTAATTAGAAGGTAACATAATTACGGCGGCTAGACTAGCGTTAGCACAACTGTGGAAAATAGATCGTTTGCCAACCGACCAGGAACTAATACAAAAAATCTACACATGCGCAGAAATGGACAAATTAACTTTAGAGTTAAAGGACAAGGAAGACTCAAAATATTTTACAATATGGAATAGATGGTACCAGTGGACAAATCAGAGGAGGGAAAAAAAATGGGTAAAGATAAAATCCAGAAGAAACCAACACAATTAAAAACAGCACTGTCAGATGGATAGAATAGGTAATAAGTCACTGTGTGTATTTATATATGTGTATATAATAATAGAAAATTAGTCAGTAGGTGAAGTTGTGTACTGTATATGTAAATTTGTTTTTGATTAAGAGAAACTTGTTATATTTTAAATGCTTTTTAAGATTTAATAAAGTTTTGTATTAAAATCAAAAAAAAAAGAAGAAGAAGAAGAAGAAGAAAGTAAGCAGCTGAGCTTCAAACTGCTGTATTTTGAATGATTGCACGTTAGGTGCGCAATCACCGAACCGGTTGGAGCCCACCACTAGATTCGGCCTTATCTCAAGCATTCGGTCACCTTTCCAGGTTCATCTCATCCTTCCAAATGCCGTCCTGGTTCTTTGTGTGCACCCCGTACAGGAATTCCACCTTTGTGTCCAGCGGGTTATTATTGCCCTGAAGGTTCATCGGCGTATGAGATTCTTGACCAGCTGTGAGTACATTACCCAAATGATGAATATTTCATATACACTTCTGAAACGTCCCAGCTTTGAATGAAACACAGTGTTTAATTCTCCTTAAACCACCTGAAAACCTGTATGGTTCGTATAGGTCAGTGATGGCGAACCTTTTCAGCACCGAGTACCCAAACTAGAACATGCATGCATGTGCGTGCACTGGAGCACTGGAAACCAAAGACCAGCTGGCTGGTGCATAGATGCCTGTTTTTTGGGCGGGTTTTTTGGGTCATTTTCAGGGTGTTTTGGGGGCCATTTTCAGGCTGTTTTCAGGGCTGTTTTTCAGGCCCTCTTTGTGGGCATGTGCTCCATCACTAGCTGCTCTTCTGATTTCCACATGCACATGCATGTGCTGGAGCACCAGAAAACACCAGGAGCCTGAGTAGCGTAGGGGGGTAATGCCTCCTACAAAGGCAGCATTTAAGATCCAGCTGCTGCAATTACTTGTGAGTTCAATCCCAGTCCAGGCTCAAGGTCGACTCAGCCTTCCATCCTTTATAAGGTGGATAAATTGAGGACTCAGTTTGTTGAGCTGACTTTGTATAAATATAAATATACAAAAGTATGAAGACTATTGTTTAACGCATTGTAAGCCGCCCTGAGTCTCCGGAGAAGGGTGGCATATAAATCAAATTTTTAAAAAAAAAACAGTCTGAAAATGCCCCGAAACAGCCAAAAAACAGCCTGAAAACGCTCCAGTGCCCATGAAGACCAGCTGGCTGGCGTGCATGTGTGAGCTTGAAACCAAAAGAGTAGCTGGGAATGGTGTGCGTGCCCACAGAGAGGGCTCTGCGTGCCACTTCTGGCACCATAGGTTCGCCATCATTGCAAGACCACTTCTGCCGCCAATAGCCTCCCACCGGCCAGTATGCTCGCACAGAGAGGGCCTCCTCAGGGTGCCGTCGGCCAGACAATGTTGGCGGGTGACCCCCAGGGGGAGAGCCTTCTCTGTGGTGGCACCTGCCTTCTGGAATGACCTACCCCTGGAGATTCGCAGGATATCAGACCTGCGGACTTTCCGTCGGGCCCTTAAAACCCACTTGTTTCATCTAGCTGGGCTGGCCTGATCCCATCCTCTGATCTTACTGATCTGATCTTAAATTGGACTGTTTTAATTGTCGGCCGAAAATATTTAATATTTTTAAATTGTTTTAATTTTTGTATATCATGTTTTATCCCGGCTGTTCACCGCCCTGAGTCCGTAAGGAGAAGGGCGGTTTATAAATTGAAACAAACAAACAAACAAACAAATAAATAAATGGTTATAGGTTTTCAGGTAGCAAAGGTATAATATTCTCCCATCTCGGTTTTTAAAATTCTCCCGGTCGAGCAAAACTGCCCACGTGAATCTGAGAAAACCTGAAACAATAAATTGTATTTTTATTATATTTCCCCTTTGCTCCAGCTTTGAGTTTAAAAATACATTAGCTCCGTACTGTATCTTGATCTGAGCGGGGTCAAAATGAATTTTATATTATTTGGCTCCTTTCAGATGTAAAATATCACAGAGCTGTTCGGGTCACTCCGTTCTGTGTAGCTGCTGTGAAAACGCAACCCCAGATTATTCCTTACTGTGCCTCAACTGAGGCCTCAGAGTTCCTGTTAGAGATTAAAAGTGTTTTACAAATGTGGGTTTGAGCTTTGATGGAGATGCCCTCTCCAGTTCATGATCTGCCACCCTAAGGCCAAACAAGAGCCCTCTCCAACTTGAAGCAAGAAATGGGTCAAATGCAATTCGCACACTTCTGCTTTATACCCTGACATCAGTGGTGAAATCCAAATTTTTTTACTACCGTTCTGTGGGCGTGGCTTGGTGGCGTGGCTTGGTGGCCATGGCAGGGGTAGGATACTGCAAAATCTCTATTCCCACCCCACTCCAGGGGAAGGATACTGCAAAATTTATTTATTTATTTATTGGTTCGATTTATATGCCGCCCTTCTCCGGAGACTCAGGACGGCTTACAATACGTTAAGCAATAGCCTTCATACTTTTGTATATATCTGCTTAGTAGGGCTTTCAGCCCCCCCCCCCCCCAAAGTGGTGTTCTTTATTTTATACAAAGTCAGTTTATTGCCCCCACAATCTGGGTCCTCATTTTACCTACCTTCAAAGGATGGAAGGCTGAGTCAACCTTGAGCCTGGTGAGATTTGAACTTGCAGTAATTGCAGGCGGCTGGTGCTACTTAATAGCACTTTAGTCTGGTGCGCCACCAAGGTGTTTCCTCCCAACTCCAGGGGAAGGATACTGCAAAATCTCCATTCCCACCCCACTCCAGGGCCAACCAGAGGTGGTAATTGCCAGTTCTCCGAACTACTCAAAATTTCCACTTACCGGTTCTCCAGAACCTGTCAGAACCTGCTGGATTTCACCCCTGCCCCACATCCATTTTTGAGCTGTAGTGGTGCAGTGCTAGAATGCAGTATTGCAGGCAAACTCTGCCCACAGTCTGGAGTTTGATCCTGGTGGACTCAAGGTTGACTCAGCCTTCCATCCTTCTTAGAACGGTAAAATGAAGATCCAGATTGCTGGGGCACAATATGCTGAAGTTGCAAACCACCCAGAGAGTGCTGTAAAACACTACGGAGTTGTACAAGTCTAAGTGCTGTTGCTGTTGCTATTTTTACACTTTTCTTAAAATGTAACAATTCAATTTATTTCCCATGATTGTCTCATCTCAAGCCATCCCAAGATCTGGAAATGGAAAGAAGGGTATCTGGATGGCAACGCCTTTTCTTTTTATTCAGAAACTGAATTTTCAGCAAAAATTTCCCATGCAAATTCTGAGGACCAGGATGTTGGGGTTTAGGGGTGGGTCACACATGTGTGTGTGTGTGTGTGTGTGTGTGTGTGTGTGTGTGAGAGAGAGAGAGAGAGAGAGAGAGAGAGAGAGAGAGAGAGGGAGGGAGGGAGGGAGGGAGGGAGGGAGGGAGGGAGAGAGGGAGGGGGGGAGGGAGGGAGGGAGAGAGAGAGAGAGAGAGAGAGATGAATGAGAAATCCAAGTTTCTCCTGCAGCTTTTAGCAGAGGCAACTGAAGGTAGGGAAAATCTTCCATCAGCTGTTGGGTGAAGGTGACTAGGACACTCACCCAACTTCTCTCTTTGGTTCAGGTGTGCCTATCCCTACTACTGCCCTCCTGGAAGTGCCCAACCACAGCGGTGCCAAGCTGGTTATATAGCCCTGAATGTGTCGGGTCTCAGGGACTCCTCAGAGAAATGTTGCAAGGCCTGTGATTCAGGGACCTACAAGAACAATCTGGATTCTCACCTGCCCTGTTTGCCCTGCCCAGCGGGATTCAGCTGTCCTCCAGGTGATTATGTGAGATGTTTCTCACTGAAGTCTGTTCTTAAAGCAGTCAATTCAAGAAATGACAACCCAAGAGCTTGTTGAATGTCCCTCTAATTTATGAAGGAACCCATCTCTTCGCTGTTTTGAGAACTGTAAGCCCCACCCATGCATAACTCTGACACTAGGCTTCCCATCAGAAAGAGGGACATGCAACAGGAACCTTATAAAAGGATGCTGAAGAAGATTGAGGTGGAAAGGGGAATGGGTGGGATGGAGAGCAATCTTGGGCATCATCAAAATAGCTGGGTCAAAATGTGCATTGGCTTTTCTTTGATTGGTATGTCAATGGAGTTGAAATGGCACTGGAGAACAGTTAATAAGACTGCCGATGATATTGACAATCTGGTTGGATCTGATCTGCATGGATTCAGTGCGAAATAAATAAATAAAATGTTGATTGGAACCGAATCATCAATTCAGTTCAGACTTGTAAATTGGGGTGAAAAGGCCTGGGAACTTCAGTACTGGCTTAATGTCAAGCTCCAAGTAATAGCACCCATTACAAATCGAACTCCAAGGCGTTGCTTTTCCTCAAAGAACAAATTTATTTAGATACACCATCAGGTGAAAAGCCAGTACTGAAGTTCCCGGGCTTTTCACCCCAATGGAAGTTTCAGTTTCTCAAGTTTCCAAAACTGTCACATTGTCCAACCTAGATGAGAGCTGGTTGCTTGGTGACTTCTCTCCTCCTCCTTCCGTCAGTCAGCTGTTGGAATGTGCATGTGCTAGTTAAGCTCTTTTGACTGAAGGCTCCATCCTTCTCCCAGCTCCAAACTGTATCAAACTGAATTAACGTTAGAGCACCCCAGGATATAAGCAATCCCACATCCAAATAAAATTCAGTCTTGATACTTGACAATCTCTTGGGTTCATTTCATTCAGATGGTCAGTTCCGTTTGGGGAAGAAAGAGCAGACTTGACTGGACCCAAATTCAGTCCAATCATTGATGGGGAATCAGGGACAGTCCATGTGCTTTAGACAGTGAATCTGATTTATAATTTGATCAATTCCGTTCAAATCTCTATATCTGATGTTTGCATATATCTGATTATCAGTGCACTATAACTGTTGTGGCCCGCCAGTGGAACTGGCAGCAGTGTCGGACAGTGAGGAGGTTGGGGAGGAACATGGGCCAGTCCTGGAGGCTGGGGAAGGCTCAGGCGAGGGCTCTACGTCAGAGGCAGAGAGGGGGCCAAGGCCATCTGGCAGTTATCAGCTGCCTCCGGAGCTAGACAGCAGTGAGGCAGAGGAACAGCTGGAGCCTGTTCCCAATGTGCACATGCACAGAGCTGCCAGAAGAAAAGAACAGCTGAGAAATCAGGGTCAGCTAGGGAGTAAAGCCACAGGTGGACAATGAATGGTCCCTCCCGTAGGAAATAAAAGAGGAACGAAAGGGGAGTGGGCTTTTGCAGGAAACAATCCATCCATTCGGTCATTCGGTTCAGGAATGTGAAGACCTGTCCGTGAATCTCAGAGACTCTGTGCCAAGTCTTTCTTTGCATTTGGAAAATATTTACATGGCAGCTTTCCAGCTAGATGAGGTCTGTGGTCATAAATCCACCTTTGAAAGACTGTCTGCCAGGCCTTTGCTGAATGTGAATATGAGGAATTCACATTTGTTTAATAAAAGTGGTTTTGTCAGGACCAGGATTCTGCTTTGTGCTTTTTGGGAAAGCCTAGGCCAAAACAATAACTGGAAGGAGACATTTCAACCACAGATTCCAGTCCTCTACTCAATAATCACTCCCCAAAATTTTAACCAATTGCTCTTTTATCACAATTCAAACTTCAAGACAGTGGAAAATTGGGGAGAGCGTAGGTGGCTGCAGAGCTCCAGATTAGGCAACCTAGACAACTATATTGTCTCATCAATCTTTATTTCTTCCCTTCCTCAATCAGGCACTGCAAGTTTCCTCCAGCATCCTTGTCCACAGGGATACTTCTGTCCTCCCCAGACCTCTTCTCCTGTCCCTTGCCCCCCAGGCACCTACGGGAACAGCAGCTTTGCAAAGTACCTAGAGGAATGCAACCTCTGCCCTGCTGGATTTTTCAATCACATCCCTGCCCAAATTGGCTGTTTTCCATGCGGGAGCTCCTCGACATCACGAGAAGGTGAGTATTGTGCACTCTGGAACTACTTCAGGATCATATGATAAGGGAGATGATGTCACTAGAGTGGGACTGACCATTCTGCAGTTCCAGGTTGCTCTTTTTCGTTATGAAGATGCTGACAGTAGGTCATCTCTCTTGACAACAATGAGCCATTTGGAGCTGTTTACAGGAAGGATTCTGCAGGCCTTTCTCTGCTAGAGATATGATATCCTTTTTTAGGGACATAAGAAGCAAAGCTTTCCACTTGTTACCTCTAAAATCTTACCTAGTGTAAAGATATGTAGGATTGACCTTGGGAGACAGATAGAAGGAAAGCATCACGGGTGGGCTTCAAAAATTGTAGCAAGGGGTTCTCTGCCCAGTTGCTAGGTGGGCGTGGCCATGGTGGGTGTGGCCTAGTCATCTTCCTGCAACGTGGTGGGGGTAGGGGGCATTTTTGCACTCCCTGGGCTCCGGAGGCTTTCCTTGAACCTCCGGAAGGGTGAAAACGGACTCCCCAGGCTCTGGAGGTGCTCTGGAAGCTGGAAACGGGCCTATTTCCATCCTTCCTGAACTTCCAGTAGGCACAATTTGTGTCCTTCCTGAGCTTCTGCATGCGCCCTGCTCTTACCTGAATCCAAAATGGGCTGCGTGGGGAATCCTGGGAAGGGCAGGCAGGGTGGGAGGGGAGGGGCCAGCCAGGAGTGAGATTTGGGGGTTCTCCGAATTGCACAGAATCTTAGCTAGAGGTTCTCCCAAACCCCAAGCAGCTTATCCCTGGAAAGTATCCAAGGCAGTGTTCCTCAACTTTTTGGTCACCAGGGAGCAATTCCATGGAGAGAGATTTTTCCCGCAGACTGCAGGGGGTGTGGTTTTGCATGCTACCTGCATCTGTCGGGTGGGGCTTTGCTTGTTTGCATGGCCGAGGTGCTGGCATGCCACAAACGGATGCCAGTCCATGGACCGTGGGTTGGGAATCCCTGATCCAAGGGAACAGTCAGATAAAAGGCAGTTTAACCCGCAGAAGGAAAGTGGTCAGGGCAACGAGCTCAGAAGGGACCCTCCCTAGTTTCTTGGGCTGTATAGGGGACGGAGGGGAGAGAAATGTATTTTCCAGTTTGCAAAAATTCTGTTAATGCAAACTTCCAATAAAGTCGGATTAGTTCATCTGGTGATACTTCCCATTTGATCTGCCTCGCAAGGCTGACATCTGTTCGCTTTCTCTAGGTGCGACTAATTGTACCTGCCTTGGTTTGCACCGGAGTTTTCAGGAATCAGATGGCTCTTGCATCTGTCAAGCAGGATACCTCTATTATGATGAAAGAGGGGGAAAAAACTCAGATAGCAACAGCAACCAAGATTGCCAACCACAGGTGACGGAGGGTGAAGGTTGATAACTCTATTCTGTAGGAGTGCTGGTGGACCTGCTTCTTAATTTTTTTCCCTTCTTTTTCTCTTTCTCTTTCTCTTTCTCTTTCTCCTTCTTCTCTTTTATCTTTTCCTTTTCTTTTCCTCCTTCCTCCTCCTCACAGATAGAGGAGCGCTGTGCACCAGGGCAGATCCGTCTGGCATCCACCCGCAAATGTGTCATCTCTGAACTCTATAACTGCTCCCTAGTTTGTAATCCAGGGAATGGAGAACTTCACACTGAGCTTGGCATGTAAGCTGCAACTTTCCAAAAAACACTCCTGAGTGTTGGTGAGATGAACTCCACTCACCCCCCACCCACCCACCTGCCAAGCTTAAATCTAGACCATCCCCTCCACGCCTTAATTTTTGTAACTAGATTTCTCTTTGTGGGGTATGTCTGGTAGTCAACGCAGAGAGAAACAGAATGCAACAAACATCTCTGAAGCGCCATTTTCTGTAGCCTGGTGTCTTCCAACACAAAATTCTTAGCCAGTTGCAGACTAACAAATCTTTAAAAAGGCAAGTTGGAAGGCCGCCTTAGAGAAATCTGTTCTTGTAGCTTCTACAGACGTGATGGCGAACCTCTGGCATGCATGCTACAGATGGCATGCAAAGCTCTCTCTGCAGGCACACGAGCCATCACCCCACCTCAGCTCCACTGCGCATGCATGCATGCCTCCTGCTGGCCAGCTGATGTTTGGGTCTCTGCCATGCATGCGGTGGCAGTAGGGTGCATGCAGGAGATGTGCATGTATGTGCAGGGGCAGAGTGAGCGCAGGGGGTGCGGTGTGCCAGCCCGATTTTTGTCCCAGGAGGCTGCCTGGAGCCAGGGGCATGCGTGCGTGCATGGGGGGGGGGGGCACACAGGGAGGTGTCACGCATGCATTGCATTATGGGTGCCAGCACGCGACAACAAAAAGATTAGCCATCACTGTTCTACAGTGTCCATGTTGATCTATGCTTTCCCACTTCTCAGCCCCAGCTGTTGCTCCAGAAAACAAAAGTTTAAAAATCTCACTTCCACCCCGATGGAGACTCACTCTGGTCCTTTGCTTTTCTTCTTCATCTCTAAGATGTCACTGTGAGAAGTACATCTCCGCCGAAGAGCTCTGCGATCAGCTCTGCTTGCTGCGATCCCCTAGACTTTCCCTCAAGTTTGGCCCAGAAAGAGAGCTGATCCTCACCATCAAGGGGGCTGAAGAACGAGTAAGTAAAGGGATGTCAGAATTACGGCCTGGATGATGGTGCGTGTTTTCTAATCTGGTGTGCTTTGGCATGTAAGCTCTTCGGTACAGGAGGGAGCAACACTGAAGGAGAGGGACAATAATAATAGCTTTAAAGAAACAGTGGTGGAATCCTTCCAGTTTAACAACTGGTTCGGTGATCGTACACTTTGTGAGCAGTTCAACGAAAAATCACCTTCTGCGTTAGTGCTAGGGAATTAAAACAGCTGAGGCATGACAATCCGCTCTGTCGTGCTAATCAGCTGTGAAGATAAAGGTAAGTAAAGCTCAGGGGCGGGTGGGCGAGCCCAGCTGATCATTGGAGCAAACCGGTTTGCTCCCAGCTGATCGTCGGAGCTACAGGTTTGCCCGAACTGGTCCTAACCAACAGAATCCCACCCCTGTAATACAAGGTTACAGAGATATCTTGGGAATTGCTTTGGAGAAATAGCAAAAGCAAAAGTGTTTAACTTAGAATCATAGATCTAGAAGGGATCTTGGAGGTCTTTTATTCCAACCCCCTGACCAAGACAGGACTCCTTATATAGCATCCCAGACAAATGTGCTTCTGCTTTCTCTTTCCGAACCAGCACGGTGGAGACTCATGGCAGACACTTCCTGTTCTCCTTCCCACCTTGGTTGTTCTCTGCTTTACAGGAGATACCAAATATTCTTGGACCGGATCATCACATTCAAGAAATCCAGCAGGTCCATTTAACTATCTTTGGCCCCAGTGGTGTCTTAGGCTTTCTTCCTTCCAACCCAGATATCATTGATCTTTTCCTATCAGGTAAGATGTGAGATTTTGTCATGGATGGAGGGATCTGCGGTTCACCTAAACTTTGCTAGACTCCCCTCCCTTCTCCCTAAATGATGGCCATCCTGGCTGAAGCTAATAGGTATCAAAGTCCCAACAACATGTGGATCACTTACTCCTCTTTGACCCCAGTTTGGTGCAGTGATGAAGGCACCATATTAGAAACCAGGAGACTGTGAGTTCTAGTCCCACTTTAGGCATGAAAGCGGGCTGGGTGACTTTGAGCCAATCATTGAGAGATGCTTCAGATATGAAAGCCAGCTGGATGACTTTGGGCCAATAACTAGAAAACTGTGAGTTCTGGTCCAGACTCAGGCATGAAAACCGACTGGAAAACTTTGGGCCAATCACCAGAAGATGATGAATTCTAGTCCTGTCTCAAGCCATGAAGACTGGGTGACTTCAATCCAGTCACTCTTTCTTGGCCCTAGGATGAAGACAAGGGCAAACCACTTCTGAAAAACCTTGCCAAGAAAGACAAAGCATTCACCAGGAGCAAAGAATGACTCAAAGGCACATGCAAGAAAGAAAAGAAAGAAAGAAAGAAAGAAAGAAAGAAAGAAAGAAAGAAAGAAAGGAAGGAAGGAAGGAAGGAAGGAAGGAAGGAAGGAAGGAAGGAAGGAAGGAAGGAAGGAAGGCTAGTTCTTCTAAACATTTTGGAGGAATAGAAACAGAATAACTAGAATAGAACTTCAAGGTGTATTTAACAGTCTCCTACCTATCTATTTCATTTTATTTACAAATACACTTAATTTCTTTCTTTCGAAGCAGCTACATGGCACACATAGCCATATCGGTGGGTACGGGAGCTCAGCTCTGGCCCCCATGCATGCACCAGCCAGCTGATTTTTGGGCCTTCTGGGCCCACAGGAAATAGGGAAGCAGGTGGGACTGGAAGTTGGCAAACGGGCCGTTTCTGGCCTCCGGATGGCCTCTGGTGGGGGGGGGGGAGGCCGTTTTCACCCACCCCAAGCTCCTAGAAAGACTCTGGAGCCTGGGGAGAGAGAAAAAGGGGCCTACCGACCCACCGGGCCATTCTGTGTCAGGAGCCAAGGGGGATGGGGGGGGGGTGTCACACGCATATGCACGGGGGCAGGGCACATAGAATTATAGGTGTGGGCATGCGTGCGTGCGACCCCCCCCCCCCCCCCGCTCCTGGCACACGATGGCAAAAAGGTTAGCCATCACTGAGCTAGATCTTCAGGTTAAAGTGCTTTTTGCTTTTCTTATCCAAGCTATTTTATTTTAAAGCATTGGCTCTTCATTCTCCCCCCCCCCCCAAAAAAAAAAAGGCTCAGTCTCCCTTCATGTTATTTGAGGCATTAGAATCCTTTTCACCTCTTTGGACAGATGCCACCTTGCTTGTCAAACCCCAGATGAAACAAATCTTGTGCAAAATAAAACCCATTTACCCACAAGTGGGCCATACTTTCTCTGCTTTTCTCCTGATAAAATCTCTATGGATTTAATGTCAGACTTACAGCCAGGTTACCCATTATTTTATAGGCGAGATTTATATCCTGGTTTTTTCTCGAGGAGCTCATGGCAGCTTACAGGGGACTTCTGCTTAATTTTATCCCCCACAATAAGAACCCTCTGAGATAGAACAGGCTTAGAGGTAAGTCCCGAAATCCTCCAGTGACTTCTCACAGCCCAAGGTGGATTAGGACTTGGTTCTATCCAACCCACATCTAAAACCTTGTCTACTCCATTACATCACCTCTTACTAGTGGTGGGATCCTCCCAATTTAACAACCGGTTCGGTGATCACACGATTTGTGTGTGTGCATGAAGTTTGAGGAAATCTTCACTTCTGGGTTTCTTTGCAGGAGTAACACAGCTGATTTGCACGGCAATCCGCTCTGCAGTGCAAATCAGCTGAGAAGATCAAGGTAGGAAAATAGCTCGGGTGGGAGGGTGGGCCCATCTGATCATTGGGGCAAACCGGTTGTCAGGGTTCCAAGTAGCACCCCCAATGAAATCAAACTCCGAGGCTTGAAATTTCTCAAAGCTAACTTTTATTAGAATAGAATTTTTTTATTGGCCAAGTATGATTGGACACACAAGGAATTTGTCTTGGTGCATAAGCTCTCAGTGTACATAAAAGAAACGTTCATCAAGAATCATAAGGTACAATACTTAATGATAGTCATAGGGTGCAAATAAGCAATCAGGAAACAATATCAATATAAATCATGATACAAGCAACCAAATTACAGTCATACAATCATAAGTGGAAGGAGATGGGAACGATGAGAAGATTAATAGTAAATAGTTTGACAGTGTTGAGGGAATTATTTGTTTAGCAGAGTGATGGCCAATGCAGTTCTAGGCTACATAAACAGGGATAGAATCAAGATCACGTGAAGGGTTAATACCACTTTATAATGCCTTGGTAAGGCCACACTTGGAATACTGCATCCAGTTTTGGTCGCCACGATCAATGGTGGGATTCAAATCCTTTTAGTACCGGTTCTGAGGGTGTGGCTTGGTGGGTGCAGCATGGCTTAATGGGCGTGGCTTGGTGGGCGTGGCAGGGAAAGGACATTGTAAAATCTCCATTTCTACCCCACTCCAGGGGAATGTTACTGGAAAATCCCCATTTCCTCCAGATCAGCTGGGACTTGGGAGGCAGAGAATAGATGGGGGTGAGGCCAGTCAGAGATGGTATTTACCAGTTCTCCGGACTACTCAAAATTTCCGCTACCGGTTCTCCAGAACTGGTCAGAACCTGCTGAATATCACCTCTGGCCATGAGGTAAAAAAGATGTTGAGACTCTAGAAAGAGTGCACAAAGATGATTAGGAGACCGGAAGCTAAAACATATGAAGAACGATTGCTGGAACTGGGTGTGTCTAGTTTAATGAAGTTCTATTTCTATTGTTCAAAACCTCCAGTGATGCCCCTCCACAACTCTGGGAGGAAAGCTACTCCATTGATTAATTGTTCTCATTGTCAGAAAATTTCTTCTGACTTTTATATTGGATCTGTCTCTCACAAGCTTCTACCCGTTACTTCTTGTCCTGCCCTCTGGTGCTTTGGAGAATAAATCAATGATGAGAAGTTCCTATCTAGGCAATAATTTATGATTCACTTTCCCACAGTATTTTTTTTAAAAAAAAAGAAAACCAAGGAAGTGAATTTACTTTCATATTTTTATCTTTACTGGTCCAGGAGATTCACCACCAAGATACCGGCGGGATACATCGCGCCAACATTTGCCTACCATCCCAAATCCTGTTGCGTGTTTGGTGGTGGGAGAGGCTATACTTTTCCAGCTGAGCATTAATCCCTCCAGTAAGTCCTGGCACCTGAACTCAATTTTTTTCCCTTGACACAGCAACAGTACTTAGACTTATATACCACTTTATTGTGCTTTACAGCCCTCTCTAAGTGGTTTACAGAGTCAGCCTATTGCCCCCAACAATCCGGATCCTCATTTTACCCACCTCAGAAGGATAGAAGGCTGAGTTAATCTTGAGCTGGTCAGGATCGAACTCCTGGCTGTGGGCAGAGTTAACCTGTAATACTGCATTCTAACCACTATGAAGGGAGGGAGGGAGGGAGGGAAGATGGATGGATGGATGGATGGATGGATGGATGGATGGAAGGAAGGAAGGAAGGAAGGAAGGAAGGAAGGAAGGAAGGAAGGAAGATAGCAATAGCACTTAGATTTTTATACCACTTCACAGTGCTTTACAGCTCTTTCTAAGCATTCTAAGGTTTACAGAGTCAGCATATTGCCCCCAACAATTTGGGTCCTTATTTTACCCATCTTGGAAGGATAGAAGTCTGGGTCGACCTTGAGTTGGTCAGGATCAAACTGCTGGCTGTAGGCAGAGTTAGCCTGCAATACTGCATTCTAACCACTGTGAAGGGAAAGAAGGAAGGAATATTGCCCCCAACAATTTGGGTCCTAATTTTACCCACCTTGGAAAGATGGAAGGCTGAGTCAAACCTTGAGCCTGGTGAGATTCGATCTGCCAAATTGCAGGCAGCCGGCAGTCAGCAGAAGTAGCCTGCAGTACTGCACTCTAACCACTGCGCCACCCCGGCTCATGGACATGTTGGCTCAATAAATTCAGGGAATATGAACAACAGTGTCTCTTAATCCAGGGCTGATGGGGGGAAATTGTTAGTGTTGAGCCAACTCTAAATGCTAAATGACTGTCAACAGAGACGATTTCTTGAAATGCAGAAAAAAATATATTCACTCATGCTGTGTAGCAGTCACTGTCTACCAATTCTTGCCAGATCGGGCTTCTAGCCACTACCCTGTCTACCAGAAGGAACATCTTTACAACAGCAATCCCCACTGGGATTTTGGGGCATTCAGAAGGCTGGACTACCTCATCCGAGAGACCCAGCTCAACATTTCCAGGTTCGTTCAGAGGCAGTTTCAGGTTTCTCCTTTTTCTGTGAGATATTCTCTGAGAGGTTCCAGCCAGTGGTGGGATTCAACTGGTTCTGTCAGGTTCGGGCGAATCTGTAGCGGCGACTGCGGGAGTCTCTGCCCACCCACCTGGATGTAATGTGTGAGCACTGTTCATGTGCGAAAGGTTGTGCACATGTGCAGAGGAGGCGTGTGTGAGTGTAGCGAGTGTGTACACATGCGCATGCTCACATTTGCGAACCGGTAGGGAAGGTAAGTTAATCCCACCTCTGGTTAAACAACGAGTAGAATGAATTCCTGACTTGAGGTTATTACATATATCTGAGGGAGAGAATACTGAGGTAATTTAAAAAAGAGCTTACATTTTAGCCATCAAATCTATAATTATTATACAGTAAGTCAACAGCTGTTGTCGTCTGCCAGCAGCCTGCGGAGCTGGTAGTGGAGTCCGACAGTGATGAGGCTGATGAGGAAGAACATGGGCCAGTCCTGGAGGCTGGGGAAGGCCCAGATGAGGGCTCCAGGACTGGCCCATGGTTCTCCCCAGCCTCCTCACTGTCCAATTCCGCTGCTAACTCCGCAGGCTGCTGGCAGACCACAACACTATGTGAGAGAAAGAGGATGAAGACAGGCCCTTCCTGATAGTTCTCAGAGTCTATTGTAAATGCAGATAGTAGAGTCCTCGGTCTGGCAAGATTTTATCTATAAGTGTGAAACGATACAGACCTCACTTGGAAGAATTACCAGGTATCTCTCTTGGTTTTGAGCCTGACACAGGGTGACCAAAGGATTATGGGAGTTGGAGTCCACACATAATGGCTGAAGAATTCTGGGAGGTGAAGTCCACAGATAAGATGATGGAATGTAGTGAGGAGGTGGATAGATGGGAGGGAGTGCATTCCAGAGGAGTAAGGGGCAACTCAGCCCTGCTACTATGTGTGTGAGAAGGAAGGTGAAGATAGCACCTCCTCAGAGTCTATTGTCAATGCAAATAGTAGAGTCCTCAGACTTGCAAGGCTTTCTCTATAGGTATGAAAACAATAAATAACTCAGATTTGGAAGAATCACCAAGAGTCATTCTTGGTTTTGGGCCTGACACAGCATAGCCAAATGACTTTTTCCCCATTTCAGGTTGAGCCATGTATTTCTAGAACCTGGAACCTATGTGTTTCGGGATAATGCTGTTGAAAGCCGGATGCTCATTGTGGTAGTGAAAGAGCAAAGCTTGGGATGTAATCCTCACACAGCTTCCTTCCAGCCTTCCTCTCCATACCAGCTGGCTCGGTATGGAGTCTTGAAGCACCCAGTGGTGAATATTGCCCCTGATTGGCCAACTATTACAGGTAAGATCAGCCCTGTGTGGTGCATGAGAAATATTTTACGTAGTCTATGCTGTGTTTGTCTTGTTATGAAAGGTAAAAGTAAAGGTTCCCTTCGCACATAGGTGCTGGTCGTTCCCGACTCTAGGGGGCGGTGCTCATCTCCATTTCAAAGCTGAAGAGCCAGCACTGTCCGAAGACGTCTCCGTGGTCATGTGGCCGGCATGACTAAATGCCAAAGGCGCACGGAACACTGTTCCCTTCCCACCAAAGGGGGTCCCTATTTTTCTACTTCCATTTTTTTTATGTGCTTTCGAACTGCTAGGTTGGCAGAAGCTGGGACAAGTAATGGGAGCTCACCCCTTTACGCAGCATTAGGGATTCGAACTGCTGAACTGCCGACCTTTCGATTGACAAGCTCAGTGTCTTAGCCACTGAGCCACCACATCCCTTGTATTAGCATAGCATAGCATAGCATAGCACAGCACAGCACAGCACAGCATAGCATAGCATAGTATAGTATAATATCATATAGTATAGTATATATAATGTATTATATTGGGCATATAATGCCTCTTAAATTCCCCACCTCAGGCAGATACCTTCATGATTCACGTGAGTATAAGAAGGGGATGCTTCACAATCACACTTGCAAAATTCCGAGCAAGTGACTCTCCTTCCCTCAATCAGGTCCATGTTTTTTCTGCCATTTCAGTTGTCCTTTTCATCTTGGGCTTCGTCACCGTGCTGCTGACTGCCCTCTTTTTCCTACTGAGGCCCCCCAGCTGCCCTCCAAACCCAATGAAGATGTGGAAGCCCCGATGGAGGAGTTTAGGAGAGTATCACATCCCGCCAGAGTATGTGCTTATTAAAGAGAGGTGAGTGGAGAAAGCAAGGTCAGCTGGTTTAAAACCATGGGCGCACCTCCAAAGTTGCCAGAATATTTTATTTCAAAAGACTTTAATCTGATGAGTCTCCTTCCCATTCAATAATCCCTAAAGATCAGCAGAGAAGAAGACAAATACATATGTTCTGGGTTAACTTTTACAACCTCTAGTAAGTCATTTCCTCTTGGATATTGTTCTCCATTCATGTGATGGAAGGTAACGAGGAGGTGGAATCCCCAGATTGCTGGGGAGGGTGCATTTCAGAGGAGTAAGAGGCAACTCAGTCCTGATACCATGTGTGAGGGAAAGAGAGTAAGGACGTAATAGTTCCCAGAGTATATTGTGGATGCAGATAATAGAGTCCAGCAAGATTTTGTAGGTGTGAAAACAATGAAGAATTCAGATTGGATGAATTGCCATGTGTTATTCTTAGTTTTGAGTCTGATAATCCAGAGTAATGTTGATAAAATGAATTAATGTAGGAGTAACCATGATAGAAATATTCAAGAAATGTTGCCTAGGCAAAGGGAGAATGAAGCAAGGGTGAAATCCAACAGGTTCTGACAAGTTCTGGAGAACCAGTAGCAGAAATTTTGAGAAGTTCAGAGAACCGGCAAATACCACCTCTGGCTGGCCCCAGAGTGCAGTGAGAATGGAGATTTTGCAATATCCTTCCCCCAGGATTGGGGATTTTGCAGTATCTTTCCCCTGGAGTGGTGTGGGACTGGAGATTTTGCAGTATCCTTCCTCTGCCACATCCACCAAGCCACACCACACCACGCCCACCAAGCCACGCCCACAGAACTGGTAGTATAAAAATTTGGATTTCACCACTAGGATGAAGCATTCTTTAAGCCTTGGGAGAAAAGATAATATTCAGAAGCAGTTCAGGCAATGATCTCTCTGATTCACTGGAGTATAAGAAGGGGAAGGAGATGGATCACAACCAGACTTGCAAAATTCTGTTATTATAATAACCAGTCTCAACGAAATATAGTTTTGGTCTTCCTGTGGAGTTAGGGTCTTCTAGTCTAATCTACTTAGAGGGTCTGACGATTAGACAAACTACATTTTTATTTCAATAATATGTTAGCAACATTGGGTCCCGTGTCTCTCCATCTGCTAAAGAGCAATGAGTCAAATAACAGTGAAGAAGTCAGCTTTGGATCTTCATGACAAAGTTGTGGATCCGATTCGAAGTCTCGTAGCCAAGGGGAACACTGAGTTAGTAAAAAAGCAAAATCATAGAATCCTGTGTTTGCTAGGAGCATTTTTTAATCTGCCAAGTTGAAACCTCCTCAGCGGAGGAAATCAAATCTGAGCATCGTAAGCAGATGGCTGCTTGATGCTTACTTGAATTCATCTAATGAAGAGGAGACCACTTATCGCTCTGGATAATTGGTTGCATTGTCAAATTGCTGTTATTACTGGAAAGCTTCTGTCTTTCTACTGGTAGGAGTTAATTGGAATCTATAATATTTGCCAAGGCCTTTCACTGGGTGTCCTCCAAGGCTAAGGTAACCTTATCTAAAGCATTTTCTGATAACCTAAGCTTCTGTTTACTACTTGGCTGCATCATCTCTTGTTACTAGTATCTCCGAAAGAGCTGTCAGAGATTTCACACCACATGTATGGGTCCTGTTACCAAATATTATGTTTGTTTTTTTTCAGTGGGGTTAGTTTCTTAGAACGTGACTCCTACAGGTGTGCCACTCTTAAGATAAGATGTATGTTTTTCCATCTCTACTTCATTCTCTCTCATCTGTCATTCAGCCTCCGATTCAGCACAACCCTTGGACCTCAAACCTTTGGAGAAGAACTGGATGTCAGAGAAGAAAGCTTTCCAGGATTGTGTAAGCATCTCCCTCGAGGATTGGCGTTCTCACAAATGGGTGGTGAAAGTGACCTCTTTCCTCATCCTCTGGGAACAGCCAAATGCTTCTGATTGAAATGTCCTTTAACAATGAATGGATCCTGATCTTTTTTTTTTAAAGCTCTGTCCCAAAATTGGTTTTCCAAAATGACTGAAGAAAGTCTGTCACCTTTCTCTCAGAGAAGGTGCAACTCAGCAATCCACTTTCTAAAGGGGGGAGTGGGAGAGAAGAGAGATAACTCTCTGCCTGCATTTGGAAATCCTTTCCTTTCTTCCTCTATTCATTTACTTAATGATTGATAGATGAAACATGAAACATGAAATATGTACATGATAGATGATTGATAGATGATGCATGAAACATGTACCTGATCGATGATTGATGGGTGATAATGATAGGTGATAGATGAAATATGAAACGTGTACATGATAGATGGTTGATAAAAGAGAGGGAGGGGGGAGGGAGGAGAGAGAAGTTAAATCCTTCTTGTCCTTATGGGTGGATTAGAGAGAGAGAGAAAGGAAGGGAGAGAGCAGAGAGAATGAGAAATAAAAATTCCCTTCTCACCCTTATGCGGGCACTGAGTCTTCTTCAATCTCGGATCCTCTACCATAAGCTTGGGAGTCTGAAGGTTCTGTTCAGTATCTTAGCTGTTGCTGGCACTGCACTCTTCTGACAGAGCTCTGGTGTAATTCCTGAGATCTGTTGAAGCCCCCCTCCCAGTTTAGGAGTCATAGCCCCAAGTCCTCCTACCACCACTGGAACTACTTTGGCCTTGACTTTCCACATCCTCTCCAGTTCCTCCTTCAAGCCTTGCTACTTCTCCAGCTTCTCATACTCCTTCCTCCCTGTTGTTGCTGTCACCTGGTACCACTATATCTATCACCACTGCTGTCTTCTAGTCCTTACCTAGGACCTCGTTATCTGGTTGATTGGCCCCATACCTGCCTGTCCATCTGGATCTGAGAGTCCCACAGGATCTTAGCTCTCTCATTCTCCACGACCTTCAGTGGGATCTCTTACCTGGACCTGGGAGGGCCTAATCCATACACTGAGCAGATGTTTACATGCCAGCTATTTGTTTGCGCTGTTCGATGTGTTATTCAGTTTGTGTGTGGGAGTGTGCATGTATCCTTATATATATGTTTTATATAGTACAGAGAAAGGCCTCTCGTGCATGCATCCTTTTATATATACCGTACTTTTTGGAGTATAAGACGCACTTCCTCCCCCCCCAAAAGACAGTGAAAAAGTTGGTGTGCCTTATACGCTAAATACAGCCATTTTTGGCCTCCTGAAGCCCCACCTCACACATCCCGTTTTTGCAAAAACAGGGCGTGCAGAGGCTTTGAGAGGCCTGCAGAGTGTTCCTGTGGAGTGGGGAGGGAAAAATACCCCTGTTTTTGCAAAAAACAGGCCCATTTTTGGCCTCCAAACCCCCCACACATCACGTTTTTGCCCTCCCCAGCCCCCAGGAGCACTCTGCAGGCCTCCCAAGCCCTCTGCGTGCCCCATTTTTGCAAAAAACTTTTTTTCTTGCTTATCACTTCAAAATCTTGGTGCATCTTATACACAGGTGCATCTTATAGTCCGAAAAATACAGTACTTTATATAGTATATCTAATACTTCTGCTGACTGCCGGTTGCCTGCAATTTGACAGTTCAAATCTCACCAGGCTCAAGGTTTGACTCAGCCTTCCATCCTTCTGAGGTGGGTAAAATGAGGACTCAGATTGTTGGGGGCAAGAGGCTGACTCTGCAAAACTACTTAGAGAGGGCTTTAAAGCACTGTAAAGAGGTATATAAGTCTAAGTGCTATTGTTATTGCTATTTACTTGTAACATTTCCAAAACCAACTACAATTGGTAAGATGACAACAATTGATTGTGATTGTTGTGCACGTGATTTGAATCGAAACGCTTTGTTCATATTTTGCAAGTCACATCAGCTCTTCAGGAATTTATTTTTCTGATGTTGCTTAGTCCCTAAGCAGTAAGAAGGGTGTGGAGCATTCATCTCCATTGTTCAGCTCTTATTTCCATATAGTACGGTTGCACATTATTAATATGGCTTTGACAGCTTTCAATATTTCCAGATGTCCCATATGCTGTTGGAGTTCATACCTGCCAGGTGGAAACTCATTCTAATCGATTTCCGATTTTTATGACCATTTTTGCCACAGCCATTAAGCGTATCCAGCTTCTCTCCTTGACTTTCCTTGTCAAAAGTCCCCTAGCAAAGTTGTAAATGGTGATCATGTGACCTGAGTTTTGCAACCATCTAGGACTACTTATTTATTTTATTTATTTATTTAGCTTGTCAAACATGTACGAGAAAACAGGTATAAATATAAACATGGACATGAAGACTGGAAATGAGTATGAATAAAAGGGGACAGCAGGAGAGGGACGGTAGGCACGCTGGTGAGCTTATGCATGCCCCTTACAGACCTTTTAGGAATGGAGTGAGGTAGACAGTAGACAGTAGACAGTCTAAGGTTAAAGTTATGGGGGTTTGAGGATGTAACAACAGAGTCAGTTAGTGCATTCCAGGCATTAAACACTCTGTTGCTGAAGTTGTATTTTCTGCAATTGAGTTTGGACCTGATTACCTTGAATTTGTATTTATTGTTTGCCCATGTGTTATTGAGGTTGAGGTTGAAGCTGAAGTAGTCTTTGACAGGTAGGACGTTGTAGCACTACGTTGTAGCACTATTTTGTGTACTACGTTTAGGTCAGACCGTAGGCGGCGTAGTTCTAGGTTGTCCAAGCCCAAAATTTGAAGCCTGGTGGCATAAGGGATGCTATTACGAGCAGAGGAGTAGAATATTCTTCTCATGAAATACCTCTGGACCCACTCAATTGAATTAATGTCTGATATACAGTGTGGATTCCCGGCAGACATGCTGTATTCAAGAATTGGCCTGGCAAAGATTTTGTATGCTCTAGTTTGTAGTACAATGTTACCGGAGAAGAAGCTTCACAAAATTAGGTTAACAACTCTTAATGCCTTTTTGGCAATGCTGTTACAGTGAGGTCTGGGGCTTAGAACTTACTTGCCAGTTCCACAGAGCGTGAATTTTGATCACATGACCATGGGGATGCGGCAACAGTCATAGGAGCGAGGAGCAGTCATAAGTCATCTTTTTAGCACCATCGTAACTTTGAATGTTGATTACATGAATAATCATATGCTGAAGTCTATTTTTAAAGCTCTGTGAGATCTTCAACGTGTTTCCGGTGAAGGTGAAGGAAAGCTTCATCCAGCAGATGGTAGCATTTCCACTCTTAAGAAAAGACCTTTGCTTTCCAAATCACATTAAGAGAGAAAGTTTTTTTTCATTTCCTAACCATCCTGTCGATTCTATTTGTTCATTTCTCACTCAAATCTCAGGAGCAATCTCTACATTACATTTTAAATCACCTATCAAGTGCTTCAAGAGTATTTTGGAACCGTAGATTACTTTCAAGTGTGACCACGGAAAATCTTTGTCCTTCCAGATTATGTCAATTCTTGCACAAATTACGATTGCTCTTACAAATTGCAGCAATAAGAAGCAGATGTTTGCTGTGAGCCTGCTCCATATAAATGAATATACAGTAGTGGCCAAAATTGTGGAAACCTTTTGGGAAAAGTATATTTTTGAGGTTTGATGGCTAATAACACCACTTTTTTTTTTTTAGTTTTTTGAGTTTCAAAATAATCCTATTCCAGGAATAGCCCAGACCTTCTTAACCCAATTGAAAATCTATGGAGCCAACGATAGAAACTTGTTAGTCAGAAGCGACCCAGCAATAAAACCCAGTTAATAGAAGCAATCCTTCAATCTTGGCTTCACATGATAACAGCTGCAGAACTCAAAGACTTGGTTCACTCCATGGGAAGATGTTGTAAGGCCGTCATTCATGCTAAAGGTTACCCAACTAAGGATTAACTGACATGGTGATCATTTTTGTATATCTTGTTTTTTCTGTGGTGATCATTTTTGTATATCTTGTTTTTTCTACGTGTTTCACTTTTCTTCTTTATACTGTAACTGCTATTCTAACGGCAAATCCTTCATAAAAGTTATTGCATTACATTGTTGATTAAATGATCTTTCCATTGATATATAATTTTATGGTACTGCTCCCCCAAAAAATGGTGTTATTCGCTAATTTTAGAACTTTTCCCAAAAGGTTTCAACAATTTTGGCCACTACTGCAAGCCGAAGAGCTTGCTACGTTGAAAACATTTCATAACATCTAATAATCAGTGATGATTCAAAATTTCCAGTCTTTAACCTCTGTTGTGGCTTTCTGGATGCAAAGTTAGATCAGATTTTGATGTGCTTGTTTCAAATTTTGTGGACTGTCCATTTAAAAGTTGACCCTAGCGATCCATGCTATCTTCCTGGTGTTGTACCTTCAAAATCTGATTCCAGATATATTGCTTTGAGTAGCAAGTTAGACAGCATATGAATTTAATAAATAAATATCCAAATTTTGTACCGCGACAACTTCAATATGTGAGACAGGGGAGGGGGGATGGACCACCTGAGACCATCTACGGTCTGTGAGAGGATCTGGAAGCTTGCCTCCTTCATTTAACCACTAGATGGTTCCCTTTGCTATGAAACTATGTGATTGGGTTTGATAATCAACACCTACAGCTTGAATCCTCCCCTTCTCTCCCTCAGCCTTACCCCACAGAAACGTCTCCTATCCTATCCCCTTCTCTCCCTCAGGCTGGCCCCACAGAAATGTCTCCTATCCTATTCCCTTCTCTCCCTCAGGCTTTCTAGCCCCTTCTCTCCCTCAGGCTGAGGCTGGCCCCACAGAAGTCTCTCATCTCCCCTTCTCTTCCTCAGCCTTGCCCCACAGAAACGTCTCCTATCCTATCCCCTTCTCTGCTCAGGCTTTCTAGCCCCTTCTCTCCATGAGGCTTGCCCCACAGAAGCCTCCCGCCTTCTCTCCCTCAGGCTGGCCCCACAGAAGCCTCTCCTCTCCCCTTCTCTCCCTCAGCCTTGCCCCACAGAAACGTCTCCTATCCTCTCCCCTTCTCTCCCTCAGACTTTCTATCCCCTTCTCTCCATGAGGCTGACCCCACAGAAGCTCTCCTATGCTATCCCATTCTCTCCAGAGTTATTTTCCAGTTGGGAGGGGGAGTAGAATGTCTAACTAATTAGCATCAGAGTGTGTTATAATAATATAGGAAATACTAATGCTCTGATGGTCCTTTCGAAAAATCCTTTCTTGGTGAGCACCTAGAAGCCAAGAGGAACATACGTGGCAAATTTCAAGTTTGTAGGCTTTACGGTTCTGGAGCTTTCATGATTAATGCGTGAGTGGTTTTCGCTTATATATATATATATATATATACATATACATATACACACACACACACACACACACACACACACACACATATATACATACATATACATATACATATATATATATACATACATACATACATACATATATATATATGTTTTCTGAGGTTTTCACGGGTGTTTGTATGTAGCTCTTTGGTTATTCGGGTCTTCTCCCGCGTAGAATTGGAAGTATCTTGGCGACGTTTCGATGAAGTCTCATTCGTCATCTTCAGGCTGGTGTTCTCAGCTTTGTGCTTCCAGGAGCAATGACCTCAGAAAAAACACACACACACACACACACAAGCAGAACACACCCCCAGCCAATTAGAGCACAACCAACCCCCCATCCAATCAGAGCACAGCCAAGCCCCTAACCAATCAGAACACACCTCCACCCAATCAGAAAACAGCCAAGCTCCCACCCAATCAGCTCACACCCCCACTAGCAGTTAAAAGGAAGAGACAGCTGCAATCTCACATTGCTCCTGGAAGCACGAAGCCGAGAACACCAGCCTGAAGATGACGAATGAGACTTCGTCGAAACATCACCAAGATACTTCCAATTCTACGCGGGAGAAGACCCGAATAACCAAAGAACTACATATATATATATATATATATATATATATATATATATATATATATATATATATATATATATATATATATTTATTTATTTATTTATTTATTTATTTATTTATTTATTTATTTATTTAATATTTTTGCTGATAATACTATAAATAAAGGGAGGCTGTTATAGATCTATTTCGAGCTTATTTGCTCTCATCAGACAGTCAAATAAGCTCGAAATAGATCTATAACAGCCTCCCTTTATTTATAGTATTATCAGCAAAAATATTAAAAACATAGAAAAATAGCTTGTCGGCTATATGATACTGTCTGGATGGCCCATGAGATTGGGCTGAAAGGCAAAAATTGGAGATTTGTGATATCTCCTCCATTCGTGGTAATCCAGGATGACTTAATACAAAAAACATACATACATACATACATACATACATACATACATACATACATACATACATACATACATATATATATATTTCTTCCTGTCCTGTTCTGGTCTTGTAGGTGCTAAGAAGGCCAGTATCAAATGTGTTTCTTTCAGGTGGTAACCAGTTTGCGGTGAAAAATCTGGAAGACTTCAGTGTTCGCACCTTGTATGACAAACTGGAAGATCAAAATTTGCATCTGGCATCCCAGCTTGCAAAACACCGGGCTGAAGTCTCCGTCTTTTATCGAGGAATCAGTCAGAAAATTCAAAGTCTTTGGGTCAGTATTTTGAAGCAGGACACTATTTCCCACAAGAACCGATGATGCTGGGAATTGCTATCCCAAAACACCAGGAAAGGTCAAAATTAGGAAAAGTTGCAATGGCAGGCTATCCTAAGCCTCCAGCGCAAGCCACGATGATGATGTCGTGTGGGTCATGACATCATCCCATAAATATTATCAAGGATGATGATGAAAGTTGCATTATTTCCACAATGACGTTATGATGCTGGTGGTGTTACTCCCTTCCCCCTTTTCCTGTGGATACTCATCAGAGGTGATGTGGTGGAACCCAAGGCTGAGTTTCGGGAAGAAGAAGTAGCGACACATCAGCCTTGAGTCGTTGCTAGGCAGGAAGTGATGCAGAAAGAGATCCGCCCTAATTCTTGACAGTATTTTTTTTTAATTTGATTTATGTGCCGCCCTTCTCCGGAGACTCAGGGCGGCTTATAGTGTGTTAAGCAATAGCCTTCATACTTTTGTATATTTATATTTATACAAAGTCAGCTTTTTGCCCCCAACAAACTGGGTCCTCAATTTACTCACCTTATAAAGGATGGAAGGCTGAGTCGACCTTGAGCCTGGCTGGGATTGAACTCGCAAGTAATTGCAGGCAGCTGGATCTTAAATGCTGCCTTTGTAGGAGGCATTACTCCCCTACGCTACTCAGGCTCCTTTATCAGAGACTTATGCAGAGTGTGCTTCAGTCCGGCAAGATTCTGTCTATTGGGTGAACAGTGATAAAGAAACTACTTCAAGCATTTACTCATGTCGTTAGTGGTTTCCCATACCTGACAACTAGACAAGCAAGTAATTTCAATAAAATGCAACAACACACCCTTAAATTTGACCAAAAGGAGGACTTTTACCAGGGAACTAAATCAGTTGGTGAAGCTTCAGGATCAGTGGTGGGTTTCACAATTTGTTACTACCGGTTCGCCACATGTGCGCGTCAGGTTCATACACAGACCTGCCTTCCACACATATGCCCAGCCTTCAGCGCATGTGCTATGTTAGCTCACGTGCCTTCCATGCATGCGACTGGCCTCAAAAACGTGCCTAAATAGGACGAGATAGAGCCGGGGCCAGTGGGCAGGCCCACCCGTGATTTCTGCTACCGGTTCACCCGAATTGATCCGAACCGGCTGAATCCCCCGTCCATTCAGAATATAAGGTAGCGTTACAGTAATACACATGCAAGCACAATCTTGTCATCGTTCTTTGCACGAGTTGCAAAATATTGTTTTCTGATTTTAGGATATGATACAGGACATGGATTTGAACAAGCTGAAGGGTTCTGAAGAGGACATCTCAAATAAGGGGGCCCAAGAGAGTGAGAATTCTCCAACTAAATCGTCAGGGGTCTTGAAAGCCATGGGCTACTCAGGTGGGAAATTTAGCTAATTAATATTACAAAGATCTCTACGTTTTCCAGTCTGGTCCAGACAATTAATCCCATTTAAAATCTGCCTATCGTACGATGGAAAGGGGAGGTACAGATTTTTTTTAAAAAAAAAAACAACATTGTCCATTTCCATTGTTGAAACCTCTTTATGATGCAGCTACCTTGGAAAGGACTGTAGCGTACCAAATATATTCTCATCACCCAGGAAAAGTTCACGTGAGAAAATACAGTTTCTTTGAGTGCCGAGAGGCTTCCCTTCAAATCCAGTTAATTTGCTGAGGTTTTTTTTTTTTTTTGTTTTAGGCGCCGAGTGGCAGGAAGCAACTGAGTTAATGAAAATCCTGGGAATTTTGCTGCAAAAAATCCAGTATCAGAAAATGGCCATGAACCAAGAAAAGGCCTACAAACATGATGATGGTAAGGATCTCAGTCTGGAGAAAAGTCAACAGGTTGCATCTGAGAAGCAATGCATGGTAAGAATTTATTCATTTATTAGTTTGTCAAACATGTACAAGATAGCAGGTATGAATGTGAACGTGGACATGAATGAAGGAAATGAATGCAAATAAATGGGGACAGTAGGACAGGGATGCTAGGGTGCTCTTATGCATACCCCCTTTATGGACCTCTTAGGAATGGGGTGAGGTCAGCAGTAGACAGTTTGAGGTTGAAGCTCTGAGGGTTTGAGGATGTAACAATGGAGTCATCAATAACAATTATTATTATTATTATTGTGATTTATATGCCACCGTTTTCCCGAAGGACTCAGGGCAGCTTACAGAACAACAATCGATAATACAAACCACAATACAAATTAAAATCCCCATTAAAGCCAAATTAAAATTATTACAGTGTACAAACCCCCAATGGATCAGTCCATTTGGTGAAAGAGCCACATCTTCAGTTCGCGGCGAAAGGAGAGGAAGTTGGGGGATGTCCTGAGCTCGGTGGGCAAACCATTCCAGAGGGTCGGCGCTCCGACAGAGAACACTTTCTCCCTGGGGGCCGCCATCCGACATTGTTTGGTTGACGGCACCCTGAGGAAGCCTGCTCTGTGAGAGCGCACGGGATGATGGGAGGATGGTAGGAGATGGCCCTGCAAGTACCCCGGGCCTAAGCCATGTAGGGCTTTATAGGTGAGCACCAGCACCTTGAAACGAACCCAGAGAGCCACCGGCAGCCAGTGCAGCTCGCGCAGGAGAGGTGTTACATGGGAATAACAAGAGGCTCCCATAACAGCCCGCGCGGCCGCATTCTGGACTAGCTGGAGCCTCCGGGTGCATCCCAAGGGCAGCCCCATGTAGAGGGCGTTACAGTAATCCAACCGAGAAGTAACAAGGGAGTGAGTGACCGTGGCGAGGGCATCTCGGTCTAGGAAAGGGCTCAACAATAAGAATAAGAATAAGAATAAGAATAAGAATAAGAATAAGAATAAGAATAAGAATAAGAATAAGAATAAGAATAAGAATAAGAATAAGAATAAGAATAAGAATAAGAATAAGAATAAGAATAAGAATAACGTCTCACAGACAAATATTAGGTCGAATATGGCCACATTTAGTAACTGGAGGAATTCAGGCATTCTGTTTGCGAGGCTTCTTGTGTTAAGTAGCTTGCATTTGAGGTCAGTAGGGATGGACCTGGAAGAAGTTGGGGGCATGCATTCCTAGTTTGGGTTGTTGTTGGGGGGCAGTTGTTGTGATGCGGGATGCTGGCCTTGCGTTTGATGCAGTCAGCACAGTAGTCTATATACAGGACAGTTTCTCCTTGATCTTGGTGTCTTTTGAGCTCTGAGTAGAGCGCGTGGATGCGGGCACGTTGTAGCATGGACAGGTCGGGCCATGAACGAAGTTTCTTATGGTTTGTGCAGTTTTTGGTGAGGGAGTTATGAATGAATGAATGAAGAATGAAGGCGTTCCTGTAAAACCCTCCACTCTCATTACCCATTAAGAGACAGTGATTTTTTAAAATTGTTTATCCTCTCCAGGACACTCACTTTCTGCAACAGCTCTTGTTAAAAAACAGTGGAATACATACTTCCTCCTCCTCCCATAGGCGTAAAGATGAAGGTAGGGGTTTTTCATTTGATCCTGGAGCATCCTTCCCTTCCAGATATCATTAGATTCCATCTGTCACGAAGAAAAGTCCATCTAGGAGTGAATGGAGACCGTTCCATTCTTGTCTGGTTTAATCCCTCCAATATTAGCAAAGTGCCTCTGATCTCCAGTCAGTGCTAGCAGATTTTAAGTACCAGAACCTCCATATTTGCTCACAAATGCATGTTTTAGGAGACGTAGACCTCCCACCTGCTTAAAAGAGTCCCACATCTGTGTGGCCATCAGATAGAATACTCAGAGTAGTCAGTTTTCTCTTCAAGCCTTTGAGCAAAACTCAAATGGCTTGTTTGTGTGACAAATATAGACCCACAACTCCACAAGGACATCAAGCTTGTGTGAATGAACTTCAAGTAGAGATCCTAAGGGTAACTTCTTTCCAGTGCCAACCTCCTATATAAAATCAACACACAGGTACTCTTGCTCTTTTCCTTCTCCAGGTGATGAAGCAGGTTTTTCACTAGGACCTTGTCAGAGTTTGTTGCCAAAATAATCAAACCCAGAAAGCACACACAGATAACTGATTCAGATGGATTCATTAACTTCTTTATATACATATAACACATGAAGATAAATGTACAATACCAATAGCTGATTCTTCCAACATGGTAGAAGTTACAGGCAGAGGAGAGAATAGTTCTTAGTTTCAGATCAGCAGACAGACAAGTCCAGACTTTTTTAAACTTCTGCACAGACTTCCGAGCTACAGGGCCATGCCCAAGCTCCTTCCAGTTTCAGTTTCCAAATAGCCCTCATTGGCTGACGGAACTGCTATGCCTATTCATTGGCTGATCTTGTTACCATGTCTTCCCTGTCATGAATATTCTGACAGACCTCTGAAAATAGCTTCTCATTCAGCAAGTCTTTTTTTTTTTGCAACAAATGTGGGAGAATAGATCTCTGTATCTAAGATTAATTTTAGGAGGTCCCAAACCCCAGGAGTCTTAGTAGATCTAGGGTTTCAGAAACAAATGGTTTAAATTAATTGCAATCCATGTCATTGTCATCTCAGGAGCAAATGGAGAAGATGACAACCATCTTTCCTTGGGGACCAGCAAAAATACCGTGGTCACCACGAACATGGCTAGTTTATCACCCCAGCGATTTGTGGTTTATCGTTTTGGCTGCACAGTGGCACAGCTGATGGGAAGAGTCTTCTCTTTGCCAGCATTGGTACTCCTATTGGCTGAAGCGATCCCTCAACAGTACTCCAAAGGAGATCAGAAAGCCACTTGGCTTACCAAAGATTGGTACTACGACGCTAACAACCATTTCCTCTACATTCTTTCATCCCACCTGGAGAATGCTGGGGTATTTGTGGCAGTGTTGCTGAATGCCATGGCACACACCAAAGCAGGTATAATGCAATGATATTGATGAACTAAAATGAGCTAAAAGGGATGCAGTGGCTCAGTAGCTAAGATGCTGAGTTTGTTGATCAGAAAGGTTGGCAGTTCAGCGGTTCGAATCCTTATTGCCACATAATGGGGTGAGCTCCCGTTACTCATCCCGTTACTCATCCCAGCTTCTGCCAACCTAGCAGTTCGAAAGCACGTAAAAAGATGCAAGTAGAAAAATAGGGACCACCTTTGGTGGGAAGGTAATAGCGTTCTGTGCACCTTTGGCATTGAGTCATGCCAGCCACATGACCACGGAGATGTCTTCGGACAGCGCTGGCTCTTCGGCTTTGAAACGGAGATGAGCACCGCCCCCTAGAGTCAGGAATGACTAGCACATACGTGCGAGGGGAATTTTTACCTTTACTTATTGATGAGCTTAGATGATTGGTTCCCTCAACTCTCTTAACTCTAGCAAGGAGATGCCTCCAAGGTTTCAGAGGGCATCTTTAGCATCAGATGGAAGATCAGATGAACACTGAACCAATTTTTCTATTATTCATTGCAGTTATTCATTGTGGTTATTCTTTGTGGGTGTGACATTACCCAACTAGGTTTCATTATCAGTGGTAGCAGTGGGTAATGAAACATCTGTAAGGAAATAACAAAGCTCAGAGAGCATCAAATATTTCACAGTTCAATCCTGAGCTATCTCTTCTCTTCTACCAGCAGTTTTTCTATCTCCTTTCGAACATCTATTTTCAACTTCCATGACATGCTTCTGGCCACATGTGATGGAATTTCAACTTTAGAGATGCTCATTTGGCCTCACTTCTTGAAAATATTAGATTAGGAAGAGCTGGCCTGACTCAATTTGTCCCCATCCTGTTTTTGCTAACAAATGTTTCGCAGCAGTGATGAAATACATTTTTTTTACTACTGATTCTGTGGGCGTGGCTTGGTGGGCATGGTGTGGCTTGGTGGGCATGGCTTGGTGGGCGTGGCAGGGAAAAGATACTGCAAAATCTCCATCCCCACCCCATTCCATGGGAAGGATATTGCAAAATCCCCATTCCCTCCCCACTCCTGGGGGAAGGATATTGCAAAATCTCCATTCCCATCCCACTCTGGGGCCAGCCAGAGTTGGTATTTGCTGGTTCTCCGAACTACTCAAAATGTCCGCTACCGGTTCTCCAGAACCTGCTGGATTTCACCCCTGATTCACAGTAGAGATGGAAAAATGGTTTTGATCACATCTGAATGCCATAAAAAAGGTGCATATGTTGATACCGTCTAGAGCAGTAGTTCTCAACCTTCCTAATGACCCTTTAATACAGTTCCTCATGTGGTGACCCCCAACCATAAAATTATTCCTAAAACCATTGAAAATATGTGTTTTCCTATGGTTTTAGGCGACCCCTGTGAAAGGGTCATTCGACCCCCAAAGGGGTCGCGATCCCCAGGTTGAGAAACACTGGTCTAGAGAGAAATGAATACAGAGTTGCCAGGTTGAGAAGGAGTATCTTTCACTTTATGTATCATTCCACCCTGAAATCCCTTAATTATAGCTATCCTAAAACACAACCTAGTTTTAGGCAATAGATTATTACTTTATAATATGGAGTTCTGCCTTGAGGTCCTTTAATTGCAGCCACCATGGAGTTCAACCCAAGGATTTCATTTCTGGTAACCATCACATTCGTCCTACAAGGCATATCTTATTTTGTAGCATGAAATCCTTTAATAGGAAATTCCTACCAAAGACTATCAAATACAAGGATGACAACCTATTGCCACACCAAGCCTCATCACAAGGCCATTACACCTTGTGATTGATTGACTGATGTTTAATTAGATGCAGGGATTACTTCTGAATTCTACTTAGAAAGCTGTCCTTCATTGCTGGAGTTTCTATAACTTGCTTGTCCTCTTTTATCTGCTTTGCATCTTAGGTAACATTGGAAACAAAAGGCAAGTCACTCCCTTTGAACACTTTTCTTTGTCTTTTCACAAGCTCTTCTGGAATGCTCTTCTTGCTGTCTCCCAACTTTGATTAATGAAGGTCTTGGCATCCCTAGGAATGCTTGATCTCAAGAGTAACATTTGGGAAAGTCAAGAGGAACGGTGGAGTTTCGAGGAGAAGAAAGGGCACTGCCCAACCCAGAGAAACTGTCATTGTGCACATGTTTACTCAGAAGTAGTACCCATGGAGTTTAATGAATTCATTCTGACATTAGTGTAGGGTTTAGCTTTGGGGGCATATTTGAAATGTTGACTCATGGACAATCTTGCCAAATAGGGAGGTCTACGGTCATTCACAAAGTGCTCAATCCTTAGAAAAAGAGGAGAGCTTGTTCTTGGCTTTTCCTTCAGATGGTTTGGAGATTGCTTTCTATTCCTGACCACCTTTTATTCATGTATTTGTAGGGTATACGGGACATGCTTCCAAGCAGAGACTGCGCCATACCTTTGAAAATGATGTAGACCCTTGGAAATAAATTAAGAGAGGAATAGGAGCTAATCAGTGGTGGGATTCAAATAATTTAACAACTGGTTCTGTGCCCTAATGATTTCTTCCAACAACCAATTCACCAAACTGCTCAGAAAGTTAACAACCGGTTCTCCCGAAGTGGTGCGAACTGACTGAATCCAACCACTGGAGCTAATATTTGGCAGTCTGTTAGCTTTACATTTAGTAAGTCAATTAAATAAAGAGTATGGTAGACACTAGAGGAGGTATCTACATGGAGTTCCACAAGTGTTATTTTTGGTACAGTATTGGAGATCCCAGATTATGGCTGTAGGTTCCATTACCTTCGAATTGGAAATTGAGACACAATGGCTCAGTGGCTAAGATGCTGAGCTTGTTGAAAGGTCAGCGGTTCAGCAGTTCGAATCCCTAGTGCCGCAAAATGGGGTGAGTTCCCATTACTTGTCCCAGCTTCTGCCAACCTTGCAGTTCGAAAGCATGTAAAAAAGGCAAGTAGAAAAATAGGGACCACTTTTGGTGGGAAGGTAACAGCGTTCCGTGCGCCTTTGGCATTGAGTCATGCCGGCCACATGACCACGGAGACGTCTTCGGACAGTGCTGGCTCTTCAGCTTTGAAACGGAGATGAGCACCACCTCCTAGAATCAGGAATGACTAGCACATATGTGCAAGGGGAATCTTTACCTTTACGTTATGGTAGACACTAGAGGAGGTTTCTACATGGAATTCCACAAGTGTTGTTTTTGGTACCAAATTGGAGATCCCAGATTGTGGCTGTAGGTTCCATTACTTTTGAATGAGAAATTACCTTGTGGTGACTGGTGTGTCTCCATTTTTAAAAAAAAAAAATACATTGGGATTATACACTCAGCCATTGTCATTTGTTCTCCTTTATATCTGGAGTTTTTGCTAGAAAGTTGGTTTCCTATTTGATCAGAGTGGTTGAAAGAATGGAAGCTGCAAGAAAGAACTAAGCAGAGACTAGAATAAAACTTAGATATTTCAGGGCCATTCTGTTTTGAAAAGGGGCCTTGCCAACTGACTCTTAGAGGAATAAGAAGTTAATCTTAGAGGATGAAGAGAATTCCATTGGCATCAACCCCTTTTTAAATTTATTTTTCGACCAGGCCCCATGGAAGTCAACCACATTACCCTTGGATTTTGGAAAGAGCTCAACAAAGGCATCACAGCTCTGGCGGATGCTTTTTTCCACTGTTCCTGGGACGGAGTAGAGATAACAGAGAAGGTAAATATAAACCCTATTGTTGTTAGTTGTGTCGAACCCATTGCGACCACATGGACAACATTCCTCCAGGCCTTCCTGTCCTCTACCATCCCCCAGAGACCATTTAACCTCATGCCGACTGCTTTGGTCGTGACTCCATGCAGCCACCTCGTTCTCTGTTGTCCCCTTCTTCTTTTGCCCTCCACCATTCCCAGCATTAGGCTCTTCTCCAGGGAGTCCTTTCTTCTCATTAGGTGGTCAAAGTGTTTGAGTTTCCTCTTCAGGATCTGGCCTTCTAAAAGGCAGTCAGGGTTGATCTCCTCTAGGACTGACCAGTTGGGTCGCCTTGCAGTCCAAGGGAGTCACAGGAGTCTTCTCCAGCACCAGAGTTCAAAGGCCTCCATTCTTTGGCGCTCAGCTTTCCTTATGGTCCAACTTTCACAGCCAATATAAACCTACAGCAATATAAATCTATAAGTTGGGAAGGTTGGTTCAAGGATTGCACATGGATGTATATGTGTGTGTGTCAGGGGTGAAATATACTTACCTTTCCTATCGGTTCGCTGATGTACACACGCCACGCCATGCCATCATCTGCGCATCCACAAAGCCTTCTGCGCATGCACAGATGGTCAAAACTGGGATATGATGACATCCTGGTTTAGTGGGACAGAGCCTCCCGTGGCCGATACTACCGATTGTCCTAACTACCCACTGCCGGTGCTACCAGCTCCCGCGAGTTGGATAGAGCCAGCAGTATTTCACCCCTTGTGTGTGTGTGTGAAGCTAGCAGTTGTGGCATGCATTAGAAACTTGATATCCCCTTGTCACCTTGTCTCCTCTTTGCAGGAGTCCCTAGAAAGAGTCTTCCATTTTGTTGTGTCCCCAACCCCACGCGCACACACACAAACAGGTGTTCCGGAGTTAATGAGCAAACCAGCCAGCAAAAACCCAGTGGCTGCCTGCCAAGAGTTTATTAATTACAAGGAAGGGAGATAACGTCTCCCCACTTCTGGCACATCAAAGGTAAACAGCTCAATATTTACAGTTCAGTCCTTGAAACAATAATCCAGTGATACAGAATGGCGTGGAAGCTTTCAATTTTGTTCGTCACAAGGTTTTGACTGGCCACCACGCTCCCTTTTATATCCTGTGGGGTGTGGTCCAGTGACTCAGCTAAACCCTGGCACGCCTTGCCTTCTGTTGGGCACGTTTCTCCCTGCGTCGCTGTCAAGGATCCAGCCAGCACTTATCTCCCTCGTCGCTGTCCACCTGTGGCTGCGGGGACGTGCTTGGCTCTGGGCCTATCTCTTGCCCTTCAGTGTCCTCCAGGGGCATTGCCAGAGAGGAGGGTCCTGGAGAGGGAGGTCTTGCCAATTCCTCCCTTTCACTCTCGGAGTCCTCTCCTGACGATGACACAGGCTCAGGCAACGGAGCCACAACACATTTGGTGTCCATCTGTTGATGCAGGTGACATCACCACCAATCCATCTGGAAGATCTGAACAGGGACCTGATTAGCCCTTCAGTGGGAGATTACCCCCCCCCCAAATATCCCACAACTGTAGGCCAGAGTGAGAAGTTTAACGGAAAAAAAAGCAGCAATTGAAAGAAGGCCATGACAAATCACTCGCCCAATAATGGCAAGAAATTTACATGGTCCAATCCAGGGTTGGTATTCACTTACTTTCCCTACAGGTTCGCAAATGTGAGCATGCATGCACAGGCTCTCACTTTGCTTGCATAAGCCCTGTCCATGCATGCACCCAGCCTTCTGTGTATGCGCTTTGGCACGTGCACCTTCCACTCATGTGCCCAGCCTCAAAAACATACCTAAATAGGATGGCATAGAGCCAAGGTGGGTGGGCCAGTCCACCCATGATTTCCGCTACAGATTCGAGTGAATTGGTCTGAACCAGCTGAATCTCACTGTATTTCGGACATCAATACAATCGAGAGGGTCCAGAGATATTTTACTAGAAGAGGACTCAAATCCTCTGCTTGAAATAAAATTCCCTATCCCACCAAGCTTGAAATTTTAGATCTGGATAGTCTCAAACTACACCGTCTACATTCTGACCTAAGCTTAGTTCATAAGATTATTTACCAAAACGTCCTATCTGTAAATGACTACTTTAATTTAAGCCGTAATAACACAAGGGCGATCAATAGATTCAAACTCAATGTCATTCGCTCTAATCTTGATTGTAGAAAATATGACTTCTGCAATAGAGTAGTAAATGCCTGGAACACTCTACCTGATCCTGTTGTTAATCTCGCTAATCCCTGTACTTTTTACCTTAAACCATATATACGAACGATCCCCGACCTCCGCACCTTCCATCGTGCTCTGAAGACCCTGTTATTTCATCAAGCTGGTCTGACGGAACAATGATTTTAATGGGTTTTTTAAACGGTTTTAAAATGGTTTTTAGTTGTGGTTTTTAATTTATTTATTTATTTATTTATTTATTTATTTATTTATTTGTTTGTTTATTTATTTAGACTTATATACCGTCCTTCTCCTTGTGGACTCAGGGCGGTGAACAGCCAAATAAAAAACCAGTACACAAAAGTTAAAACATTATAAAAACAAATATAAATTTAGCTGATAATTAAAACAGATTAATATTAAAAATAGATATAAACTCTAAAAACTCTAAAAATTTAGCAGGGATCAGGCTAAACCAGCAAGCTGAAAAAGATATGTTTTCAAGGCCCGACGAAAAGTCCGGAGGTCGGAGATCGTTCTCAATTATGGCCAAACGATTGAATTATTTTAATGATTTTTTTTTTTTAATTTTTGTGTTGTTACTGTTTTATTATGGCTGTACACAGCCCTGAGTCCTTTGGGAGAAGGGCAGTATAAAAATACAAACAAACAAACAAACAAACAAATAAATAAATAAATAAATAAATAAATAAATAAATAAATAAATAAATCTGTCTACCATGGACCTTTCACATTTCTTAAGAGGTCCCTAAGGGGGCGTGCATAAGCGCATCAGCGTGCCCACCGTCCCTGTCTTACTATCCCCATTTATATGTACTCATTTTATGTGTTTATGGCTGTGTTTTGCCTATTTCTTTCCTTTTATTTGTGCCAAAAAATTTTCATGTGTCCATGTCTATGTCTATACTGTTACTTGTTTCCTTGTACTTGTTGACAAATAAATAGATAATAAATAAATAAATAAATAAATAAATAAATAAATAAATAAATAAATAAATAAATACCACCTCTGGTCCAATCCATGAAGTCACTAGGACCTTAGGTCAACTCAAGGGAGTTTTCTACCTGTTTAATGCCAGGCGTAGGTGGGACCTTCCGTTTCTATAAGCATCGGCCAAGACACTTGGCCTGTTCAACTTGGAACGCCAAAATATAGATCCTTGTAGAGTGATGAGCCATCTGTCACTTTGGCATTCCTAATTGTGAATCGGACTCATTTCAAAGAAAAAAAGAAAAAGAAAAGGTGAGAGGAACCACATCTGTTTACTGATTCTGACACGAAATTGCTTTTGAGTCCCGTGTGAAATCAACCTGCCACACCGAATTACAGGAAACTACAGAAAAAAAAAGAGAAGGGCTGTTGATTGCACAAGATTCCAGCTTGTGTCTCGAAAGTGTGCTGGCATGGCTATATTTTTCACACTTCCGCTATGAATAAACATGTACGGTCTCAAACGCATCTGAATGATGAGATTCTTTAGGCGCTCGATTTTCACCCTCAAGGGTGAAAAGGTTTTGCTGTTATTTCTGGGGAAATCTTGTCACTTTGAGGACTTGTACATTCCTTGCTCCCTCGCTCTCTCTTTTAAAAAATCATTGCAGAATCACTCACCGCTTTGTGTATCCGCTCGGTTGAGTTTTGAAGAACTGTTGACTGTTCAAAAGTCACCCAGGCTTGGCTTCCTGCAGAGAGATCCAGAAGAAAGGTACTTGAAACTGTTTTGATTGGATTATTAGCAGCTCAGCCCTGTGACAAACCCATCATTCCTAAGCTCCCTCATTTCTCTTCTTCCTTCTGTGCTTGGATAAATAACCCAACCCTGATTAACAATTTTCATCCTGGGGAAACTGATGTGTGCGATTCAGGGCATGCTTGCAATCCAAACACAACACATTTGTTTGTTTTTTTTGTTTTCGTTGCGTCACGGAAATAATTACCCAACCGAAGACCGTCCCGTTTTTGTAATTGGTACCCCATTTATCACTACAGACTCTTGGAGTCGGAGATCAAAACAAAAAGAGGCATCTGCTAAGACCAGCAGGGAGCGCCAAAGACTTTGATCTCTGTCCAAAAAAGGACCGTGGAGAATAGAAGCTGAATGCAACTTGCCTTTGGAAGCTACTGCTTAAGCAGTGATGGATGTTACATACACCTCCTTATTTGAGCCTTTGATCAAGTCCAAAAACAGTGAGATCCAGGCTGTCTGACTCGGATTTAAAGTCAGCACACTGGCAAACTCAGTGATATGAAGAACGGTTGCAGGAACTGGGCCTGGCTAGTCTAGTGAAGAGAAGGACCAGGGGAGACGGGATAGCAGTCTTCCAATATTTGAGGGGCTGCCCCAGAGAGGTGGAAAGGGGTCAAGCTGTTTCCCAAAGCACCTGAAGGCCAGACAAGGAATAATGGATGGAAACTGAACAAGGAGAGGTTCAACCTAGAAATGAGGAGGGATTTTCTGACAGTGAGAAACAATCAACCCATGGAACAGAAGTTGCCTTCAGAAGTTGTGGAAGCTTCACCACTGGAGACTTTCAAGAAGAGACTGGACTGCCATTGGTCAGAAATGGTGTAGGATCTCCTGTTTGGGCGGGTGGTTGGAGTAGATGACCTATAAGATCCCTTCCAACTCTGTTAATCTGTTAGCCTCTATATTTATATCTGGATGAATATTCGGATTGCAAGGAGCAAGCGTCCCTTTATTTATAGCACTTAGCAATAGCACTTAGACTTGTATACCACTTCACAGTGCTTTACAGCCCACAGAGGGATTGTAAGAGGTTTACAGAATCAGCATATTGCTCCCCTCCCCCCAACAATCTGGGTCTTCATTTTACCGACCTCAGAAGGATGGCAGGCTCAGGCAACCTTGAGCCTGGTGAGAGTCGAACTGCCAATTTGCAGGCAGCAGGCAGTCAACAGGAGTAGTCTGCAGTATTGCATTCTAACCACTGTACCACCGCAGCTCTTATATCCTTTCAAATAAAACTCTAACACAGAGAAAGGGCCATGAGTAACCTCCTCATGCTTCTTTGAGGGAATAACAGAATAACAGAGTTGGAAGGGACCTTGGAGGTCTTCTAGTCTAACCCCCTGTTTAGGCAGGAAACCCTACACCACTTCAGACAAATGGTTATCCAACATCTTCTTAAAAACTTCCAGTGTTGGAGCATTCACAATTTCTAGAGGCAAGTCGTTCCACTGATTAATTGTTCTCACTGTCGAGAAATTTCTCCTTAGTTCTAAGTTGCTTCTCTCCTTGATTAGTTTCCACCCACTGTTTCTTGTCCTGCTTTCTGGTGCTTTGGAGAATAGCTTGACTCCTTCTTCTTTGGGGCAGCCCCTGAGATACTGGAAGACTGATATCGTGTCTCCCCTAGCCCTCCTTTTCATTAAACTAGACATGCCCAGTTCCTGCAACCGTTCTTCATATGTTTTAGCCTCCAGTCCCTGAATCATCTTTGTTGTTCCTCTCTGAACTATTTATAGAGTTCAGAGATATAAATGCCATGATATAAAAAATCATATTTTTTTATATCATGGCAACCTTATTGTGAGAGTCAGGAGTAAGTAGGAGAAATCATGGGTAGGCCAACTTGCATTATATTAGACCTGATGAATTAATTTCCAAAGAATTGTGCTAAGATGGCTGGAGCATTATATAGGGCAGTATTAGTTACATTGATATATTGATGTGATCAGTAACTTAAGATCATGGCACTGGCAATGATCTTCTTTGATGGTAGACATTTTGGAATTGCAAATCGTGGCACACTCCAAAATGTCAACAGAGATGTCATGTGGTACTATATATAGTCAAAAATATGTTTTTTACACTTCTGCAATAAATACTCTTTCCACCTGGAAATTGTGTGGTGTGACAGAACAAAATTAGAGAATAGGAGTGGGTGTTGTCTTGGATGGTTAGGTAATTGTGACTCAAATCTTCCAATCTTCAGCATCCTTTTGATTGTATCTTTTTTAATGTCTCTCTTTCCATCTGCTTTTTTCCTATTTGTTGCACAGCCTTTGAGTGGTCTCTCCAAGGAGGCTCTCCTCCTCCTCCTCCTCCTCCTCCTCCTCCTCCTCCTCCTCCTCCTCCTCCTCCTCCTCCTCTTCGTCTTCCTCTTTCTCTTCCTCCTCTTCCTCCTCCTCCTCCTTCTTTGGAATTCCTTGAATTGTGTACAGATAAGAGAGACTGACATCTACGCTTGGATGGAAAGATGAAGTTGATTGCGCAACAGATCAAAGAGGTTGAATCAGAAGGGGCTCAACATCTGCATAGCCAGAGGAGCCACCAATCAACAACTGAAGCAAGGGTGATCTAGAACTTTTCAGTTGACTGTTTTTTAATCCTTGCCTAATTTATTTAGTTTATTTTTTGTTAGCCGTCATTTCTGAACCTGAAAAAAAAATGGAAAGGAAAGAGTCTGATTACATCTCTCTTGCCCTGATTGATTGATTGATTGATTGATTGATTGATTGATTGATTGATTGATTTATTTATTTATTTATTTATTTATTTATTTATTTATGTATTGTGTCTAAGGGAGCCATTTTGGCTTGAATTTAGCTCAACTTCCATTAAGAATTTACACTGTCAATTTTGTCAATTTTATTCTCCAATGTTAATTTTCCACTCGGATAAGGACAGGCAAGATATCTGTTTTCCAATATTGTGTTAGGTTGATTCTTGCTGAGATCAACATGCACCTTAGTAAATTTGATAGTTCTCATTTGTCTTTTCTTGAATTAGGGTATGCCTGATTAAAAATATCTGTGGTTTCAGTTAAAGTTTTACTTTTTAAAAAATAAGTGTCTTAACTTGCAACATTTTTTCCTGTTACTGCTGACTTGTGAATTCTGCCACCACTAAAGTTTTATTCCCAAGTGCTAGATACAGTAGTTACTTCACTGATATCTTAAGAATAATTACGTAAGTCATGACTAAAAGTGCAAAATAAGACAATGCGATATTTTATACCAATTTTCTCTTCAAAGATTTTGTACGAAGCAATAAAAGTTAACTCTAATAAATGCCTAATAAAATCTGAAAGAAAAAAAGAATTACATTCGTTGATAATGGGAATCAATTTAAGAAACATTTGGCTTCTAACACAATATTAGCACACAAATGGCTGCATAATTGTCATGAAACTTTTGATAACTTGGTGGTTATCACCAAGTCCCCTACTCAAGAAGTCAACATCATCACTGACCAAAAGGTCTTGCTGTTGGCCATACCCAGAGATGGAACCACAAAGTGACCTTCTCTGAATATGGCTAAACCTGAGGGAAGGTCAAATCTGTCAATCATTTGAAGTTTAGGACTTGGAATGCTTTGGGCGTAATTGCCAATGGTCTTTTTTATGTAGCCAATTTGTTCATGACAACTGGAAAGAAATGGATGGGAAGAGAAATTGGAAAATGGGCCGTGATGTATTGTAGATGGCAAGTATGGATATCTAACTGAATAGAAATTCCCATCAGGATGACTGTTTCCAAGGGGGGGGGGCGACAGGAGAGAGAGAAGAGGGGTGGGGACAGAGAAAAGAGTTAGCGAGGGAGAAAGAAGAGAGAGGAGGGAGAGGAAAGAGGGAGGAAGAGAGAAGAGGAGGGAGAGAGGAAAAAGTATGGGAGGGAAGAAAAGAGAGAGGAGAGAGAGAGGAAAGAGGGAGGGAGGGAGAGGAGAGAGAGTGGGGACAGAGAAAAGAGGGAGAGAGAGAAGAGAGGATGGAGAGAAAAGAGGGTGGGAGGGAGAAGAGAGAAAGAGGAAAAAGGGAGGAGGAAAAGAGAGAGAAGAGGGACGGAGGAAAGAGGAAGGGAGGGAGAGAGGGAGGGAGAGAAGAGGGGGGACAGAGGAAAGAGGGAGGGGGAGAGGAGAGAGAGGAGAGAGAGGAAAAAGGGAGGGAGGGAGAGAAAAGAGACAGGAGGGAGAGGAAAAAGGGAGGGAGAGGAGGAAGGAGAGAGGAAAAGGGAGGGAGGGAGAGAAGAGAGAGAGGAGAGGAAGGAAAGAGGGAGGGAGGGAGAGAAAAGAGAGGAAGGAGAGGAAAGAGGGAGGGAGGAAAAAGGGAGGGAGGGGAGAAAAGAGAGAGGGGGAGGAGAGAGAGGAAAGAGGAAGTGAGAGAGAGAGAGTGGGGGGGGGGTGTAATTTCAGTCTCTCTTGTGGGCATTCTCAACTATTTGAAGAATTGAGAGCTTTTGATCACCGTAGAATAAATCAACCTTATACACTTCCCATACCTACGGAAACAAATGACTCTTACAAAGTTGGAGCATCTGAATGGTTTATTAAAAACCCAGCATTACGTTTTAAAGGAGGATATAAAGTCCAGCATAGGTTTCCTTCTGCAAAATAGGCTTCAAGCAAACTGAAGAATCTACGCGGCATTGAAGAGGCTGGCTGTTGTTGTGTGTGTTTGTTTTTTAATAGAAAATGCCATGCATTCAATGGTACAAGAGAATTTATGGTTATGGCTCATGGTGTACGTTTCCAGCGAAGCAAATAAATAAAGCTGTGTCCTCTAATCGTTATTGCAAAGTGTTGTTGTGAGTTTTTATGTCATCTAACACACATTTCGGAAGAGCATCCTGTACGGGACCTGATATCTGAGAAACAAAATTAGTCAAAGAGAATGATGAGGCAATGGTTTCTCCTTTTTTATTTTTATTTTCCTTTTTGGGTGGGTGAGTGGGGGTAGGGTGGGGGGCTGTCATCACCTTCAATATTACTCACTTCAGAGCCTGATTCTGGAAATTAAATATTCTCTCTAACCTTATTTTTCCTTAAAATCCTCAATAGAATTAATCCCAAATCAGCACATTCTCTCTCTCCATCTCTCTCTCCTTCCCCCTCTCCCTCCCTCCTTCCCTCTCTGACTCTGACTCTCACTCTTCCTCCCCCTCTCTCTCCCTCTCTCTCCCTTTCTCCCTCTCTCCTAGTCTCCCTCCCTCTTTCCCGCTCTCTCCCTCTCCCTCCCTCCCTCTCTCACGTACACACATACCCTCTCTCTCCCTCTCTCCCTCTCTATCCCTTTCTCCTTCCCCCTCTCCCTCCCTCCTTCCCTTCCTCTCTCCCTCTCCCTCCTCCCTGTCCCTCCCTCCCTGCCTCTCTCACATACACACACGCCCTGTCTCCTCCCTCTCTCTCCTCCCTCTCTCTCTCCCTCTCTCTCCCTCCCTCCTTCTATCTCTCTCCCTCTCTCCCTCCCTCCCTGTCTCTCCCTCTCACACACACACATTCTCTCCCTCCCTCCCTCTCTCACGCACACACATGCCCTCTCTCCCCCTCTCTCCCTCTCCCTCCCTTCTTCCCCCCCTCCCTGTCTCTCCCTCACACACACACACACACACACTCCCTCCTTCCTCTTCCCCTCTCCCCCTCTCCTTTTATTCTGGTTTTTTTTTTCTTCATGAATCACGAGGAATTGTCGGTCAGCTGATCTGAAAACGTGGAGATTTCTTCATTGTTTTGCTTTCTCTTGGCTCGTCTGCTAGCAAAGATTAAGCATGTTTACCAGCCCTCTGAAAGGGTATTGTGTCACCCTTGGAGAGCAAACAAATGAAGAACCGGGCAACGGGCGAAAAGATGTAACCAACTTGGCTTCTGGTGAAAAGCTATTTTCAGAAACAATTCTTGAATTACTTTCATTTGAGAGAGCCGTATAGAATTCAGGAGGTGAGGCAGCTATTCCTGCTCAGCCAGCGTCCTTTTTCCCGGCCTCGTGAACAAAGTTAGTATAGGCGATTTCTATACTGCCATCTTGGAATCCTAACACAGGTCCCAAGTTTTCACATTTATTTGCTTCCTGATGTTGCCGCTGGAAAGCTGTTGCATTGATTGCTCTGAGTTCTTACCTAAGAAGGAAGGTGGAAAATGCATCCTTCAAGTCATGTCATCTAAGAAGTAGGATTATTTCCTAGGAAGTAAAACAATTTCTTCCTCCATGGGTAGAAAAGTAGTTTTTTTCCCCCAGTTCTGGGTGTGGGGCATTTTCTGAAGCATGCTACACTTTCTCTGATGTTTGATCTAATGACTCCTTTCTCATTGCGTGTCTTTCTCCCTTCAGATTATCAGTAGAAATGTTTATAACTGTTCTTCACGGAGGTAAGTCAGCTCTCTCTGTTTTGCTTCTGTTCTATTCTGTTTATGAATCTGTCTGTGGTTGAAGACATCAGGAACATACCTAAATCTGCTCAGGTAGGTCTCCACTTACAACTATAACTGAGCCCAGAATGATGGTGGTGAATCGTGCCAGTCATGAAGCAGGTGACCAAGGGACTGTACCCAATTTTATGTCCTGTTTGTGGCAGTCATTAAGCAAACGTGGCTGTAAAGTGGATGTCACACTTGTTATTAAGCAAACGTAGAAGTTAGAATAGAATAGAATAGAAAGAATAGAATAGAATAGAATAGAATAGAATAGAATAGAATAGAATAGAATAGAATAGAATAGAATAGAATAGAATAGAATAGAATAGAATAGAATAACAGAGTTGTTATTCTGTTATTCTGTTATTCAGAGTTGTTATTATAATAACAGAGGGACCTTGGAGGTCTTCTAGTCCAACCCTCTGCCCAGGCAGGAAACCCTACACCACTTCAGACAAATGGTTATCCAACATCTTCTTAAAAATTTCCAATGTTGGAGCATTCATAACTTCTGGAGGCAAGTTGTTCCACTGATTAATTCTTCTAACTGTCAGAAATTTCTCCTTAGTTCTAGGTTGCTTCTCTCCTTGATGAGTTTCCACCCATTGCTTCTTGTTCTGCCCTCAGGTGCTTTGGAGAATAGCTTGACTCCCTCTTCTTTCTGGCAACCCCTGAGATATTGGAACACTACTATCATGTCTCCTCTAGTCCTTCTTTTCATCAAGCTAAACTTACCCAGTTCCTGCAACTGTTCTTTAAATGTTTTAGCCTCCAGTCCCCTAATCCTCTTTGTTACTCTTCTCTGCACTATTTCTAGAGTCTCAATGTCTTTTTTACATCGTGACCACCAAAACTGAACGCAATATTCCAAGTTATTAAACGAACCCATGGTTTGCAATGGACATTGCCAGAAATCAGGATATAAATGCCAGTTTGCAATAAAATGTCATACATTGTGGTCACATGTGTCCACGGGACACTGCAAATGCTGGCTGTTTAAGAAGCATGCCAAATACAATCACATGACGGCAGGGAACGGGGTGGCCATAGGAAATTCAAATCTGGGTTAAAATTAACCCTGGGGAAGTCATAATTTCAATGCTAAGCGACTGGTCCTCAATCAAGGATTCTCTGCACCCAGTCTCATTTTATGTAGGTCTATCTCAGGGGTGTCAAACTTGATTTCATTGATGGATGCATCGGGGTTGTGTTTGACCTTGGGGGGGGGGATAGGGAGGGCATGGCCAGGGTTGGCATGGCCAGTTCAACATCATTCCTCTAGGCTCTATTTTTGGCTGTGACAACCTCCTGGAGCCCTCTGACAATGAAAATGGAGCCCGGGGCGGCCGCTGGCAGAGGGTTTCAGCAGTGGAGGGTTGCCCCCCGGTTAGGACCGATTTGCAAGAACCGGTAGTAAAACTGATGGGAGGCCCCGCCCACTGCCCTGGATGTCATCATCACCGATCTACACATGCGCAGAAGCTCCTACACATGCGTAGAAGCAAGGCGCACATGTGATTCCGTTGCAAACTGGTAGTAAAGGTAAGTAGAACCCATCCATGGGCTTCATGAGGCTACGATTGGTCAAAAATGGAGCCTGGATGCAGCCTCCCCAAGCTCCATTTTTACTGGCAGAGGGTTACAGGAGGCCATCGCAGCTGAAAACAGAGAATATTTCCTAAAGATTGCTGCTTGGAAATTAATTTATTTCGAGGATGAAATCGAAAGCTCTGACACCAGGAGGGCTGCATGGGGTCCTCCTAAGTTCCATTTTCCCTGGCAAAGACTCTGTGGGCCAGTCCTTCGCTGTTTCCAGGGTGGGCCCACAGGCCAGATCTAAGCACCCCTTGAGTTTGTCACCCTTGGTCTAGCCTATCAAGCAAACCCAAATGAATACATTGCTGCGGGAATCATCAGAATTGTTGAGGCTCACAATATTGTTTTGTTGGGTTTTTTTTGACTGCATAAAGGCTTTGAGTTGATTTGAACTGGGGTTTGCCCTCGAGTGCACATATTGCAAAATCTTGATTGCTGTTCATTGTGGTTTGCTAGCCATTTGGGTTGATGTCCACTCCAAAGTTGGAAAAATGCTGCAATCTTTGCTTTCCCCCCCCCCCTCCCCTTCCTTCCTAGAACACAAGGCCGATCTTTTTAATATACACTGCAAAGTCCAGATTTTGCTAGACGGCATGAAACACCGCTGTGGATACGAAGACAAAGGTGACCCAGCTATGAATTAATAGACATCATCATCTAAAAATCCGCTTTGCATTTAAACCCAATTTCTGTAATAATGAGCTCATTTGAATTTGCTCGACATTTGCCTGTCGGGTAAAGTTAAACAGGGACGTGCATGAAATATGATTGATACATTTCTAAGAAAGGAACAAGGAAATAGAAGTCCCTTGTAATTCTACCGATGTGCACTGATTTTTTTTTTAATTAGATTTATATGCCACCCTTCTCCGGAGACTCAGGGCGGCTTACAATGCATTAAGCAATAGCCTTCATACTTTTGTATATTTTTATACAAAGTCAGCTTATTGCCCCCACAAACTGGGTCCTCAATTGACCTACCTTAGAAAGGATGGAAGGCTGAGTCAACCTTGAGCCTCGAACTTGCAATAATTGCAGACAGCTGAATGTTAATAACAGGCTATCTAGCCTGTTGAGCTATCTGAGGCTCTTTTGAACTGTATTTTCCTTGGTCGGACAGAATAAGAAATCTATGAGGTCAGGGGACAATTTATATAAGCTGCTTAACTTGTGGGTAAATTCTGAATTTCAGAGGAAATAGAGTTAGCCGATGAGAGCGGCCAAGTCAAGAATTTACTTCAAAACAAATATCTCTATGCAACAGAACTCCTGGGAGAACGAGAGACCTACGTACTCCTTCGTGTCACATGTAAGAGACTTGATTTGAATTTCTGCAAAATCAAAAGACAACCTGGTGCACATATCCAGTTGAAGATAAAATGTTGGCTTTCTCCAGAACTTAATCCCAGAGCAAGGACATACCATATTCTTTGTTCAGAATAATTGCACATGGATTGGATTCACTAGAACGTAGAATCAATAGGACTCGGGGTGGAATTCACTTGCCTTCGCTACTGGTTCGCAAATGTGAGCGCTCATGTGTGCAGAGCCTTCTGCATATGTGCAGAGCATCAAAAATGGGACTTGATGATGTCCGGGCGGGTGGGCAGAGCCTCCCACAGTCACTGTTACCAATTTGCTCGAACCGGATAGTACCAACTGAATACCACCATTGATAGGACTGGAAGGGCATCTCAAGGCAGGAGACTTTATACCATCCCAGTCAGTGGTGAATCCAATTTTTTTTACTACTGGTTCTGTGGGCGTGGCTTGGTGGGCGTGGTGTGGCTTGGTGGGCGTAATGATATAGGGTTTCCTGCTTGAGCAGACGTTGGACAAGAAAACCTCCAAGGTCCCTTCCAGCACTTTTATTTGGTTATTCAGTGGAAAACCGGCTCTTCAATACCAATAGATCCATGTTCCAGAAGAATTAACGATAAGCTGCTATGTCAAACTCAATCATAAGCATTGGCTACAATCCAAGCACAATGTGAATGGCCTTACTTTGGTTTATGACATTGTTTCATTGTTGGAAATCTACTAGGACAATTGTGATTTCTGGCACTTCAAGTTTTATTTTGCCCTTCCATATATATCCAGGGGTGGGCTCCAAAAAATTTAGCAAGGGGTTCTCTGCCCAGTTGACTAGGCCATGATGGGCATGGTCTAGTCAATTTCCTGCACCACGTCAGGGAAGGATTTTTGCCCTCCCCAGGCTCCGGAGGCTTTCCTCGAGACACCGGGAGGGCGAAAATGGCCTCCCCAGGCTCTGGAGGCTGTCTCCCAAACTTCTGGTAGGCCCGTTTTTCACCCTCCCTGAGGATTTGCACACACCGTGCACTTACCTGCATCCAAAACGGGCCGCGTGGGGACTCCTGGGAGGGGTGGGAGAGTGGGCGGGGCCAGCCAGGAGTGGGATTTGTGGGTTCTCCGAACTGCACAGATTCAAAGCTAGAGATTCTCCCGAACCCCCATCAACCTGCGTCTGTATGTATCTATCAACTGTTTTTAAAAAAAGAAGAAGAAAATTGTAGAAGGAACTACATGGTGACAATTTCGTTAGTGCTTTAGGGATTATCTTTGAAGGAAGTAGGCAACCGGATTTAAAATACTGGATGTATTCAAATAAGATATTTGACATCTGGAAAAAAAAAAGATCGCATTTGAAAATACCTTTCAGTTTAAGGAGAAAGTCTGGATTAGTACACCTTATTCTGATTACTAGATTATAATTGTTTCCATCTTCACGTTAATTGCTCTCTTACCACAGATGGAGAAAAACCTTCAGTGACAGAATTTAGGCCACTGTTGAAGGATGAGCACATCATTAACCCCAAGTTTCTAGGTCAGTAAACAATTTAGTTTCCATTTGTCAGTAAGACCAAAAATTATCTTGAAAATAAAACAGGGAGAGAGGAAAAAAAAAACTGGATTTCACTTGAATATTGTACAGATGAGATGTGTTGCAAAACATAGCCGTATTCATATATTTTTTAATTTTCATTTTCTTTTGGGTTTTTTTTTTTTTGTAAAAATTCAAACCAATGGACAAACATAATATTATTTCCTTTTTTCTGTTTTCGCCATAACAACAACCCTGTTGGGTGGGTTGGGGGTGAGAGAAAATGACTGGCCCAAAGTCAACCAGCAGGTGCTCCCTAAGGCGGGATTAGAACTCAAAGCCTCCTGGTGATTGGCCCAAATTTACCCAACCAGCTTTCACGCTTAAGGTGGGACTAGAACTCACAATCTCCTTGCTTATATCAACAGCCTGTGAACATCATTATTCTAATTGTAAGCATTTTTATAAGTAAGCTGTTGGCCTGAAACTGAACTTCAGTTAAATAATTATCAATCTTGCAATTAGGCTATTCGTTGCATTTCCCAGTTGAAAAAGCTAGGTTAATTCGGGCGAGCTAATCGTGCATTTCTTCTACATAAAGCTAAATTAGGAAGTTGTCAAGAGCACAAGGAACCCTCCTCAAGAATGAAATCCAGAAGGATTCATCGGAAGTCAACCTTGGATATTCCCACTGCTGAAGGTAAGCTTGTTGTTATGAAATAATAATAATAATAATAATAATAATAATAATAATAATAATAATAATAATAATAATAATAATAATAATAATAATAATAATAATAATAGAGAGAGAAGTTTAGTTCATTAAACATTTTGTGATGCTTTCCATGGGCATTTATAACAAAAGATTGAGCTTACATCTTATTTTGTGAAGTGTGTTTGGTAGAGAGATCTTGTACCCTATCCAGGGGTGGGATTCAAAAATTATTTTTGAAAAATTACTTTTTTCAAAAAATTACTTTTAAAATGCTTTTAAAAGTAAAAATAAAGCCTCTGATGATCGCACAGCTCAGCTGGGATCATCAGAGGCTTTTAAAAGCATTTTTTCTACAACCTCTTCAGTCAAAGAGGTTATAGAAAAAATGTTTTTAAAAGGAAAAAAAGCCTCTGCCGATCAGGCAAGTCAGCTGGGATCGTCAGAGGCTTTAAAAACATTTTTTTTACAACTTCTTCAGCCAAAGAGGTTGTAGAAAAAATGTTTTTAAAAGGAAAAAAAGCCTCTGTCGATCAGGCAAGTCACTTGGATCAGAGGCTTTAAAAAAAATAAAGAAAGCCTCTGCCAATCAGGCAAGTCAGCTGGGATCGTCAGAGGCTTTAAAAGCATTTTTTTTACAACCTCTTCAGCTGAAGAGATTGTAAAAAAAAAAAAAAAAAAAAAAAAGGTTGGCCATGCCCGCTCAGTCATATTACTGCCCACCACCACCAAGCCATGCCCACAGAACCACTAGTAACAAAATTTCCATTTCACCACTGTATCCAGGTAAACACTTATACAAGTCAGATGAGAAATAACCATCTGATGAAAAGCATCAAGAGCTCAGAGAACAGGAAGGATCTCAGAGTATGACCCTAAGCTACAGAAAATTATATTCTGTTGGTAACCATCTTTGATGGCTTCCCAAGCACTCTTTTCAGCCTTACTTATTTTGACTTATATAGTGGCCCATCTCACTGACATGACTCTGGACAGTTCACAAGTTCCATCCACATTTGATTTCTGGTTGTTTCTTTCAACTGCAGGCATAAGAAACATTTCACCCCATGGCAGTAGAACCAATGTTTCTCCAAAACAGAGCAAGAAAAACTGACTGGGTCGGTGAATTCGTAACCCCTGCTACTTTTTTTGGAAATGTTTTCATTTTTGTTGCAAAATGTGGATTAGAGCTACTCTTCCTTCTTGCCAAAACTAAACTTGCAGTATGGTTAAGAGCCTGTAGAGATTCTCCGTCATCCAGGTGCTTTTTTCAAGAGGCAACTGGAATTCCTTGCTTTTTCTTTGAAGACCTTCCGCTTCTCCTCCAAGGAGCTTCTTCAGTTCTGACAGGATGCTGGGGAAGGGAAGGATTTATATTCCTTGCAGACAGCTGGTCATTTGCATCCTTTTAGAGGGTCGTTGAAGCACTTGGAGGTTTCTGGTAAGAGTCCTGTTGGAGTCACAAACTCAAATCCAAATTTCGTAATGAACTTCGCTACAGGAAAGAATGGAGCCCTAATCTCTCTGGGCTGCATGCAAATGTATGATGCAGATGGGTCAAGATTAATTAACTATAGAGATGCTGGCAGAACTTAAATACACTCTCTTGCTCTTGCTCTCTTAAAATACTGTGGTTTCTTACTTCTCTTTTTCTGCCAAGGCTTTTAAAGAATTGAATGAACATCTTTATTCATAACGAAAGTAACCTTTAGCAATATTTATTATTCAAGGATCCACATATCTGTCATCAGATCAATAAAAAGACAGAGTAGAGTAGGGTAGGGTAGGGTAGGGTAGGGAAGGGTAGGGTAGGGTAGGGTAGGGTGGAGTGGACTGAAGTGGAATAGAATAGAATAGAATAGAATAGAATAGAATAGAATAGAATAGAATAGAATAGAATAGAATAGAATAGAATAGAATAGAATAGAATAGAATAGAATATTGGAATGAAGGATATAGTGGAGTGGAGTGGAGTGGAGTGGAGTGGAGTGGAATGGAATGGAATGGAATGGAATAGAATAGAATAGAATAGAATAGAATAGAATAGAATAGAATAGAATAGAATAGAATAGAATAGAATAGAATAGAATAGAATAGAATAGAATAGAATAGCAGAGTAGGAAGGGACCTTGGAGGTCTTTTGGTCCAACCCCCTGCTTAGGCAGGAAACCCTACACCACTTCAGACAAATGGTTATTCAATCGCTTCTTAAAAATTTCCAGTGTTGGAGCATTCACAACTTCTGGAGGCAAGTTGTTCCACTGGTTAATTGTTCTCACTGTCAGGAAATTCCTCCTTAGTTCTAAGTTGCTTCTCTCCTTGATTAGTTTCCACCCACTGCTTCTTGTCCTGCCTTCTGGTGCTTTGGAGAATAGCTTGACTCCCTCTTCTTTGGGGCAGCCCCTGAGATATCAGAACCTATCTGCTGAATTCTCTTGCATTCTCATGGGGAAAAAATGTGAGCCAGGAAACTATCTTGAGCACTCTATAATCGGAGTTTAATCACCATCCAACATCAATTAATTCAACAATGTTATTATCTGCTTTATGCGTCATCCATTTGGCAGCTTTGAGTTTCATGTCCTTTTATATACTTTTGTGTTGCAGCATTGTTTCCGTTTTTGTTCAATAATTGTGTTGATATGTCTTCTAAGAAGTGCAGGTAATAAAAATATCACACTGCAAATAAAAAAAAATTTGCATGTGAGCATCTGTATTGCTTCATACAACGCTGAGAATTTATAATGGATCCATGCTGCATCTGTAATGGGATGGGACAATATTCTTGAAGAAGGGAAGAACAGACACAGCCTAGACCAGGAGTGTCAAACTTGATTTCATTGAGGGCTGCATCAGGGTTGTGTTTGACCTTGGGGGGCCAGAGTGGATGTGGCCAGCTTGACGTCACTCATGTTCACTGCGCCTGTGGTGGCCTGAGCTCTCTGCCAGTGAAAATGGGCTCCCAAGTTCCATTTTTCGCTGGGATGGCCTCCTGCAACCCTCTGCCAGTGAAAAGGGAGTGTCAGCACTCTAAGCCGCATTCACTCTGGTGCTGACCTAAGAAGGAGAAGAAGGGCATCTGGAAAGGGACGTTTTGACTTTTCACCTACTTATTTTCCCTGGAGATAATATCTCCTAGAAGATGGGATGGGAGGGGGGAAATTCCTTTGAGCTGGAGCAGTAGATTAGGGAAAGAGCGGCTTACTTGGAAGATGGCCAATGAGACCAGAGGAGTGGAGACCGGAAGAGAGGGGTTGGCGCCAGGAAGTCAATGTTGGCTATGATGAGTTGGAGTTAGAATGTTGTGCTTCATAAATTAGGATTTAGGATTTAGGATTTATTGGATTTATATACTGCCCTACTCCCGAAGGACTCAGGACTCAGGTACAGCCAACAATAAAAATACATACGTACAAAATTTAAAAACCAAGAATGAGAGTTTTTTCATCAAAGATTTTGTTTGAAATGCAATTTATTTGAGACGACCTCAAAACTTGACAGGGAGCTTAGAGGGGCCACATGCGGCCCTCCCAAGCTCCATTTCCACTGGTAGAGATGCTGTTGGCTGGTCCTTTGTTGTTTCCAGAGTGGCCCTGCAGGCCAGATCTAAGCACCCCGCAGGCTGGATCCAGTCCCCGGGCCTTGAGTTTGACATGCCTGGCCTAAACCATGGTCAGATAAAGGGAAATCCCAATCCAAAGCAAGAACATAATTTGAGAAAGCATCTGAGACTTGACCTTCCCCAGTTCTAGAGAAGAGGAAGGGGAAAAGCCAGTTTGGCCTAGTGATTAAGGCATCCAGCTAGAAACTACTGTCTTTTCCCGAAAATAAGACCCTGTCTTATATTTTTTTTGAACCCCAAAATAACTTAGCCTTATTTTCAGGGAGGTCTTATCATTTTAGGAAGCATGGAGCAAGATGGGGCTCCTCTTGCCGTCTTACCTGATTTCCAGCTCTGTATTTAAATATTTCCAGGGAGGGCTTATTATCGGGGGGGGGAGGCTTATTTTAGCACATGTGCTCTAAAGCCCAATTGGGCTTATTACCAGAGGATGTCTTATTTTTGAGGAAACAGGGTAGGAGCCTGAGTTCTAGTCTTACTTTATGCTATCAAAGCTGGCTCAGTAAGTTTGAGCCAATCACCAGAAGACTGTGAGTTCTAGTTGGCTGGGTGACTTCGGGCCAATCAACAGGAGATTGTGAATCCTAGTTCTGCCTTAACCATGAAAGCCATCTTTTTTTTTTTTAATTTGATTTATATGTCGCCCTTCTCCAGAGTCTCAGGGCGGCTTACAATGCGTTAAGCAATAGCCTTCATACTTCTGTATATTTATACAAAGTCAGCTTATTGCCCCCACAAACTGGGTCCTCAATTTACCTACCTTAGGAAGGATGGAAGGCTGAGTCAACCTTGAGCCTGGTGAGATTCGAACTTACAGTAATTGCAGACAGCTGGTCTTTAATCACAATGCTTTTAGTCTGCTGAGCTATCCAGCAGACTAAAAGCTTGGTGAGTTTGAACCAATCAGCAGGAGACTGTGAGTTCTAGTTCTACTTTAGACATGAAATCTGGCTGGGTGACTTAGGGCCAATCACTAGGACACTGTGAGTTCTAGTTCTGCTTTAAGCATGAAAGGTGACTGGGTGACTCTGGCCCAGTCATTCTCTCAGCCAAATCACCCCACAAGGTTGTTGTTATAGGGAGAGGAAGGAGTATATTAGGTATGTTCAGGGCCTTGAGTTATTTGTAATGATAATAAAGGCAGGATAAATATAAATAAATAAAGAGGAGGGAAGCCCATCCAATTTTCAAGATTCTGTTACTGTAACCTTATAATAAAAGCAGTTTTAATATTCATAACTTTGATATTCAGATCTGGTCAACCTCGGTGACATCATCCTCTGTCACTGGTCATGTTTTGCAAAGCCAGTGATTGAGTTCAAACACTGAGCCAAAATCAAATCAAACCAGCTTACCATTATCTGAATACAGCCATTGTGGGATATATTATTGCCAACGTTTCTAGATTATTATTTTATACAGTAGTGGCCAAAATTGAGGAAACCTTTTGGGAAAAGTGTATTTTTAAGGTTTGATGGCTAATAACACCACTTCTTTTGGGAGTTTCAAGATAATCCTATTCCACTGCTGGAATGGCCTGGGAATAGCCCAGATCTTAACCCAATTGAAAATCAGTGGAGTCAACTAAAGAAACTTGTTAGTCAGAAGCGACCCAGCAATAAAACCCAGTTAATAGAAGCAATCCTTTGATCTTGGTTTCACATTATAACAGCTGCAGAACTAAAAGACTTGGTTCACTCCATGGGAAGACGTTGTAAGGCCATCATTCATGCTAAAGTAACTAACTATTAACTGACATGGGGATCGTTTTTGTATATCTCGTTTTTTCTACGTGTTTCATTTTTCTTCTTTATACTGTAACTGCTATTCTAGCAAATCCTTCATAACAATTATTGCATTACATTCTTGATTAAATTATCTTTCCATTGATATGTAATTTTATGGTACTACTCCCCCCCCCCCCAAAAAAAAGGTATTATTAGCTAGTTTTAGAAAATACATTTTCCTCAAAAGGTTTCCACAATTTTGGCCACTACTGTAAGCAAGGAAGAGAATAAATTTGCAGAAGGACCCAAGCTTACCTTTCTAATATCTCCAATCAGAAGGACAACATTCAGAAAAAACACCACGGGTGAAATCCAGCAGGTTCTGACAGGTTCTGGAGAACTGGTAGCGGAAATTTTGAGCAGTTTGAAGAACCGGCAAATACCACCTCTGGCTGGCCCCAAAGTGGGGTGGGAATGGGGATTTTGCAGTAGCCTTCCCGTGCCATGCTCACCAAGCCACACCAACCAAGCCACACCCACTGGAAAACACATTTGTTGGAGATGTAGGCAATTGGCTGGCCATTAGATTAATCCAGTATTTCTCAATCGTGGCGCCTTTAAGCTGTGTGGACTTCAACTTCCAGAATCCACCAGTCAACATGATGGCAGGGGGATTCTGGGAATTGAAGTCCACACAATTTAAAAGAGCCAAGATTGAGAAACATCGGATTAGTTAATGCAAATCAAGATGGAAAAACACCTTATGTGTATGAATATTCAGTGCTAGGAAAGAAAACACATATTTTGGACCTTCATTACTTCCTGAAACCTGCAACCACAGGAGGTTAAGGGTGACCTCTTTTCAGTTCCACGGGCAGGTCAAACATTGGCCTGGAAACTGGACTTGTTATCATCCATCAAACAGTCTCTAAGAGCAACTGCCAGTAACTAACACCGCGGCTTTTGAATGGGGTTATGTCAATGTGTCACACTCATTCTTCTTAATTCAGTACAATCGGCTACACATAGAGACACCAGATTAAATAGGGTGTTGTGGTTTTTTTTTCCAGTTTAGAACAGTGGAACAGATTATACTGTGTTTAACTGTGGTTTGTTAAATAAGAATCTCTGGCTACTTAAAGGCTTAATTTTCCATAAGGGATGCTCTGTAAATTATTTTGGAAAAACTTGTGTGTGGTTGTAGTTTGCTCTTCTTCCCTTGAGGTGGTACCTCAATGGCTGAGAATGTATGACCCTCCAGATGGAGATGAATCAGTGGTGAAATCCTCTCTGGTTTGCACTGCGCATACCCAGTGCACACCAAACACACGCTTTGCACGGAAAAAGGACGCATAACAAGGTAAGTAGAACAGTGAGGAGGGAACAGCTAAGCTGTGCTATTTAGATTCGCTAGAAAGCTTTCTAGCGAATATAAATCGTGCGGCACAGCTGATTGTCAGAAATACCAGTTCAGACCAACTGGTAGCTTTTTTTTTTTTACTACCGGTTCACCGAACAGGTAGATTTTATCACTATCGGTTCGTCTGAACTGGTGCGAACCGGTAGAATTTCACCACTGGGATGAATGACAATTCACAGGGTCCTTCGATTATGGCCTGTCTCTACTTATCCTCTACCTGCAGTTTGCTTTTCATGTAAAGCAGAGAACTATTTTTGAAAGAGGCTTAGCAACTTCAGATCTGGTTAATACCTGGATAGCAGTGAACCAGAAATGTCACAGATGGGATGTTGAAAAAAATATATATCCAGAAGAAGGATTGCAATGCAAATCAGCTTCATACTGCGGTCAAAAAAATACTGGATAGCTCAGCAGACTAATGCATTGTGCATTGTGATTAACTCCAGCCGTCTGCAATTACTGTAAGATCGGATCTCACCAGGCTCAAGGTTGACTCAGCCTTCCATCCTTTCTAAGGTAGGTAAATTGAGGACCTAGTTTGTGGGGGCAATAAGCTGACTTTGTATAAAATATACAAAAGTATGAAGGCTATTGCTTGACGCATTGTAAGCTGCCCTGAGTCTCTGGAGAAGGGTGGCATATAAATCAAATTTTTTAAAAAAACTGTACGGAGTCTTTGCATTTGCTTCTTCAGTCTGCCTACTCCTGTTTAAAGTATTCCTAGTTTTAAAGTTTGGCTTGTTAGCTGCTAATTCAAAACAATGCATTCTATTTCTATTCACTGGTTCAGCTCTGCAGATATGAATATATATTTTCCGGTTAACATTTTCGTAGAAGCAAATTTGGAATTGCTACCGACAGAAAATCCAATCTTTCTTCATGACAGTAAAAATCCAACTTGATTGGATTTGATTGCTTGCAATTTTTTTTTTTTTTTTTACAAATTCTTTACAGGGCCAGAGAGAAAAATGGTATTTTAAATGAACCTCTATCCAGATTTTCCCTCTTCGTGGATTACTGCCTTGTCGTGGCGAAGGGGCTTGCATAGCTCAATGAAGGTATAAGCTAAAGGCAAAAAGATATGACGCTGGAAGATGAGCCCCTCAGGTCGGAAGGTATCCAATATGCTACTGGGGAAGAGCAGAGGGCTAGTATCAGTAGTAGTGCCAGAAAGAATGAAGCGTCTGGGCCAAAGCCAAAAGGACGCTCAGCTGTGGATTATCTGGTGAAGGGAAAGTCCGATGCTGTCCAAGCAACTCCGATTAAAACGTCGGAGGGTTTTCATTGTTGTTTTTGAGGTGTAGTAACAATCTCCTAGCATACTAAAAAGCAGAGACATCACCCTGCCAACAAAAGTGCGTATAGTCAAGGCGATGGTTTTCCCAGTTGCAATGGGTGGCTGGGAAAGTTGGACCATAAGAAAGGCTGAGCACCAAAGAATGGAGGCCTTTGAACTCTGGTGCTGGAAATGACTCCTGTGAGTCCCTTGGACTGCAAGGCCATTCAACCGGTCAGTCCTAGAGGAGATCAACCCTGACTGCTCTTTAGAAGGCCAGATCCTGAAGATGAAACTCAAATGCTTTGGCCACCTAATGAGGAGGAAGAACTCACTGGAGAAGAGCCTAATGCTGGGAAAGATTGAGGGCAAAAGAAGGAGGGGACAGCAGAGAACGAGGTGGCCGGATGGAGTCACTGAAGCAGTCGGCGTGAGCTTAAATGAACTCCAGAGGATGGTAGAGGACAGAAAGGTCCAGAGGAATGTTGTCCATGGGGTCTTGATGGGTCGGACATGATTTCACAACTAACAACAAAATCCAGGTTTTCAATACTGCTTTGATTTTGCTCCGGTGCGGGGGAAAAACCATCTTTGTTTTGTTCCGATCGGAGCAGATTAAATAAGTCCGCATGGCTGAGATGAAAGAGAAGAGATAAGGCACATTTTTTCCAATGTGAAATATTTGCAGACGAGTGTGTGTGAGAGAGAAAGAGGGCACACCGTGTTCTTCGCTCGTTCCTTTCGAAGAATGTGTTTCTATTTTGTTGGCATGGCCTGGGAACAGAAAGGATCAGATAACTTCATACTTCATTTGAAGACACTTGCATTAAACAAGCACCGAATGTATGCTAAAGAGGAGGCCAGAATTAACAATATGGAGTGCAATAGATATTATTCATGAACATTATTAAGCAGGAGTGATTACTATAGCCTTATGCAAACTTGGGTTCAAAGCAATGGAGAGGAATTATTTTATTCTCAAATTCCTGCCTTGCATGTAGTCAGTTTTGTTTAAGTGACCTTTGAACTATATCCCGGGGAATTCAATAGAAATGTCGCAGGTTTTTTTTTAATTAGATTTATATGACGCCCTTCTCCGGAGACTCAGGGCGGCTTACAAGGCGTTAAGCAATAGCCTTCATACTTTTGTATATTTTATACAAAGTCAGCTTTTTGCCCCCACAAACTGGGTCCTCAATTGACCTACCTTAGAAAGGATGGAAGGCTGAGTCAACCTTGAGCCTCGAACTTGCAATAATTGCAGACAGCTGAATGTTAATAACAGGCTATCTAGCCTGTTGAGCTATCTGAGGCTCTTTTGAACTGTATTTTCCTTTGTATATTTTATACAAAGTCAGTTTATTGCCCCCACAAACTGGGTCCTCAATTTATCTACCTTAGAAAGGATGGAAGGCTGAGTCAACCTTGAGCCTGGTGAGATTCAAACTGGTGTAATTGCAAACAGCTGGATGTTAATAACAGGCTTTAGTCTGCTTTTAGCCTGTTGAGCTATCCAGGCAGTGGTGGAATTGATTTTTTTTTTTACTACCGGTTTTATGGGTGTGGCTTGGTGGGCATGATAGGGGAAGGATACTGCAAAATCTCCATTCCCACCCACTCTGGGGCCAGCCAGAGGTGATATTTACCGGTTCTCTGAACTACTCAAAATTTCTGCTACCGGTTCTCCGAACTACTCAAAATTTCCGCTACCGATTCTCCAGAACCTGTCAGAACCTGTTGGATTTTACCCCTGCCCTATATCTTATTTCTACCTCTATTCTAACTTCTAATCAGGCCACCATTACTAATCCTAGTGTTAATACACTTGTTTATATTAAGACATAGGGCTATCTTGAGGAATGGTGCAGGGTTTCTTGCCTAAGCAGGGGGTTGGACTAGAAGACCTCCAAGGTCCCTTCCAATTCTCTTATTCTCTGGATCACGTTTTACCTAACCTGCATAACCATAAAAACTCTACAGAGGAAACAGAACTAGGACATTGTTAAAAGTGAAAGTGTAGGATGGAAACTCAAGTCAAACATAAGCAATAAAATATGCAGAGCAGGTTGGACTGGTTTGGCTTTTGCCAGTGAGGCACAGTACAAATTTAACAAATTGAAAGCACCCGAAGGCCAGACAAGGAATCATGGATGGAAACTGATCAAGGAGAGAGTCAACCAAGAACTACGGAGAAATTTTCTTGACAGTGAGAAAAAACCAACTCGTGGAACAGAAGTTGCCTTCCGAAGTTGTGGGAGCTCCATCACTGGAGGCTTTCAAGAAGAGATTGGACTGCTCTATCAGGAATGGGTGTAAGGACAGGGGGTCAGACTAGATGACCTAAAAGCTCCCTTCCAAGACAGTTACTCTATTCCAATTGCAGCAACTTTGCCAGCTCAGAAAAAGAAGCTTCTGTGACTCTTAGAGGCCTGGTGTCGCAGCTTTTGATCGTTGCTCAACGATCATAATTATGGATCATGGATCAAGCCAAGCATTCCTGCTGTCACTTCCACTCCATTTCAAAATCGCTCAATTGAAACAGGCGTCGATGAGGAAGCTTGGAGACCGCCAACTTTTCCTTCAGTGTAGGGCATGGGATGAAAAGGATTACGTGGGCATCAAGTCTTCGCTTGCTGATCTCTTTCAAGAGCCTTCTGAGCAGTGGTGGAATTCAATATTTTTTTACTACCGGTTCTGTGGGTGTTGCTTGGTGGGTGTGGCAGAGGAAGGATACTGCAAAATCCCCATTCCCTCCCCACTCCTGGGGGAAGGATACTGCAAAATCTCAATTCCCACCCCACTCCAGGGGAAGGTTACTGGAAAATCCCCATTTCCTCCCCACTCCAGGAGGGGTGCAAAATCCCCATTTTCTCCCCACTCCTGCAAAACCCCCATTCTCTCCCCACTCCTGGGAGAAGGATATTGCAAAATCCCGATTCCCACCCCACTCCAAGGGGAAGGATACCACAAAATCCCCATTCCCTCCCCACTCCTGAGGGAAGGACATTGCAAAATCTCCATTCCCTCCCCACTCCTGGGGGAACGATATTGCAAACTCTCCATTGCCACCCCACTCCAGGGGAAGGATACTGCAATATTCCCATTCTCTCCCCACTCCTGGGGGAAGGATATTGCAAAATCCCTATTCCCACCCCACTCCAGGAGGGATGCAAAATCCCCATTCCCCACTCCTGGGGGAAGGATACTGCAAAATCTCCATTCCCACCCCACTCCAGGGGGAAGGATATTGCAAAATCTCCATTCCCACCCCAATCCTGGGGGAAGGATATTGCAAAATCTCCATTCCCACCCCACTCTGTGGCCAGCCAGAGGTGGTATTTGCCGGTTCTCCCGAACTGCTCAAAATTTCCACTACGGGTTCTCCAGAACCTGTCAGAACTTGTTGGATTTCACCCCTGCTTCTGAGTTGATGTTGCTATTTTAGACCTTTAATAATAAATCAGCTGCAAGTTGGAGCTGATTGCCAAAGAGCTCATTTTTTTAAAAAGCAGCAATGCAACATTAAAGAAAAACAATTAAGCAATCAGGAAAAGAAAACAAGCAATTATACCTCTCTCATTTCCCTTGCATCATAAACCACAGAGGTTTCTTTGTCCCAACCAGGCTACCTATGCAGGAATGTCCTTAAACAGGTAGTCCTCAACGTATGACCAACGCAGTCCTCAACGAATGACAACTGAGCCCAGAATTTATGTTGCTAAGTGAAAAACAAAATTGTTAAGTGAGTTTTGCCCCGTTTTACGAACTTTCTTGCCCCAGTTGTTAAGTGAATCATTAAATTAGTAACACGGTTGTTAAGCAAATTGGGCTTCCCCATTGACTGTGCTTGTCCAAAGGTCGCAAAAAGGGAATCGAATGAGCCCGGGATACTGCGACCGTCATAAATATGAGTCAGTTGCCAAGCGTTTGAATTTTGATCACGTGGGATGCTACAACGGTCGTAAGTGTGAAAAATGGTCATAAGTGACTACATGGCAACTTCTCCAACACATTATGTTTCTTTTGATGGACGCTGGACTTGCTCATGTTAACTGGCCGTGATCCTAAGGACCAAGTTTATTAGGAGGAGAAATTCCATATTTTATTGCAGCAGATGGTTGGCTGATGGCAAAATTCATAACAAGATGTATTTACCGTGTACTAATTAAAAAGGATGGGTTTTTTTTTTTTGGTTTTTTTTTTGTCCATAGGCAGTTGAGTCGTGTTTCAGTCTTGGCAGAGATGGTAGATTTCTGCATCTGCAGAAGAAATCTGATTTTTCTGTTGGTGAGTCATTTGAGCACAGATTTTAATGCTTCTTTTTATGATGGTGCTAAATGTAGGAAAACACCCACTTCCCAGGTGCCTTTGGTAATATAAGAATTATATCTTTATTGTCATTGTACGTGTATACACAGTATACCCAGACAACAAAATTCACTTAACACCCAAAGACCAGGTCCAACACACATAACAATCCCCAAGCCCACTTCCACCCACCACAAATTCCCCACCCCTAAACCACCCAAACATCCACACAACAGACCAAGTAATGCTGTCCAACAGCTCACTGAGGGTGGCCCTTTAGTTCATCGTTGAGTGCAATGGGATAAAAATTGTTCAGAAAACGTGCGGCCCGAGTTTTAATATCCAATACAAGAGGTCAATTGGCTTTCAAGAAGCGGAGGCCAGAACCCTCTATATTGGAGAAGTTAATCTGCATGTGGTGTTTCTTTTGTTTTTGTTTTTTTCCCATATACAAAATTCAGGTAGACAAGGAATTGGTCAATATCTTCAAATAGAATTGCCAATTCATTTGCTTTCTATTGCAGAGCTGCCGTTTTGCAGCTTGCCATTTTGCCAGATTGCAGTGCTACCCTCGCAACCTGGACATAAACTGTTTCAACTCCTACCCTCAAACCGACGCTATAGAGCACTGCACACCAGAACAACTAGACACAAGAACAGTTTTTTCCCTGAATGCCATCACTCTGCTAAACAATTAATTCCCTCAACACTATCAAAGTATCTGCATTACTATTACTATTAATCTTCTCATTGTTCCTATCACCCACCTCCTCCCACTTATGACTGTATGACTATAACTTGCTGCTGTATCCTCACGATTGATATTGATTGTTTCCTAGTATGATTTGTACCCTATGAGTATCGTTAAGTGTCGTACCTTATGATTCTTGATGAACGTATCTTTTCTTTTTATGTACACTGAGAGCGTAGGCACCAAAGACAAATTCCTTGTTTGTCCAATCACACTTGGCCAATAAAGAATTGTATAAAGATCCATGAACATTATTTTTCTGCATCTTTGTAATTGCACAGGTATATTCAGTAGATGAAAGTTAAGCTTAGGCATTCTGCTAAATCACAACTAAATTGTAGTGTGGTTTCATGTCATGTGTGAATCCTATCATGGGTTGGTAAAACACACATGGTGAATTAGATGGCTACAGCTTGTTCCATAAACATCTTTGAAATAAATCCTATACTGCATTAGCATGTTATACCAACCCATTCATTGCCATCTGGTGCACACATACATGCTATGCTCACTTACACATAGAAAGAGTATATGTTATGCACTGACACACACAAAAAGCCTTATAGGTTTTTAGTTCAAGCTATCTTTTAGGTTGAAATAGTGATAATACAACCTGATGTTTGATTAAAGGTGACGGTAGAGGGAAAATAAAAATAAGAATGACTCTGCGTAGCAGATCAACTGAACTGTTCAACTAAACAAGGAGAAATTGAACCTGGAAATAAGGAGAAATTTTCTGACGGGGAGAGCATTGAATCAATGTGAAAGCCAGAGAAGGAACAATGGGTGGAAATTGATCAAGGAGAGTTTCGACCTAGAAATAAGGAGAAATTTCCTGACAGTGAGAGCAGTCAACCCATGGAACAGAAGTTGCCTTCAGAAGTTGTGGGAGCTTCATCACTGGAGGCTTTCAAGAAGAGACTCGACTGTCATTGTCAAAAGTGGTGTAGGATCTCCTGCTTGGGTGGGGAGTTAGACTAAATGACCTACAAGGTCCCTTCCCACTCCCTTAATCTGTATTTGTCTCAGTTTGCTCAACCTGGTGCCCTTCAAATAAATTGGAATTACATCACCCACAATAATGTACACATCACATCTATTGGTCCAAAGTGGTCAATAAACTCTTCCCGGGGACCAATTCAACTCTGTCGAATTTCAGCTTTGCATGAGCTTCTGCCAATTGGTAAGAAACCAGGTATGACAAAACACAGACTTTCTATAAAAAGATTTTTATTATCAAACTATATTTGTACACTGCATTCCATGGCCAGGCAACGCAAATCGACACCCACACTGGGATTGCTGCAGAAGATGCCATCGTCACGCTGAACAACAAAAATACAACTTTGAAGAAACCTAGTGCAAGTCGAGGGCCGTCCTTTTTTTTGCCGTGAATGAGAAGAACAATCCTTCGGTTTCTTTTGTTCTATATACAAGAGACTTTGTACATATTCAACACTTAAAGGAATGGGCAATAAAAACAGGAAATATTCAAGTTGGTTAATTCTTTTGCAGTCCTATGGTCTTTTTCTTTTCTTTCTTTCTTTTCCTCCAGGGAGAAGATCTTGTTACCCATTGTTATTGCACAAACACAATTTTGAAGGAGGTACTCTCCAAAAAAGGCCACTGACTTATGCTGTCCATCTCTTTCAGTAGTACATATTTTTATCCCACCAGCCTGTAGTGAAAAGAGAAAAAAAAAATAAACATTTTTTTTAATACTGAATTTTTTTCAGTAATTTTTTTTTTTTGTTTGATACTTAAAAACTCAGTTTTTAAAAACTGAGCCTGGATAGCTCAGCAGACTAAAGCATTGTGATTAAACACTAGCTGTCTGCAATTACTGGAAGTTCTAATCTCACCAGGCTCGAGGTTGACTCAGCCTTCCATCCCTTTTAAGGTAGGTAAATTGAGGACCCAGGTTGTGGGGGCAATAAGCTGACTTTGTATAAAATATACAAAAGCATGAAGGTTATTGCTTAACGCATTGTAAGCTGCCCTGAGTCTCCGGAGAAGGGTGGCATATAAATCAAATTTAAAAAAAAAAATAAGCAGGTTGGTTGGCATAAAGAATGCTATTAATAGGAGAACATATTTGTATCTCAGATTGGCCTGTGGGGACTTTAGAGAGCTCTGAGCGTGATTATTTTCTTTGAGACGTTTCATTACCCAACTAGGTAACTTCATCGATGCTAGGGGAGAATGGGGCTTGCTCTCCGCATATATACAGTGATGATGTTACCTAGTTGGGTCATGAGATGTCTGGAAGAATGCAACCAAGCTCAGAGAGCACCAAGGACCCTACTGAATGCTGTCGAACAGATTGTTCTGAGCTTGGCTTCCCAAGAGCATGAAGCAGACTCCTTGTCCTGACAAAACCCCTTTTTATTAAGTTACTGTGAATTCCTCTCATTCACATCCAGCAAAGTCTTTCAAGGGAGAATTTTACAGGCACAGGCCTTATCTGGACTGGAGAGCTGCCAGTCCAATATCTTCAAAACTTGGCAAAGAGTCTTGGAGAGTTGTGAACCAATTAAGTGAACGAATTGTCTCCTGCAAACTCCACTCCCCTTTTGCTCCTCTTTTATTCCCTATGGGAGGGACCCTTCATCATCCACCTGTGGCTTTACTCCCGAGTCGACCCTTGCTCTTTAGCTATTCCCTTCGTCTGGCGACTCTGTGCACACTGGGAACAGGCTCCAGCTGTTTGTCTGCCTCACTGGTGTCTGACTCTGAAGGCAGCTGATAACTGTTGGATGGCCCTGGACCCCTCTCTGCCTCTGATGCAGAGCCCTCATCAGAGCCTTCCCCAGACTCCAAGACTGGCCCATTTTCCTCCCCAACCTCCTCACTGTCCGAATCTGCTACCAGCTACACTGGTGGGCCACAACACAGATCTCCTTGGTCCATTAAGATAATTATGGAGTATCTCCTCTCTCTCTTCTTCCCAGATCCACACAGAGCCTGAAACCAAATCAGATCCTGGGTGAATCTGATTTCAAGGATTCAAAAGGGCACCTCTGTTATTGTTCCAGAAGACAAGACTTTCTAAAAGGATCCAAGGTTTTGAGAAAGGAACAAACCTCATCTCCTAAGGCCTTATGTAACCCTGTGTAACCCCAATGACTGCCAATGAGAGTCCTACCACCATCATCAAGTTCCAATAAAATTGTCATCTTGCGTGCAGCAGAAGGGAAGTTTCTATGTTTAACATCTTCCATTCATTATTTTAAATTCAGTCTAACCTAGTTTTGTCCTAGTCTGGTCACCTCCATTTCTTTTATTTTGACCACTTCGTGCTGACCCAGATTGTTGGGGGCATGATGCTGACTCTGTAAACTGCTTAGAGAAGGCTGCAAAGCACTAGGAAGCTGTACATAAGTCTAAGTGCTATTGATATTGGTACTGCTATACTGACCACCTGAATATCAATTAAAGACCTACTGAGGCCTTAAGCAGGTATCAGACTAAGTGTAATTTGACAGTAACTCTAGGAGATGTTCAGGATTTCTTGGTTCATCATTTTAGTCAAACGCTTGTCGACTATCTAGTTGGGATGTTTTCATTTAGATCCCTGCATTGAGCAGGGGGTGATACTTGATGGCCTCAATGAGCTTTGCCCAACTTGGTGCTCTAATGCAAAAAAATAAAATAAAATAAAAATGTTTTCCTATCTAAATTCAAAAGGATGATTAGGGGACTGGAGACTAAAACATACAATGAACAGTTGCAGGGACTGGGCATGGCTAGTCTAGCGAAGAGAAGGACCAGAGGACACATGTTAGTAGTCTTACAATATTTGAGGGGCTGCCACAGAGAGGAGGGGGTCAAGCTATATTCCAAGGCACCGAAGGCCAGGCAAGGAATAATGGATGGAAACTGAACAAGGAGAGATTCACCCCAGAAATAAGAAGAAATTTCCTGACAGTGATCAATCAATCAATGGAACAGAAGTTGCCTTCAGAAGTTGTGGGAGTTCATCACTGGAAGCTTTCAAGAAGAGACTGGACTGCCATCTGTCAGAAATGGGGTAGGGTCTCCTGCTTGGGTGCAGGTTGGATTAGATGACCTACAAGGTCCCTTCCAACTCTGTTAATCTGTATAATCTGTATCTGTATGAATCTCTTTATTCAGGTGGGATTAAAAACAACTATAACATCAGTCTTGGAGCCTGGACAGGACTGTCTAATCAGGGCAACCAGAAATGCAGAGTTTTAAATTCTGTTGAAATGACAACAGCTCTAAAACTATAACTGGCTAACTTAATGTTTTATGCTGCGTTTGGCTTCTCTCCAAACCAATGAACCCTTTATTAGAAAGGGAAGTGGAGCCAAGTCTACTGGCTTGCAATTCTTGGTGCCAAGATAAAAAAAAAATAATAATAATCCCTGACCTGAAGGAACCTCTTACATCTTTTTTTGGCAAGGGCGATATTGCCTGAGATAACGAGCATTTAATTGAAATTGCAGATTCAATAATGTTCGCTTGGGTTGGAATAGGTGTGGAAATTTAAATTGTGCGTAAAATGCTATGGCAAATCTAAACAGCTTACTAAAAAGCAGAGACATCGCCCTGCCAACAAAAGTGCATATAGTCAAGGCTATGGTGTTCCCAGTTGCAATGTATGGTTGGGAAAGTTGGACCGTAAGAAAGGCTGAGCGCCAAAGAATGGAGGCCTTTGAACTCTGGTGCTGGAGAAGACTCCTGCGAGTCCCTTGGACTGCAAGGCCATCAAACCGGTCACTCCTAGAGGAGATCAACCCTGACTGCTCTTTAGAAGGCCAGATCCTGAAGAGGAAACTCAAATACTTTGGTCACCTAATGAGAAGGAAGGACTCACTGGAGAAGAGCCTAATGCTGGGAATGATTGAGGGGAAAACAAGAAAGGGACAACAGAGAATGAGGTGGCTAGATGGAGTCACTGAAGCAGTCGGCGTAAGCTTAAATGGACTCCGGGCAGAGGTGGTATTCAGCAAGTTAGTATCAGTAGAATCAGTAACCAAAATTTTGAGTAGTTTGGAGAACCGGTAAATACCACCTCTGACTGGCCCCACCCCCATTCTCTGGCTCCAGAGTCCCAGCTGATCGGGAGGGAATGGGGATTTTGCAATAACCTTCATCTGGAATGGGGAGAGAATGGAAATTTTACAGTATCCTTCCCCTGCCATGCCCACCAAGCCACACCCACCAAGCCACACCCACAGAACCGGTAGTGAAAAATTTTGAATCCCACCACTGACTCTTGAGGATGGTAGAGGACAGGAAGGCCTGGAGGAACGTTGTCCATGGGATTGCGATGGGTTGGACACGACTTCACAACTAATAATAACAAAATAGAACGCTATGCCACTTACTTCCTGGATATCGTCTGATGAATAACTTGCGCATTTCATCGTAGACCCATATCAAGATGGCAAAAGGCACGGAGACGAACCAATACTGAAACCTAGACAAGAGAAGGTTGGGTGGGAATTAGGGAATTCTGCTGGGTGGGAATTAGGGAATTCTGCTGGGTGGGAATTAGAAAATACACCTCATGGATACAAACTTTAAAAAGCAGGGATGATACTGTAGTACAATCACAGCAACGTGTAATTTTAATGTTGTTAGCCACCGAGAGTCACCACGAGACAGTTGGGCATCCATATAAATTTGTTTTAATTGATTGTAATTCATTAGCCTAACTAACCACAAGAAGTTAAACTTACCGAAGAGGTGTGAAATTCAAGGCATTGATGCTTCCAAGACCATAGCAGAGAATCAAAGCTATTCCTATCTGTGAAAATATACCGATCCAGATTACTTTGTTCCTGAAAAACATAAATAAAAATACAGCTAAGGATAATCATATTATTTATGAGATGTACACATAGCAATAGCACTTAGACTTATTTACCACTTCCTAGTGCTTTACGATCCTCTCTAAGTGGTTTACAGAGTCAGCATATTTGCCCCCAACAATCTGGCTCCTAATTTTACTGAACTTGGAAGGATGGAAGGCTGAGTCAACCTTGAACCAATCAGTATTGAACTGCTGGCAGTGGGCAGAGTTAGCCTGCAATACTTCATTCTAACCACTGGGGAGGGAGGGAGGGAGGGAGGGAGGAAGGAAGGAAGGAAGGAAGGAAGGAAAGAAGGAAGGAAGGAAGGAAGGGCAACAGCAATAGCACTTAGACTTATATACTGCTTCATAGTGCTTTACAGTCCTCTCTAAGTGGTTTACAGAATCAGCATCTTGGCCCTAACAATCTGGATCCTCATTTTACCCATTTCGGAAAGGTATTTCCGAGGTGGGTAAAATGTTTGACAAATAAACAAAATGTTTATGTTCGACAAATAAACAAAAGCAAACAAACAAACAAATAAAATTTAGAAACCCATGGAATCTACTATGATAGCAGTCTTCCAATATTTGAGGGGCTGCCACAAAGAGGAGAAGGCCAAGCAAAGAGGAGAAGGTCCAAAGCACCTGTAGGCCAGACAAGGAATCATGGATGGAAACTGAACAAGGAGAGATTCAACCTGGAAATAAGGAGGAATTTTCTGACAGTGATCAATCAATCAATGGAACAGAAGTTGCCTTCAGAAGTTGAGGGAGCTTCACCACTGGAAGCTTTCAAGAAGAGACCGGACTGCCATCTGTCAGAAAGGGTGCAGGGTCTTCTAGTTGGGTGGGGTGGGGGTTGGACTAGACAACCTACAAGGTCCCTTCCAACTCTCCTACTCTGTATCTACACCAACCTGAAAAGTCCTTGTTGGAAAATGGAGTTCCGTCTGGTCTTCCTGATGATTAAATCCGCCACTTGTTGAATGGTGATGCTGACGAAAAAGGCTGTGTAGCCAGTGAATTGCAAGTTTCTCCGTTGCTCAAAGGTCTGCAGAACATGGAAAAGGAAGAGAAATTAAATTGCTGAGCTTAAGACAGACTTCCATAGCAAACAGAGGTCTAGGACAGGGATCTCCAACCCTGGCCATTTTAAGCTTGGTGGACTTAAACTAAAGACTGGTGATTTAAGGACTTTGCTTTCATTTCATTTAGAATATGCTGAGAATGAGTTAATTCTCAGCTGTTTTAATAAAATCTGTTTGTTTTTTGGAACTATTTTGCATTTAATATCAACTACCTGGGCCTGAGTCACAACATTATCAGCTAACTATGATGGCTTTATAAGATGTCTTCTAAATTGGTAGCTGCACTGAGTGAAGGAATTCATTTGATCCTTCCTGGAATTTGATGGATGACCTCAAGACTTATACCCGTACCAGCTCAGTAAGTGGATTTAGAGAGATTCCTGTGAAATGAATCACTGGAACTATTTTTAGATGTTCCACCCAATATAGCCTATATTACTAGACAACATAAGAACGGCGTTTTTTTTTTTAGGCTGAACAATATACAGTGAACACTTCTAATATGAAATCTAATCTTAGTGTTGTGCTCTGTCAGTTGCCAGCCCCTCCAGCAGCCGAATCAAAGGAGAAGGAGGAGGAGGAGGAGGCGTGGGAGTCAGAGGCCAGCACCAAAGCAACCTGAGAGCTCTGAGGGAGAAGAGGGAATGGATCTCGCAGACAGAGAGACAGAGGCGGAGCCTGGGCCATCCTTCAACCTACAGATGGAGAGTCAACAGCCTCCAGGTCTGGAGGTGGCTGATGAGGAAGGGGAGGAATAGCTGGATCCAGTGCCTGATGTGCAGATGCGCAGAAGGCAGAGGAGAGGAGGACAGTGGAAATCTATGAGCCAGTCCTTGGGACAGAAGAGTCACCACTGCTAGCGAAGCCTTACCCTAGTTCTGGGGATAAAAGGCAGGGGGCGGAGATGAATAGGTGTGGCAGACAACTATTCATCTCCCTGCTGGACAGACTTGTTAGCCTGCTGTGTGTGAGAGAGAGTCTTTTTACCGGGGCTCCTGATGCTCCAAATAAAGGGAGCATTTATTTAACTACAGAGAGTTTGTCTGTTTGGGAGCTCGGTTAGAATACTTAGGAGCTGTGGAACCAGGAAATAAACCATGCAGGACTGGACTTCAGATGACCATGCCAACAACTCAGTCTCCCAACATTAATGGCCACATATTGTGCGCAAGACATTTTCAAATTGTACCAAGAAGAGATGTGGCAAGAAACTGTCGGTAGATCATTTGCTGTAGAATGGGTCAACTGGCAGAATTTTGCAGACAATGTCATTCTACGCCTGGGGGAGTTTAGTGACTAACGTTATTTAACGCTAAATTGATACGATATCATGGATGAGGTTGATATAGGTTTCACATAATCAGGCCTAGGGCTATCTCATTAGGCTCTGTTATGGAGGTATTTTTTGTCAAATCTTGTTTCAGTTCAGAAGATTAAAGGGGGAGGTGGATCGGTCAAGACATTGATGAAAGACTATAAGGAAGTCTCAAGGCTCTAGGCTAGGTTGGGAAATCAAAAATAATTATCTCGAAAGAAGGCAATCCCAGACTCTACAGAAGAAAACTACGAGGTTATAGAAGTCAACTTCAAAGAGACTAGGATTTTTTAAAAAATACTGTTAATGCAGTGATGAAATCCAAATGTATTTACTACCAGTTCTGTGGGTGTGGCTTGGTAGGTGTGGCAGGAGAAGGATGCTGCAAAATCTCCATTCCCTCCCCACTCCTGGGGAAAAGGATATTGCAAAATCTCCATTCTGGGGCCAGCCAGAGGTGGTATTTGCCGGTTCTCTGAACTGCTCAAATTTTCCGCTACCAGTTTTCCAGAATTTGTCAGAACCTGCTGGATTTCACCCCCGAGTTAATGTCTCTTAATGAATTTAGCACGGAAGAAATTATTACCCTTGCTGAACCTATAGATATTGGGGTGGGGGAAGGTTTGAATCAATGTTGACTCCTGTCTGGACTAGTCCTTGCTATCTTCTTGGCATCATGGTTGGAAGAAGTTTGTCCTTGCTTCAGAAGAAAGTGAAGCTTTCTTCAGTTTCTTCAGAAGCTTCTTGGATGAGAAGTGAAATGTTTACAAGTGGGGGGGGGGGAAACCTCCAATAAAAGTTCAGTTGCCTTTTGTAAAAGCTTTGGGATAACCATGATCTGGATGACCGAGAATCTCCATAAACACTTTCTTTGCCTTCTTCCTACAGTTAATAAAGAGTGACTGGCCCAAAGTCACCAGTTGACCTTGGGGCTAAGGTGGGACACAATTACTGTATTTTTCAGAGTATAAGACGCACCGGACTATAAGACGCTCCTAAATTTACAGGAGGAAAACAAGAAAAAAATAGTTTTTGGCCTCCATGTGTTGTGTTTTTGCTTTCACGGGCTTCCAGAAGCACTCTGCAGTGCTCTTCAGGGCCCATTTTTGCCAAAAACGTATCCATTTTCACCAAAAGCAAGCCTGGTTTTGCCAAAAGCATATCCATTCTTGGCCTTCAGTGTGCTTCTGGGGGCCGGGGAGATCAAAAACACCTGTATTTGGTCTATAAGACGGACCTAAATTTTCACCCACTTTTGGGGGGGGGGGTAGGGAAGGTGCGTCTTATACTTCAAAAAATATGGTAAGTGGAATCTTTCTTCTCCTAGACTGGTCCTTGTCTTTGACTCAGCATAACGGATGCCTTCAATGAACGAGATTTGCAAAACTGTACCCATTCTTGTCCATAGCTGTCTGTCAAGTCAGCCAAATTTTCCTCTTCCCATGGAATTCGGATATGGAGGAGAGAGTGAGGGAGCCATCCTTGCTCAGCATAAACAGTGAAATAGGTCAAAAAGGCTCCGATGGTTTGGAGAATGCCTGCAAGAGAGACAAAAGGCTTTTATAGGAGAAGAAAGCTGATGAAAAAAAAGATTAGAAGAACATCTACCCCACTGTTTTCTCTGGAGGCATTTGGACCTCAGTTAGCAAGATCCTGGTCATTCAAGATGAGAAATAGTCTCCACGTTCACCCACAAAGATCCACCCCCAACACCTACTCATTCCTCTCTGGTAAGAATTTCCCATATCATACCGATTTGCAAGTAGGAGTAGACTGCAAGCTCCTGGTTGACCAGTCGGTCTCTTTTTTTGTGTCTCGGTTTCCTCTTCATGATGTCACTTTCCGCTTTTTCATAGGCCAGGGCAACGGAAGGAATCTGTACGAGGAAAGACAAGAGGTTGTTAGGAATACTCATACATTTGATTGATTTGTGTTTACTCTACCCAGAAAGTAGCAGCTGTGCGTTTCCAATATTCTTATCACCGTTTTGCCCTGTGTGCATGGACTTGCACCCGGCCTCGAAAACGTGCCTAAATTGGATACTATAGAGCCAGGTGGGTGGGAGGGTGGACAGGCCCACCTACAATCTCTGCTACCGGTTTGCCCAAACTGGTACAAACGGGCTGAATATCACCTCTGGAAAGTAGTCATGCCAAGAAAGTCTAACCTACCCCAATTCAAAGTCTAACATACCCCTATTCACCTAGGACAGGGGTTGTTAAGGTTGCAGACCCCTGGTTTGGGAGAACAAGCATATGGGAAAGAGGAAGCTTTAGCTTTCAGAAGTCAAGAACACCAAGGGGCCTGGTGGCTCAGCAGACTAATGCATTGTGATTAACTCCAGCTGTCTGCAATTACTGTAAGTTCGAATCTCGCCAGGCTCAAGGTTGACTCAGCCTTCCATCCTTTCTAAAGTAGGTAAAAAGAGGACCCAGTTTGTGGGGGCAATAAGCGGACTTTGTATAAAATATACAAAAGTATGAAGGCTATTGCTTAACACATTGTAAGCCGCCCTGAGTCTCCGGAGAAGGGCGGCATATAAATCAAATTAAAAAAAAAAAAAACAACTCACAATGTCTGTGCCCAGGTCAATAAAGAGGATGGTAATGGTGCCAATAGGGAGGGGTATGCTGGCAATGATGTAAATCAGGAAAGGACATAACTCGGCGATGTTTTTGGTCAATGTGTAGGCAATCGTTTTCTTCAAGTTGTCAAAAATCAGACGGCCTAGAGCAGGGAGACAAGAAGATCATTGAGAGCTAAATACAGCATGCCCACCTTCTGAAATCTACAACTCCTTTATCAATTTAATCTGAACATTGTTGGTGGCTGTGTCTGTTAGAACACAATCCCAAGGAAGCTTATGTTTCTTTGAGCGTCATTACTTGCACTGAAAAAAAAAATCAGCTTTCCAGCAATATTTCCAGGGCTAAGTCATTAGTATTTTCAAGATGTCTTTCCCTTTGGAAGTGCAACAAGGGTAGATCTCATCCGTGGACCACTTCAGATCACTGCTACAGAGGGGATGTTCTCAACATCTGATTAGTTAGACTAATGAAGAACGGCGAATCAAATGCTACAAAATGTGACCAATTCCTGCAATGCCTACTGCTATTATATGCAGATAAGTAACAGACCGTAAAGCTCTAAAAATTAAATGGATGGATGGATGGATGGATGAATTTGAGATAAACTGGGCTGAATTTGGCCATGACTGGGGCATATGACAAGTTAAAAACCAATAAAGGATGTTGTTTATCAAATATTGTGGCAATGATGGTTATGAAATTGTCTTCATATTTTCATAGAGATTCTTTTCTAGACATGTCCAGCTTGCCCTCTGATACATCAGAATTCCATGATCCATTCAGCTTTATCAGTGAAGTCCAACGAATTATGGTGTGTGGCTAAGGTTCAAATCATGGCCTGCTCATCTTACCTTCTTCAACTCCAGTAACAATGGATGCAAAGTTATCATCCAGCAAGACCATATCTGCTGCATTTTTAGCTGCATCAGAGCCAGCAATCCCCATCGCAATTCCGATATCTGCTTTCTTCAAAGCTGGTGAATCATTGACTCCATCGCCAGTTACAGCAACTACCGCTCCCTGGAGGATACAAAGATTGAAGAGTATGAGATACATCTTGTCAACTTCAAGACCTGTGGACTTCCAACAATGTCAACTTTAAGACCTGTGGACATCATGTCCAACCATGTCCAACCATGTCAACTTCAAGACCTGTAGACATCGTGTTATCTACCCATGCTAGCTGGGGAATTCTGGGAGTTGAAGTCCATAGGTCTTAAAGTTGAAGTCCACAAGTCTTGAAGTTGCCAAAGTTGACCACTCCTATATATATATATCAAATTGTTCCCTTGCTTGAGTCCTGTTGTGTTGGCATTTGTGATTTGAGATCTGCAGATAAATATTATGAAGAAAAATTACACTATCAAAAATGTTATTATTCTGCTACGGGGATGGCTGGAAGAATTATTATTACTATTTGAAAAGATCTAATCTTTTGCAACAGATTGTTGGTATGCATGATTTGTCAACATTTGAACTCAATTTTTTTCTCCTGACCCAATGATAAGGAAGAATACTTTTTTAAAAAAAAAAATCGTAGTTTTGGTACTTGCTTTGTTTACAATTTTTTTTTCAAATATTTTTTCCCCCTTGATCTGTTTTCAATTTTTTAAAAAATCTATAATTTCAGTGTGAGACAGAATTGGAACAATTAAATAAATTCTGCTCGTTCCAAGCAGATTGATGCCTGATCCTGCTCTAGGCAGTTTGGGAAAGCAAAGCCATTGTATCAGTTCTAATAACATTTCAAAGGGATTATGTAAGAGTATGTTAACCTTGCCCCAAATTGTCTCTTAATCATGCCCGAAGGAAGTGGAATGAAGCTAAACGTTCCACATTGTGGAATGAAGCTAAACTTCGGTTCTTGCTTTGCCTTTTGCAAGTGGAAAATAAGACAATTTAGGAGGTGGGTGTGTTTTGTCATTTCTTCTGGGGTTGATTTGTGCAAGGCAAAAATGAGAGAGAGGGGGGAGAGAGAGGGGGGGGGAGGGAGAGGGAGAGAGAGAGGAAGAGAATATGTTTTCCTTCTAAGAGACTCAACTGGTTCAGATAGCTGATTTCTGTTTGCATAGTGTTTCACTGAGAAGGGACCTTGGAGGTTTTCTACTCAACCCACTACTCAAGCAGCAGACCCTGTATCAGTGATGGCTAACCTTTTTGTCATTGTGTGCCAGGAGGGGGAGGTGGGGGAGGGTTTGCACACGTGAGTACCCACACCTATAATTTTATGTGCCCGCCCCCACGCATGTGCACGCAACACCACCACCCTCCACTCACCCCACTCCTGGCATGCAATGGCCCGGTAGGCCCGTTTTTCATTCTCACCTGCTCCAGGACCTCTCTAGGAGTCTGGGGAGGGCAAAAACGGCCTTCCCCACCCCCCTGGAGGTCCTCTGGAGGCCGAAAATGGCCCATTTGATAACTTCCAGTCCCACCGGAAGCAGAGCTCGCATGCCCACTGATATGGCTACGCGTGCCACCCCGGCCCTATATCATTTCAGACAAGTGGCTGTCCACATTCTCTTCTTAAAAACCTCCAATGATAGAGCACCCACAACTTCTGAAGGCCAGCTGTTCCACTGGCTGATTGTTCTCCCTGTTACGAAGTTTCTCCTTAGCTCTCCTTAATCTCTCCATGATTAGTTTCCATCCATTGCTTCTTGTCCTGCCTTCTAGTGCTTTGGAAAATAGGTTGACCCCCTCTTCTCTGTGGCAGCCTCTCAAACAATTCAGGTTTAAAGGTATGGAAGAAGCACTGGCATTTGTTTCTTGTTAGTGTGGACTTAAAGGTTAAGTCCACCTCCAAATAGAGACCTACACATGACACGGTAGTAGGTTGCAATGGAAGACTGTTGAGAGTATTGTGAGCTGAAGTAGAGAGAAGGTCTTAGAGGGAAGCCGTTGCAGAGAATCTCAATTGGAAAGCATCCATATCTTTGACATTGCCATCAATTACATGGTCCCCAACAGTTTAAGAGGATGGAGCTACTAAATGCCAATAGAATGTGCACAATAGATTCTTTGGCTTTGCCAGAGCTAAAAGCTACTTTGGATGTAGCTAGTAGCAAAATAAGAAGAGTGGATCTTTCAGAACAAGAAGCCAAGGAGCAAAACTAAGTGAGCATCACTGAACAAACCAGCATCGACAAAGCAAGTTTAGCTTGATCTTATCTGTCTACTATAATTTGTTCCCTTTGGATTAGAAGTCATCCACTGTGAAAAGTAGACAGTGGTGCAACCTCCTTCTCCCAACAGAGGTTCTTCTCTTCTCCTTACCTGTCTTTGACAACCCTCCACGATGATCAGCTTTTGCTGGGGCGAAGTACGGGCAAACACAATCTCTGAATGGTGGATTAGGATGTCGTCCAATTGTTCTAAAGTCATATCCTTCAGCTCCATGCCGTTAACCACAGCTGCTTTGGCCTCTCTGCAAAACCAGAGATAAAGGTAAAGGATTTAACGGTCAGCATTAGGTGGTAATTGGGGATGTGGTGATCAGTGGCTAAGACGCTGAGCTTGTCGATCGAAAGGTCGCCAATTCAGCGGTTCGAAACCCTAGTGCTGAGTAACAGGGTGAGCTCCTGTTCCTTGTCCCAGCTTCTGCCCACCTAGCAGTTCGAAAGCAGGTAAAAAATGCAAGTAGAAAAATAGGGACCACCTTTGGTGGGAAGGTAACAGCGTTCCATGCAACTTTGGCATTTAGTCATGCCAGCCACATGACTACAGAGACGTCTTCGGACAGCGCTGGCTCTTCGGCTTTGAAACGGAGATGAGCACCACCCCCTAGAGAATGACTAGCACATATGTGCGAGGGGAACCTTTACCTTACCTTTACCTTATTAGGTGGTAAACAACAATGTGGCTTGTTTAGTTCTGTCTTGGAAGATTATGTAAGTATATCAACCATCACAGTTTGCAAAACCATGGCTTAGTGTCATTTGTAAGTGAGATTCTGTTGATGGAACCTCACAATGAAGTTAGAGATAGTACTTCTGGGTGTGCTGAACTACCTCGCAAAACCGCCAACAATCTTGCAAGTCTGAAAAGTATAGTAGTACCTCAGTACTCATCGTTATTTGGTTCTGGGAGGCACAATGAGTACTAAAAACGATGAATACCAAACCATAAGATTTTTCCCATAAAGAATAATGTAGTGAGTCACAAAGCAGCTGGAAGCAACAACTGTTAGCTTGTGCATTGAGTATCAAATAAACAATGAGTACTGGGACAACGTTGTCATGTCAAAATAGCAATAGCACTTATATACCTCTTTATAGTGCTTTACAGCCCTGTCTAAGTGGTTTACAGAGTCAGCATATTTGCCTCCAACAATCTGGATTCTCATTTTACCCAGCTCGGAAGGATGGAAGGCTGAGTCAAACCTTGAGCCTGGTGAGATTTTAAACAGCCAAATTACAGGCAACCAGCAGCCAGCAGAAGTAACCTGCAGTACTGCACTCTAACCACTGCGCCACCAAGGCTCATGCATTGAGAACATATTTGATGAGATTCAAAGCAGTTGAGTACCAGGGTTACTACTGTACATCTTCCCCACGTCATCTTTACATGTAAGAAGCTAGGCGAGGATCCCTTCTGAGATGTTTACCATGTCCCCCTATTCCTTCTGTGGGCTCAGCTGCTTCTTCTCAGCTGTTGTCTAATCAGCAGCTCTTCTTCCTGTCTCCCAAGGTGACTTTCGCATACCACTCCAAGACCTTGGAAGGAGAGGTTACTTTCTCTCATCCATTTCTGTGCCATCCTTACCGTTTGTTCACCTGTTCGACAGGAATGTTGAGGCGCTTAGCGATGTCTTCCACTGTCTCACTGGTAGCTGAAATGATCCCCACACTCTTAGCAATGGCTTTCGCTGTAATAGGATGGTCGCCTGTCACCATTATTACCTGCAGAATGGATTAATGGTGAAAAAAAAAATCAGTCCAAGATGTGTCTCTCTTAAATATTTTTGAGGTCCACTAAAATAGACCATCTGCTACTGGTCATGACATTCCTTTCCAGAGATAAATTTCAATAGGAAACAGGAAAAACCATTGAGTATGAATGTCTATAGAGATTCTCAGTCATCCAGATCATGGTTGACCCAAAGGTGCTTTTTTCAAAAGGCCATGGACTTTCTTTGTTTTTGCTTGAAGATGTTCTGCTTCTTCAAAAACTGAAGGAGCTTCTTGGATGAGAAGCAAAATGTCTTCAAACAAAAACAAAGAATGTCCAGTTGACTTTTGAAAAAGCACCTTTAGGAAATTGGGTATGAAAGGTCTACAACGAATTATCCTTTTGCATTGTCATAATATTTAAGAGGATGGATGGATGGATGGATGGATGGATGGATGGATGGATGGATGGGATAGCTGAGTTTTGAAATTGTGCTTGTTTTGGAGCTTTGAGAAATTGAGTATGAAAGATCTACAATCGATTGTCCTTTTGTATTGTCATAATATTTAAGAGGATGCATGCATGGATGGATGGATGGATGGATGGATGGATGGATGGATGGATGGATGGGATTGTTGAGTTTTGAAATTGTGCTTGTTTTGGTGCTTCCTTTGCTCATGGGAATTATTGCTCTGAAGATTTGGAAATTATTGTCCTTTGTTACTTCGGGGGGGGGGGGGAAACCTACCTTGATCCCAGCACTACGGCATTTCATTACAGCATCTGGGACAGTAGATCGAGGAGGATCAATCATTGACATGAGTCCCACGAAACAAAGACCATTGGTAGGAAAGTTCATGGAATCTGTGTTGAATGTATAGTTCTCTGGAAATTCTTCTTCTGGCAGCTGCAAATGACAGAAACCTAGATTCAAGCAAGAAACCACAAAACAAATTATGTTAATAGTGGGGAAAAAAATGATATTCTAATAACCATCACATTTTATGGATCAGGTATCCTACTAAGGCATTTGTGATCCTCCTCAGCTTTCTTTAACCTGCGCTTAATAATATCTAAATTGAGTTTAATCTCTTGGGTAGCACATTATCTTGTTAAATGTGTCCAAGAAAATAGCCAGCAGAGCACTTATGTCAGCAATATGCAGTAAAAAAACAACAACAACAGTGGAATTAATTTATAGAAGCATAAATTGTGCGGAAGCAGATAGATTAACTAAAAAACTGAAAGATAGAGACCAAACGCAAACATGTTTATCTTGGGAAAAATTGTATAATTGGTTATCGAAAAGAACATCGAAACTAAATTAGAGGAATATAAATTAGAGGATTATAAATAGACATTGTATTTACTGACAAAATTTTATTGGGCCTGGATAGGGCCTGGATAGCTCAACAGGCTAAAAAACCAGACTAAAGCCTGTTATTAACATCCAGCTGTCTGCAATTACACCAGTTCGAATCTCACCAGGCTCAAGGTTGACTCAGCCTTCCATCCTTTCTAAGGTAGATAAATTGAGGACCCAGTTTGTGGGGGCAGTAAACTGACTTTGTATAAAATATACAAAAGTATGAAGACTATTGCTTAACGCATTGTAAACCGCCCTGAGTCTTTGGAGAAGGGCAGCATATAAATCTAATTAAAATAAAAATAAATAAATTGTATATTTAAAGTGAGGTCGGATAGACCTGACTGATTCAAAAATTCAAAATAGGTCGTTTCGTCTCATCCGGAATGTAGTATAAATTTACTGTATAGGTTCGTACTAAATATTTGATGACGGAGGTATTATTTATATGTATTTATGTTCTTTATTTTGTTGTCTTGTTTTGTTATTTGTTTGATGTGTTGTTGTCTTTTTTTAACTATAAATGTAGTTTATAGTTTAACATTTAACTATAAATGTAAATAAAGATTATTTTTTAAAAAAAATTATAGAAGCAACTTAAGCAACTCAAAGCTTGCATCTTAAAAAGAAGTAAGTAGGTGGCCAATTAGTAATTAAGCTTACTATTTTCTTTCCTCTCTTGGTTTAGCCCAGTCTTATAAATAAATGCCACCCAACAGTATTGCCAAATAAAAGTTATGACTGTTTCTCTAGAACAGGGCTGACAACAGAAAGAGCAAATTTTTACAATTGTTTGTTTACAGAAGTCTCGAATGAATGGTGAGATCTTCCAAATTTTGAGCATAGAAATGTCCAAAATGGGTAGGGTTTGATAGTTTCAAGGACAGTTTGGGGATGTGTTGTTTTCACCTGTCATGGGAGAATTGGATGCTGGTGGCTGAAGGTTGCTAAACACTTCATTGGAGGCCTAATTAATATTCTGGAATTCTCAGAATATTAATAGGAAAGAATATTTGTAGCTCAGGGTTCCATGGTGAGGCCCTTGGTGCTCTCTATCAGAGCAGCAATCAGCCCCTTGCCTGGGGTAATTGCCCTCAATTAGAAGTGGAATTGTGGCTTCTTCCTTCTGTATACTTTGCAAGAAAATAAACCGAAAATATATTTTCTAATTAAACTCATATTTATTTGTAAAGAAATAAGAACATCTCACTATCTAAAGGAGTTACATTTTGGCAAAGATCCCAGCCTAACCTCTCTGGCTGGAGAACAAAGAAAAGTTTTAGAGAAGAAGAAAAAACGATTCCACCTCTAATTGAGGGCAATTACCCCAGGCAAGGTAACGGAGCTGATTGCCGCTCTGACACTCTCGGAGCTTGGTTATTATCTTACAGATATTTGCAGACCCCCAGTTCCTCCTAGCGCTGATGATGTTACCTAGTTACGTTGTGAAACACCTGCAAGAAAGCAAGCTTCAGAGAGCACCGAGAGGCCCATTTCCATGTCTGAAGGACACCTAGTGGGAAAAGTTGCTCTAGGACAGGGGTGTCGAACTCAATTTCATTGAGGGCCGCATCAGGGTTGTGTTTGACCTTGGGGGGGCTGGGGGGGGCAGGGTTGTCACTGCATTATTTGTATTTGCCAGCTGAGCTTCTATTTTGAATGTTACGGTAGCTTGCCAGAGAACCTTATCTCTGAGATAAAACTGTCTTGTGATTTCTGAAGTTACTGCGCATGTCTACATTCTTTCTTCTTTTTCTAACTTCCTGATTTACTTTTGCCTTTGTCCGTCTCTGAGATATCACTGCCAGTAACAATGTAGTTATCTAGTTTTTTTACTTTTATAATAAAAGTGTTTTCTTAGAATAATACATTCAGGTTTTCTTTGTTTGAGAGTATACACCTTGGAAAACAAGATCCATTCACCTCTAATTAATTACAGTTTCCCCAGGGGGGGAAATGAGGCTGATTCATGCTTCGACAAGGGTGGGCGTGGCCAGCTCGATGTCACTCATGTTGGGGGCTCCTGTGTTGGCCCCAGCGCTCTGCCAGCGAAAATGGGCTTGCAAGCTCCCTTTTTGACTGGAACGGCATCCTGCAACCCTCTGCCAGCAAAACCAGAGCTCGGGAGGGCCGCACGTGGCTCCCGCCAGCTCCATTTTTGACTGGGATGGCCTCCTGCAACCCTCCCGAGCTCCATTTTCACTGGCAGAGGCACCACAGGCCTTCACTGTTTCTAGGGTGGCCCCAGGGTCCAGATCTAACCACCCCACAGGCCAGATCTGGCCTGCCGGCCTTGTGTTTGACACCCCTGCTCTAGGATGATTACATTGCTTCCTTCCAGAGTTACAGTTGAACCAAACACACTCCTTCTACTTACCAAGTACTCTTTCTCCCATTCCACCTAGGGCCAAATATGCTGTTTGGAATGCTTCTGCTTTCTCCTCATCCAGAGGCTCTTCTTTTCCGTTTACCAGCATGGTTGTGCATCTCTCTAAAATCCTTTCAGGAGCACCTTTCATCACCAGCAGGAAACGCTTGTCATTAGGATCTTCAGTTTCATGGATGGAGAGCTGAAGTCAAAGGAGAAGCAATGACTGAAATGCACTGATATATTGTGGGGTGGAGTTGGGGCATTTGAGTGGAGCTGAGTGTTTATTGGCCGGATGCCTTTCCTGTTGTCAATGCGGAGTTTTGTTCGGCAGATATATTCTCATTGTGCCCAGAGAGAGAAATATCTGCCTCTACCAAGGATCAAACTCCTCCTGGTTGTGTGGCGAGAGCTCCACATCTATATATTATAACATATGGGCCACACCAGGCCTGGGACCATAGTCCCACCATTCAGTGAAACCAGGAAAAAAAGTTGGCCTGAGAGAGAAAAAACTAGTTCTTATTTAGTGAAATTACAATGTCACTGAAAATTTAAATTACAGCTAATTCGATTGTGTACGTCTTCGAAATTGCAAGCCCCTGTGCTGCTTTCTTTTTAGCTCTTAGATTCATAACTGATTTTGATTTAGCAGCGTAAGACTAGAGATCTCCCTTCTTTTATCCCCACAATAAATTTGCAAACTTGCTTCAGCCAATGTTTTCCAACACAGAGGATAGACTTGAAACTGGTCTCCCCAGTTTAAACAAAACCACTTTTGCTTTGTTATGTGTGTGTATACATATATACACACATACATACAAGTTGGCCTTCCCTGATGACTACCAAGGGTAGTCCCCACAGTTTTCTTAGTAAGATTTTTTAAAACTGTTTTGTCATTGCCTTCTTCGTATGGCAAGATTTCCACTTCTAATTTCCATGGGTCTAACTAATTAAATAGTATAAGGGTTAAACTTCAGCAAACAGGATTTTCCTGTTTGCTGAAGTTTAACCCTTATACTATTTGGTGGTCCTTGATTCATGGAAGACCATTCTGGAGTCTAATAAACCTTTTCAACACAGTGAATGGAACTAAACATTAAAAAATGGAAAATGTTTCCCTGTCCGGTCATGTCCGACTCTAAGGACCAGTGCTCATCTCCATTTTTTGCCTGAGAAAGTCAGTGTTGTCCAAAGACATTTTCCATGGTCGTGTGACCAGCATGACTATACACCAAAGGCACACAGAATGCTGTTACCTTCCCATCAAAGTGGTACCTATTCATCTACTCGCATTTGCATGCTTTTGAACAATACCTCACCCAGGCTAAAATACGACCTCATTTTCTTCAAGATGATCTATTTTTCACTCAGGCATCTTGCAGTGTTTTAGTTCACAAGGACAGCTCAGAAAAATCAAATGTTACCTGAAACTTGTTAGTGGAATTGAAGGGGATTTCGGCCACTTTCCGGTTTTTCTTCCGAATGTCCATGACGTCGCCCAAAACCACTTCTGAGAACTTTAGAAGAGCCGTTTCTGAAGCATCTCCCACGACTATTCTCTGGAGATTTTGAAAATTTACCTCAGTAAAAATCTCACATGCCAAAATTATTGTGTACATTTTTGTTACATTAGCTATTCCCTTTATCATATATTGTATCTCTGATTTAAGCCTCATTATAAAAGAAAAAAAAATATGATCTTTTTTCATGATAAACAATAAGGGACTTGTTTAAATGAATTCTGAAAAAAGACAACTTTCCACACTAAAAGTCACATGGCTTCTAAACTCTTCCAAATAATCTCTTAATATGGTTTAAATACACAGCCCACAATTTAAATTTTCCCCTCACCACAAGGGCTGAGCTGCACCTCATTCGGTATTTTATTGATTTTGAGAGGGGCAAAATGCTTTTAGCCCATTTGTGATATGTCTGAATTTGGAATCAGAAAGTAAGAATATGTGACATATTTGTTTGAACCAAACTGTGTTTGTTCATAACACCAAAAGATTCTTTTAAGGGAACATTTTATGTTAAAAAAAGAGAAAAGCAATCACTCAGAGGTGGAAAACCTCTATCTTTCCAAATGCTTGATGAACTACAAATCCCATCATCCCTATCTATTGGCAAAGAGTTGTGAAATCTAGATATATGGAACCATATCTAAGATATGAGTAGACCCAAGAACCTACTATGAGCCTACTCATATCTTAGATATTGCAAAATGAACTTTGTCTGTGGAGATTCTCAATCATGCAGCTCATGGTTGTCCCAAAAGTGATTTTTTTCAAGAGGCAAATGGACTTTCTGGTTTTTCTTTGAAGATGTTTCGCTTCTCATCCAAGAAGCTTCTTCAGCTCTTACTGGATGGTGGGTAATCCCCTGAAGCGAAGTGTCTTCAAAGAAAAACCAGAAAGTCCAGTTGTCTCCTTGAAAATTTACCTTTGGGACAAAATGAATGTTCTGTTTCCAAATTAAGTTCAGAAATCCCCCAAAACACCTTCTAATGGAGTCTTTCATACCTTCATGATGGGTACATTTTCTTGTCCTGGCCTAAATTCAGCCCGGTTACAAAGAGAGACAATTTTGGATAATGCAGCCCATGTGCCTGATGTTTGGTCAAAAGATTGACCTGAAAACAAAAGAAACAACAATTATTCCCTGATCAATAACAAAGTGTTGAGTTCCAAAACCCAAAAAAGACAGGATAAGAGTCTTCTAAGCAGTTTCTGATCATTGTTCCTCATCCATAGATGGAAATCTTGCTAAACTAAAACAGACTATTTGCATCGTAAAATATATACTCTTAGGGAGGAACTGTCTTCACCTTCTTTCTCACACACAAACTATCTAAATCGAGCTGTCTCTTGCTCCTCTGGAATTCAGCCCCTCCCTCCTGGGAATCCATACTCCATTCCATCACACCCTTCTAAATTGCCCTTCTCTTATAACCATAGGCTGATTATTTACTTGATTGATCTTCACTGGTGTCTGCTGAGTAGACTTCGTTGTCAAACCACAGGTGAGCTACAGTCATTCGATTCTGGGTCAGTGTCCCTGTCTTGTCGGAGCAGATGACAGAAGTGGATCCCAGTGTCTCTACGGCTTCCAAATTCTTTACCAAGCAATTCTTTTTGGCCATTCTCTTGGCGGTCAAGGACAAGCTTACCTATCAATGAAGAGGATGGAATACATCAGGTACAAGAAGTCAGGAACTAGGATAGAGTTCAAAATAGGATAGAGTTTCATGCTACTTATAACCAGAGTCTAATCTATTAATGGTCCAGATGAATTGGCGCCAGATAACAGTCAACAGATTTCAAGGGGGGCAGGACTTAGGTCTCTTAATGGAGGCGTAGAGGCTCTAAACTGATGATGCTTTTGATCCCGCCTTCAGGCACAGCCTGGTTGTCTCCTTACAGAAAAGTCAAGTGGTTTAAGCAGATATCTCTAAGCAAGGATCAGAGTTTTTGCACCATTCCATCCATGATCCTCATTTGTTTGTCATTTCAGTTCTACCATAGCCCATTTGCACAGTCCTAATGGAGCTTGCCCATCGTGGTCGTAAGTCAGGAGAGTGATAAACTGGATTGGCCATGTGACTGACCAATTTTTTTCTTTCTGCAGTGGTTGTTAAGCGAATCACCGCAGTCAGTAAGCAAAACCAGGAAGGCTTCTTCCTATCCTGACAGACATGGTTTGTCAGTACCTACACCAAAAAGTTCTTTTATCATTCCAATGTAATGTCCTGGAAGGTCCTACTTTGAGTACTGATCCACTTTTGGTCACCAAACTCTGCACTCTTTCTAGAAAGAGTGCAAAGAAGAGCAACCAGGATGATTAGGGGATTGGAGGCTAAAACATACAAAGAATGGTTGCTGGATAATATAGTGAAGAGAAGGACCAGGGAATAGCAATCTTTCAATATTTGAGGGGCTGCCACAGAGAGGAGGGGGTCAAACTTTTCTCAAAGGCACCTGAAGGCCAGACAAGGAATAATGGATGGAAACTGAACAAGGAGAGATTCAACCTGGAAATAAGGAGAAATTTTCTGACAGTGAGAACAATCAACCCATGGAACAGAAGTTGCCTTCAGAAGTTGTGGGAGCTTCATCACTGGAAGCTTCCAAGAAGAGACGGGACTGCCATCTGTGAGAAATGGTGTAGGGTCTCCTGCTTGGGTGAGGGGTTGGACTAGATGACCTACAAGGTCCCTTCCAACTCTGTTAACCTGTAACTTACTTGTCAGCCAGGTGCTGCTACTAGCACAAACTACAGAATGACTGGAAGGAGCTACAAAGGAGGACCAACAATGTGCCAGAGACTTTTGCATTACTTAAGAAAGTTCTAAAAGTCCACCACAACGCATTGAAAGTTGAAATGCCACGAGGATTCAAGCAGAACAGACGCTTCATTAAAAGACGAGCCACCATTGGAGAACATTCCCACCCAGCGTTATGAGAAGTCTTCTAATAGAAGTTGTGTTCGGTAGAAGACAATGGTGCAACCTGTTTCACATGCAGACCCAGAGTTCTGCAGAATTACCGAGGGTGCAAGGGAGCAACACATACTCACCGTCACTGTAGCTAACAGTCCCTCAGGCACGTTGGCCACAATGATACCGATGAGGAAGATGACGGAATCCAGGACATGGTAATGCATTGAGACAGCAATGATGAAGAAAAGAACTCCGATGGAGATAGCAACACCAGCCACAATGTGGACAAAGTGCTCTATCTCAAGAGCAATGGGCGTCTTCTCATTCCCCACTCCAGATGCCAGGGAGGCAATCCGGCCAATGATAGTGTTGTCACCTGTGTTGATCACGATCCCGGTAGCAGTACCTAAGAGAAAGGATTGATTAGCAAGAAGATTAGACCAACAGAAGAGAATAGTTGTACCTCAGGGGGTGACCTGAGGAATCCTTGGTGCTCTCTGAGCTTCGTTGTTTTCTTGTAGATATTTCATGATCCAACTAGGTAACATCATCAATGCTAGAAGGGAGTGGGGTTTTCTCTCTGTTTATATACAGGTGACTTGTCCTGTCAGTGTTGGTATCAGGATTCCAAGTAACACCCCCAATGAAGAAAGACTCTGAGGCTTGAAGTTCCTCAAAGTTCCATTTCATTAGAGATGACATATTGGCACATCTGGGGAAACCCGAATCTGAAAGTTTCCAGGTTTTCCCCACCCAAAGAAAAGTCTAAATCCCTGCCCAGCATCCACAGGTCCATCACATGGTCCAATCCAAGCACTGTCCCAATTGGAGATGCCTCCCAGTCACACCCCTCCAGGTGCAGGGCAAGATGTCCTTGACTCTCTGAGAAAAGAATGTTATTATGACTACATATTACCCTGGCTCCATACAATCCTCCCTCCCAGTTTCCCACAGTAGTAAATGTGGCAGGTCTGGAGGCCTAATGCAAAAGATGGCTTCCAGGCCTGACAGTTGGCGGGAGTGTTTTTTGGTGGTTTCAGGTGAACCCTTCCACCGACATTGGAAAAGTAATCCAGGATATATAAACAGAGAGCAAACCCCACTCCCTCCTAGTCCTGATGATGTTATCTAGTTGGGTCATGAAACATTTGCAAGAAAACAATTAAGCTCAGATATCACCAAGGTCCCCAAAGAAGGCTATACATTACATTGAAAAATTGAACATTCCTTCCATTCAAATTCCCTTCTCATAACCCTGCCTTTTCCTGATGGTTCCTCCATATATTCACATACATATACAAGTAGAGACCACCTCCTGGACTTTGGATCAGAGAGATCCCTATGTTCCAGAAGATCGGGGGTCAAAGATCAGCTTTAATTTTTCCCCTGTACATTTGTTTCCAACTTCAAAAGGTTATGACCATGTTGTTGTTGTTGTTAGTTGTGAAGTCGTGTCTGAACCATCACGTCCCCATGGACAATGTTCCTGCAGGCCTTCCTGTCCTCTATCATCCCCCAGAGTTCATTTAAGCTCATGCCAGCTGCTTCAGTGATTCCATCCAGCCACCTCATTCTCTGCCGTCCCCTTCTTTTTTTGCCCTCAATCGTTCCCAGCATTAGGCTCTTCTCCAGGGAGTCCTTCCTTCCTTCTCATTAGGTGGCCAAAGTATTTGAGTTCCATCTTCAGAATCTGGCCTTCTAAAGAGCAATCAGGGTTGATCTCCTTTAGGACTGACCTGTTGGATCACCTTGCAGTCCAAGGGACTCGCAGGTGTCTTCTCCAGCACCAGAGTTCAAAGGCCTCCATTCTTTGGTGCTCAGCCTTCCTTATTCACAGCTATACAACTTTCACAGCCATCCATTGCAACTGGGAAAACCATCGCCTTGACTATATGCACTTTTGTTAGCAGGGTGATATCTCTGCTTTTTAGTATGCTGTCTAGGTTTTCCATAGCTTTCCTCCCCAGGAGTCAGCGTCTTTTGATTTCATGACCATGTACACTGGATTAAGTGTCCATGTTTTGCCTTTTATAACATATAAATAATAATGATTAAGGATGGGAAGTCCAGCCTTGAACCTCACTGAGTTCACCTCCAAAGTAGAGAAAAAAACTGTAGGTTGCAGAGTCTTTCTCCTGGTTGCAATTTTACATAGGGATAAAATGAAAAAGGTCAATTTGGGTAACATCTGAGATTGTCATGGCTAGGAATTGAACTAGCTCTAACAGGAGGCAAATGTGAAGCAACTTGCCTCGGGCAGCAGATCCTGGGTGGCACGGCTGAGGCAGGAAATTGTTATGTACTTTGTTTGATTGCAATTTTATTGCCTTGTTGTCATTCTTTGAATTTTATTGGCTGTTCTGTTTCCCCAAGAAGGGGCTTATGGATTTTTTTCTTCTTCCTGCCTTGCAGGTCAAAGGTAAACTAAAAATGGAATTGACAAGAATGTTCTTTGAGTTAGGTACAACAGAGACGGGATGTTAAGGAGCAAACTGCCTTGAGCCCTGGCGACAAGCTTCATCCAGTCTTGGTCACTCCTCTGACATACATACCTTCCAAGCAAGTTGTGGAATAGAAACCAATGTTCTTAGTTTCCAGAGGATTATCATGAGTGAATTCACATGAACGAGGCTGAGGTTCTGATTCCCCAGTCAGAGAAGAATTGTCCACCTGTGAAGATCAAGATGAGATTGTGGGTTAGGATTAGGGAGGAGCATGAGATATTTTTTCAAAAAGGGAAAGAGATCGATACAGAATACTTCTTAATATGGGATTTGCTCTATTAAGGATTAGAAAATAGAGGTAGAAATTAGAAATTGGGAAAATATTATTGTGTGTACTGCTCTATAGTTGGACCATAAGAAAGTCTGAGCACCAAAGAATGGAGGAGGCCTTTGAACTCTGGTGCTGGAGAAGACTTCTGTGAGTCCCTTGGACTGCAAGGCGATCAAACTGGTCAGTCCTAGAGGAGATCAACCCTGACTGCTCTTTAGAAGGCCAGATCCTAAAGAGGAAACTCAAATGCTTTGGCCAACTAATGAGAAGAAAGGAAGGACTCCCTGGAGAAGAGCCTAACGCTGGGAAAGATTGAGGGCAAAAGAAGAAGGGGACGGCAGAGAACGAGGTGGCTGGATGGAGTCACTGAAGCAGTCGGAGTGAGTTTAAATGGACTCTAGAGGATGGTAGAGGACAGGAAGGCCTGGAGGAACATTGTCCATGGAGTCACCTTGAGTCAGACACAACTTCGCAACTAACAACAAAAATACTGCTACATAATATAATATATCATAATTAATATGTATACATAAGTTTTAGAAGTTGAAAGATCATTGCCATGTATACCTAAATAGTATTACTATTATTATTGTTATTGTATATAAAGCAAATTGACCCAGACTGTTCTCTAAGCACTTATGTATGTCAAAGGAAAAAAAACTATAAATAAAATTAAAACAACAGCAACATGAGATTATGGGAGCCTTCCAGATGTCCAAGTATCGTGTTACACAAAAATTTCTTAATTGTTCTCCTTATGGTAGAACTTGGCTTAACGAAAAGAGCAAGACGATGATAAGGGTAATTGAACTACAACATTTAGGATCCCGTAAATGATGGTCCAAGAAGTTGGATCAGTGATTAAACAACATCATTTTTAGTTGGAGGCAAGTGAGAAGTTTTTCAATAAAGAGCAGGAGTGAAGTATGTTAAAAGATAATTCCTTTCATGTTTTTTTCCCCCTCTTATTCCTGTTTCCTTTCTACCTCCATCTCTATTAGAGATAAATGGATTATTCTTCATTATAACCTAATGATTTATATTTTCACTCAACGTAACAGCTGTTTCTTTTTTTAAAAAAATACATATGTGCCTTTCTCAAACTTTTTGGCAATTCCTGCAAAATAGGACAGCAATTAAGAAATATCTCTGCTTCCTCATCCCTCATCTTTAACTGATTTCATCTAAAATATTTTAATCAAGTAAACAAATCCAAAGTTGAAGTACAGTTTATACTGTAGCATATATAATACTATATATTACTATAGCAACTACACAAACACTTCAGAGAGGGAACAACTTTCTGAATTATGTCCATAACACGATAATTCCTGTGGGAAGACTTTTCTTGTAAAAGGATACAATAATGCTACTTGTAAAAAGTTTGAAAGAGTCTCTATGGTTTTATTTTCTTTGCTATTGAAAAAAGTTGTTCTTCAGATAGCACTTAGACTTATATACCACTTCACAGTGTTTTTACAGCCCTCTCTAAGCGGATTACAGAATCAACCACTTGCCCCTAACAATTTGGGTCCTCATTTTACCGACCTCAGAAGGATGGAAGGCTGAGTCAACCTTGAGCCTGGTGAGATTTGAACTGCCAAACTGCAGCTAGCAGTCAGCAGAAGTAGCCTGCAGTACTGCACTCTAACCACTGCTCCACCACAGCTCAGCTGCTTTAAATCCCATCATTTCTTGTTCCCAATTAACAGAAAGATGCTACCAATAGAAGAGATTATTGATACATCGGGGTTGAACTATGAGGTCTTTGGTGCTCTCTGAGTTTGGCTGTTTTCTTGCAGATGTCTCATGACTCAACTAAGGAACATTATCAGGGCTAGAAGGGAGTGTGGTTTGTGGAGAGAAAGAGGAGGAGGAGGAGGAGGAGGAGGAGGAGGAGGAGGAGGAGGAGGAGGAGGAGGAGGAGGAGGAGGAGGAGGAGGAGGAGGAGGAGAGTAGGGTTCTTGGTGCTCTCTGAATCTGGTCATTTCCTTGCAGAAATTTCATTACCGAATTAGGGAACTTCATCAGGATGATGATGTTAGCTAATCGGGTAATGTAACATCAG